>CM077203.1:18155981-19355981 GCA_039654625.1 Rhinogobio ventralis | reverse complement strand
GCGCAAGCTCAGTGAGATCTGTACTGTTGTGAAAACTCCTGTTATAATCAATGAAGCTGGCTACACTGCACAATGAATATCTTATTGAGCTTATATTGCATCAAAATTATTAGTTAACAAGTTACTGAATTAGGTAGCTGCTTACTAGTTAACATTCATATTTTCCAGGACACCAACAAGATTTACCAGGACATTTTACATTTTCTCAAATTTTCCATGTGTTTTCCAGGACCGGAAAATTTGTCATCAATTTTCCAGGTTTTCCAGGACGAGTGGGAACCCTGTTATAGCAATATGTGTATTATGTATTTGTATTATTTTTTTCTAATTTGATTAATGCTTTATCTCACATATTCTCATCTTGAATAATTCAACTATAGTGATCTTTATGCAATATTAGGTAATACACTGTTTAAAATGCTCTGCATAATCTGATGGCAGAATTCACAGAGTCACAGTGACAGACTATGAATATGATTATTTTTATCAGATGGTAGTAATCAAAGCTAGGTAAAGTTTAATAAATTAACATCACTTACTGATAGTGAGCATCTGTTTTAGGCAGTAAACCATTACCATACTTGGATTGTTGGAGCAAGTGAGTGAAATAAACATGAATCTAGCAGCACTGCATCTCTTCTGGACCTCTGGGTTACAATGTAAACCCATCTTACAAAACCTAAAATGAAAACAAACTTGATCCATAGATCTGTCAAATATAAAAAAAAATAAAATAAAAAAAAAATTGTGTGTGTGTGTGTGTGAGAGACAGCTGTGAGGTGGGGAGGGGGTGTGGTGGAAAACGCATGTTTTTGGAGAGCAGTGGTCAATGATTGATCTAAATAAAGTGTTTTCTTCTCTGAAGAGCTACATCCCTGGTATGAAATGATTTAAAAGATATTCACTGATGATGTATAAACATATACATCATAAAGGATATCAACACTAACATCAACTAAATGTCTTATTTCTAACATGAGGTTGACAGAATGATGTTAATGTTTGGTTAACAAATCTCATTCAAAGTCAAAGAAAATTAGCGTGAGAAAAGATTAAGGGATGTATAGAGCTGAAAGAAAAGAGTAGAGTGGCACATTTCACCCACATAGGCACAGTACACACACACACACAGAGTAAACAAAATGTGATGACAAATGTACAGATACACATGAAGCACGACACAGAGCAGTCAGCCGCAATGATATATGGTAGTCGTAATTTTAACATTTCTAGCCTGAAACAAAACAAAAAATACCACAAAGATGGGAAAAAAATCTACAAGTATTAATAAAGAATCGGTTAGTCCACTAATTCCAGAAAAAGAAAACATACTAAATTCTTGAAATCTCTATTAAAGTGCTATTAGAGGTTAGTATTTTGGGTTCAAAACAAGTTTAAAATGATTTCACTCAAATTATAATTATTGTTCTTTAAATTCAATTATAATTCTGTCATCATTTATTCACCCTCATGTCGTTAGAAACCTGTATGACTTTATTTTGTTTCAATGGAAAGCTGATCCAAGTCCAAGCCCAAACTTCTCTTTTCCATTCAATGAAAGTGAATGGCGACCATTGAAGGACTTTCAAGCAATTTTATTTGTTTGTTTCAAGATTTTAAGTGTGTAATTACCATTATAATGCTTTCAATAAAGCAGTTGATCGCCATCCACTCTCACTGTAAGAGCAGTGTAAACATTCATCAAAACGCAGTATTTCGTGTTCCACAGATGAGGGTGAGTAAATGTATTTTGGGGACATAATATACATTTTTGACTTGACTATCATGACAGCATCTGTAATTTTCACTTGTTTTGTTGTCAAGTTGATATTTTTAACAGTATGACACAGATGCTATCAATAGAACTGAACTTGTTTTAAACCCTCATTTTGATTCCTTTAAAGAATGATATCTAGACATATGGTAATGTACTATGTTTGATAGAAAAATGAAAGTTAGTTTAGAAGAGTTCAGAAGATGCCTACAGAGGAGAAAACAGGAGACAGGTATAAATAGATTTGAGCCATGAACCATGTGAATCATGGGACAGAGAAAACGATTGTGAGGATCTGTGGAAGGGAGATGCAGTCAGTAGCACAGAGACATTAGAGGATGCTTTATCTAGATGCATTATCTAGAAAAAAGTAATAGAGGGACAGAGAATGGAAGAGAGATAGAGAGACAGAGAGAACTGTCAGAGGGAGAAGAACCTTATAGGGCTTATACTCGAAGGTTTACCCCTGTGTAGGCTCAAAAGCCATAGCAGTGCAGCACATTGACTACCTCTGCTTACTGTAAAACCTCATCTTTTTAGCAAACCACGCTTGACAACAGAAGCCTCTCGGAAAATAAATGAGTGCCATGTACTCTCTGTATTCTCTCTGTGGATGTTTGGACTAAATTCAGGTTTAAATACAGGTTCAACACCGGAGCAATAATCAATGTCTAGAGATTTTTTAAATTTAATTTAAGTATTACATGCAATTATGCAATTTACATCAATCATCTATAAACAATTATAAACAAGTCATTTGTAGGTTAATTTGTCTGAAAAATACAAACACTGTGTCTCTGTGGTGCAATTTAAATAATATGTGACCCTGGACCACAAAACCATAAGTCATAAGTCACACAAGCCAACAATACATTGTATGGGTCAAAATTATCTTATTATATTATTTTTTTATTTTATGCCAAAAATCATTAGGATGTTAGGTAAAGATCATGTTCCATGAAGATATTTTGTAAATTTCCTATCATAAATACATCAAACATTTATTATTAGTAATATGCCTTGCTTAGGACTTCATTTGGACAACTTTAAAAGGTGATTTTCTCAATATTTAGATTTTTTTGCACCCTTAGATTCCAGATTTTCAAATAGTTGTATCTCGGCCGAATATTGTCCTATCATAACAAATGAGCTTATTTATTCAGCTGTCATATGATGTATAAATCTCAATTTAAAAAAAAAAAGTTCCCCTATGACTGGTTTTGTTGTCCAGGGTCACATGTTGTCTCAACCATTGGGGGTGGAACTATCTGTTTGTCCAACCAATGGTTTATGTTCATGAAATTTGATCACTCATTATTTTTGCAATACCATTTGCTAAAAAAACAACACTTCAGCTTCAAACAATAAACCAGATTTGAGTAAAAGAAACGTTTTTTTACACATTCTGTTGTAGATTATCAGTTTTGGACAGAGAGAAGACAGAAAGCGGCTTATCGAGAAAGGGATTTGAAATAAAACCAACACCATCAAACAACAAAGAGGAACCCAACAGCAAGAGAAAAGGACAGATACAGCAAGACAGCACACAGAAATCGAGAAAAAGAGAGGAGGGACTCGGGAAGGAGACACAAACGGCGGCCCATAGAGGATCAGTCAAAGCCAGACAGGCCATCTTGCAAAGAGCCACTCAATCACAGAGAGACGACTACAGAGGTGGTTTCAAATACAGAACACAAGTTCCACGGCACACATGGTGGGGTGTTGCATGTGCTGCTGTGAGTGAGGAGGAATGCCTGGTGCATGTGTGAGTGTGTTTGTAAGAGATCTGTTTTGTGAGTGTTATTGAGTGTGTCTGACACAGGGAAAGCAGGGAACTCACTCCCAGGAGCGGCGCTTGCATTGGCAGTGGAGAGAACTACATGAGTGGGGGTAGAAATATTGGTTACGTCATGGAGCTGGCTGAGCACTGAGGATCGACGTCTCACTGCACCCTGAAACGAACCACTTCTCTTGAACGTACTCACTACCTCCATCTGCAGGAGAGAGAGAGAACCACATCATATACACACTTCAGAGTAAGAAAGAGAGAGAGAGAGAGAGAGAGAGAGAGAGAGAGAGAGAGAGAAAGAAAGAGGAGGAAAGAGGGAGCAGAGCGAGGGAAAATATGCTTGTGATTATACTTCACCCGGTAGGAGAAAAGAAAGCTAAGTTGGCATTGTGTACTAAGGGGTACATCTTTCAACATTAAGGGATAGTTCGCCCAAAAATGAAAATTCTGTCATTATTTACTTCCCCACGCTTCATTCAAACGCTATATGAATTATTTTATTTTTTTCTCTCATACAGCTGTTGAATGACTACTTGAAATTGTTGTATGGACCAACGTTATGCTGCTTTTATGGTGTTTTTGTCCCTTTTTTGGTCTACAAAGATGCAGTTACTATGAACTGTTACTATGAACTTCTGTTCTACAGAAGAAATAAAGTCACACATGGAACAACATGAGGATGAGTAAACAATGACAGAATTTTCATTTTCGGGTGAACTATCTCTTTTAAGACCTACAACCATCAAAGTCAAGATAAAATCAAAATTGACCCAAATTACTTTCTTAGTACACAGTCTTGGTCTTATTGAGATTATGCATATCATTGCAAAGAAAAAAAGTCTTTATGATCTTTCATCAAAATGTAGTAACTTGCTCTGCCACTAAAACAACTTTTCGCTGACCAAGAACTTGCATTAAGATCACTTTCCACGATTCACAAGATTAAGTAAATGGTTTGCAAACATTGGCTTTAAAGAAACACACACCCTTAATTTGTCTGTTCATTTATCAGGATTCCACAAATATCGAGACTGGATGTTATTGCAGTATTCTTTTGTTTCTAAATGGCTCCTTTAAATAATCAAATAGATACAAGATAAGTTCTCCAAATATCATTTTGCAATAAAAGATAACAACAAAAGGATACCTCTGCAACCGCACACCACTCGAAATTTTTCACTTCTCTAAAACTCACTGAATCAATTTGACATTTTACAGGCCAAACCAAAATGGGAAATGCCGTAAGAACATGCAATTATCTTGTATAAGACCTCATAGATAATTAATCTGCAAATACCCTGTGTCAAAAACACATCACTGAGAAATGGAGGTGCTTTGTTCAGTGGAGCCATGCTGGATGAAAGCCGTGATTAGATTTGGCTGACTGATGATATGAGGCCAGCTGCTATAATGTGTGTTGTGTTTTGCCTACTCAGTGTCGAGCAGTGAGGAAATCGATGGAAACCTTGTAAGGAGCTTTACAAGCACTTCAGCAATCTATACCAGGCACTCAAAATTTTAAAGAAATATATTTATAATGCTCTACCATCCCATCAAGTCTGCTCACTGATGGTGCATATTAGCAAAAACATGGCCAAAAAGAGTGCTTGATTGTGCTGAGCATGTAAGTGTTTGTGCTTGCATGTGCTTTGAGAGCATTTTATAATAAAATGTCTTTCTGAAGTTACAGTGCCATAAACCAACAGGCATCACGGCCCACTTCCTCTACGCATGATTAACTTCATTGTCATGTATGTGCCTAGTAGCGTAGTTCTGCTCAGGAAAAAAAATGTCCAAAAAAAGTCCACCACACAACAGATCCTTCAACAAGTCACGTATAGAGTCCGGACTAAGAACTACGATTAGCATTAGTACAATTCATTCAGCATTGGCCTCAAATCAAACTACTTCAATAATCTGAAAAAAAACAAAAACAAAAGAAAAACTGTGAGCTGAGGTTCCGTAAAGGTTGAAAATTAGAGAAAGAGATAGTGAAAAGAAATGGACAGAGAAACAAGAGAGTATAATAAACATTTGGTTAATCATAGATAACAAGTCAAATCAAAAGATTTTCAGCAGAGCCCTTGAAATGAGCAAACTATAGAGGCAATATGCACAAATACTAGACACACGTCCAAGTATTTCTAATCTGTTCTTCTCACCAAAGTCACCCACTATTGTAACTAGGGTGGACACATTTATTATAATAATATTACAAGCCTTGATGTGTAAGATAGGGATGCACTATAAATAATTTGTTTTATTATTGTATCGTTAGATACACTACTGTTCAAAAATCAGCAAGAAGAAATTACTATTTCAGCAAGGACACATTAAATTGATTAAAAGTGACAGTACAGACATTTATAATGTTACAAAAGATTTATATTTCAAATAAATGCTGCTCTTTTGAACTGATTTATCGAAGAATCTTGAAAAAAATTATGAAGGTTTCCACAAAAACTGTATAATAATATTGATAATAATTGTTGAGCACCAAATCACCTGAAAATTCAGCTTTGCCTTCACAGAAATAAATGACATTTTAAAGTATATTAAACTAGAAAAGTTATTTTAAATCGTAATAATATTTGACAATGTTTTACTGTATTTTTTTTATCAAATAAATGCAACCTTGCTGAGCATAAGAGACCTTTAAACATGTTTTTAAAAAAAACTTACTGAGCCTAAACTTTTTTTGAACCCCAAATTTCATACTGTACATTATAATGCTGTGGTGTCTACATTCACTTTTAGAAATTAAACAAATTTTAATTTATTTAGACAAAAATTATAGAACTTTAATATCAACCACAACATGACAATAAGTATCAGCTTATCGTATTGGCAAGATCTTTAAAATCGGTGCATCCCTACTGTAAAACATTGTTCAGATCCTCATCAAGCTCTATAAAGTCTGAGGAGCAACATTCTCAAGTCCCATGCAGCGCGCCAGGATGCGACTGATTCTGTGCTGTGACTCTGAGGCAAAAAGACTTTAAAGGACTCAAGTTACATAACAGAGTGACAAAACAGAGCTCTGAACACGGGACGGGGGAATGTTATAGATTCTTGATGGGGGAAATCTATACTCATTTAGTGAGGGTCCCAACAGTGGGCAGCAGAGACAGAGATAGAGTAGCGAAGGAGAGGAAGAAAGGGAAAAGGAGAAGGAGAAGGCAAGGATGAGCTAATGTTGGTGACTCAGAGAGGGTCTAGAGGGAGAAGAGAACAAAACGAAAGGAAAAGCAAAAGAGCATTCTTTGAGGAGACTAGTTCTACTGTCTGTGGAAACCATCTTATGTGACTAGTGCTCTGACTAGTTCTACCACAGGGATTGATTGATCAGAGGTAACGGGGCTCATGCACAGCACCTGAGTCTGGATACGGTTGAGGCCTCTAAACCAGAGTATCTGCCCCCTGCGTAGCTCTCTCTCAGCATGGTCGATCTCCTCCTCGTCCTCGGCCAGCTCGTCCTCCGTCATCTCGTCTGTCCCCCGCCCCTGGCCCGCCTCCTTCAGACACTTCAGGTGACTAGTGGGCACTGTGGAGATCACCTGAGATGAAGAGAAGAATTAGTTTAAAAGGAGTGGAATGACCGATATGACTTTGCCATTGGTCGATATACAGTAAATAAAACACATGGTCAAAAATACATACACATCCCTTCTAATTAAAAGAGCTGCCATTCTGGAACCACTAAATTAAACATGCACCTTCATTCCAAAACCCTGCCCAACAAAGATAAATGAGACCCTCAAAAGCATATATTGATCACTGGAATAAATTACATTTTAAAATACATTCAAATAGAAAACTGCTATAAAATAGAAAACTATTTTAAATTGTAATAATACTTCACAATGTTACTGTTTTTTGCTGCATTTTAGATCTAATAAATGCAGCCTTGTTGAGCAGAAGACTTCCTTCAAAAACATTAAAAAAATCTTACAGGCTTGTTCCAAACCTGTATGAATTTCTTTCTTCTGCTGAACACAAAAGAAGATATTTTGAAGAATGCCGCTAACCAAACAGTTGATAGGAACCATTGATTTTCATAGTATTTTTTTTCCCTATACTCTGGGTCAATGGGGCCCATCAACTGTTTTGTAAACCATATTCTTCAAAGTATCTTCTTTTGTATTCAGCAGAAGAAAGAAATTCATACAGGTTTGGAACAACTCGAGGGTGAGTAAATGATGACAGAATTTTCATTTTTGGGTAAACTATCCCTTTAACTTGCATGATCCACTTCATCTACCAAGCTCTCAGCTTCCTGCCCTGCAGAAAGTACCTTAAAAAAACTTGGGTTTGAGTATTTAAACAAAAAATCTGTGGCCTATAATAAACATAACATAAATATGATGAATAAAACTATTTAACAAATATTTTAACATATTTTAACATATAATTGTATTTAATATTTTAATTTTTACAAGTTTATGCTATATAAATAACTTTTTTTTTTTTTTTTTTTTACTTGAAATGTTTTGTTACGTTTGTGCTTGAAAATAACTCTTACTATCCTTAATTAGTCTTGTTATTTTGCATTTTAGGCTTATTTTAAGCAGAACGTATGTGTATTCTGCACATGCATTTGTTACAGGTGTAACATTGTTTAGGTTTTTTTATAGTTAAGATGTGTGGTAATCACTGCTTTGTGACTGCAGAACTTTTGGGGACAAAACAATCCCGCACCCTGTTGACAGGGCCGTAGGCAGGGTTTTAAAATCAGTGAGGTCCCAAATATGAGGTAGTTAGGGGGGTTCGGGGGAATGCTTCCCCGAGAAAATTTTGATTTTTCTGATCTACATATGTGCATTTTTAAGACATTTGAAGGCCAAAAAAAAACAAAAACTTTTCAAATCCATGTCAGTGGGCAGTAGATTATTTGTCAATACCCCCTAAAGCTGAGCTTTGACTGTAGTCTTTTCATTTTCGTCTGTGTCCATGAAGAAAGTAAACATAGGGTCAACTGATATGTTGCCATATCAACCCTATTTAGAGAAAAAATGTACCAAAATTAAAAAATCTTTGGAAGATATCACTGAACATTTATCAAAAGTAATCTTTTTTTTAAATTTTATTATTTTTTTACTTAAGATCATTTATCATCTCTGTTTTTTGCGTTTATGTAAAACTAGACAAATCTGATATTATTTTAATCTTATATCTGTTATTTAACAGTTGAGATAGTTCTTTAATGCTGATCTAACCAGCAGAAGACACCGGGTTTGATCCCAGTTGAACAGTTGGGGCATGTTGTCACAATGAGCCCCTATTAGAACTACGCTATTATTTTCTATACTTTTATGAATTGAGAAACCGTAAGAAAAAGGTGAATAAAGACTGAGAGTCAATGTTCAGAAATGATTAATTATTATGTTTTGAACTATGTTGTGTAGCTGTATTTTACAATGTGTTTGTTGTTGTTTTCAAACTCAAAAAATTGTTTATTTTACTTTTATTTTTATTGACAAAATATTTTAGTTTGTTCTTTTGTTTTGTTCTATTAGATCAGATAACATTTTAAGCTGTCATATGCTCATGTTACAATGTACCCCACCTATGGGGCATGTTGTCACATTTCACTTCCATTCTTTCGGGGTAAATATAAAAAATATACACTGTATTAATGAAACAAAACCACATAATTGTACTAGACATGTGTAAAAATTAATGTGGGAAAAAATAAATACTCTGAACCCCAAGTAGATTTACACAATCTGAGAAAGTCAAAAAGTGTTAGGTTGTGCCCCGCTCTCCCCTACACATTTTGCCTAATCTGATGAAATCGGGTTCGTTAATGTTTCTTTTCCCCTCACATTGACAGTTACTAATTATTACATTAGCTAGCCTACATGAATCACGTGAATTATAAGCCTATTTTTAATTCAAAATGGCGAAATTAGACGTTGTATTAGTTGACCTTATTATTTTTGTCGGTTGTTATAACATTTCTATACTAAAACAGCTGTCAAATATGAAATGTTAAGTTTAGCTACTTACACTCGCACTTTATGTCCGTTTACAGAAGCGTTGAGCTGGAATTCGCGCTAAGCATCTTCTGTGAACATAAAGGCCGCCTACTTTGATTTGATTGGTAATCTCAAATATAATATTTTGACATGGAAGAGCGGTGACAGACCGATGAGGCAACTCCGATGAGAAGCTCTTGGTGCTGTGCTATATCCTTGCAGCACTAAAGTAGTATTAATACTATATTAGGCATTTATTTCACAACATTTATTATATACACCTCGGGCAAATACAGAGGTCCGGATCTCGGTGACCTCATAGCTGGCTACGGCCATGCCTGTTGAGGCTCTGTTATAAAGCACATACAAACAGTATTACTTTAATTTAACATGAATAGTTAGTATGTTACTACCTTGAAAGCGATAACGATGATTCTTTTGATATTTGACGATAATGGCGCTCTGCTCTAGGTTACGTACTTCAAGAAGTAGTAGCGGCGCACGCGCGACCAAGTAGAGTCAGCGTATCTCACAACGCCATCTGCTACTGAAATAATCACTACACGATTGCTCCTATAACCAGCAAGGCTGCTGTATGTTGGTTGAGAGCTTTTTATGCAATATATCTGCAGGTTGTTTTGAACGAGCTGTAAAACGGTGACACTTCCGGGGGAGAGCTCCAGTTGGGGACAGAACACCAAAAGCCGGGACTGTCCCCGGAAAACGGGGATGTCTGGTCACCCTCATGTAATGGAGGCCAGCAAGTAGTCGCTGTGCGAGTAAACCTCACTCCTCTGATCTCAAGAGACGCTCTAGCGACTGATGCTAGCGGTTGCAGCCTTTAGCCTCCTTGTTAGAGTGTCCTACTCTCATGCCGGCGGACCTGAGTTCGAGTCCCACTTAGAGCGGGCAGGTTTGAACAGAAGGGGTTACGCGTACATAGTCTTTCCCCGCCTTTGTCAGAATTTTCCAAGAGGTCCTCGCTGCAGCCTGTAGTGCGATGACTTACTTGATTAATCAAATACATAGTTGATGTTTTAACACGCATGTACTGTAATAGGTTTTGATCACGTCATGAAAGTATAAACGCATGCGCGATGACCTATTACATTATACGCTGCACAAATTGCATTATTTGATCAAATCTGTATGACATATGAAATCTTTGCAATTTTGTTTGACAGGATATATTAATGGTTATCTAAGAGTTAGCCGTTTAACTTGATGTCTATGTCTGTAAATGTAAAAGCTTTAATGTTTAAATTCATCCACGATAGCCATAACATGTTTTTCTCCCTACTGGCAGCTTCAAAGCTTATGCAATTTTGAAATGCTGGATATGCATTTTGTATTTTATCTCCAATGACACTGCCCACATTAGTGTTGTATTATTGTAATCCATTATTATAAGTTTACACGAAGCACTGTAACCTGAGAGATATGCAGAAGTTGCACTATAACTAGTTAATTATTAGGATATCCATCACTCTGACAGAGTTAGTTGAGTTTAAAAACATCATGTAACGTCATGTAATTTCCCATAGACGTAATGCCATTCCACTTTGTGTATGTAGATTTTTATATCATTCTAATATAGCTAAGATAAACATTTTCAACAATTAAAAATTACATTAAAATGAAAGAAAAGACGGGTTCACATGACTAATAACGCCTCAGTCAAGTCAAATAAATATATAAATAGTAAACTATAAGTATGATGTTAAGTTCACTTAAAGAAACCTTACAAGTATACTCGCAGTATAAAACTACTGAACTAGTAGTTTACTGAGAGTATACTTTAAAGTGTATTTTCATAAACTAAAAAATGTGCTACAAGTATTCAACTAGTAAACTATCAGCATATCTGTAAGTTTACTTGTAGTATAGTTGCAGCACAAATTAAAAATGTACTTGTAAACTAAAACGTTTACTACTTTAACACTTAAAGTACACTTTTATACACTAAAAAGTGGGCCAATTTAGTCCCAAGTAGTACTGAAATATTACACGTACAAGTATACTACTAGTACATTGATATTAGTATACTTACTACACTACTTAAAAATATACTTGAACTTTACTTAAGTATACTTAAAAAAATGAACTTGAAGTACACTTTGTTTTTGTAAGGGGGACTGTATAATACAATTTAATAAAAGCAAATAAGATGCTCACAAAATAAAGATTTATTCAAAACAAAGTTTTTTTGAAGTTCACTAAAAAAACTTGAAAACATATGTGACAAGGCAGGATTACCACTTGTGTTTATCAGGCAATCTGGCACAGTTATCAGCAGATGCAATAATCTTAAAATAGTCAAATATCAGCCAATTAATCAGGTTCTTTCAGGGGGAAAAAAGTAATATCGGTAAGAATTTTGAAGAATCTTAAACTTGAAATATTCAACACCTTCAGGTCACACAATCTTTGATAGTGGTTCTCCTTATTTGTTCTTACTCTCCTACCTGACCCCATAGCAGCTCTCCAACTCCCACGAAGAGGCACCACAGCCATTGCTCCATATTGAGAGGGGCACAACTGAAGGGCTTGCCCCCAAACTGCACAATCACAATCTGCACACAGATCAACAGCAAACAAGCAAACATCATCAACAATCAGCCCAGATGGAATTTAGGCACCCAGAACATCAGTCACCTGCTCATGTTACCTTTCATACAACCTCATGGACAGTCTCAGATGGAATTTTTTTTAACTCTTTTTTGGGGGGCAAATCTGTTAAATAAATGTAAGAGTTTCCAAACAAATTAAGTGCAAACTTCACCCCACAGCCGATTTCATTGGTAAACTCATCACCTGTCAAAAAAAGTTCAGGCTTCATGGATTCAGTTCAGACTGTTCTGATCACGACACAGCAATGCTACCTATAAGGTTGTGCTACCAACACTATGCTAAGGTTATGTTTAGGGTTTAGATTTAGTATTTATTTCAGCAGTGTATAGGAAACAAGCACTGTGATTGGCATGACAGAATCAGCTGTGGGGCGGGATTTGGCTGTTCTGGTTTAAAATGAACACATTTAAGTGTGTAATACACAGTTTTTTGCAGCTGCAAGCATTATCAAATTAGTCAAAATACACTACAAACCATTACAGTTGAAAGCATAATCCTCAGTTAATTTTGTAAGAATTATTCTTTAAACAAGAAAAAAAATATTTGTCAAAGGGGTAAGAAAAATATATTATATAATAGTTTATAAATATAAACTAAATAACAGTAGAATTAAAGTGCCCTTATTATGCCATTTTACAGTTCCTAATTTTGTTTTGGAGGTCTCCTACAATTTACTTGCATCCAAGGTCAATAAACACTTTCATTTTCTCATAATATACATTGTAGTATCACCTCTTTTCTCAAAGTAACTGAAACCTCCTTTCCTCGAGCCTACGCTGCAATGACTGGTCAGATGGCCCAGTCTGATCGGTCTATCTCTTATAGTGCGTGTCGGGGGAAAAAAAGCCATTAACATATCTGAATTTCAGCTAAGGACCCGGAGGATTCCTTAGCACTTGTACACAGTGATACGAACTGTAATGAACGATGCCGTCAGTTTTACCGTATCAATTCAAGCCAGACTTCTCATCCTTTGGAAGTGCATGCAAAGTGGATTTGCTTTCGCAGAGCAGAAAACAGCGTCTTCTCGACATGTCAACAATACGAACCAAACACTTCCAGGCCTCAGCTACAACTACAGTGTCTGAGGACGGATTAAAGCAGACGTTGATTACTGATGACTAGTTTCAGACAGTTCAGAATGGGTTCTCTTTTAGGAGACAATAATAGGAGACTATTCATCATGCACTTTGATCTTTGAAACTTTGCGGACCTTTTACATTCACAAACAGCTATATTACACACTACATGAAAATTAATATCCGAAAAAAGCATAATAGGGGCACTTTGATAAATTAATTCAAGATATATTCTCTTAAAAATAGTCCTAATATCTTATGCAATTTTGCAATTCAAATAAATGTATCTTGTTTAAACAATGATTAGTTTTGTTATGCAGTGCATTTAATAAACTAACACACAAGGGGTTAGAGATATGCTTTGTTAATGACGGTGACTAAATTCTGCAGAAATCTGGAGGGCCTGCTCATGGAGCACAACGCAAACTACAGTAGCTCTGACCTGCACTCCAAATGTTCCCAGAACAATGCTGCAGAAGATAGGGTTCCCGAAGATGCCGTCAAACACGTTCCTTTCGCCGTGAATCTTGCGAGCGTTGATCTCGTTGAAGAGCTGCATCAGGACAAATGTATTGAAGATGATGGTGTAGTGTTCAGATGGGGGGGAGTGTAAGGGTGCATTACGGCCACTGTCGATGTTGAAGATTTTCTCTCCTTGTTAGGATAAAAGAGATAAAGGCATACAACATTAAAATGTTCTTAAAAAAGATGCACTCAGTCACTTATGATTTTACTGCTCTCATTTGTGAAATGCATCTGCTAAATGAATAAATGTAAATACATGTAACATATGTGAGGCTATAATGACTATAAAGTCTGAGATGTAAGCTGTTACACGTTCAGTCAAGTTTCATCATATAAATAATGCAAAACAACACATATTGATCCTTGAACTCTCTGTCTTACCAACAAAAAGCAGGGTGAAGATGATGACAAGCTGATAGACTCCATGACCCAGGATGTTCTTCATCATTGTGAGCGAGATGAGGGGGTTGTTGCGGCCGTACGGTTTCCTAAGCAGCAGGGCTTCGGTGGGCGGCTCAGTGGCAAGAGCCAAAGAGGCAAATGTGTCCATGATCAGATTGACCCACAACATTTGTACAGCTTTTAGTGGAGAATCCTACACACAAACACAAACACAAACACACAGATTACAGATGAAGGTACTGAACAACACTTTTAGCCAGTGAAGCGTATGCAGTAGCACCAGTCTCCAGCAGGGGGCTCAGTGTCTGGTTTAATTGCAGCTTCCTTTTGCTATGAGTTTGAGAGGTGCAATGCAGTCAGTTCCCCTAACCTGCATGACACAGAGCTATCAGCAATCTAGAGTGGCCGTTTTACTGCAACACTATGGGCTAAGACAAATGACACTGATTAGGGGGGATGCAATGTTTGAAGTGAGTGAATTGCCCTTGTCCTGCCTTATTTGTTTTAAACCAACACTGAACATTTTTTTATTGAATATTGCAGTACTTATTATGAATGATTTATCTGTGCACATCATTTTTTTCCTCATAATCTTTAATCAAAATGTCTCCCCCTCCCTCTTGCAGTGACATCTCTTCTCTGTTGACATGTTTACTGGCGTGAGGGCAGGACAACCTGTCACTCACATGACATCGACAAACCACAACAATCCAACAATGGGAAAAATCTCAACCTACATTTGTTCTTCCCCAAGATGTTGTTTTACTCAGATACAGGTCACAGTACAGAAGAAAAGACGATTGCAACTTCTGTTTCATGCTGCTAACCAATACAGGAGCTCTTAGAAAGTCATAAAATTTGAAAGGACTATTCCAGGTGCAGTTACAAGTTAAGCTCAATCAACAGCATAATGTTGCTTACCACAAAAAATATTTTCCACTTGTTTCCACCCTTTTCTTTTAAAACAAAGCACTTACAATGGTGAGTGAATGAAAAGTGAACAAGTAAATGTTAAAAAATACTCACTGTTTTAATAGAATAGACACAAATTCCAGGTTCAATACAAGTACACAAATTCAATACACAAATGTGTGTTAACAATATGTGTGTAAACACATGGTTTTAATATGAACACTTACTAACCTTCTCTGTGCAGTTACTGCCATGACAATATACATGTAACTCAAATAAATGAATACAAGTGCATTTGCCATTTATAAAATGAAAACACAATTAGCTTTTAAATCTAAAAAAAAAAAAAAAATTCTTTAAAGATTTTTTTATTAGTGGTAATCAACATTATGACAAATGCTGTCGACTGAGTTTAAAGGTGTGTCAGATTGACATGTATGTAGGAGAGTTGTTTGCCCCGCCCCCTCCTCCTCAGACTCAACGCTCACGCGGGTTGCCAGCTTGAGGACAAGCAACAGGAGTGAGTGACACTGACAATGAAAGCCACACTAAGTTGATGAGTTGATTTATCCGCGTTTTAATATGCTCTCGTCCATAGAGATTTTTTGATGGCTGCTGAGGCTTTTTAGGTCGGGTAGAATCTGCGATCTCTGACCCAGTTTGTTTGCTTGCTTCCATGGCAGCAGTACACAATGTTTTCCGCCAACTGGCAACCTGGGGTGTCGAAATACTATTGGGTAAACTGGTGGCGTGCGGTATCGCACAGACCAAAACAAAAACAGACATTCCGACACCGATCGCACATTTCAAAGTAGAATAACTGGCTGTAGCGTTGTTTTTCTGAGAAACAAGTAGGTGAATTTAGCATGTTTCCTACATATCTGCAAGCACATTATGGTATTTTTATGCTTTAAGTGAAAAACTTAGATACAGCACCTTTAACATGTGGTCATTGTTATGTTATGCTAAAACAAATTAAATTTAAATATTCTTTCAGTAATCAACTAAATATGAAATAAAATCACATGATCACAAAATGACAAAAACTTAAACTGAAAAATGTAAATAAATAAATTAAAGTTGAAGTACTAAATATTAAAAGTGAAATAAAAAATGTATTAAAGCTATATAGAAATATATATAGAAAAACTAAAAATATGAAAATAAAAGCTAATTCAAAATATGCACAAATACTATATTAGCGTATTAATAATACTAAAAAGAACACTGGTGTACGTGTGTGTGCTACCTGTGTAATGCAGGCCCCAGTGAAAGCAACGATGACGGCCACTACATTGACAGTAAGCTGAAACTGCAGGAACTTGGAGATGCTGTCATAGACATTTCTCCCCCACATGACAGCTTTCACAATGCTGGAGAAGTTATCATCGGTCAGGATGATGTCAGAGGCTTCTTTAGCTACATCAGTACCTGCTATACCCTAGAGACAGCAAGAAAGACAAAGAGCAAGAGATTTAGGCAATGCGTGCATCTAAGTCAGATTCATTGGAGAAAAGGGGTTTTTATAATTTTATAATCCCTTGTTGGGTGAACATGATATAAGTGGAGCTTCTAATAAATCAATATTCATCTCTGATCATTACTCATCTCTTGACAACCTCTTGGATGGATGGATGAATACATGAATAGATTAGAGGGATGTGTTCTTCAGATGTGCTTACCATCGCAAAGCCCACATCTGCCTTCTTAAGAGCCGGTCCGTCATTGGTCCCATCGCCAGTTACAGCCACCACCTGTCTCTGCTCCAACACAGTGCTGTCAATGATGCCTACACAATGGCATCATCACCCAGCAAACAATTACCAGCTAGCACACAACCTTGACCAATCACTGAATACAACTACTGTCACCACAGAACATGAACATTCATCAGTCTGATACATTTTAATTGACTGTGCGTACGGCCTACTCAGTGTCAAATTTACATTGTAAATACACTACAGCACCAGTCAACAATTTGGACGCATTTGACTAAATTTACACTACCGATCAAAGGTTTTGGGGTCAACAATTTTTTTTCCAAAGAAATTTATACTTTTATTCAGCAAGAATGCATCAAATTGATCAAAAGTGACAGAGTAACGACATTTATAAAAAGATTTTGACTATCCAAAACCTCAAAAGCTTGCAATGACTTCAGTCATTACTAGAGAGTTATGCTTTTTACTTTAGAATACTGTTCCAAATAATTAGTAATTCATTCTGAAGGATTTAGTAATACTTGCATTACTATAGGTTACCATGATCTTCACTTTAGAATTAATTATCATTGTGCATTACTCTCATTAATTATGAACCTGAATAGTTCTTTGTAGTCCTTTGGGAGGTATGAAAAAATAGAAGTTACTGATTAGCTAATAGTGAACTTCAACTAATTTGACTAATTCGTTAATCAGAGTTTCTTGTTAGTTAATAGTAGTTAGGAGAATGTTAATATTGTGTTACTTATTTGTTCCTGTGTAGTTATTCATGGATTTCTATTTCAAATAAATGCTGTTCTTTTCAACATTAATAATAATATAATATGGAAATGCTTTTTTGAGCAGTAAATCATATTAGAATGTTTTCTGAAGATTCATGTGACTCTGAAGACTGGAATAATGATGCTGAAATTTCAACTTTTCCATTACAGGAATAATTAAAACCAAAAAAAATATTACAATAGACAACAGCTATTTTAAAATTGTATTGTGGCGAGGTGGACGAGCGAGAGACGTGGGAGTCGCGCTAGACCGGTGCGTGATTGAGAATGAGCGTCACCTGCGAGGCACATCGGTCTCGAGTCCGCTCATGAGGGAGCTCGGAGGCATATAAGGACGAGCGACACCAGTGAAGGACGAGAGAGGACCAGGCCTGGGCTTTACGATGTGCCTCGCAGGTGACGCTCATTCTCGCTCGCGCCTCCCACGTCTCTCACTCGTCCACCTCGCCACATGTATAATATTTCACAACATTACTGTGTTTACTGTATTTTTTTAATCAAATGCAGCCTTGCTGAGCATGAGATTTCTTTCAAAAACATTCTTATAAAAAAACCTTACCAACCACAAACTTTTTAATTGAAGTAGTGTATGTTTCTCATGGTCTTAAAATATTTGAATCTAGATGTCTGTTTGATCTAGAGTGTGCAGAGCTATAGGCAATGGGTTGCAAAAAAAAAAAAATCTAAATTTTAAATGTGATTAAAAATTAATTAAAAAATAAACTAAATTTAAAATATAAGTATAAAATGATATAATATATATAAATATAATATTTGTTTAGCAATTTTGGACATTACATAATTTCCATGCTGTACATGTTAGTGTACAGTAATATTTAAGTGAGTCTGGGCATGAGGAGTAGATGGAAAGAGCGCCTCACCTTTTACGAGAGTGTGTTTGTCTGTGGGGGAGGAACGCGCCAGGACTCTGAGCTTGGGCCAGATCTTATCAATCCTCTCCTGCTCAATCTATAACACAAACACACACACATGCACGTACACAGAGCATGGACATCCATGATTCAGTTTAGTCTATATTGGTTTCGAGCTGAGATGTCCAAGATTGAATTTTCACAAACCTCTCCTTTCTCATTCCTGATTCTTCGGTTGAATTCTTTACCCTCCAGGCACAGAAAGTCATCCCCAGGCTGAATGATACCACATTTGGCAGCAATGGCTCGTGCTGTGTTGATGTTGTCGCCAGTGACCATGCGCACAGTAATGCCTGCCCTCTGACACTTTAGAATGGCATCAGGGACCTGCGGGAGAAGCAGACAAAGGCTTGAAAAGAGAAAACGCACTTTAAGGATACAGAATACATACATTACATTACATTTACATTTACATTTAAGAGAATACATGTTCTCTCTACATACCTCAGGTCGAACGGGATCCTCAATCCCGACGACAGCGATGCAGGCCAGATCGACGACAATTTCCGCTTCATTTTCCCAGTCAGGCTCGGGGTCGCAGGGAAGATCACGATAAGCGATGCAGATGGTTCGCAGGCCTTCACACGCCATGGGCTCGATCACTTTCTTCACCATCTCATCTCGGTCTCTTGGCTTGAAGTTTCGTGCATCACCGTTGGAACCAAGTATGGAGGAACACCTAAGGTAGAAGAGAAAGCAGGGAGGTCAAAAAGAGGTCTACAATGACAACCAACAAAAGAAAAAGAAACACAAAATTCCTAGATCTTGTGCTTTACTCACTTTTTCAAAAGGATCTCAGAGGCTCCTTTGCTGTAGAGGCGGAAGTTTCCATCCGGCATCTGCACCACAGTGCTCATGGACTTGCGTACAGAGTTGAAAGTGTAGACTTTGTAGATCTTCTCTTCTGGGATCTGCTCTCTCACAGGGACGTAGTCTCTCTTCAAGTCCAGCAGAAAGCCCAGCAGACCACACTCTGTCTTATTACCAACCTGCTTGGGCAAACCCCCTTCCACATCCGGAGGCTGAAAGAGAATTGAAATGAAGCAAGGGACACAGAGAAGAGAAAATAAAATTGAAATGGAAAACTTTCTATTTATATTTGAAAACCGGATGCAACAGTGAATTCTTTATAGGTTATCTTACACCAACCTAAGTTGGCAGGCTGGCATTGTAAAAAATGTTTTTAATCTTAACGATAAAATACTGTAAAAATGCTAAGGTAAAAACCTGTTAATTGGTAAATGGCAAGTTCCCTTACTATATATGGTAAAACATTTTATAGATCTAACGAGACGTTTTAAGTCATTTACAGTAAAATATTTAAAGGGTTAGTTCACCCAAAAAAGTGACAAAATTCTGTCACTAATTCCTCACCCTCATGCCGTTCCAAACCTGTAAGACCTTCGTTCATCTTCGGAACACAAATTAAGATATTTCTGATGAAATCGGAGCGCTCTCTGACCCCTCCATAGACAGCAATTTAATTACCACTTTCAAGGCCCAGAAAGGTAGTAAAGATATCATTAAAATAGTCCATGTGACTATAAAAAAAATAAAATTTCAACAATTTCTTCTCGTCTGTGTAAGTCTCCTGCGCTATTCACGTAGTGTAAACAGTGTAACGCTTCCGAGCTCTATGTCAGAATGGCGGCTCACCAGTTGTTTGTTTTTTTGCACACAAAATGTATTCCCGTCGCTTCATAAAATTAAGGTTGAACCACTGTATCTATGTGTCTATGGAGGGGTCAGAAAGCTCTCAGATTTAATAAAAAATATCTTAATGTGTATTCCCGAAGATGAACAAAGGTCTTACGGGTTTGGAATGACATAAGACATGATCTTATAATTTACATTGAAAAACCATAAACTGATATTCCCAGAATTTCCTGCACAAGAGTTTGGATTTGATTGTAATTAGTTTAATCAATTATGTTTCTTGTTAGTTTTTATCATCAATGATGTACCTTTGGGTTTTGTGTTATATCTTATGTTGTTTATTGTATTATTTCAGTGCCGTGTGTTAGCATGATATAGTTTTGCATTTGTGTATATTAGTATATTAAACATTAGTTTTTTTCTTCAGCTTATGGAAAAGCTACTTGTGATGAGCTTATGTTAAAATTCTGACAAACACAGAATTTTTTTACTATAAATTTGACAGATTTTTTTTTTACAGTGTGGTTAGGATGCTGTGATGGCTGTTTTTAAATGAGTGTTGAGCACTTTTTTTAGCTAAAAACAGACTGGCCTTGAATCCAGCTAGACCATTTGAAAGCCATTTCGACCAGGTTGAACTAGCTAAAATAGCTAAAATTAGCTGAGGCTGGTTTAAGCAGTTTTTCCAGCAGGTTTGTAAATCACAATATCCAATCTCTCACCAGGATCTTGGAGGTATAGGCGCAGTTGATAGCTACGGCATTGACAAGCATCTCAAGGGTGTTGGGGTTGATCTGGCTGGGGTCCGGGATCTCACGGTAGTGCTGGTCATTTAGATAGGCCTGCACTACAGTCATGCGGTTGGTGGTGAGGGTGCCGGTCTTGTCAGAGCAGATGGCAGTGGCATTGCCCATTGTCTCGCAGGCATCCAAGTGACGTACTAGGTTATTGTCCTTCATCATTTTCTGAATTAACAACAGTAGACAATTTGGATGGTGAAAAAAACAAAACAGTGTTGACAAAAGCAACCCCCCCCCTGCTAATTACACTCACACACACACTGTGCACCTGGTCTCTCTCACCTTAACTGAATAGGCCAGGGAGATGGTAACAGCAAGGGGAAGACCCTCAGGCACAGCTACCACCAGCACAGTCACACCGATGATAAAGAATTTGACAAAATACTGCACGTAGATGGGCGTGCACTCTGGCAACCAGGTCCGCCCCTCCACCACAAACGTCTCGATCACAAAGTACAGCACCAGGATGATAACTGTAATGGCTGACATCACAAGACCTACAAAACAACAACAGCAACAGCAGACTAAATAATCCTCAGGATAATATTTTCTATTAATATTATGTATGAATGCAGCTTGCAGAATGTTTTCAGTGATAAAAAAAATAAAATAAAAAAGTAGCACAATGCATTACATTTCATAAAAAGTAACACAAACACAATTATTGAGTGCTTCCTCTCGGTTTACAAGGTGAAAATGTAGCACAAAAGTAACTTAACATCGGACTTGGCATATAAAGTAACATCGTCAGCACTTTCACCTGATTATTTTTGAGAAAAGTAACAATGTGTTACTTTCCATAAAATGTAACAATGTAATAAGCAAGTACTTCCTCTCACTTAACAGTGAGAAAATATAACACAAAATTTAACATTGCTTTCCATAAAAAGTAACAAAGTAACACAAAAATCAGCGCTTTCAACTCAATGGTGAGAATATGTAAAAACGTAACAGTGTAACACATTTAGTGAGTGCTTCCTCTCAGTTTCCCATCCAAACAGAATATTGTAACACTATTTTTTAAAGTAGCATTCTCCAACACTGAATATATTTTGTATGAGGATAAAAATAAAAAACAATAGGATCAGCACAGTCGTGCGTGAGTGTCAGAGTGAGGTGATTTATCTTTCCATATGATATCACCTCGTAATTGGCCACATGAAGTCCCACGCACCTGCTTTGCCAATCTGTACAGCCAGTTTGGTGAGTTTGCCCTGCAGTACAGACTTCTCCTTCTTGGGCACGTTAGATTTTTTCTTCTCTCTCTCCTCCACTTCTCCACCCTCCGCACTCTTCAGAGGCTGCATCTCCATGGCAACGGCTCCATCCTGCTTTTTGGCTGGTGGGCGGGACATGAGTTAGCGTCACTACATATGGACAACAAATCTGTTGTGTCACAACTCAGGAGGCATCATGAGAGGCCTCCGGCATGAACGAGACTCATTCAAAGCTCTGAATATCTTCATGCCACACATCAAATATTTTGGTAGTTACGCTCAAAATGCCATACACACATACAATGGACACACAACGAAGGAAAGCAGAACAAATGTGGACACGCACAGCATAAACACTAACATTGGTTAGAGTCGGACCACAAAAGCATTGCCCCTCTCAAGTTCTATTCAGCTAAATGTGTTTGGGTGTTTTCCCTCGACACTGGAAACAATGAACTACAGTTACAATACTCAGGAAGCAGTCGTCATGTATGCTGATGAGCAACCGTGCATGTGACGTTACACAAAGAGTGTGTTTCTGCCTCTTTATGATTGTACCTGTGTGCATACATGGTATTAACGCGTGCCTTTTTTCCCTTATTTCCCGTTCCTCATATAGAAACAGAATAGCTGAGGAGTCCACAGAAATTTTTGTACAGGAGAATAATTAACCCCTCATTCTCTTCATTCATCTATTCTACTATCCCTGTGGTACCTTTATTCTGATTGGTCTCCACAGCTGCCTCTGGCTGCTTGCCTGTGAGAGAGAAAGACAGACAGAGAGAGAAAGAGAGAGATAGATAGAGGGGGAACAAGGGAATAAAAAGCGACAGACAGAGACAGAATGAGAGACAGGGCACACAGTGTTCTTGAGTGGGGAAAATGAGAGCGCACAGAACTATGGAAACAGACACACAAACGCAAACATACGGCACACACACTGAACTGCGCTCTTAAACTATGAAATGTTAAACCGGGGAATACACTCCACCACAATTCTGGGCTAATCTGTCTCTATACAGTGCTGACTGCCGTCATTTTATCGATGCTGAAGGTGTTCTGTAACTCCATTGGACTCAAACAACAGGGCTGTGGATTACGTACCATTGGTGATGCCGCTTGGTTTGGCCATAGTTGTGAGTGAGTAACTACGGTCCTCTGATTGGATAGCAAAAAAAAAGGATAATGCGGGTGTGGAGGAGGGGGATCGTGGGAAATTGTTAGGATTGGGTGGTGGTAGAGGTAAGAAAAAAAAGAGAAATCAATGATGATCATTTTGTATTAAGGGGAAACTGAAAAAAGTTGCATATAGGTATATACAGTATAAAATGTAAAGTACTGAGATCACTGTCCTGCAGTCTGACTTTTCTGCAAGACTATTTTGCTTCATCTAAAAGATTTTTTCTAATTCTTGTATAACAATTATTAGGACTGTCAAATTTGTAAAACTTGTAAATTAGTAATCTAGTTAATTTAATGTATTATCAGCAAAGACTTATGAGCGTCTTAAGATATGTTTTTAAAGGGGTCATGAATTGAGAAATCAACTTTTCATTCAGCCTTTGATATATAAAAGTTCATCGTGATATAAGAATATCCTGTAAGTTTCGGAGCTGAAAACTTCCTTGTTAGTCAAAGAAAAGCTTTTATTGACACCATGCCCAGCAAACGCTTGATCTCAGAATATGCCAACTCTTGACGTCATTGTGTGGTTAAACGCCGCCTCAACATAAGAATAAGTACGCCTGATTCTGTAGCCCCGCCCACCGACTCGTGGAGCTAAACTGATCGCGCTACCGAGCAATAAACATGCCGAAGATAGCAAAATATTGCGCTGTGCCTGGTTGTGGAAGAACACAGTCGCTGCATAAGCTTCCTTCGGAATCTAATATTAGGAATGTGCGGTTGAACTTTATTTTTAATGAAGATCCAGCTCACGTGGGGAAGACATTGCGCGTTTGTTCCTTCATTTCACCAAGGATTCGTTTGTAAACAAGAGACTGGATTTGCAGACAGGATGAGATTACATGAATGAATGAAGCAACACCCTTATGTGAGTAAAAAATGTTTTTTATATGTGATAGTATTGCATTGTTACAGATCGTTTGATATCTATTGATTATGTGTACGTGTCTAACTGAACATAACTTCCACGCTGTCAAAGGCTAAATAATCCTTTATTTGAGGTGTTATTGGTTCATTGTGTGATCAGACTCAGACATGTATGGGCCAGGGCTGGCAAAGCCCAATGTCCTGGGGCTAACTTATGTGTTTTCCAGACGGGCTACCAAAACGTAAGCCTGTCGGCAGGCCGGTGAATCTTAAATAGTGAAATAACATTCCTTTCTTGATGTGGTTTGTTCACTCTCTTGACTTGATATTTGAAAGAAAAATACAATCGCGGAAGTTTTGATCATGCTAATTTGTCTTGACTCTGCAGTGAAGCTTGTGCGTGTGTGTGTGTGTGTTAGTGATGCACAGTTCACGGTTATATCCACCGATCGGGTGGGCCAAGTAATAAAAAATAACATTCCAATTAATTGCAGGTGGATGAGAGATAAATCATTGTGTTTGTTTGATAAAGACACTTTGCGAGCCCTGTGGGCGAATCATCATTCCGGTTGCCGTTTTCCCACACGCTTTCAAAACAATCCCTCACGTGTACTCACAGGGGAGCCGGAGCTCATTATAATATGCGAATCTCATCCAATCATAGCAGTGGGCGTTTACTTCCAAGTCTTCAGTGTGGCACGCCCATAAAAACCGAGCGTTCCATGAGAGAGGCTCAAAAACAGGGTACAAAATAGCCTATTACTTATTCATTATGATGTTTTTAAATGTAAAAACCACACAAACGTCATAAGTTGACCTCAGACAACAGTATAAAAAAATGTAAAAAGCCAGTCATGACCCCTTTAACTACATTTAACTGACAGTGTCTTAAAAATGCAGCACAAGATGCTGAAAAACTGTAATGGCCAAAGACATAGATCAATCATTACTCTCTCTTTCTCTCTCTCTCTCTCTCTCTCTCTCTCTCTCTCTCTCTCTCTAATTAGGACTATGAATTACCTTCATTTAGGGGCTTTTCTCTGCATATATTTATATATCCGACTAATTGTGATTAATTTGATTTATAAATTTGAATCAACACATTGTGTAATTACTTATTTTCATTTATTGATAGCCCTTATTATTATACATGAAGTTTTGATGTCCTCCTATCAATTAAGACACAACATAGAATATTTGTATTTTAAAAATTCACATTGCAAGATTGCAAAAAAAAAGGTGGTAAAAAGAAAGAAAACTAAAAAAATTATTAATTAAAAAACAATTGCTAACCATTTAGTGCACCCAAAATTATTTTCACATAAGCAAAAAGACAATTCAATTGTCATCGTGAGGCAGTTATAAGTCCGTCCGTGGCTGATGACACATATAGAGCGATTCAGTGGGACAGTAACAGAACATGGCGCCACTTCATCCTTCATCCACCCACATCCAACCTTTGCTCTCGCTCCCTCTCTCTGTTTCTCTCTTTCGTTCCCTTTCTCTGAATAATTAATCAGCCTCCTCCAATATAACTCCTAATCCTTCTCTATTCCCCTCTCTCCAGTCTCCTCTCTGTTGGCTGCAGGTTAAATTACCCATGGGCCATAAAGTTTGCAGCAGTGGAGCTCTGCTTGTCTCTCTTGCTTGTCTTACCATTCATAAATATTCCTGCAGGCTCTGAGCCCACTGGTCCTCCATTCACATCAAACCCATCCCTCTCTTATGTAAGGATCTCCCACCCCCTCTCTCTCCATTCTCTACTGTCTGGTAGTGCTACTCACAACGTGTTAGTGTGCAGTCATTCTCACAACATCCTACACTAGCCTGAGCGTTTTCTCTGAGTATTACAATTTATGTTTTGGTTGGTGTTTGATTCTCTTCCTTCTCACACCTACCTTTCTTCTCTTTCTTCTCCTCCTCCCCTTCCCCGGCTCCCAGTAGAGTGAATATGATGCCACTCTGAGAGTTGACTCCAACTGCGGTCACCAGCATCCTCCCTGATCCCTCCATTACATGGGTACCTGAGAAAGAAAGAAAGATAGAGAGAAAGATATAGACATCAATGTTTGATACTTTATTGCAGCACATTGGAAAGACCCGAACAAATTTCCCCCAAAGGATGTCCCAACTAGCCTGATAGAACAAATAAATAATTTCACAAGGAACAATGTTGCTGATTTGTGACCTCCAGTGCAGCATCAATAAATAATGTTCTTTCCTTCTCTTTTGAAGATTGTAGTCATGTAAAAGTATATGTAAGCAAAAAAATAGAAAAAAAATATTTTTTAAAAATGATATACTTAAATATACTGGGCTGTGAAATAATAATAATAATAATAATAATAACGTATAAATTAATAATAATAAAAACAATTATATAATTATCTTGTAAAACGACTTCAAGCTATATAAATTTATTATTATTATCATTATTATTATTATTGACAACAATAATAGTTATATAGCATTTTTTCAAAATTACAATTTTCTAAATATTTAAAATAATAATTTAAATATAAAAACTCACAAGAAAATTTAAAATTTCTATAATAATAATAATAATAATAATATTAATGTTTAAATGAATACAAATTTATAATAATTGAATAATAATTAAAATAATAATACAATTTAAATTTTTAACTTTTTCTTGTGAAGCGGCCAACAGGAAATTGATATCGTTTTTTTTAAGCTCAAGGTTACTTTCCAAGAAAACAACAGTTTTCTTTCATTTCAAACAATAAATCTATAATTGCCTTGACAAGAATCTACTGGCTGAATGAGACAAATTACATTTAGTGAACAAGTTCAAATTGGTTAAACAAAGTGTTAATGAAGGCAATTATTACGACAGTTGTTGCAGCTCATATTTTCCTTGATTATTTTCAAATTTTCTCAACAATTTCATTTATACAGTGAGTGACTATATATCTAGAAATATAGACAGGCTGGTCTGCTGAAGTTCGCCATTAGCATTTGACTTACACAGACACCAGACTGCACACAACAACAGCCTCCATACATCAACTTCACAGAAATATCATTGGGATATTATTCAATAATATCATCAGTAGAGCAGGACAGCCTCATAAAGAGAATGGAGTTATCATCCCAAGTGTCTAAGAATAGCATGGAGGAAGGGAGAGGGCATGCACCAGTGCTCACAGCAGGAAACAGAGATTCTCAGATCTAATTAACAACATCTGGATGCCACTGCAGCATCTCAGTTATTCTGACACACAGAATGCGGATGCTCTGGGCACCGCTGACTGACAGCTGAAGGAGCACAGCCGAGAGCAGAATACAAAGCCACTTCAGACACTTTTAAGAAAGGCTGACCAGTCTCAAGTAGAGTGATGGCATCAACCTTTAAACAATTATTTTACTTATCATTTCATCACTTTTAATGCACAGTGACTTTGCTACCAATATAAAAGGCCCGTAATAAAGATAACTAAATTAGCGTCCACATCAACACATGGCAACGTTCTGTTTATTACAGTGCAAGCTGCAATAATGTCGCCTGCCACCTTAAACACTCAAGCTCTTTAAAACAGGATGGATTATGATTGGCTGTCAAAGTATTTATCATTCATCAGCTAGTGAATAATAAACATTCTGAAAGTGATTCCATCAATCGTTTTTATTACCTATGGTGTGGATTTCCCCATTCTCATAGAATTAGACGATGATTAAATTCTAGTTATAGTTATCAACCTTGGTGTGAACAGGCCTTAACAAGGTATATAGAATCTTTAAGGTGATGTAAGCAATTCAAGCAATCCAAGTGACTTAACGTCACTTTTTTAAGACAATTTTTAAAATAATCAAACAAAATTGCATCTGTCAGTAAGATGTACATCAGTAATGCTGATATACACTCACCTAAAGGATTATTAGGAACACCATACTAATACTGTGTTTGACCCCCTTTCGCCTTCAGAACTGCCTTAATTCTACGTGGCATTGATTCAACAAGGTGCTGAAAGCATTCTTTAGAAATGTTGGCCCATATTGATAGGATAGCATCTTGCAGTTGATGGAGATTTGTGGGATGCACATCCAGGGCACGAAGCTCCCGTTCCACCACATCCCAAAGATGCTCTATTGGGTTGAGATCTGGTGACTGTGGGGGCCATTTTAGTACAGTGAACTCATTGTCATGTTCAAGAAACCAATTTGAAATGATTCGAGCTTTGTGACATGGTGCATTATCCTGCTGGAAGTAGCCATCAGAGGATGGGTACATGGTGGTCATAAAGGGATGGACATGGTCAGAAACAATGCTCAGGTAGGCCGTGGCATTTAAACGATGCCCAATTGGCACTAAGGGGCCTAAAGTGTGCCAAGAAAACATCCCCCACACCATTACACCACCACCACCAGCCTGCACAGTGGTAACAAGGCATGATGGATCCATGTTCTCATTCTGTTTACGCCAAATTCTGACTCTACCATCTGAATGTCTCAACAGAAATCGAGACTCATCAGACCAGGCAACATTTTTCCAGTCTTCAACTGTCCAATTTTGGTGAGCTCGTGCAAATTGTAGCCTCTTTTTCCTATTTGTAGTGGAGATGAGTGGTACCCGGGGGGGTCTTCTGCTGTTGTTGCCCATCCGCCTCAAGGTTGTGCATGTTGTGGCTTCACAAATGCTTTGCTGCATACCTTGGTTGTAACGAGTGGTTATTTCAGTCAAAGTTGCTCTTCTATCAGCTTGAATCAGTCGGCCCATTCTCCTCTGACCTCTAGCATCAACAAGGCATTTTCGCCCACAGGACTGCCGCATACTGGATGTTTTTCCCTTTTCACACCATTCTTTGTAAACTCTAGAAATGGTTGTGCGTGAAAATCCCAGTAACTGAGCAGATTGTGAAATACTCAGACCGGCCCGTCTGGCACCAACAACCATGCCACGCTCAAAATTGCTTAAATCACCTTTCCTTCCCATTCTGACATTCAGTTTGGAGTTCAGGAGATTGTCTTGACCAGGACCACACCCCTAAATGCATTGAAGCAACTACCATGTGATTGGTTGATTAGATAATTGCATTAATGAGAAATTGAACAGGTGTTCCTAATAATCCTTTAGGTGAGTGTACAGTGTATCTGGAAAAGTATTTACAGCACTTCACTTTTTCCACATTTTGATGTTACAGTCTTATTCCAATTCATTATTTTCCTCTAAATGTGAAAGAAGTTTGTTTGAAATCTTTGCAAATTTATTTAAAAAAAAAAAATGTACTCAGTATTTACAGCCTTTGCCATGACGCTCAAAATTGAGCTCAGGTGCATCCTGTTTCCACTGATCATCCTTGAGATGTTTCTACAACTTGATTGGAGTCCACCAGTGGTAAATTCAGTTGATTGGACATGATTTGGAAAGGCACACATAAAAGGTCTATAAAGGTCTAAATAAGGTCCCACAGTTAACAGTGCATGTCAGAGCACAAACCAAGCCATGAAGTCCAAGGAATTGTCTGTAGACCTCCGAGATAGGATTGTATCGAGGCACAGATCTGGGGAAGGGTACAGAAAAATTTCTGCAGCATTGAAGGTCCCAATGAGCACAGTGGCCTCCATCATCCGTAAATGGAAGAAGTTTGGAACCACCAGGACGCTTCCTAGAGCTGGCCGCCCGGCCAAACTGAGTGATCGGGGGAGAAGGGCCTTAGTCAGGGAGGTGACAAAAAACCCAATGGTCACTCTAACAGAGCTCCAGCATTTCTCTCTGGACCTCAGATTGGGGCAAAGGTTCATCTTCCAACAGGACAACGACCCTAAGCACACAGCCAAGATAACAAAGGAGTGGCTAAAGGACAACTATTTATTATTTCTATAGTAGTTATAATAAATACAAATATTAAACAAAATTAGAAATACAAACATACACCGTTTATACATATGTGCAGCTCATGATATGATATTTCAGCATCTCAGAGTGGCTTTACTGTGCACAGAGATGCAGAAAAACCTTTACAAATTGTATATTCGCACTAAGCCATGTTGCAATATCGATTTCATTTTGATATATTGTTCTGCCCTAATTGGAACAGAGAACATTTGCACGAGAGATGGGATGGAGATAATACTTATACGTAAGGAACCTTAAAGTTTTCTAACTTGGATACGGAGAAGATATATACGTAAGATATCTTGCAGATGACACAATCACAGGTGATTTTCAGGGGGAAGAGATGCTGAAGCCCCCATTAAATAGGGTCTAGCAACATCTGTGACCACACATGTACGCAGTGCTTACCAGAGAGAAGCATGGGGTCCTTGTCGGCCGACTTGCGCACATGGTCTGATTCACCAGTTAATGAGCTCTCGTCGATTTTCAGGTCATTTGCCTGAATCAGGACCCCATCAGCAGGTAGGAGGTCACCTGAGAGAGGAAATGAAAGTAGGACAAATAAACATCACGTGATCAGCAGGGCATCCTTGCCTTAATATCCCAAAAAGCATTCACTGTTCCTACCAATAATGCTGTATTACACAGGGTACATTATCAACAAATGAGTTTCCATTGTGATTTGTGGAAATGTGAACATCTAAAAATATTTCTGTGTTAATCCACACCTTCCTCATATTGGATAAGTTAAGCCTAATCTCAGCATTCATTCAATTCTCTGGGCTCAGCAGAACAGGAAACTCACCATATTTGACCTGTGCCATGTCCCCAACCACCATCTCAGCAACGGGGATCTGGATGACGTTTCCATTGCGCACCACAGCGAATCGTTGCTCCAGCTCGATGCGGCTCTGCAGTCCCCGGAACTGTTTCTCTTTACTCCAGTCGTTGAAAGCGGTAACCAGCACCACGCAAATGACAGATAGCAGGATGGCTGCACCTTCAATCCATCCTGCCTCTGCCTCACCCTCATCTTCACCTCCTCCTGACACGTTTCCACAACCTGCAGAGGGTTAAGGTCACTATTTCATGGCTGTCTGGCATACTTGATTCTGATTGATCAATAGCAGTATTGAGCAGTCAAATATTTTGGTACATAACTGATAAAACTGGATTTTTATCATCGGAACATGACAACATTTGCCAAACGTGAACATTTCACAAATTAATATTAAACTTTTTGTCTCTTAGAAATGCACATTTGACAGTATCTTGAGTTGGGATGCAGATGTATATGTATTTTCATTAACAAAAACAGCAACATATGTAAAATTGTGACACCCTAATTTTATAGGATACAATTTTAAAGGGTAAAAATGTGTGTGTGTGTGTGTGCGAGCATGTGACTCTTTAGCTCCACGCACGGCACGTCTCCCAGAGCTCTACTTTTTCCGGAAAGAGTCGGTACAGCTTATGTCTTTTATAAATCTAATAAACTAAACTTTTTTGAGATATGAAGGACGCAATACTTCTCTGTAGGTACTCAAGATTAACATGAGATTTTCTGAAACTATGTGTTACCCCCCCTTTAATTGGTAAACAGCCATGTAATTAATGGGAAAATGTAGGCCTACAATAATAAAAAAAATGACTTCTTCAGAGATCTGTTTAACGTGCCAGGGTTTATTTTTTATTTTATAATGATCGGCTTATTTATGCAGAGTGATGTTTACATTATGCAGCAATACGTGATTACATAAAACTTTCAGAATTCAGAATGTTGTACTGTTTATTTTTCCCCCAAGTACCCTTAAACTCCTCCTTTTTTTTTCTCTTTTTCTGCATTCCTGCTTGACATCCTCTTTTCTCAGTCCATTTTCTCACCTTCATTCTCACCTTTTTCCTCCCACACTCCCTTGATTCAGTTCTCTCTCTCTTCCCTCCCACTCTCTATCCGTCATTGCCTCCTCCCTCGACCCGCACCATTCCTTTAACTCCCTTCCTCTACACACCTCATCTCTCTAACATCCCTGTCTTTCGCTCTCATAGCTTCCCTCTCTCTCTCACCCTCTGCCTCGTGTCCGGGTGGCTGATAAAAGGACAGGCCGAGAGAGATGATGGCTGCAATCTCCAGGATGATGAGGGTGACGTCTTGTAATGCCTCCCACACCAGCTGAAGGAAGGTCTTGGGCTTTTTCGGGGGTATGAAGTTTTGTCCAAATGTCTGTCTGCGCTTCTCCAGATCTGCCGGGTTATCTGACAAACCTGAAAGGAAAGGAAGAAGAGTCAAACCAGGGTCATCACAATTTTTTAATGCTGTGCACCCTCTCTCCCAGGCCAATGAGTAGGTAGTCTCGTGTAGCCAGACCTTCAGACGGTCGGCAGAAGGTCTCCATAGCTGCTTTTCCCACAGGCCGTCTAATAGACATAAAAAGCAATCAATCACAGTTCGATTTGTTCAGCGTCATGTTTAGGGGCGTGAAAATGTAACTACAATAACAGACTGCTGTCTAAAACTCTTGGATGCATTTTAAACAGTCTATGCTGTGAACAACACATACTTCACAGCATGTATTTGAAAATTCAGTGTTTAGTTGACCCTGATAAGCACTAATTGTCACAGTTGTAAACTTTTTCTTCCATGAGGGGTTTTGGCGTCACGACGGCTTTGTTTCCAGGCAGACTGTTAAAGAATGCGACACACACGTCTCCCGGAAATCCTGTAGAATTTATCCAATCAGATGCTGACTTAGAAACTATAGAAGTGTTTCAAATGTTGTGTGCCATATGCATTAAACATTCAGCCAACGGTCTGTGGGTGTGACGTCTGAGGCGGAGACTAATGAGTAGGATATACTGTACCATAGAGGACCTTAGTGTGCCACTCTCATCACAGGGCCCGGGACTTTCCTGTTGAGTTTCAAAGCATCCTGTGCATTCAGCTTCACCCAATGCAGGACACATCGTTTTTAAAAGACCATTCAGAAAGAGATGTTTGTGTTAGCTGTCTGCAGTCTCGCAGTTTGGATTTTAACAGTCTTTAGCCATAATGTATTTTGGAAAGAAGCATCTATGGACCAAACAAGTCTTTTGACAAGGGCACTGTAAAGTTCTACTGATAAATCCATAATATCTCCCTAATGATGGATATATCCCTGTATACCACCTGAGAAAGGGGCATTCCTATTCATTGTATTTAATAATCTCCATGATTAAAAAAATAAATGTAAAAAGCTAATGTTAACTATACTTTTAAAATATGAAAAGATTTTAAAACACTAGGCACTTAGAGAATCTGTAAATGGTTCCAGAGGAAAAACTGGGCATCATACACTAAATGATGATCACACAATACCAGACTTTCAAGTCGCTGTGAACACAACAAAATTATGCAGAAACATGTGCCATGTTTGATATCCTCTGACTGGATGGAATCAAAGTCCAAAGCTAAAAAAATCATATACAAAGCGATTTTTTGTGTGAAATCTGTCCACTCAAATCTGCACACTGGCTCTGAATTTCGACAAATAGCACCGACTCCTCCAGACTGAAAATCTGTGCAAAATGTGTGTAGTGTATTCCAGCCTTTACAGCAGTGGTTCTCAACCAGGGGGCTTCTGCAAATTTCTAAAGAGGGCGCAGGACGCCTTAAAAGTGCTTAAATTAAAACAATACTAAAAACAAAACAAAAAAAATCTAAATATTCAAAAAATACTAATATCTAAAAATCTGTAACTATAGTTATTATAGTTATAGTTAACATACAGGTCTTGAAACTTGTGGAATCACAAAATGAATCGTGTGTCATTTAATTATTATCAATTTCTGTTAATAAAAAAGTTTGAAAACAAGTGTCATAATTACATCATAAATACTGGAAGTATTTTATCATATATTTAGAGGGGGATCTTCAAATGTTGGACAGTGAATAACAATTAATACATAGATTTGAGTAGGTACGGATTTGACACCTGGGTTTGCTTTTCAAAATTTCAAGACAAAAGTCAAAATGTAAGCTACAATTTAATTTTATAAGCCAATGGTTGCTAAATACATGAACACAAAAGATGCAGCTGAACTAATGTGTAAAAAGTAAACTACCCATTTAGTTTTCCGACCATTTGCAGAATCAAGTGAATATTACCTGTACAACTATTTAGGTTAGAGCTATACAGCTCAAGAAAATGTAAAAAAGCTGTTCCCAAAGTCACCAGAATTTAACATGGTGCTTTTCTGAAGAAAAAAAAGTATCACAGAGAATCATGCTGCCCGTAGTTTTGTTTTATCTCTTCTTTTATTGGTACGCCCTGGACCAAACCTTCCCTTACAGTGCATATGAATGAAGAGTTCAGGTTCCTACTGTGAACAACTTCAATATCATTTCACACAAACACACACACTAGCTTTAAATACACCATGGAGCTAATTGACACCTTTAATAGCATATGCACTGTTTCCCTTTCCTATTATCACCACGCATTTCGAAAACACATTTAGCCATCTTACAATCTCAAAGACTCAAATGAGGGTCACTAATATCACATGTGTGTATGATACAATAGAAGATAGCAGATTGTTCCAAAGTAAGAGGCAATGCAAGTCAGACTGAGCCACATATATTGAATTTCTGATGTAAATAATTAATCGCATATTTCTGCTCATTTCAAAAGGCTCCTATATAGAATGAGGGGCTGAGAGAAGACAGGAAGGATGACGAGAAATAGATATGAAGACGTGAGACATACTGCATTTAATGTGCTCAGTGCCCCCAACACCCCCCCCCCCCCCGCCTCCTCTTCCTCTTTCCTCAGCCATGTCTTTCAGTACTTCTGAGTCTTTCTCTTACTCTCTCTTTCACTCTTTCATAGATTTGTGCAGTTTCCATGGCGATGAAGATATCAAGCACAAATTGTGCCGTACTTCAACTTCCTGTCTTCGGGCACCTTTTCGCCCAGCTACAGATGATGTCATTGATTCGGTGCAGTCCATGCAAAACTTCTAACAGATTTTTGATTGGTCCACTGTGAAAGCTGTTTTTGGCAACAGTGAGTCTTTTAGAGCTGGAGAGAAAATTCATGATGTTTTCAGTCAGTGTTGAAGTCTGTAGAGTCACCCGGAGTGAAACCCAGCATTACAGCTCAGCTGAATGAGGCACTATTGACGTCAGTCTATGATTGTGCATGTGTGTGCGGTGAATATGCTTCAGGGATGTATAAGGACAGGACAATCCAACAAGAAAATACTTTAAGTGGACAAAGGAGGAATGTATGGGCTGGTATGTATATCGCGGCTGAGTCAGAGCATTAGTCCAACTGTTGGCAAGAGCACCTGTGGGTTATACACTGATCACACTCAGCACTAAACCTTGCTATTACCATTACAGAATGCATGATTATACAACACTCTAGATGAGAAGTGGACGTATGAGAGAGAGAGTCAGGAAGGACAGAAAATGAATGAAGATGACAAACTAATGCCATCTAAAGAAGGTGTTAAAGTGATAATTCACCTAAAAATTAAAATTCAGTAACACTTTATAATAGGGTTCCATTTATTCACATTAGTTAGCAAAGAACAAAACTTTAAAAAACAAAAAACTGTATTTTTATTTACATTAACAAAATAAAAAAGTTTTAAGAAATATTGCTCATTGTTATCTAATGCCTTATTAATTTGAAAGCAGACCTATTATGCAAAATTCACTTTTACATGGTGTTTGAACATAAATGTGTGTCGGCAGTTTGTGTACACAACCACCCTATATTGGTTAAAATCCACCCCAGTTTTAAACCCCATAAATCATAACCAGTGTCTCAGGACTCAGACTTCAAAGTCCACACCTTCGAAGACCGCGAAGGTCGGACTGAGCATTGTCAAATGGGATGATATAGCCTACGGAGGACTGTTCTTGTCAACTAGCAACTGTGACAGCTGCCATTGATGAGTGACAGCCACATTTGTACTAGACTTTTTTAAAAGTATATTAAAACAAAACAAGTTGTATCATTAGATATTTGAGTAAGTTGAAACCTAATACATTTAAAAATGTAATTTGTCAATTTCTCTCAAAAAATCCTGTTGTCACTGGCGCGCAATGAATTCTGGGGTAGGCAAGACTGTGAAAGATCCATCTGTTGTATCCTTCATTTCACGGGAAACAAAGGACGCATTTGGAGGCCGCATTTGAAGGAGCCTGTGTACTAAACGAGCCAATGAACATTGACGTGCGAGATTTGCATGTCTTACTCCGCCCGCAGCGCGAGTATAAATACGGAAGTGCATGCAAGCGGACATTTGTTTTTCGCTGAGGAGAAGTGGCCAGCGCTCAGCGGCAGCACAGAAACTGTGGCGACGGGACGTACGTCTCCGTTCCCTCCTTCAGGGAACGAGGGTTACATACGCAACCAAGACGTTCCCTTTGAGTCAGTCACGTTCGACGTACGACGAAGTGAACTGACGAATTGGGATCCCTAATAAAACGCCACAGTTTCTGACCCTTCCAGCGCCCAGCATAAGCATCACATCCTTCGCATTTTCTGGTGACAGGACTGGACTTATTCCGCATGACCCATACAGTAGGGCTGTGCAATATTGGCATAATAATCATATTGCGATTTTTTTTTTTTTATGAAAATTGCAATTGCGATTTTATTTGCGATTTTGGCAATTGTTTTTGCTTTTTCAAACATGCTACATTCTAAATGTATTCAGTGCACAAGAAGTGCATAACAAAACATTTCACAATGAAATAACAGTATTTACAGCTTGATAAACAAAACTGTAATAAAGTGTCTTTAAAACAGACAACATAAAATAAATTAAGGATAACTGACCTAAATTCCAGTCATAACAATAAATAAACTTCAAAACCATTAAACTCATATACGGCTCCATTGTTCTGCTGGAGCACATATCTGTGGTTGTGGCGTAGTAAATGTGTTTTTATGTTGTTCACTAGTAACATTAGTTTCATTAAAAACAAGTAAATACAGTGCATTCTAAAATTGGTTGAAAGATTATTTTTCAGATTATTTTTGACCACATTACAGTTCTGAAAATAATTTAAATATGTTGCTTTGGAATTATATTCATTGTGAAAAGTGATAAATCTGAAATGAATTATTCATTATGCAAGTGGGTGGTAAAAAAAACTGAATATGAAATATTTACAGATAATATTTTCTAAAATTTGCTTTGGCATTAGTGGCAATATAAAAGCTAATTATTCAAGGGTGTAGTTTTGGTACAGTCTATGGTTTGAACATTAGCTTATTAGCATTAGCTGGCAAAAATTTTATAACATAAAAAAAAGAATGTGGTCTGAGTTTCACAAACAAAAACCGAAGACAGGCTGAATGAAAATATAAATCCACCCTCTGTCAGTAGGTGGCACTTATAGAACAAGAGCCATTTGGAGTGGCGTTACTGCAGCTACGAATGCCATATGCCCCAGGAGCCTCTGAAACAATTTCAGTAGGGCCGCTGTCCTGCTGCTGAGCATACTCAGGCAGTTCAACACTGACTGGACGCGCTCCTCCGTGAGGTGCGCTGTCCGGTTGACCGAGTCCAACTCCATACCTAGTTAAGAGATCCTCTGCACAGGGGAGAGTTTGCTCTTGTCCCAATTGACCCAAAGACCCAACTGGCTGAGGTGACTGAGCACTATGTTCCTGTGTTCGCACAACTGTGCCAGTCGTCAAAATAGTTGAGAATGCGAACATTAGCTCTCTCATGGGAGCAATGGCCACCTCCGCGACTTTCGTGAAGACGCGGGGCGACAGGGCTAGCCCAAAGGGTAGGACCTTGCACTGATATGCCCGCCCTTCGAACGCAAACCGAAGAAAGGGTCTGTGTCGAAGGAAAATCAAGACATGAAAGTACGTGTCCTTCAGGTCGATTGCTGCAAACCAATCTTGGGGATGGATGCATTCAAAAATGCATTTCTGCGTCAACATCTTGAACGGCAGCCTGTGAAGGGACCGATTCAAGACTCGCAGGTCCAAGATTGGCCGTAACCCACTGCTTTTCTTGGGTACAATGAAGGGCTGTAAAACCCACAAACCCTGACTCGGCGGTGCGGCCCGAAGTGAGGTCTGCGTGCTAGGAGCACCCTGGTTTCACAGCGAGGCAGGAGGTGTGTGAGACGGCATGTTCAGCGTGGCCTCACACACACAACGCTGCCAGCTGGCGATATGAGAGGGGGCTGAAGATGACAAGGCATGCACAGCGTCGCACACCGCCAGACACGCCCTCTTGGGACCCGGAGGAATAGGAAACTTCTCTTATATTGAAAATTTGTGAACAGAAATAAAAAGAAACACAGGATTCTCCACCCGGCCCTCATCCGGGGGAGGGAGCGATGCCTTCATCGTCTCCCGTAGAGCAGTCTCCCGATCCTCCAGGTCGCCCGTCTCAGGGCCGCTTGCGTGTCCGCTTGGCACCTGGCTTGGCTGCGGCCTGAGCGAGCTGGGCACAGGTTCTGTAAGCCTTGTCCATTAGGTTGGACGAGAATTTACAGGCCTTGGATGGGTGTAGCGTATTACCCCTCCAATTGGCAGCCGTCGGACACAGCTGCATCACGACGGCGAGCTCAACCGGAGAAATACCCGCGTACCCTTTGGCCTCCCCGCCATCCAGGGTGGTGAAGGCGGAAGAGGAACCATGGTTCCTCGTGAAAACCTCGTGAAAAGCACGGGCCACCCTGAGAAACCAGTCATACAACCGAGAGGACTCGGGACACGGTGGAGGGTTTCACTCGAGCCCGACCCACTCGGTGGCCCGGGAAAGCATAGCTGTCAATTCGGGATCTGGCCCGGGCAACACTTCTCTCCCAGAAGGAGGTAACGCAGCCGAGTCATCATCTCCCGGCGACAGCTCATCTTCTGATTCTGCAATCGACATCTGATCGTCAGCAGGTGCACCAAAAGAGACTACTGGTCGCTCAACGGAGGGACCAGCACGCTCTTCTGGCAGCATGACAGGGTGCAGTGTGGTGGATGGAATAGGGGCCCACGAAGATTGTCTCGGCAGGGAAGCCCTAAACGTAATCCTCAGGTCCCCCAGCCTATTCGCCGAAGTAGCACTTGCCTAGTTTCCACCAGAGGGAGCGCTAGATCGGGGCATAAGGGTGGGTGCTTGGCCTCGAGAACCGAGGTAGCCAAGCCTGGACTGCAACACTGCGATAATCATGTTCCCGCAGTGAGAACATGAGCTATCCACAAAAGCTGCTTCAGCGTGCTGAACGCCCAAACACCTGATGCAGTGATTGTGACCATCAGCCGGCGTCAGGGAACGACCACATCCAGAAACACACGGGCAGAATGACATCTTGAAAAAGATGCAGTGTTCGCCTGTATACTCTTTTAGGGGAAGGAAAAAGCTCTTTTAGGTGTGCTGAAGCACACAGGGGAACAGCCGCGGCGCTGCTGTAGGAGCCTGACAGCGCGCTTTCACTCTCTCAGACCGGCCAACACAATGTGCTGTAAACAGCTGTAGAGACACTTGAGTTTGTCGCTGTAGTGCCTTCTCGCCAACACGAAGAACTTCTCTGCTTCTGTGTTCACTCACTCTTGAAGTCACACTCTCCAGAGACATTCAGCAACACTGTGCTCGGCTCCGAATCGAAAGACAAAGGTGCACTTGCATGCACTTCCATATTTATACCCGCTCTGCACGGCGGAGTGCGACATGCAAATCTCACACGCCAATGTTCATTGGCTCGTTTAGTACACACTCTAAGGTGATAGGGCTCTCATGCGATATCCCAATTCGCCGGTTCACTTCTAACGTTGAACGTGACAGACTGAAAGGGAACTTAGTTTAATACTCACGGGATGTGCCGTCTGGCATCCAGCTCTCTGAGCTTCTGATGTGTGCTCTCAGAAAACCATATATCAGAAGTTTAGACTGATATGGCTTTAAAACGCATGCAGATGAACTTTCATGATGATGAAGAACTGCAATGTCACGTGAGTGTGACTGCAATAGAAATGTTTTCGTTTTTGGCAGAGTATTGGAGGCACAAGCTGTAAAGGCTCCGCCCTCTTCTGGAAAGCAATTGGGGAGCAGCAGCTCATTTGAATTTAAAGATACATGCACAAAAACAGATGTTTACCTTCCACTCAAACTCATTTACAACATGGTATAATTAATGATCTTTGGGGTATTTTGAGTTAAAACTTCACAGACACATTCTGGGGACACCTGAGAATTATATTACATCTTGTAAAAAGGGGCATAATAGGTCCCCTTTAAAAAATGAGAACTTATTGTGAAACTTTACGAAAATGATTTACTCACTCTCATGCCGTTCCAAACCTGTATTACGTTATTTCTTCTGTGAAACACAAAAAGATATACTTTGAAGAGAAATTTAGACATTTTTGTCACTCTTTTCCATTGAAGTACAATGAATGGGGAACCTTCAAGCTTCAACAAGGACATAAAAGCACAATAAAAGAATCATAAAGTGATCCATACAAATTGTGCGCTGTCTTTTAAAAGTCATATGATAGTATGGTGAGAGAAAAAGACTTACATTTCTGAAAGACTGAAAGTCATTATTCATTGAAAATCTTCCTCCTTGGCACATTCATGAGAAAAGCAGCTATGTCTGATCTGTGAACAAGGAATCATTTGTTTAAAAATAATCTTTTCTGTGATTTGAAAAAAAAAAAAAAACTGGTTTGAAAATTGGTTTAAATTTGTAAATGAATTAGTTGATCTGATTCACAAAATCGATTGGACAGATTTGTTCATGAATCAGACTGATCTAGTTTGCTCACTAACTGGTTGCAGAGATATACAGCAGAGAGAAAGATTCTGAAACGTAAGTCATTATTTACTGAAAATCTCACCTAGCTATCCTTGACACATTTATGAGAAAAGCAGTTATGTCTGATTTGTGAAGGAATTGTTTTCCTGAATCTGATCTTTTCAGTTATTTGTCTGATTGGTTCACATATCTGATCCAAATGATTCGGACTGATCCAGCTTACAAAATCGAATGATTCATTTATGACTCTAGTTTACTCAGTAACTGCAGCTTGCTAGAGGAGATTATCAATTAATAAAATTAAAAAATAAATAAATCAAAATCAATACATTTCAGTCTGTTCCTCACAAAGTTATTGTTTGACTTCAGAACACACGGAATAATGTACAGCAAATGTCAAGTGAACCACTCTTATGATAATTTTGTGACTATATCAAAGCTCTAAAGTTCCAGTCCCCATTCATTGCAACTGCATGGAAAAGAGAGACCAGCACATCTTTAAAATGTATCCTTTTGTGTTCAACAGAAGAAGTCACACAGGTTTAGAACAACAGGAGGGTGAGCAAATGAAGACAATGATTTTAATTTCTTGATGAACTGTCCCTTTAAGAAAAACTGCTGAGTAGCCATGCCCGCATCCATTCGCTTTAAAGCATCTCTTGCTTTTCAAACATCCCACCTCCTTCTCCCCCCACCCAACTCACTCACTCTCACTCTCTCTCGCCATCTCCCCTTGGTGTGTCCTTGACAATGCGGCAAGCTGTACCAGAATTCCTTCTCTCTCCTTCCATTCCTTCCTAACCTCTCTCTCTCTTGCTTCTCTTGTTCATTCTCTTTCCACCCTCCACCCCCACTGCTCTTGGACCTCCATGTCCTGCTGCGGCAGAACAGGTATCTGTGTACGTCCAGGCTGATAGATTGATACGTCCATGGCCTGCACTGAAAACAGTATTTACAGCAGGCTGAGATCCGTGGATCTGCGGTCCGCACACTGCAGCTCAACTGAAACGCATTGCTGGAGAGGATGGAGAGACACTAATGGACTTCCATTTTCAGGGCCTCATCTTCACAGTGTCAGCCTTATTCAGCATCACTTCATCTCCACCCCCTCTGGTTTCCTCTCTTCATCTGTTGTCTCTGCTTTGTCATGGCCATGTAACAGGATTAGTTCTGCTTCTACTTGCACTTAGAGGCAAACTCCACTTATTGTATGACTATTAGCATCAGAAGCATTAGGTTTTGTTATCACCTGTCAACAGAGTGGTTCCTGATGACAGCTGTTAGCTATCTCCATACATATAGCTGGTTTGAAAGCATTAATGTCTTCTCAACCATTACACAGGTGGAGGTTTCGTTTATTTTAGGTGTAACTCCTGAAAGAACTTTTACACAGCAGGGTAACAAGAGACTTCTGTCCCTCAATTGAATGTCCATTGAACCAAAACTTTGACTGTTCAATACATTTATAAAGAAATCCAAATGAATCAAGAGGTTTAATAGAGATTTAATTTAGGCTTTTATTCACATTGATCAACGCACATACAAAGAGCTCATTAAATATGCTCAACAGATGCTCAAACGTGCTTGCATAACACAAAAACAAATCTCATTGGTTCTCTCGTGTCAAGCAAGCACATTTGAGCGTCCGTTTACCATATTTGATGAGCTCTATTTATGTGTGTTGATCAATGATTACACAGCATGTGAATAAAAGCCTAAAGTTAAGGACAGGTTTGGTGAATTTCAACCAGCTTTTTTTACAGTGTCATGGTATATGTAAATTAACAATGTGTACTCTTTCTCAATGTTACCTGCACCCAGATCTCTCAGTTTATTTATCAGCTCAGGCTTTTAGAAAAACTACAAATCTTACTTCCATAATTTTGTATTCATGTCGGATTATGGGTGTTGAAGTTTCCCTATCATTTTGACAAAAGAGAACAACACAGCCCTTTTTTCTGTTTCTCTTTTTCTGCATAGACAGCCAAGTTTTCTGTTTACAATGTTTTTATGGAATAGGGGCCCACCAAAAAGGTTGAGAACCACTGCTATAATGAAAGCTTGCATAGATTTTAGCAGAAATATGTAAGTAGTTGGCATGCATGAGTCCATTCATAATAACACAACACAAGTATGGATTGCATTCTCAGTGTGGCCACAACAGGCGCTTTAATGGGCATTGTGCTTAAACTGTCTTCTTCTAGCCTTTTCTTTCAGGTGAACTTCTGTCATGGCAAAGCAGATTGAAGAGTCTCTAACTGAGCATGTCAACATGTTTCTAGTTAGCTGAAACCAGAAAAAAAAAACATTCGGTTTAACGACACAGATATTTGAAGGTAACTCTATCGCCCCTTTGAGCACTGAGGTTTCTTAGCGCTACAGTAATTTAAGAATGCAAGTGTGTACAATGGGTTTCAGTGCATTGGCTAAACATTTGGGTCTGTGTTTGCATACATTTGAAGAGTATGTTTATCGCCTTAAAGTGGGTGTAGGGGGTGAGATGCGGGAGAGATGTGAGAAAGCAGGATGCGGTACTAGAACCACTGAGCAAAAACTGCATAGTAGGCATTCACCCCTCACTGACATCCTGCAGGGAAGAAATTCACACATTAAATCTCGGTAATATCTCAGATGTTTTTCCTAGTCACTAATGAGATGAAATGAAGAGCAAATTGAACCTTTTGCTTAGTAATCTCACATCTGTCTCCTCAAGCAATGTCACAATCTGTATTTATATTTGCCACAAAGTCAATACTAAAAGTCAGATTGGTTTTTCTCATAAATTTTTCCAAGACTAAAATTATATTCACATTAATTTTACAGTTCTGTTCTTTTACTATATGCCAACATTTTGCATTTCTCCTAAGGAAACTGACGAGAAACATCACAGACAAATCTAATAGTTCAATGAACTATGAAAAAGCTACCTCTAAAGAATAAAAATGTCCTCTGCTCATTTTTTATGTGCTCAAAAGTCACAACACAACCCCTCTTAATAAATAAAAAATGGTAACACTTTATGGTTACACTTTATCTTAAGGTGTCCTTGTTACAGTGTAACTATACATTTAAGTACAGAGTAATATTAGGGTTAGCTATAGTATTAGTTTTTAGCTATTAATATTAGTTTTTATTTTTAATTTAGACAAAATAGTCCAGAATAATAATATCAACCATAACATTAAAATAATTATGAGATTATCATATTGGCCACAATTTTAACTTCAGTGCATCCCTAGAAACTAACCATAAACAAAACACATACTAAAATACATCTGAAGGCACAAAAGAACTATAAGCAATAGTTTTATCATAAATCTATAAATACTCTCAATCAGTACCATTCAATTTGAGTTTTATGGAGTTTATCTGTTTCTCATGACTGAGCATTATCTCCTCTGCCATCTAAATTCTCATCTGCAGTCATTATAGCGTATAAAACATCACAGCAACACATTCAATTACAAGTCAGAAGAGGATGGATGGATATGCCAAGAATTGTGATCATTGCAGGGACCTTTCAAGTCACTGACTCTAGTGAGTTAGTCTCTCCAACTCTGTTTACCCAGTAACCCCTCTCTCTACACCCACCTCACCACCGACAGCGCCGTCGCATAGCAACCCAACACGACGCGTGCACCCAGAGTGGGAAGTTGGCCGAGTGAGACAGAGAAAGAGGTGGTGGACAAGTAGTGTGAAGAGGTGAGAGAGAAATAAAGAGAAAGGAGGAAAGAAAGAGAAATATTTGGGGTTTAAGGGGCGTCTTTGAAGGCGCAGCTTGAAAATAAATACGCTACATCTGAGGAGAAATAATGAGCTACACTCTTAAAAATAAAGGTTCTTCACTGGCATCTATGGTTCCATGAGGAATCTTTAAAGGGTTAGTTCACCCAAAAATGAAAATTCTGTCATTAATTACTCTGTCAATAATTATATGTAAATAAAAGCCTAGATTCAATCTGTTCATCTTATAAAGCGATTGTGTCTCTTCAGAAATTTTGGACTAAACCGCTCAATTCATATGGATTAGTTTTACAATCTCTTTATGATTTCATCAAAAAGATCTTCATTTGTGTTCTGAAGATAAACAAAAGTCTTACGGGTTCTTCTATGATGTTGCGGTGAAAAGTACCTTTTTTTGGAAGCTTTACTTTTAAGAGTGTAGGGAGAGGGGGACATTTAAACTGCCTGAGAGGTCAAGAAATCAAGACATAAAATAAGTAAACATTCTCTCACCATCACTGGTGGAAGACTTGAGTCTCTGGCATAGGCCTTCTACATCTCCAAAGCTCTCCTGAATTTTCTGCAAGGCCTCGGATCCTCTCAGCTCCATCAGAGACCGGAGCTCGTCCAACGACACCCCAAAGTCACCAGCATGGTTGGATTCTGCGCTTCCTCCACCCCGCTTGGGGTAAAACTCGACCGCACTGTTGGCCATCTCACCCATGGTCGCTGTGGTGGACATCTTGAGTCTTAAGGTGTTTGGTCCACGATGTTTGATCTATATGACTTCTTCTCGTCCAGGAGGTTTCAGCAATGTGAGGTCAGTCTGAGTGATGATTCTTGGCTTGAGATTTTTTGGGTTTGAATTTGCTCCACCACTCCTCTCCCTCCCCAGTAGTTCCTCGTGTTCTTCTAATTCTCCATCAGAGGAGGGAACTGGGACAACTGCAGCCAGACACTTATAGTGTATTTGGAGAAATCCTGTCCTCTTTACTCCACCCCCTTACCCCAAGGGTCAACAGAACGAGGGATCTGGCCGCTTCCAATCCATCAGGACACAGAGAATGAGAGCAAAGAGGGGGCGCAAAACCGAGCAGGATATTTTGTAGATCTGCAGTGCTGATGCGTTAGGATTCAAAGGGTGCGGGATGTTGGGATTGGCGAGGAAGCCTGCAGAGACACACAGACAGAATAACACATTACAGTCTTTAAAGTGCTCGTGTGGGCAGAGTACAGTGGGCATTCCTTAAGAGACAGACCGAGCATACAGTCAGACGGCTCCGAGCTAATGCTTTCAAACATATCAGCACATTTTCACCTCAATTCAAAGGTCTTTTGTGTTTTAATTGAGTCACACACTTCCCTTAATCTCATTAATAAGGTATTAGACAGGCCTTTGCAACATTAATTATGCTAAACGGACGGGTCAGTCCATTTCAAAGGCAACACAACTAAAATCCCTGGACATACAGTGAGGTATACAGTATAAGGAATGTGTGCTCTCACAGATGGTGATGCATATAGCATATACTGTATCTCTAGAAATCCAGACCACTGCATTGGCCCACAGTTGCCATGGAAACCTACAGATGCATCTGACTCCCACAAAGCTCCTTCGGCCTCGCTATACCCCGACACACACACACTTGGTTCTTATTCACACTCGTTCACAAACACAAACACATTGACACTAGCAGAGAGTTCTCCCTCTATCATTTTGCCCCTAATACCATCGTCTTTCTCTTTTTTTCTTTCCATCTCCCAGCATGCCTCTGTTTCTGTCCCTATGTTCTCTTAGATGACAGTCTCAGCCTCAGACGGCACGCCCACAGACCACCCACGGTCCGTTCGCTGAGCTTCTGATGCACACAGCACACAAAACTGGAAAGAACTTTCTCAGTCTGGAAAGTTCTAATTTGATTGGCTGACTCTATGCAACATCCGGAATAAAGACACACAGGGATTTTCAGCAGTCCATCTGGAAACAAAGTTGTGTTTAGGTATCGGGTTTATAATATTAAATATGAAAAATGTTATACAAATAACAAAAAATATATATAACATTTTAAGAATGTATTTAACGTAATTATTTAATTTAAAAAATATTTATTTTTTATGCTCATCATTATTGTGGTATAATCTATTTCAGATAAACCTGCCCTGAATGACAAAAAAAACTAAAATGCAGTAAAAACTAAATGAACTGATTCATCAGGAACCTGTGAGTTTTTCATCAGTCTGTCTGGAAAAAAGTTTTAATTAATAAAATAAAATGGATTGGATTGGAAATAAATATAATTATATATCATAAACATAAATAAATATATATAAAGTTTGAAAATGTTCCAATGTGGTTTACGGTTCCAACGTGGACCAGGCTGTATGCGGTTTAGTCAAGTTCTGGCTTTGCAAGACTGCTTATATGGTGATGAGTCTGGGGTATGCAGCGTGCTGTGTGAGTATGCGTGTAGGCAGATAGGGTCGGGAGTGACATAGAGGGTGTCATCATTCTCATGCTGACTCACTAACCCCAGCCTTCCTTTCCCCCTCCTTTCCCTCTTCTTCTCTGATGCACTGCATATATGCACAACAGGAAGGATCTGCACAGTAAACAGATAATCAGGGGTCATGTGTAGGCCCAGACACAAGCTATGGATATTTTTCACCTTTTCTGCACTGATTTTGAGGGAAAATATGCAAAATTGAGTTAAACATGGTAAAATGTGTTAAACGGAGCTAAGAGTAATATGCTCTTATTTGCAGCTGAAAGCAAATTATCCAAAGTATATCATAAATGAACAGACAACGTGCTGAGTATGTGTTAGTCTAGTGTACCCAAACAGGACTTTTTTTGCAGCTTTTTCTGGCCAAGAACCGCCTACTTAGATGGGAAAATACTGAGTGCAGTGTAACGTGACCAACCACAGTTCTTTTTTTTTATGTGTTTAGGGCTATCTGAAAAAGATTATACCCTGGAAAAAAGATACTACCTAAATAATGTTTTTGTAGAAACCGTGCAACATTTTTTTTAGGATTCTTCGATAAATAAAAATGTTCAAAAGAGCATTTATTTGAAATAGAAATCTTTTGTAAATTTCTTTAGTCACTTTTGACCAATTTAATGTATCCTTGCTCACAAATAAATCTTTCTGTTCAAATAAAAACTTTCAAATTCTAGTGTATCAATTTTTTTTTTTAATTTGACGGATATCTGATTGGCTTGCTGCTAACTGCATCAATCATAACCAACATAATGGCACTAACATTCACCCTTGAAAAGCACTCATTGCATCAACTAGGTACCCTCTGAACATGAAAGCAGCCAATCAGATTGCAGCAGTTTCCGGGTAACATGTCAGACATGAAATCATACCTTCAATTATATATGGTTTATATATATATATATATATATATATATATATATATATATATATATATATATATATATATATACATATATATATTTTTTTTTAAAGATATGTCCTTGAGTAGATTTGTGTCATTTGTGGCCGCTGGCATGAGACACATTCACTTATGGGTCTATGCAGCTCCAGATTTCCCTCACCAAGAGACTGCTTAACTGTGCAGTTATGTTCAGTGTGCAGGAGGCAGATGGTCTGGAGATTATGCTGAATATTCATATCGATCCGTGTTTTCCCAAACCTTTCAGCAAGTGTGCTCTAGTACCATTCGGTAAGACACTGTTGATACTCTACTGAGCGTACCCAGGTCTGCCTTGCTTAGACCGGCTCTGACTACCACGACCCAACCCAGTCTGCTAAAGTTAAAAGGGAGAGACAGAGAGCCAGCATTACATAAATTGTTCAGCGCCTTATGTAATGTGTCTAAGTAACCAACAGAGAAGTACTCGCGCTCACACCCACTCATGGGCGCAGACACACACACAAACACAACCCCCTAAAGCTAGAAGAAACTCTAACCCATATTCAAATATTAAATAAGGGCCACATCAGTCTATCCACCATATTGACACCAGAAGCCAATGATCTGACACTGTCAAACAATGCAGGAGATTACTTTGTTGAATGGCAACATTTACAATCCAGAGGTCTGCAGCACAAAAAAAATAAATAAAAAAGCTAGCAAGGGTCGATGAGTCAGTGCGTTGCTCATTTCACTCTTCTTACACAGACAGACCACTGACAGAGTACGAACACACACCCCAAGCAAAGTAGTTTAGCCGCATTTCCACCACTCGCATCCAGACATCAACTGAAAGGACTTGTTTAACAAGGCATGACAGTTATGGGGGAAAAAAGGCATATATTCACTCATCACCTAACAAATGAAAACACATATGAACACCAGTTGTATGAGACTATTATGACCGAGGCAGATTAAAATAGGCCTCAAAGAAAGAAGCTTTTAGAGTAAAAACAAACTGAGATGGCTTAAAGGGATAATTCTCCCAAAAATGAAAATTCTGTCATCGTTTACTCACGCTCCTTTTGTTTCAAACTCGTATGACTCTTTGTTCTAGCATGGAACACCAAAGGAAATCTTTAGCAGATTCTGCAAGCTGCTCTTTCCCATATGAAAGTGAATGCATGGGAAACAAAACTGTTTCCATTTTCATTGTATGGAAAAGAGCAACTTGAACAATCTGCTAAATCTTTTTTTGAGTGTGTATGTTTTCCACACAAGAAAGAAAATGACATGGAATGACATGATGGTGGAATTATTTAGCAGATTGTCCAAGCTACAATGTATGTGAATGAGGATCAAAACTGTCTCCCCCATCCAGTTCCACTGTATGGAAATGAGCAGCTTGGATAATCTGCTAAATATTGCTTTTTGTGATGCACACGAAAAAGAAAACAGGTAAGTAACATTTTTTTTTTTTAGTGGACTTTCCCTTTAACAAATTACAACTGTGACACTAATTCACGGTCAGTGAGTTTCTTTAATCAGAAAAAAATGTCCTTCTGTTCGGTTTCTAAAAATGGAACAAAGAGAAATGATATAGAGAGAATAAAAAGGAAAGAAAAATCAGTCCATCCCTATGCTGCTTTGATTTTAGTGGACAGATATCGCTTGAGTTATTTCTGCAGAATGACAAATTCAGCTACACTTTACAGGACTCATCTAATTGTCAGCCGGTAGTTTTTTTTTTTTTTTTTTAAAGAGCAGAAAATAAACTCTTCTTCCCATGAGCTCCCTGTTTATGTAGTGTCTCAGTGACAAGGGTAAATACAGCACAGAGGCCTGCAGGCCTGCTGCTGACAGGGCTTTACTAAAGGGATCAAACACAGTGGTGGTAATGAAGGGGCTGTCATACTGAGGGAGAGAAAAAGGTGATTTTGCCAAATTGACAAAGTAGGACATAGCAGACACAGTCCCTCTGGAATATGCTATAAGGTAATAATTAAGAACAGGCAACAACTCACTGGGAGAAAAAGCCTTGGATCAGAATGTCTCTGAGTGTTGCATAAGATGCTTTTGTTTACTGCCATTCTTCCACATCCACATTTGACATGACACTTATGGAGTCTGAACACACTGCTGGGATATGAAATTAGCTAGCCAGGCTCGTTTGTGTTTTTATGCACTTTCCCCAACAAAAACCTGCTCATTTAAGATCATGCCTCCCTTATCTTCTTATGTGGGCACAAAAGCACTGTGAACATTACCTCCTCTCTTTATAAGTTCATAGGATTCCACCCCACTCCACACACACACTCCATTATCCTCAATCTTATTCTCTGTACATCTGTTTTTTGCTCTTCCATTTTTACCTCCTCCCATCCAAGTTCACTGCAGTGGCCTGTATTCGTTACACTGGTTTCAGGCTTTCAAAGCGAGACATGGACTGCATTGGCGTAAGAGCCTGTAGGGAGTAACATAAGCTGCTCGGCTTTGATTCTAAATACCTGCTCATTGCCCAGACATTTATATGATGTTGACTGAATGCACAGGGATGGCATGATTCTTGTTCTATTTATGCGTCGCAAACAGGCTGGAGTCATGTTTATGTCATGGAGATGAAATATAACCATGAACAACCATCACATAGGTCATTTGTTTTCACCATGCCTGGGTCTATACATGTTATCTAACCCAGCATCAGTTCTGCCATTCATGTGTCAAGACGCATCCACAACTCTACACGCTCTACAGGAAGTATCATTGTCTTATACATGCTCATAGAGTGTATACATGTATATTGATATTCAGCCCTTGCGGGATGTCACAGTTGGTTTTCCATGGCTTTTAGGTTAAAAAGACAAATTATGTTCTGTATTCTAAAACTATAAATTCTATATTCTGTAAAAACTGTGTATGTATCTATGTATGTATGTGTATATATATATATATATATATATATATATATATATATATATATTTTTTTTTTTTTTTACAACGTTAATAAACAATGTAACTTTTACATTATTTTTTTATCCATAGAAGACAGCTGCAGTTTTGTCCAGACATCTTCTAGGTCAACTTCCCTTATTGCAGCAACAACTGCATTTCAACTGGGGCAACATGGACAGAGAACTGGAGCACCAATAACTCTTTTTTTTCTTTCTGCAAAGTTTCCGAGCACTTTTTATATAAGACTAATGTTACGCTAACAGATATAAAGTTACTTGCATTGGGGGAAGGAAAAAACTGTCAAGTCAGTCAAGCATCAGCCTTAATTACACCAAACACCAAAGCATAAACTGACATTGTAATAATCAACGCAAAAAAACTTACAGATGTACATATCAGTGCCAATATATAAGATAAACATTGCAAATCAGTTCGATAGGGGAGACAAAGTAGTATTGTAACAGATTTTGCTTAAATGGTTAGTTCACCCAGAAATGAAAATTATCCCGTAATTTACTAACCCTCAAACCATCTTAGATGTATATGACTTTCTTCTTTCAGCTAAACACAATCAGAGTTATATTAAAAAAATATCCTGGCTCTTCCAAGATTTATAATGAGAGTGAATGGTACCATAGATTTTGAAGCCCAAAAAATGCATACATCCATCATAAAAGTAATCCATATGGCTCCAGGGGGTTAATAAAGGCCTTCTAAAGCAAAGCTTCTTGTAACGGCCGAACGCAAGCCTAGCTCTGGTGGAAGAGTGACCTCTGACCCGACGCATGACGTATTGACGAACGCAAAGCAACAGGGGATAGAGCAAAACAAAACACCGGTCACGAATTAGAAGTCTAAAATGATCAAGTCTGAAATGTCAGAGGACCTTGAGTTTGTTGCCCAGCCCTATTTGTTTGAAGACGTCTACTCTCAACTAAGTGTACACTACTCCAACATACGTCAGGGGTATACGTCACTCTTCCGTTGGAATTCGACTTGTGTGCGGACGTTACCGGAAGCCAGTGATTATAGTTTATAAAGTTATAAATATGGATATTTTTCTTACAAATATGCACCGCTGTGTTTTGTGTTAGGCTAAAAGAAGAAAGTCATATACACCTAGGATGGCTTGAGGGATAATTTTCATTTTTGGGTGAACTAATCCTTTAACTATTTTACTCATTTAATTTTTTTGATGTGTTTCAAACTTTGATATAATATTCTCATATTTGTCTGTTTGAACGTAAAGCAGTTTAGACATTTACTACTTATCACTTCAACTGTGTAAATTAATGTATATCAATATATATTGTTAAATATAATATTATATTAATATATTATAATATATATATATTTACATATATATATATATATATATATATATATATATATATATATATATATTTAATAAAATTAAAATTAAGCATGAGAATTTACAATCTAAAATGCATTATCATGATCCCCAGCTAAATAAACCAGATGTAAAATGATTTAAAAAAAAAAAAATCTTTTTTTTTCCGGTAAATCATTCGTATTCTTACACCAAGTCTAACAACTCCTTTTGTTACCTCAGGAGGATGGTGACGTGAGATTGATTTTACCCCTGTAGGTCATTTGTAATTGGTAAAACTGATGACGATATAATTCTCAACACAGCCAAATCCCCCTAAATTGAGCAAACACACACATAAACATAAAGAACCTAGGCTACACGCTTTTAGAAGCCTGATATATTGATTAGCCTGAGAATCAAATGCTGCTCTAAAGCCATCAATTTGTACAAAAAAAGAACACACACGCACACACAAAAAAGCAAACAAAAACAGTTTATATCGATCAGCCAGTAGAGACTGGTGTTTTTCAAATCGCTGGTAAATTTTTGAAACGTCTCTTTAGTCTCATCACAGTTGCACTGCAACAGTCTCAATTTCTTTGAAATTATGTAAACCCCCCAGAACTGGGATCCTGCTTTGACGGTCATACGTAAATGGCCAATCAGAGTCGAGTATAGATTTACGGACTCATACGCGGTCACCGGGCTGTCTGAGCCATGCGAGACTACAACTACCCCTCCTCTCCTCGTCCCACACCCAGCATCGGCTACTTCGCAAACCTTGCAGCAAGAAGGGGGGGAAAGTCCGCACGGTTGCCAAGGGAAATGACAGCCGAGCACCTTGAGCAACTAAGACAGTGAAGTTCCCACACCGCGCTCCATAAGTCAGGTGTGTTTCCCATCGCGCTGTTTTCCACAAGAAAATGACCTTTACTGGTCACCTTCAGAGGGCGACCGGTCCTCCCACAAAAGCCAGTGTGACAGCCCGGATAGTTACAATCAAACGTGATTCTTTTGAGTCTCTTGAGCAGCTCGCAATGTTAATTGAATTAATAGCGCGAAGATGCTGCTCGTGAGAGGATGGTGCGCCACTCGCAAAGCGCAATGCCCCTCCGCAAGGTGACCAGTGTGGGTACCAGTGCGAAATGCACACACTCACAGAGATGTTAGACAAAAACAACTATTAGCTGGATATACGTGTGCTTGGTTGGTTTACTAACAAAATGAGAATGCATGATACATTTTCTATGTAGGAAAATGTCAGAACACCCTGGGAAGTCATACAGCCCAACACAATTAAAAGACAAGGGATGGTAAATAGTCATCTCATAGATTAGAAAACATGTCATTGGGAAAAATCAGATAGCTAGTAGATTATTAAGGCTTCAATGCAGTAGTTTTAACGTGCCTGACAGCTATCAAAATAGATGACAAAGAGCTCTGCATTAGAAAAACAAATGCAGGGACAATTGAACAGCATGACAGAGAGCGGTCATTACTGAAAACGAACTGCCAACTGTTACGATGGCAAACACATCCTGATTAGTGTAAATATCAGATACTCACCAGGCCATGCTCCAAGGACATTGCCGTGGTTTGTTGGGAAAAGGGAATATCCTGGAGAAACACAAGAGCAACAGCATTCACTCAGTAGCTGTTATCATGTCGTCCTTTAACACCCAGGTGTTCAGCAGTGTGTTTACTACGGATGGAGATGATGGATCCTAAAATAGTGCAGTTGTTGCCTGGTTAGATGGAGGTTCCGCAGAGGAAAAAATGAGAGATGGAGACATCGTTTTGAGATGTCTGTCCCGACCAATGTATCAGAAAAGGCTAATGTATTTTCTCTGTTTTTAAGCTTCTTCTTCTAACGTGTAAACCAAAAAGGTGGTGAAGCGTGGTGATGCAGTATTTGGATTTTATATGCGATGTGTGATGAGAGCCCCCTCGCTGAGCTGCGCGCTGAGGACCGTGGACGCAGCATCCGCGCGGGCTGCTATGCGCGCGGATGGAGAGGACGGAAAGGAGGAGGCGCGGGGGAGGGGGGACTCTCTCTCTTCCCACCCTTAAATCCCTCCCACTCTGCTCCGTTACAGTGCGATCACGTCAGCTCACACAACATGCCACATGCGCCGAGTTCAAACCTCCGAGTTAATGCAAGAACAAAACGGAGGTAAACCAGGTCATTCCACGAAACAGTTGTCATTTAGCCTACATTTACACAAGGTGTTTTAAAGTAAATTATTTAAAATATTTAATTATTCAGTGAGACAACGAAAAGAAACTGCATTGTCACCTCAAATTTATATATATATATATATATATATATATATATATATATATATATATAGGCTACGTAACAGTAGCAGGGTTGACTTGTGCTCAAGGTCACGAAACAACAAAGTGTTTATCAGAAAGAGAATTTACCTTTCATTTTTCTAAAATATAAAGTTGTCAATAATCGGGTACAAAATCATGGAAAGCAGGGTCCGCTCTTGGTGATGATCGTCGTATACTGATATAAAGCTAAAAAAAAAAATGAGACACTTGTCCTTGAAAGGGTTTATGATGATGATGTAGGCTAATTGTGATGAGGTTATTAGTTATGGAATTGTACGTTTTGAATAAATACATATTTACAATACAAAATATATTAAGGCCTATGTAAAATAAAAGTTCAAATTATGTATTTATTTATATATTACACACACAGAGAACGATAGAATGAACAATTGGATGGATGGATAGATTCTCACTTTCTCATTGTATTTTCAAATCATAAATTCAGACCCCCACACACACCACCACCCCCCAATCACACCCACGCAGGTGTAATCTTAGTTGTCTCCAAGCATACAGGACTCAAATCTAATAGCCCTAATGCAGGAGGCCTCTCAACCAGTGAGAAAAAGCTTTTATGTGCTGACGAGTGCTCAAGTGTGCCTCTTCTGAAGCCTTCATATGCAAACACACATGCACACAAGCACTAAATGCTCTTCCCCAGATGTCCGTGTTAACTCGAAAGCACAGAGGGAAATACCAAGATTGGATCACAGTTTTTGGTATGTTGCACCTAGTTGTCCACAGTACACTCCCAAGGCACTTCTACACAGTGATGGGGACACTATACTGTCAATAACACCGTCCTTCAGATGAGACGTTAAACCGAGGTCCTGACTCTCTGTGGTCATTAAAAATCCCAGGATGTCCTTTGGAAAAAGAGTAGGGGTGTAACCCCAGCATCCTGCATGGCCAAATTTGTCCATTGGCCTTTGTCCATCATGGCCTCCTAATAATCCCCATATACTGATTGGCTTCATCACTCGGTCTCCTCTCCACCAATCAGCTGGTGTGTGGTGGGCGTTCTGGCGCAATATGGCTGCTGTCGCATCATCCAAGTGGATGCTGCACATTGGTGGTGGTTGAGGAGATTCCCCCCCTTCCATGTAAAAACGCTTTGAGTACCAAGAAAAGCGCTCTATAAATGTAACAAATTATTATTATTACACCAACAATCCACGTTTCATTGCAACTGAAATGCAAAGAAAAGAAAACAAAAGCCTGCATAGGCCAATTTTGCATGCCTCCAGTTGCACACTGAACACTACCTCTTTCTGTCCTACTTGTGCACACAAGACTGCATGCTCACACTGAAATATTTGTGAGGCACGTCCGGGAAAGTAAAGAGAAAGTTTCAGATGTGTAGTTGTATCTATAATTCAGAGGTGAGGGTTTAGGAGATGGCTATCCCTCTGGGAGCTGCCGTGCATTAGCCCTGCAGGTAGTGCATCACAGCCTTGGAGCCCAACCCAACAGAAGGAAGTCTCACTGTCAGTCAAAACGCAATCCGTCCAATCGTGTGTTACATCTCCCTGCTTTACTGAGGAACTCCATACAAAAGCTACCAGAGTGAGGCCGTTCCATGTCTGTGAACTCTAACCCACATCTCCAGGATTCAGCATGAATGTTTTTCCATCTAAAGGCTCTCTATTCTGGGATGGAGATTAGATTTGAACCGCTCACCATTTTTGCAGCTATACTTCAGCAGAGTTGTTGAGCAGAAAACATTTTGTTACCGCAGGATTAAATCAATATTCTGTCATCGTTTACTCCCCCTCATGTCGTTCCAAACTTGTATGACTTTCCTCAGAGGAACACAAAAGAAGATGATATTTTTGAAGTGACTGTTTTTGTGCATACAAAGAAGTTTTGGGGTAAACAATTCCTTTAATGGATAATCCATTGGCTAATCAACCCATTTCTATTCCAATTGACCTTGTTTCTAGATCACCCTGCACTTCTTTCCATCTCTCATTGTGCTGTAAATACAGAAAGATACATTACAACACTTTCATTTTAGATTTTCTTAAGCACTCTCTAAATTGAACATCAATAGTGTGCCTCTTTGAGAGTTGATTGATTTGGCTGCCGTCCCAACTCTGGCAGGAGTTCTGATGTCAAGAAGAGAAAAATGCTACATCTTTGGTCTGCAAAAGATATTGTAGTACTCCCAAAATGGTTCATAGACAGAAATAGGCAGAGATTATTTTAAGGGGGGATTAGGTTGTTTGCAGGTTGGGCTGTGTACTGAACTAAACAATTTGAGAAAGAATAACGCAACAAAACAATTGTACTTGCTCAAGTATGCCTGCACAGTGATTGCAGTTTGAATGGCTCATTCACCCAAAAATTTGGGTCATAATTTACATTCATTTGTTACAAATCTGTATGACTTAATTGTTCAGCAAGACACACAAGCAGATATTGTAAAGAACTGTTTTTGTCCATACAATTAAAGTCAATGGGGTCCTAAACAACATTGGACCCCATTGACTTTCATTGCATGGACAAAAACCATAAAGATATATTTTCCTAAATATCTTCTTTCTTGTTCGACATAAAGATATAAAGAAAGTCATACTTGATATGTTAAAATGGATATTGAAAGATTGTGTATTTTCAGTCATCTTTAGTCAGATGCATTTACATTGTGAGTGTGCCTTAGAATGCGAAAAGTTGCCATGGGGTGTTATTGTATGTTTATGGCAGGAGGTCATATCAGGTCATCATCAGGTTACAATACCATTGGCTCTCCATGAGGTGTCATTGTATTGTTTGTGGCACATTTGTTACAAGGTATAAAGCTCTGTCACACAGATACAGCAAAATCTATCAATATGTAGAAATTAACATTAATCAAGTTTAATAAATGCTGTAAAACTGTTAACGAGGGATACCTACCTCTGGTTTCACAGACAAGGCTTAAGCCTAGTCCCAGACTAAAATGCATGTTTGAGTTGTTTTAACTGGAAGCAACTTGTACTGACAGTTAACAATTAGGAGTTATAAAACGATGACAGAATTTTCATTTTTGGGGTGAACTATTCCTTTAAGAATCTGTAAATTTTTCCCCAATGCATTAAAAAAGGTCCGGAATTATAAAAAAAATAAAATACTTCAAGCACCAGTAGAGGAAAATGGAAGAGAGGAACATTAGTAGAGAAACAAGTTGGGAGTTATCAGTAGTATGAGACGGTGAGGAGAGAGCACAGGAAAGAGATGAAAGGCTATGAGATGGAAACACAGAGCCAAGGATGTAACAAAGAGGCTTGCTTTCACACAGGACAAAATCTTGGAATGAGGGACACAGATTGAAAGTAGAAAACCAAGAGAGATGGCAAAGAGAGTAAGGTTTGAGTCTCAATCAATCCCATCCTTCCTATTCCCAGCACTCTATCCCATAGTGAGGGCCATGCTGATGTTTTATTGATGGAAGAGAATCCGGCTGCACATGTACCCTCTCCATAATTCATGATGCCCAGCATTAGGGCCTGCCTGCTGAGAGATGTGTGTGTGTGTGTGTGTGTGTGTGTACACGTAACTGTGTGCGTGTGGCAAGGAGAGAGAGAAGCAGGAATGTTCAGATTTGTTCAGAACTACTTACCGCAAAGAAAATTCATCCATCTCCATCGCCCCAAACGATAGTGTGAACTGTAAAATTTGAACACTAAAACTCTCCAATATGATTTTTAGTGCATTAGTTAATGCATTAAATATCATGAATTAACAATGAACAAGCATTTATTAATTTAGGTTAATAATGTTAAAATTGTTGATTGTTAATTCATTTTTGTTAACAATATATTAACTATTAAATTATATTAATATTATTATATTAATGTAAACTATTACATTATATAAATTATTCAACTTAAAACATTAAAAATGTATTAATATATGTAGAGATTAACATTAATCAAGATTAATAAATGCAGAGAAATTGTTAGTGTATGATGCTAAATGCATTGTGTAATGTTACCATATAATAATTCTGAGTTCATTTCATTTTTCAAATCAAATTTATGCAAACAAATCGCCATGATTGATATATTTTGTAGTGATTAAATACACCATTGCTAAATCAAACTGCTTTCATAATCCGTCTTGTTCAGGGATCTGGATGACAGATAAATGTTGCACATACTGAAATCCCTTAAAGAACAGTAGCAGTCACCGGTCAACACAATTCAGTTAGCTACAGGGGAAACAGCTGTTTAACATGTTAGCAATGACTGATTTGGTAAATAATGACTAAATTAGTACATTTCCCCGACCGCAATTATTTGATGTGCTGAGGTTGACAGGTGTGCTATAATGGATTCTCACATTTGTATGTTTCAAAGGCTCCCTCCACAATAGCAGTTGCCATAGTAACTTATTAAGATCCACTCTAGAGCGATGTCCTGACCTAACTAGATCCAGAAATTTGAAGAACAACATCATAGATGGGGAAAAAAATGACAAAGAAAGACTATTTAAAGGTGCTGTTTAAAAAAACAAAAAAAACAATAGAGCAAAAAATGTTTATTAGAAATTGCATTTTTAAATATGGACCTTAGAAAGATCTGTCTGCCATCTTATGTTCATCAGAAGCTGAGAATATGAGAAGTTTATATCAGCGAAGTTTTTTATTTATTTATTTATTTTTTTTAAAGTTTGAAATAGAAGTCTGGTGTCAAATAAAATGATGGTGCTTTGCTTTACAGCATACAGTAATTCTGCTTTTAGGAGTTACATAAAGAAGCCTACTGGGACTGTAGGGAGTTCTGTAGGGAGAAGAGGAGAGTAATTAAATTAGAAAATATAAACGAAATGGCCCAGATCTCACAACGTTTTACCTCACAATTTAGCTCGGGGGGCACGATGGCTCTTCTTTTGTTTCATTCTTTCTTAAACCAGATATTTCATCTCTTTTGTAATTTCTCTCTCCCTCTTTAAGGGAAAAAATAGCACAAGGTAGGAAAAGAAAGTAGGTCTGAGGTGGCTGGGAATTGATTGATGTGCTGAGGCTAAAGTCTGACTTTCATACCTCCACTTACAAATCTTGTTCCTATATATATCTAAATTCCCCTCATCACTCTTAATTCATGAAGAGCCTTTAAACCCTTCATGTTCTGTGATGTAATTAACATGTAGAGCTAACTGGGTTACATCACAACATCAAAAGAAAGGCTTGAATGCATGTGTTAAGATCATTGTCACAGATCTCAAGTGATCAGTGTGTTGTGTCCATCAATTTTAGTACCAGTTTCATTTTGTCTCTCAGGTACACTTGGCCTCCATGTCATAGAGCTGCAGCAATTCATTCATGATGGTCTCAATCTGAGGCTTGGTGATCTCTGCACAAACAACCTGCAGGGAAACAAGCAAACAAACAAGCAACCATCAATGCAGATTCCAGAGTTTGAGTCTGAGATGACAACTAAATATTAGTTCTGAGGCAACTAATAAGAGTCTAGTCTCTAGAATATCAAAATCAACTGCAGGCGGTCAATCCTTTTCCTATTTAGCACATAAACTCTGGAACAGCCTTCCTAGCATTGTTCGGGAAGGAGACACACTCTGTCAGTTTAAATCTAGACTAAAAACACATCTCTTTACTATGGCATACACATAGAAAATTTTTAATTTATATTATTCAAATTAGTTAAATGATTGTTAGGCTGCATTAACTAGGTCAGGCGGAACCGAGAACACTTCCCATAACACCTGATGTACTCGTTACATCATAAGAAGAATGGCATCTACGCTAATGATAGTTTCTCTGTTTATCCCGAGGTCTACTGCAGTCAGCCGGATCTGGGCCGTATCCAGATCAGATGGTGGACCTGCGCCTAGACATGACCAACGCATTTCTGAAGTGTCTGCAGAGAGCATGTCAATTAGACTCCCCCCTGAAATTGCCTCATCAACACGGCATCCTCAATAAACCCGTCTCCGGCGTGATGACTCCGATCTTTGAATATTCAGATTTAATATGACTTCTGACCAGTAATGTTGCCAGAATTGTAATCATACACTGTTTGTTCGTTGGCCAGAGGAGAACTGGCACTCCGACTGAGCCTGGTTTCTCCCAAGGTTTTTTTTTCTCCATTATGCCACCTGATGGAGTTTTGGTTCCTTGCCACTGTCGCCTTTAGCTTGGCTTGCTCAGTTGGGGACACTAAATATTCAACTAAATATTCAAATAAATTACTGATCTGCACGCATTGTCACTATATGATAATTGAAATGAGCTGGATAACATCACCGTTTTATCCAGAGCAGCTGTACAGCCGAATCAAATTCTGTTGCATTATTTTCCTGTTTAATACTGTGAAGCTGCTTTGTAAAAAGCGCTATATAAATAAAGGTGACTTGACTTGAATTGTTGGTGTATTCTTCTTTTTGCAGTTTAGTGAAACAATTTTCGATTTTCTTCAAAAAAAATTTCTGAAGAAAGACAAACATAAATAGTGATGAAAGCAAAAATAATAATAATCCCCCCCCCACCCAAGACAAGACCCACCCACTTTTTAAGACCAATGATATTGGACCCACTCTGTTTTACCGTCTCTAATTCAATGCATGTCTGTTCACCGACCCCTAACCAAGAAGCACTTTATTATTAAACACAAGTTTTTCGAATATTTTCTTCATTTTTATTGAAAATAAATGCCTTTCCGATCTGATATGTTATGGGAAAAGGGAGTAGAGCGAGTTCGGCAAAAGGCAGATTCAAACCTTGGGTCAATTTGCATCAAAACTTTCTGCTGTGTGCTTAACCCCTTACACTATTTCCACTGTTAATAATTCGGTGTCTTCTGTGATTTTCACTGTCCCAACCAGATATTTAGTAAACAAGACGGGTTTGAATGGCATCTACACTAGTAACATTTTTCTGGGGAAGGACCCACCCACATTTATTTTTCTTCCGACACCCATGTCAAGAAGTATTAAAGATATCTTAATATCCTTTTAAAATATGGTTCTTAAAAAAAACTTTTCTTTTGGCATCTTCATTTTGAAGGCCAAATATGGTTTAATTCCAGAGATAGTAGGATCTCAATATGGCTCCAAGAATACATTGTTAAATTGTACACAATTTCAATGGTCAAAAACCAAATGTTTGCATTCAGCTGATACTTTTTTCTTTTTTTAAGATTAATGCCTGAAAATAATGTTGATGAATGTACCCTCTATGAAAACAAATGCATTGAATATTCCTGTCGGATTGCCATAAATATTATTTTCCCCAAGTTTGCATCCCTGTAAGTATTAAAGTATAATTATAATTTTACTTTCTGGTTCTTAGCAAACATTTCTTTTGGTATGTTGATTTTTAACACCCTATATGGTTCAATCTCAAATCGACCTAATGTTCAAATGGTTGAATATTACCATTTCAATGGTCAAAAACCAACTAGAAATGTTGAAACTAGAAATGTGCCAAAAATGCACTGAAATTGTCAAGTTGTGGCACATAAACTTGCTCTCAGTGGTCTCAGTCTAAAATGTTATAACATGTGAATCATAGTCATAGAGAGTAGTAACCACTGCTAAAGGGCATATTTGGTGGAATCACTGACATTTAAGGGCTCTCACACTTGAAATCGTTCACCCTGGGTAATTCTAAACCCGGGTAAATGGGATCCTGGGTTATCTTATTTCACACTGATCATACATTACCTGGAGTTAACAATTAATCTTGGTTATTTATAATCTATAAAAAGTCATACTATACATACCTAAAGCCTGGTTTACTGTTCTTATTTGCATATATACGGTCCCAACAGTCATGACTGGATAAACAAAATCACATTTGGTTTTCAACCATTAAAAATTAGTAAAATTTGGACATGGAGCTGCATTGAGATCCCAATATCTCTGAGATTGAACCATATAGGGCAGGGTTCTTCAAACTCAGTCCTGGAGAGTTTAGCTCCAACCCTGATCAAACACACCTGAGCAAACTAATCAAGGTATTCAGGATCTCTAAAAATCACAGGTAGGTGAGTCTGATCAGGGTTGGAGCTAAGGGACAGTGGCCCTCCAGGACCGAGTTTGAGGAACCCTAATATAGGGCCTTAAAAATAAAGATTCCAAAAGAAACATTTCTTAAGAACCAGAATCTAAAATCATATTACGATATATTTAATACTTCTTGAGTTACAGGCAGGCAAGCTTCAGAAAAAGAACATTTTTGGCACTCAGACAGGTATGTTCTATGCAACTGTTTTAATAAAGGGAAACAAGATATATTTCTATTTTCAATATTATTTGTTCTTCAAAGTATTAGCTGTGTGAAAACTGCAAAATGACCCACATTTGGTGTTCACCCATTGAAAATGGGTAAAATGTAACAATTTGAACAGTCACATTGAGAGCCCATCAAGATTTTGTAACTGTTACCAGTGGCATATAAGTTCGATTTCGATTAAGCCATCAAAATATGAGGAAAATATTTTATATTTCTTAAGTAGCTTATTTTAAATATGAGGGAAAAACAAAACACTAAACTTGAGTAAGGTATTTATCTGACAAAATTATTTGGCAAAAAAAAAAAAAAAAACTACTACAGCTACAGGTTTATTTTACTATGCAAAAAAATGCATAGAAAAACAAAAAGCTCACAGGCATACATTGACTATAAGATAATTAGTTATTAATATTTCATTGGTTCTCACTTGTTTTTGCATGTGTTTATAATTTCCTTGTATGACAGGCTGGCCAAAAATTATGTCTGCACATTTTGACGTTTTATTGTGTTATCACAAATAAAACAATTGGCACAACTACGCAATATGCTTTCAAAATCTTTATCAATGTTTTAATAATATTTGAATAGAGTGAAGATGTCGATTTTCCTAGGCCTACCTGGAAATAAAGTCTAGATGAAACAGGAAACATATTTTCAATGATTACTGTACAACCATTTGCAGACACTGCCAGACTATTATTTGAACACATTTTCCACATCATTATTTGGCAGAGATACAGATATACCTGCACTAAACAGCATATAAAACAAAACAAACAGGTTGGTTGCTTTACACGGCAGTCTGATGCTCTCTTCTTGTGTAAAAAGATGATTATTGGCCAGAATAAGATCAAATGAGTAACAGGAATTATGCCGCAAGTCTACAAAGCTTCTAAGATGGCAAAAAAATCATGGCAAAATGTGTCTCAAATTAGGAATACTAAGTCTATTAAATTAATGTGATGGCACTAAACAGAATTCTAGGAAATTGAAGCAAAGGCTTTAACCCCTTAAGCCCTGAATGCATTTTTAGAGTTGTTTTTTCTGAGTGACAAAAGTAAAGGTAGTTTGATAGAAAAGTTTCAATGCAATGGATTATGTTGATTTTGGACTCATTTCAATCAGGAGCATCCACTGTAAGTAAGCCATTTTCTACGATCTGTGCATGTTTCATGAAGTTACAAGCGTAAACGCCACGTGAAAACTACATTTGTTTATTGTGGAGTTTTATGTGTTGTAACTCCGTAAGGAATATACATACTGATTTTTCACGATCAGAGGATGTTTCATGAAGTTACGAGCAAAAATGTGACATAAATGCTGCATCCATATATTATTTACATATGGGTCTTGCGCGACTTCACGTACAAAAACTTGCTCAAGTTTAGTCAAAGCCCAAAACAATTATGCTTGTTGTATTCTACTTCGTGAGACCTCTCAAATGACATATGACACATGACTATCTGAACTGTATGTTTTTGACATATTACAGTACATAGTACAAAAAAGTATTTCATAAATTATGAAAACTTTTTTTTTATCAGCAAATAACTCAGCACTACTAAGGAGTTAATCAAATTGGCTACATGCATTGTGAAATTCAAAAAAAGATATATAAATGCAGTATTTTAAATATTACTTGGGGGTGTCACCAAGGGAACTTGTGTGAAAGACAAAGCTATTTCTCTCAGACCAGGCAGCAACCATTAGGTGCCCCTATTGCCATGGGAACAACATCCAGCACTCTAAAGGTTACTGCAATCGTGGCTCCATTGATGCCTGATTCAGCTCTGGTACAAGGTAGACTCAAACTAGTCAACGTTCAGTCTCGGTGACTCAATGCAGACACAGCATGACCCAAATGCTGCCTGGACATTTTATGTTTTTCGCCACATGAAACTGTAAAACTCCTACCTGCCACCACTCTTGTTCTCCTCTGGGGAGCTGCACTCCATATGTCTGGAGAGCAAGATAGAGGGAGGTGAGGGCAAGGTGTTGAGGCTTATGGCGGACACACACAGAGCCATGGTAACTGTCTTTTAATAGAGCCAGGGCAGTCTCTGCGATGGGCGTTCGAGACCAGGCGTGGCGATTCAAAAGACTCCTCACAGAGAGCAGGTAGTGCAGCAGGTACTGGGGCACAGCAAAAAGAAGTTTGTTAGAAGGGGCAAAAATATAAATTATGTTTTGACAGCATTAATTAGAGAAGGTACAAAGATGAGAGTAATGTTGCAACATCTAATTGATAAAATTAACAACTGAGAACGAGAATAATAAATCGATCAATTGAGTCTTGGCACTGTGCATAAATTCTGCCAGTGACACCACAGAGTGTTATTTTAGTATCTGTATGCAGTGAAATCCAGACAGAGGAGCAATGATTATGTAAGAGATCAAATTTGAATAAGGAATAACACATTTTAATTAAGGCATAAAACGGATCTAAAATTCATAAAGAAAAGATTAATAAGATTCATAACAAGGACAAATTAATAAATCAATAAAAATAATAACATTTTATCAATTAAAATATGAAAGATTTTGCATATTACTTATACATTATTATAGTTTTTATTAATATTTTCAGTTTTGTAAATATGACTATTTAGTATTAATTTATTTTTATTTTAGTTTCATTTATTCCCAAGTAGTTATTTTAATGTTTTAAAATGAATATTTTTACATTTTATATATATATATATATATATATATATATATATATATATAAAATGTATCATTTGAGGCAGGTACTCTCTGTGGGATAGTCATTCCCAGAGGTGGCTCCTGTTCAGTATGTAAGACCTTACTGATTCATTTCTCATTTGTTTTCTTTTTGCATTTTTTGTCTGAACCCTGCTTTAAAGTAGTAAAAAGTGCAAAAAACCCCATTAACTTACATTTTACATTTATACAATACAGTTTATGCAAGCATTTCATTCAGCAAAACTAGTTCTTCATTATTGTAAATTGATTACAGTATAGCATTACTTTACATAATTACATTACATTATTGTATATTTTACACAGAAGGTACAGTATACATTCTAAAGACTTCAATTTGCAAACCATCCGATACAATAGTTCACCCAAAACTGAATTCTGCCATCATTTACTTACCCCATGTTATTTCAAACATATACAACTTTACTACAGATATATCGCTGATACAAAAAAACTAGCTGAGAACAAGCTAATCATGGCATGCATTACCTTGTGTGGATGCTCAAAGGACACTTGGAAGTTAAGCTGCCGAAGGATGAGGAGCTCACACTGTACGATACTGTCCCTCAACTCCCAGAACTTCCCATCCAGTTCCAGTGCTTCACTGTCTGGGTGAAAATACCTGGATTGAAGAGAAAAAGAAGCGAGCTACTATGCATGGACTTTGAGAACTAAACAGCTATTTAATATCCCCTGTTATACCTGTGACAGACATTGATAATATCTCTTGTTCTGAGATGCTGCTCTTCTACTTTGCCTGCGAGGTAGATGGCAGACATGGCAACTAGGTAAGGCTCATAGACCTGCAGACTGGCAGACTGGAAGAACCTATGATACAGCACACATGCTGTAGCCATGGGCACAGATCTCATGCCTAACTTCACTCCTACAGATGGGGAAAACATTGGATGCACTCAACCAGAAACTGCACAGCAATTCATACTTTGACAATAATAATGAACAAGCGAGCAGCTACAGTACATACAATACTGACTGTTATTTAAATTAAAAACACATCTCTAAATATTTCAGAATTGCGAACTGCAAATACCCGTCTCGATGATAAACCGACAGACTCTGAAGTGTGTTTTGGAGTTCTCGACATCTTCAGCACTTCTTCTGCCTCTCGCCTCATTGACAGCTGCAGATGTTGAAGCCTGCGTACTCATTTTACGTCTTGCCGCAAACTGGTTACCGTTTCCAAGCGGTGTTATTCAGTTTAGACTTACTGTTTGAGTGCATCTTCACAGTAAACTTAACTACTTAATTAGTACAATTCGTGTGTCCCATAGAGGTTCGTCCAAACGCTGGGCAGATAGCTGAGACTTTCCTTCGGCTGATCGATAAGCGCGCAACGTAGAGCTCTAATAGTTTACAGCGCCCCCAACGTATGGGAAGATACAACTGAGAGCTGAACGAAAAGTAAATATATATTTTTTATATTCAACAATTATATATAAAATATAAACGATGATTTGACACTTACAAATGGCCATTTTTATAAGAATTTGTCTTAAACAGTCAAAGAGCACAAAAAGTAAACTGATTTGAAAGTATAATTTTCCTGACATTTTGAGAGGTTGCTAGGAGACCACTGCCAACACATCCGCGCGGAAAGATGTCGACTAGTTACTCTGCAAACCAGGTCGTTAAATTGGCATTATTCTACAATTATTTTTGTGAAATTGAATCACCTTGACATATTTAACATGCTTATTGTGATTTCTGCAGTATGAAAGCGCCTTTAGGTCGCAAAAGCTCCAGAATTGGACCATCCCAAAACATCATAAAAAGGTAACGTAATTTGGCAAGGAATTTGATCTTTTTTTCCCCACACATACATCTTTTGTAACATTATAAATGTCTTAACGGCCACTTTTTATTCTTGATATACCATTTGCATCCTTGATAAGTATTAATTTCTTTCAGAAAATCTTACTGACCCCAAACGTTTGAACTGTAGTTTATATTGTACTGTTACTGAGCATTTCCATTAGGCAAAGCAATGAACAAAGCATGCACAGGCATGCACGTCAGTTAAGCAGGATGCATCAACATTATACACTCACCTAAAGGATTATTAGGAACACCATACTAATACTGTGTTTGACCCCCTTTCGCCTTCAGAACTGCCTTAATTCTACGTGGCATTGATTCAACAAGGTGCTGAAAGCATTCTTTAGAAATGTTGGCCCATATTGATAGGATAGCATCTTGCAGTTGATGGAGATTTGTGGGATGCACATCCAGGGCACGAAGCTCCCGTTCCACCACATCCCAAAGATGCTCTATTGGGTTGAGATCTGGTGACTGTGGGGGCCATTTTAGTACAGTGAACTCATTGTCATGTTCAAGAAACCAATTTGAAATGATTCGAGCTTTGTGACATGGTGCATTATCCTGCTGGAAGTAGCCATCAGAGGATGGGTACATGGTGGTCATAAAGGGATGGACATGGTCAGAAACAATGCTCAGGTAGGCCGTGGCATTTAAACGATGCCCAATTGGCACTAAGGGGCCTAAAGTGTGCCAAGAAAACATCCCCCACACCATTACACCACCACCACCAGCCTGCACAGTGGTAACAAGGCATGATGGATCCATGTTCTCATTATGTTTACGCCAAATTCTGACTCTACCATCTGAATGTCTCAACAGAAATCGAGACTCATCAGACCAGGCAACATTTTTCCAGTCTTCAACTGTCCAATTTTGGTGAGCTCGTGCAAATTGTAGCCTCTTTTTCCTATTTGTAGTGGAGATGAGTGGTACCCGGTGGGGTCTTCTGCTGTTGTAGCCCATCTGCCTCAAGGTTGTGCGTGTTGTGGCTTCACAAATGCTTTGCTGCATACCTCGGTTGTAACGAGTGGTTATTTCAGTCAAAGTTGCTCTTCTATCAGCTTGAATCAGTCGGCCCATTCTCCTCTGACCTCTAGCATCAACAAGGCATTTTCGCCCACAGGACTGCCGCATACTGGATGTTTTTCTCTTTTCACACCATTCTTTGTAAAGTCTAGAAATGTTTGTGCGTGAAAATCCCAGTAACTGAGCAGATTGTGAAATACTCAGACCGGCCCGTCTGGCACCAACAACCATGCCACGCTCAAAATTGCTTAAATCACCTTTCTTTCCCATTCTGACATTCAGTTTGGAGTTCAGGAGATTGTCTTGACCAGGACCACAACCCTAAATGCATTGAAGCAACTGCCATGTGATTGGTTGATTAGATAATTGCATTAATGAGAAATTGAACAGGTGTTCCTAATAATCCTTTAGGTGAGTGTAAATATCTTCACTTTTTAAAAAAGAAAAATGAATTCTTGGCTTCGTTTTCCCTTTAAATGACGCAGATACACAAATTGGAGAGAATAATTGTAGTTCATATGCTTGTGTTTGGTCCATTTACTTCTTTTGTGTTACTCAAGAGACCATCAGCAGCAGAAGGCTACACTACATTTATAGCCACAGACCGTGGCCATCTTCTACCTGGCGTGAGAACAAAGGTATGTTTGATGATTTACATGAGTTGCATGGAATTTAAATGTAATCACCAAGCTTACAAATTTTTGCAACATACTTTTGCTGTAATTTTTCTATGTATAAATGATTTTATTATTAGCGTGGAAGTGCATGGCCAGCATTCCAAGGCACATGGGATTTACCTCGCCAAATCCCCCCTGCTTCCATAAACCCCACTGCCCGCTCACAAGAGGGACAGGATCGCCTCAGGACCTGGGGAAGGATTCAATTTGCCACAAATCAGGCTCATGAGGCCCCTGGTAGCAACCAGGCTATAAACAGATCCCCTCACAATGTGGTGGGTATTTAATATAACCTACTTATGCTGTTATAAAAAAATACATTGTTTATTAATTCTGACTAAACAATATCCTTACAGGAAAACATAAATGTGGAACAGCCTGCTGAAGAGTCAAAAGTTCCTGTGAGTGACCCAGACCAAAACGAACCAGAGAGGCCCAAATCAAAGAATAGCCGAGATCAGTCTAGACCAACAAGCCAGCAAGCCCAGTCTAAGTCTAACCCACTAAATCTTCATGAAAACCAAGTCCAGTCTAGATCTGGAAGTCACCACAGCCAACAGACTCCATCCAGACCAGCCACTCAGGAAAGCCAAGCCGAGTTAAGACCACCAACCCAGAACAGCAGACCAGCATCACAGCAGAAATAACACCAATTTTATTCAGATCCCCTGCATGGGCAGTTATAAAAGTTTTTCCATGAAATGGCATTACATAAGTGTAACACTTTCTTTGAATAACACTTACTTTAAAGATATTATTTTCGTGTTTCTGTTGATTTATAACTGTGCTCTCCGTTTGTACATAATGTGTGTGTGTGTCAGAACACATTAACTGAATTGTTTCAATGAAGCTTAAGCTGATTAGTTTTACTAAATGGCTTTTGTAATGGAATCTGCTTAGATGAAATGCTGCCTGAATGCAGGGTCAAGTATCACCAGAAAATATATCAGAGAACCTTAATATCTGTATTTAAAAAAAAAAAAAAAAGATAAAAACATCATTAGAGATTTTCAATATTTTTTATTTGCTCAAAAATGCTCTGACAAACCTGTAGGCCCCATAGAACACAAAATCAGCTTGATTCACTAGTCATCGGTTAATGTTTTTGGTGCCTGGAAGCAAATGAGTGATTTTGGGAGCAGATACTGAAAGCTTGGGAAACTGAAGTTGAACTTAAAGGGATAGTTTACCCAAAAAATTAAATTCTGTCATTGTTTACACATCCTCATGTAATTCCAAACCTCAATGATTATCTTTCTTTTCTTTCTGTGGAACATAAGAAGGTATATTCAAAAAATGTCAAATTTGTGTCCTTACAATGCAAGTCAATGGTCACCAAAATTGTCTGGTTACCAACATTCTTCAAAATATCTGCTTTTGTGTTCTGCAGAAGAAAGAAACTCATACAGGTGGAACAACATGAGGGGGAGTAAATGAGAATTTACATTTTTGGATTAATTATCCATGTAAGAGTCCCTCTAAGTCAGTCACAGGTCCTAAAGATGAAGGCCCAAGGACCTTATAAAAACATTTTCCCACTCTCTGTTGATAAACATACAATAAAACAGCTGCATGGTCAAATCACAATGTTGTCAATGTGTTTATTTATAAGATAACTGATCAGTTGCAATATCTGTGGCAAACTTCAATATAACTCAGACAGCACAGATGGAAATGCAGAGCTTCAGAGGCTCCATACACACACACACACAGTGTTGGGGTAACGCATTACAAATGTATGCATTATGCAAATTACATAATTAGATTACTTTTTCAATTAACTAGTAAAGTAACATTTATTTTAAATTTACAAAATATCTGAGTTACTTTTTCAAATAAGAAATGCAAGTTACTTTGTTTTCCCATGTATTGACTCTCTTCTGTCCTCATATTGAGCGAAATCTGGAGTAAGTGCAGAGGCGTTGTGTACGCTGTCTAAACTAGATGGTTATTGTAGTTTTAGACTAAACAAGCAGGCATTTATTCATCTCAAACTCAAAATGAATAAAAACAGTGAAATGAAAATTCAGAATATTACACAAACCTACAATAATTAAATGTTAAATTATGTATTTAATCTCACTTTATTAATCAATTTCTTTGCTGCTGACAAAAATTAATTTAGATAAACATCTCATTTGCGTTTCATTTTTTGTTATTAATGCTGCAGTAAGAGTGTTGAACTTTCTTCTTCTGCGTCCTATTCTTCTGCATTTCAGAATGGAAGCACAGCTGAAAGGTTTGTTTGAGCTGCACCCTTTACTGTACAGGCATGCATTTGCATTTACTTCAGCCTGAGGCTTATTCATTTCACTTTTGGTGTGAAAGGGCATTTACATTTGCAAAAAAATATAGTCCAGCCCAGCCCAGCCCAGGTGAGAAAAAGTAATGTAACACATTACTTTCCTTAATAAGTAACTAACGCAATTAGTTACTTTTTTTAGGGAGTAGCGCAATATTGTAATGCAGTACTTTTAAAAGTAACTTTCCCCAACACTATATGAACCAACAGTCATCATAGCCAAAAAAAACAACAACAAAAAAACGCATTCAAATCCATAAATCACATCTAAACTGTTAATATCAGATGGTGTTCTCAAGCTAGAGACTATTAGGCATCAAAGTAGTTTAATACTAATTCCAAATATTTGATAGAAAACTATATACTTTAATAATTATATGTATACAAGGGTCTCGCAAATATGCTAGGATGAAATATATTTACTTGCCACATGCATGTCAGAATACTGTCTTGAATTATATACAAAAAACTTTTTGTAGTTTTAATACAAATGCAAATATTATATACTTATTGTAATAATACTAATAATACACTGATCTTTAAACAAACTCTTTGAAATGTATATCTAGGTTTAAAATATGTTGTACATACATCAAGATATGCACCATGTCACATGATGGGGTGAAATCTCAATGAGTACCTTCAGACTATCATTTACAGCAAATTATCTGATCTTTTTTAACAGCCTGTAGTGGAAAAATGTCAGTGGATCTGCTAATATAATGTGCAATGCAATTTTATTTTTAAAAGAACCTCAAAAGAAAATGTCTGCCACTGATATCTTTGTTCTTCAAATGTAGCTTATACTCAAGGATTGTATTTGATACAGAGTGCAGCTTAATGTATATACTGAAAAAGTGCCATGATGGTGATACAACCAATATTTTTGACTAACAAATAAAATGAATCCTTGCTGTTATATAACTAATCATAAAAGTACCCATCAACTGTTTAATGTTTATAAAATCTTAAAATTTCAACTTACATCTTACACTAAAATCACACCTTCAACCTAAACCATCAAATCTACTCAATGTGACAGAAACATATTCCTGAATTCAAATAACAGAAGTCTATAAAGATTGTAAATATTTGTTGTCACTTTATCTGCTTATCCCAATGATTGTCTACAACCAAAATGGAATCCAACAAATGCACCACACAATACCTAAAATAATTCAACTCTTTTACACTATCATAAAACTATTAATAGGTATCTGAGCAGCTAAAAGAGAAAACAAACCAGTGCTCACTATCAAAGATCACACCTTTCTAAGTTTGTACAGTTAGACCAAAAATAGACCACAGTGATACACGTCTGCTCAAGCACTAGATCACAAAGCAGTGTGTGCTGATTAGATATTAAAAGAAGAGAAAAATAGATAAACATGTGGAATGAGCATTCAACTCTAGTATTAATAACAGTGGTGTACAGTAATAATGCTTTTGATTGAGTCATGGCATGTTGATAAGAGACTGGTTCAAGGGCAAGAAAAGGCACAGAAAAACAGACCCACACAGTGGGATGAAGAGCAGCAGCTGGCAGCAGGTCGGCTCAAAAACACAGGACTTGCACAGGTACGTCAGTAGGTCACTTTCGAGAGCATTTACAACTCAGCCCGTTCTGATACGACTCCTACTACAGCAAAATGAGATCTTCAGCAAATGATTCCAGACTTGTGCAAATGTCACCATATCAGCAGCTGAGCAACATTCAGAGGTGGCAGAACAGCTTCTGTCGACTTTCAGTGGAATTAACTTATTTGCCTAGTAGCAATGCTTCACAATATAAAACAAAGCGCAAACTGGTATTCCCTCCATTGTCTGTTAATAACTCACCCTGTGAAGCATCTGTAGAAACTCGATTATCAATATCACCCTACTTCTTGGCTCACAGGAGCTTTTTTAACTACATTAGAATTTTCATTAGTGGCCTTCCAGTGGGTGGGCTCTACTTTTGTGGTATTTGTGATGGCCACGCCCACTTTTTCTGTCTTCGTCTTATTAGTTGGAGCGGGGGAAGGCAGTGACTTCCGGGGTGGAGCCTTCAAAGGGTGTGGATCATCCCCAATGTTGACAGTCAAATTGGTGTACAGAGGCTCCAACTCTTTGGACAGGAGCTTATAAGTGAGTGAGTTCAGTCCATCTGAGCGCCAGTTTAGCCTTGTGCGCTTCAGCAAATCAAACCTACGAGAATTAAGTCATGAAGAGCAACAGACTCAATAAACAAACTGAACAACTGAATCTATCTACAGTATTTTGTTATATTATTATATATTACATAATATAATATATATCATTTATAAATATAATTTGCCATGTGACATCACCTTCTCGGGTTCTGCTCATTACCCTGATCTCCTCTATGTTTGATCATCTTATAATGACCAATGGCCAAAGGAGGACGCATTATCTTCATCCCAGAGAGACGGACTCTAAAAGACAAAATCACAGGGCAAGTAGAAATAGTAATACAGTATATAAGAAAAAAAAACATCAAGAAGGATGGTGTGAATTATCAAAAGGACAGAGACAAAAGAGAGTTCAACACAAAGCACAGCAGGAAAAACATTTCCATCAGAGTCCGCAAGGTGGGCCAGATGGATGTAAACGAACTAGAAAACTACTATTGTTGAGGATTCTTATGTAAAAAGGTTCTAAACAACTCAAAAACCTCAAAAGGTTCATCTAAAGTTGGAGAGTCTAATCCAGCTTTTAAATGCCTAACTTTGGGGTTTTGCCTCTGCTACAGCCATCTGAGTCATCGGAGTCAGGCAAGGATACTAACTGATGGTTAATTATGCGACAGTCAGGTTTGCAAATCACCATGAGCTGATATGCCCTTCAAAATGTTCTCCAACAACACATGTAACGTCAGTTTTCCCAAAAGGCATAAAGCAGGCTCCTGGATTATCTCCACTAAAAATATTTTTTGTTGGGGACTAGATTTGATCTGTACACCATGCAAATAAATTTGACTGAAAAATTGCTCATGGTGAATCAAACCGTGTACACATATTAAACAATAAAGAATACAAAAAATGACGTTCAGCAGCAGGCAGAGGTGTCATGCCCATTCAAATGAGCTAAATTGATTTTGAATGCAACTTCACCAACTTTTACATTTAATAATTCAGTTTTAAGGTTATTGTAGGTACAAAATTATTAGTTTTGAAGCCAAAATAGCCTAATTTACCATTTCTTGAGATATGTATTATATATCCAGATTAATATCAGCCTTTTGCGAAAATGACTTTTGCCGAATTACGTTCGGTTCCATTAACGTGTATTCTTCCGCCGATGTGGATGGAATAGGGCTACCGTACTAAAGCACTTTGACAGTCATGCACTTCAACGGAACATTGCTATTGAATGTATAGCGCAAAACAGTCTCAGATTGCAGAACGAATGAACATTACGAGCCAGTTCTGTGTAATGAATTAAAATCATTCAGCATGACCAGTATAGTCCATCGAATTCTGACCGCATAATCTTTTTAGTGAATCAAACACAAACCAAACCAGTATAGTCAGATTCACCAATGAACAACTCTTATGATTCAGTTTTATTTTAGTGAATCAAACACATACAGCGCAACCAGTGGAGTCTGATTCACAAATAAAACACACACAAGACTTAAATCAGAGTGTACTGACTGGTTGTTCATATGACAACTTGAAGCTAAACATTATTTATTTAATTCTATTATTTAATACAGTTAAGGCCAATTGGTTTATGTCGCCTATAAAAATATAGTAAAAGGTCTATGTAAACATTGAATTGAAATGATATTTCCTTTTACAAATATACCTTCCTAAAAAGTTCTAAAAAATTGTTAATGAAAAGAATCATTATGGTTTAAAACTATAAAGAAAATGGGTTTCAAATCCTCAACACTATCTACTACACCTGACTCATTCTGGCTTCAAGGCTTCAACAACTTCAGAGTTTTAAGTTTCTCATTGCCAAAGAAATATGTTACTTGACTTTATAATTGAATCAAAAGGCAATAATCAGTGAAGTAATACTGACATCTAAATAGCTGGAAGCCTTGAGTCCAAACTGGTGATTCATGCATGTACTTACTGGTCCCTCCTGTGTCTATGCGGGGGAGGGCATGAGGGATAGACGGATGCAGTGAAAATGAGAATGACAAGAGACCGATGCGAATGTGAACTGAAAACAACATCATGATGGAGAGATGTGCAACACAAATGCTTAACAGGATGTAGACGTGCCAGTTTTTGATCTACATTTCAGGCTTGTTTATGCTGAAATAACTCATGCAAATGCATTATAAACCGTATTCTGCCGTCCTCACCGAGCTGCAATGTCATCGTCCTCCCCTCCCCAGCCCCAGTACTGGTTCGGAAAGCCGTTCATTTTGAGGTACTGCTCCGGAGTCACAGCAGACACCCCTCCGAAGTACTGAGAGTACGGAAGCCTGCGGTGGAGTCAGAGCGTGATTTGGTGAGGCACAGAGGAATAAGGTCATCTGTCTCTTCATCAATCATTCCATCTGAAGTGTCACAGCTTCCCCTGCAGTTTAATGTTGGTCTGTACGTCTGCATTACGGGTGGATGGGAAAATCTGGACCCCTTATAAAGTAACAAAGAATGCTGATGAAGCTTGTGTTGTAAAAACCCTGTTCTGAGCTATTTTTTTTTTGAACAGCATACTACCATTTAGTATAGTATGTATATAGTATGTACAGCGTATATTATGCAAACTCTTCTATGCACTGAATAACAGTATGACCTGCTACATTTGGCAAAATGTGCAGTATGCAACAGGGCTGGGCAAAATGCATTAATGCCACAATGCATTAAGTGCAAGGTGTAATCTTTTAAACTTTTCCATGTTTTGGTTTCAAAAACAGCTACTAAATGTTAAACAAACTTGGAAAACCATAATCTGTATAACCATGAATGTGATTTCATTGTATTTCCAAGTGTTCTTCGTATAAATTAGAACAAAATGGATTGTAAAAGCAACTGATGTGTGTTTATTATTTACAAATTTACTGTTAAAAAATGTGGGGTTGGTAAGATTTTTAAAATGTTTTGTAATGCTCAACAAGGCTGCATTTATTTGATAAAAATATTATTAAATAATGGTTTCCTATTTTAATATATTTTAAAATGTAATTAATTTGGGCAAAGCTTAGTCTTCAGTGTCGCATGATCCTTCAGAAATGTGCTGCTCAAGAAACATTTATTATTATCATCAATGTTGAAAACAGTTGTGCTGCTTAATATTTGTGTGTAAACCGTGATCATTTTTTCAGGATTCTTTGATAAATAAAAAAAGTTCAAAAGAACAGCATTTATTATCAATAGAAATCTTTATTGTAAATATCTTTACTTTCAATAATTATATTAATAATTTCTTTTAAAAAAAAAAATCCTGCCCTCCAGAAATCCCTTGTACACCTTCTTTAGAGCTATTCATTAAATTTTAAATGATAGCTAGATGAGCTGCAGCAATGTATCTTTCTTCCTAATCTCTCTGTATTTCTACCCAAGGACTAACTCTCTGAGTCATGTCTGAATGCTTTACAGCCTTCAGTGGTTTCATCACAGAGAGGTCCTGATGCTGTCCTCAGCCTTGGTGGACTGAATATATGGGTTGTTTTCTCTGCGATCTTTCCATTCTCAGTGAGTGTTTATATCTAGGTGGACATTGTGGCTGCAGAGTACAGAAATGTAGACTCGGTGACCCGAAATGTGCAGAACTAGATGTTAATTTAGAGGACCAGACCCATGAGCTACTGCATACACCTGTGTCAGCACTAATAATAAATGAACTACATAGTCTATTTTACCATGCGTGAGGAGGATGAACTTTTGGTTTCTAGGAGTTCTCTATGGCAGCCCATAGAACCGTATGGTATAAAGTTGTGAAATTTGGCACATAGATAGAGGACAGTCTGAACATTAACCACAGCAATTTTGGAGTCTCTATCCCAATTCCAAAGTTGCACTCATGTTTATGCTAATAACTTTCAAACCACAAGGGATAGAAACAATATTTCGAATCCAATGACATCATTTTCCAACATGACATTTTTTTACACCATTTTTTCTGAAAAACATACTTTTTCAAACTCCTCCTAGATCGTTTGTCTGGTTTTCATTTAAATCGAACCAGATCATCTTCAGATCATGCCGACACAAAAACATAGAATTCACTTTTTTGAATACTGGGCAAACGAATTCGACAAAGAGCATACCAAAATGGACGCAAGGCTATCTCCGTAACACTTTAGGATATTCTGATAATATTTTTTACTGTCTATGATTCTGACCAAACTTCTTGTGTGTTATGACAACCATTACCTGAGGCTACTTGCACAATTTCAGCACAGTGCCACCTAGTGGTCAGGAGATATGCAAATTGTCTATTTTTGCTTATAACTTCTGAACAGTTTGGCTAAAAATCTAAACTGGTCTCTTTAGATCTGGCATGCCAAGTCGAACATTTAGAATTTTGTCATAAAATGCTATATTTTACGAACGCATTGGCGTACGGTTATGAAACTAGTTAAGTGTGATTGGCACCATGCCCTGAAGGTACTTAAAATGTTTCAGGGCAGCGCCACCTTGTGGTCAAGAATTACAATGAAATTTCAAAAAATGCTTTAGCTTTTGATTAATTTTGCCTATTGTAATGAAACTTCCTGTCCACCATTTACATTTTATTTAAAAACGTAATTTTTCGAACTCCTTCCTAGATCTTTGCTCCGATTTTCACGAAAATTGTTTTCAGACCATCCTCAGATCAAGCCGACAAAAAAACATGGAACTCAAGTCAATTCATTAAACCATTCTCAATTAATGCTAGGGCTGCACGATTAATCGAAATTGAACCGCAATCACGATTTGGCTTATGTACGATTATGAAAGTGTAAAGGCTGCGATTTTAATGAAATAAATATATGTGAACAATATCAGTGAACAGTGCCTCTGTGATCAGTAGTAAACGCTGCTCCATCTAAAAGACTGCGAGTTTGAGTCGCTTATAACGTGCTTTTGAAAAAACAAAAAAGACAACATTTAATAACGTTTTAACACTTCATATTGTCAGTCGAGTGTTTGATATTTCCTTTTTGTGAGCTGATGTGGCTTCTTATCACAGAATGAGGCAGACGATTGATTATTTTATAGTATTCTATATAGTGATGAAGTCTATGTCAATTAGCACTGCATTATAATATACTTTATTATTATGAAAATACCCAAGAAGGCTTAAAGAACTCAAATAAACCATATATTGTCACAGTCTTCAAAGCATTTCTATCTTCTTTTTTATTCAGCTACACAGCGCTAGCTTCACATTAGGGATTTCCTGAAAACGAACGTCATTATATTACTTCTCTCTGAGGCAAATGTGGCGTTTCTGCTCGAGGGCACCCTCTGGCCTCCAGTATGAATGAAACATGAGTGTGTTTAGTGCCCAGCAATGCTCACTCTATCCTATTTTGGGTAAAAAATAGAAAAAAATAATACTTGTATATGACAATCCATATGTTTTTCTCCAGTGTACAGGAGTTTTTTTTCCACAGTGGATGCAAAAGAGTCTCATATTTCATATTAAAAGACATAGACTCGTTCTTGATTTTGCATACCTCTTGACAAAAATTAAGAAATTGATATAACAGATTTTTATAATAATAATAATAATTAATAATATATTTTATAATAATTCCTTAGACATTTATAGTGATTTTTAGTCATCATAGACTGCCTGCATGTTAACAGGTAACCCTGCAGTTTTTTGTAAAATAATCGCATTTTAAAATCGCAAATCGCAATTTTAACCAAAATAATTGCAATTAGATATTTTCCCCAAATCGTGCAGCCCTAATTAACACACAAAGAAATTTGATGAACAGCACACCAAAATGGACGTAAGGCTATATCTCTGCAATACTTCAGCGGATTCTAACCAAACTTGGTGTGTATTATGACAACCATGACCAGAGGGTACCTGTACAGTTTCTGCACAGTGCCACCTAGTCGTCATGAGATATGAAAACTTGGTATTTTACTTATAACTTTTTGAACAGTTTAAAAAAAAAAAAAAAAAAAAAAAACTTCACTTTAGATTTGATGCAGCACAGATATTGTAAACTGTCTTAATAGATTCCTTGGGTCATGCCAAGAACATAGATAATAATTTACAATAGTTGGGCCAACTTCTTGTCCACAATTTAGATTTTTCAAAATCCTTCTAGAACGTTTGTCTGATTTTCACCAAATTCAAATCAGAATTGCCGGCAAAATTTTATGGATTTTGTGGCGATAGATGAAACTGTTTTCATATACCGCATCAACAATTTCGATGACATAATGCCAAACTGCATCTGAGGCTGTATCTCTGGAAAGATTTGATATATTGACACCAAAAGTAATAAGCAATTATGTCACATTACAAGTAATTGCATTTATGGGCTTTCAACCATTTTGCTTACAAAAGTCTCCAAATGTATTTACTCATTTTTGCAGTTACTCTTTTCTTTTCTTTTCTTTGTTTATGAAATTGCCTCATTTTAATTGAAAAACTTTTTATCATAATATTATTTACTTACTTAATTTACACTACCATTCAAAAGTTTAAATTTAAAAAAAAAAAATGTTTCTTGAGAACCAACTCAACATATGATTTCTGAAGGATCGTGTGACACTGAAGACTGGAGTAATGATGCTTTTTACATTTTTAAATAGAAAACAGTTCATTTGTAATACTGTAATAATATTTCAGAATATTACTGTTTTTACAGTATTTTTGATCAAAGAAATGTAGTCTTGGTGAGCATAAGTGACTTCTTTCAAAAACAAAAACAAAAAAATCTTACCAACCAATAACCTTGACACTGTTCAACTACCCAACATTTTTTATTTAAATTATTATATTACACTAACTATATAATATAATGATTATATAATATTAAAATTAATTGTATTAATTAGTGTCTGTAAATGTAGTGTACTAATATGACTGCAAACATAAAAGTTAATTACATTTTTTCATTAAGATAAAATTAGAGTTCGTAAATGCAAAAAAATCCAGTCATAGTGGGTAGGATACCTGTATCTGAACTTGTCCATAGCCACAGAGAGGTGTGTAGGGTACTGGGGGTGGCAGGTGTAGGTATTGTGGTCATTCTCAGGTAGCAGGTCAACGTCATGCAAGAAAATACAGCTCCAGTCCTCCTCTTTCAGCGCCTCTCGCACTCCAACATTCAGCAACTTTGCTCGGTTAAATGTGGAGTTCCCTGACTGATAACACAGACTATGAGGAAATCAACTGTACACCAATGCATTCTTTGGCAAGAATAAAACACTAATATAGCCTGACAATAAGCTATGAGGTATGTTTACCCTTTGTCCCAGCTACTTCCTCTAATTACTGCTAGGACTTTTTCCATACAATAGATGTGACAAGTCAGCGTAACGACAAACAAGAGACCTGGTGCACAATGTAAATGCCGTAGTGGACCTGCTGGCGCTGCAAAAAGGGGTGCAGATGGTAGAGGAGAGCACGGAGGTGGGTCTGGCGGTTCCGGTAGGGGACCACGATGGCTGTGTGGTGCCGTGGCTCACAGTCTGGTGGGCGGTAATGACCCCCTAAGGTCACCAAGGGGTTCTTCTCTTTTATCTCCTCCAGGGAGGGGGGTGAGGAGAGGTGGACAGAAACAGGACCCACTGACAGACGGCAGGGGGAGAGCACACATGCATTTGTTGTATAAAATCTGTTCTACAACATCAAATTAATGGAATAATTTTCCTTAAAAAATTATGCCATTATTTAATTACTGTTATGTTGTTCCAAACCTGTATGACTCTCTTCCTTTTTGTTGAACACAAAAGGAACATTTCTGAGTAGGGACGTAGGGAGTAGATATTGGACCATATCAGTTACTGCACAATATCAGAGATTTTTTATTTATGTATTGCATCGGTTGATATTGAATATTTAATTGTTTGTGCTCATTTTTATATTTAGATTACCTTTGCTGCCAACGCGCACTTAATCTTTAAAACACTAAGAATGTAATTTCACTGTTAAATGTAATCTTTTATGGAGGACTAAGAGTGACAGTTATCAATTTAATAATTCAAACATAAAAACAGAAATTAATAAATATCTTTTTAAATGGGCAAAATAATAGAATTTTTGTTAATTATTAAAGTAATGAATGAATCATGATTCAAATAAAAAATATATTGGCATATTTAAAACTGTTTATTTAATTGATAATTATGTCATTTTGTTTTTAAGTGTCACTCCAAGTCCCCCATAATCTTTAGCATATCTCAATGAATATCTTTTTCTCTTAATGTACATTATAATGTTATGACAGCTAAATTCACTTGTATCATTTTAGATTTTAGAGGTTTTATTTTTTATTTATACACAACTGTAAATAGGTAATATTGATTGTCAACAATGAATTGAAAATAACAGGCATAATCCAGAACTTTAATTCTAGAAGACATGGAATTTAGTGTACATGTCATGATATTTTTGTTGCTTTTAGGTCCTTTTTGAAGCTTGAAAGCTCCAGTCTTCATTCGTTGTAATTGCATGGAAAACAGCAACAAGCACATATTTCAAAATATCTTTTTTTTGTGATCCACAGAAGAAAGAAAGTCACAAGTTTGGACAGATAAAAGTGTAAATAAATTATGACAGAATCTTAATTCGCGGGTGAACTAAACTCATTAAAGTGTGATTGGTACAAAGTGAATGAACAAATCCAATTATAATTGATCAATGTCTTAATCACTTCAGTGTGGATTTATATCTACCCAGCAGTGGAGAGGGCAGTGTACAGTCCATGAGCTGCTGCTCTGGTCCACTGGGTCCTGGATGGTGGAGGAGCAGAGAGGTGAGGTTGGTGTAGACGTCATGCGGTCGAGAGTAGTCGATCTCAGGCTCGGTGGAATGAACCAAAACAGACACTAGGCCACGAAAGCCGCCCAGAGAGAAGTAGAGGACAAATGCAAACTGGAAGCCCACCAGCAGAGCCAGAGTGCAGGGGGAGTCCAGTGCTCGACCGCAGCACACCATTATGACATCCAACACAGAGCAGGAGTGACAGAGGTAGGGAGGATGGGAAAGTCAAAAGGGGTGGACAAAGGAAAGATAAGAGAAGAAAGAGGGAGTGAAGGTGGAGAAAGATGCATGAGAGAGGGAAGAGTGGAAGGATAGCAGGGGTGACAAGGAGAAAATAAAGTAAGCTCACTGAGCTAAGGGAAGGACATCTATGGCATGAGTGGGAGTCACTGGAAGAACAGAAGAACACAAAAATCAATAGTGACTGATCCATCACATCTAACTAGAAAGGAAAACTTTAAAGTGCCAGTGTGCCCGGGATCAATGCCAGGTCTCGCATGAGTTTTTGGGTCATTCCTGTTACAAAATAATTTTTGGAAGCATATGAATACATAAATCAGACTTACAGAATTATGCTTGCTTGATTATTTACACAATGCACAAAAATCATTTTTAAAAATAAGTTAATATGTTTCTTTAAATGAGGTTGTCAATCTGAACGTACTTTTGATATTTTTTAACAATCTTTTAAAATTTTGATAGTATCATAGCAATTTCTAGAACTTTACCTAACCTAAAAAGAATGAACCTGAAAGAATGTTTTAAAGTTAGATCAAAATTCTAATACCACAAAACATAACAGAATTCTTTAAATCCATAGCTAATACTTGTTAATGGTTGTACTGTTGTTATTAATAATTCCTGGAGGATGATGTCTATATTAGTTATGGTTTATTAGGTATGGAAAGTAAAACTGATAGCTCAAGAAAAATTATTATATTACCAATTATTTCCAAACAATATTTACAAGAAACCCTGCTTAGTTTGAAACATTTCTATCAAGGAAAATATGAAGAAATACCTGTAATATTTCATAATACATTTCTTTTATATTATTATTTAGAAATGCATGGCACACTCAGACATTGCAAAAATGGCAACATCCACTTAAACCAAAATAAAAAAATATATAAAATTCACTCCTATGTTCACTTAATTTTGCCTACAGATAACTAATATTATCTCCATGTTTAAAAACTGTGCATAAATTATGTTAACATACTAAGACGAGGACATGAAAATGTGCAACAGGAATGAGCCTTTTATCACTGAATATCAGAATGGTATTCCATTTGAGTACCTGTGCTGACTGGTCATACACACAGAATTGACAGACCACTGTCCTCCTCCTCCTGTCCATCACAAAACATTGTGCACCTTGAACAGACACAGATAGTTCTGGACTGGTTAACAAGATCCCCTACTTATTTACAAACCAGCTCATATTTTGCATTACGATAAAACTGAAATGTATTTATTAAGCAACCATACATGCAGCGACGACAAAGGCATGCGCAAAACAAAAAGCAATTGCTGCAAAATAATCGTCAATATGACGGATAATTTCACCACAGGTCAAGCGTTTCCTCTTACTCACCCGGATCTCAGCGACGCTTCAAATGAGGCTCCAGCGGCAGTCGATAACTAGGCCTTTATTTAATATTAATCACTCGATTGTGAATAATCATTCCTCCATGGCACACGAAACCGTGTATAATATCCGCAGTCGTATTGAGCGCGTCGCGGATCGCTGAGGTGAAACGCGTCCTGAGCGCGTCAGACGCTTATAGCAGACACGCTGACAGACATGTTTGATGCGGTGACGCGCTACCGACGGCCATTCTTTGATGCTGTTACAATAAAAGCCCTAAGATACCTGTGTTAAAATAAGAGTGCTGCCTACTAGTGAGAAAACACACGACAGGTTTAATACTAGAGGCCGTTTTCATACGACAGATGATCTTGTGATGACGATGAAGCGAGATTAATTTGATTAATAAGGGACACGATTTGTAATCATGCGGATTATATCTAAGTGGTTATAATGTGATTTTGTCATGTGAATTATGGCGTCTGTGAAATTGTTTCTGTCCTCAACAAAACAGATTCAATCTAACCTATGAGTACAAAAATGTGTTCATAATAGTAGCTGAGGGGATTCTGCTCAAACTGTTATGCACAAAAAATGTTCTTTTAGCCTCGTCATTCTTCTTCTGTGAACTATGCTTTAAAGAGAACAGTTCTTTCAAATATTTTAACTAACAAAGAGATCTTTTACCAAAAAATGAGAACTTTAGATAAAATTTAGTCTAAAAGAATTTTACAAAACATATTATTATTAATAACTAGTCAACTAATAATAATAACTAATAACTAATACTGTTATTAGTCATTTAAATTTATGAAGTCAAATGGTCAAGTGTGCAGCAGATCGTGCAGGTTTTCATTAATTTTCATAAAAAATGGGCCAAGCCAATTATATTTATTTATTTATTTTTTATATTATATATTTAAAAATAAAAAAATATTTAGTGGTCTTTTAATGGTCTTAACCATTTTAATCACAAATACTGGTCAGGAAATTTTCAAGAATAGCACAAATAGGCCTACTGTAGATAAATTAAAGCAACGGAGTAACCTTCCCCAACTTGCAGACAGCTTTTTACAGGAAGAAGTGTCAGTATTGTTCTACTCAATGTCAATGGCTTTAAACAGTTCATGAGTAGTTGAAAAATGTCTCCCAGTTAATTTGAGTTTAATGTGAGATCAAATATTCACTATAAGGATTAAATCTGAACTCTGACCAGGCCAAACATGAGCCTGATGGACTTGTTCTCCACTTCTTGGTTGTCTTTGCAATTTGGGCAGGAGCATTGTCTTGTTGAAAACGCATCTGATCATTCCTCTTTAGATAACAATTATTCATTTGGGAGCCAAGCCATTCTGCAATATTCTTCTGTACTTCAAAGCATTAAATGACTTTTCACAGTGAAGTATCTCACCAATACAGCAGCTAAAAAGGCTCTTCACACAATGACACTCTTCCTCCATGCATCACTGTGTGGTATTAATATTATATTTCTCACCAGATTTTCAAAGACACCGCTCTGGAGCATCACCATGCAACTCGTGTTTCATTGCGATTCATCAATCCCCACACAACTTCCCATATTCTGCCCAAAACTTCATTCTGTCTTTGATGTTTTTCTGTGACAGCAATGGCTTTTTAAGGAGCACATTTGCTTAAATCTTGCACATTTCTTGACCAATAATTTGTAGTTAAAGGGGTCCTATAATGCCATTTTGTAAAATACGTCTCTGATGTCCCCAGAGTGTGTATGTGAAGTTTTAGCTCAAAATACCCCACAGATCATTTTTATAGCATGTTAAAATTGTCACTTTTTGAGGATGAGCAAAAACGCAGTTTTTGTGTCCCTTTAAATGCAAATGAGCTGCTGCTCCCGTCCACTTTCAAGAAGAGGACGGAGCTTCAAAAGCTCCTGGTAGCAGCTCAGATTAAAGGCCATTTCATACTCCGCAAGAACAGAGAAAAAAGTTCTTGCTCCCAGGGCTGCAAGAACAAAATCACGTCATTTTGTTCTTGCAGCCCTGGTTTGGGAGATTGCAGCTTGTTCTCGACACATCTTCTGAGCAGAACTTTTTTCTTTTGGGTGTCCGAGAACTATAGTGTGATTGGGCAGAAATTTAAAGTGGGCGGGGTTAATGAGGAGAAACGGAAATGTTTGGCACCTGCTTTTCTCCTGAAGTATGGAATGTCCTGGCCAGAACGAACTTTGTTCTTGTTCTTGCCACCTCGAGAAAACAAACTTATTTCTTGTTGTGGACTATGTACCAAGCTTACCTCAGGCAGACATGCACTGGAAAATGTTCAGCCTTTTATGTTCAAACCAGAGTTGGACAATGATGGAGAGACTTAAGAAGAAGTGACAACATGTAGAATGCAACAGGTTAGTTGATTAATTTATGTAGCTAGTGTGGAGTTACTATCTTCAAGTCATTGATTAGCATATTCTGTCATGATAATCAGGGTTTATGTAAATTTTAGGGTTAGTGATGTCACTAACCCGTGAATAAGCTTGTTGTAGTCCCTACCAGCCGTTTGTTGTAGTCCTTAAAAAGCGATTTCTTTAAAAGAAAATATCTCCCTTTGCTTTGAACTTTGATGTTCACCGTAACTTTGCAGATGTTGTTTATGCTCAAACAGCAACATTACACACTAACTAAAGTTAAAAAAGTGAAATCATAATCAACCCCCCGCCACCCCCTTCAATTAAAAGCTTAATGGTTAGCCACTTTGGTCTTGGCCCATTTTTTTGCCCTATATATATATTTAGTATATATTTAGTACTTAGTATCCAAGAAGTACATAAATACATCTCCCACAGTTTTAATAATTTTATTTTTATGTATAAAATCTGGAATTTCGCTGACATGGTTGGCAACAAGTAGAATGATGACCCATTGACATTGTGCTTGATAATTCACACAATCAATATTTGGCGTCCATGTTAACTCAAGTTTTATTAGTCACAGCTTTCAAACCATGATGGTAAGCCACTTCTGCTCCTGAAGTCAAGCTGAAAGATATTTTATTGGAACATGCAGCAGTGTGCAGCGCAGTAGCCTACATGCATGCAGTGGCACTGCAAGAGAAAAAACAACACGCTACAAAGAAAAGATTTGGAATTCATAGAGAAACTGTGCAAAACAACATTATTACAATCCTTTTCTGAATCAGCCTCGAACCCAAGAGGGCTGGGTAAGAACATGAGGCATCTGATTGACGGAATCTTGAAGTCATAATTATATTTTGTCTGTGTAAAGTTCCTCAATTGCCCTAAAGTACTCCCACAACAATAAGACCCCTGAAGCAAGGAAGCAAGGCAATGACACAAAAAAGAAAACAAAAGTAATCTAAAACTTGACAAACAACACGGATACACTTATTATAAGCACCATGAATTTAACATTAAGATTCAACCTTACCATTTCAACATCCCATCCAAACCTTACTATTACTAATACAACATAATCTTATATAAAATAATAACAATATAACAGTACATATCAATAATATTAGTATAAAAGTTTAGCAAACAAAGAGCCCTTACAAAGTGAACTGATAATGCTAAGACTTTACGGTAACACAATTATGAAACAATAGCCATTATACTGGTTTTGCAAATAGAGCCAGTTTAAAGAGATCAAATTACATAGGTTTCTTTTTTAATTTTCCAACACTTATTTTTATTGCTCCTTCCTTTTCTCTTTAGACTTCACAAACAAATACATCCAAAGATACACATTAAAAACAATTTGGAAACACTGTTTGTTGACACCATTTTGACCCCCACTTTCTCCAAGTTCTTTTGTTTTGTTTCAATTCCAGCATTATTATTAGTCCCCAAACCTCCCTTTCTCTATTTCTTATAGTTTCCAAACTGAATGGCCAATCGGTCATTAACGCAGCGGAAGGTGGCAGGCTGCACCTCCCAGTAGTTAACTGGGTTTCCAAAGAGGCTGATGCCATTGTAGAAGCTCCTCTTCATGCTAAAACCTTGAGGGCAGAAGTCATTAATGCCCACTTGACTTATGTTGTTTGAATGAAGGTAGACCACCTGAAAAAGAAGCAAAAATCAATGATCGTGCATGTGCGAATGGGATACTTTACATTCATCCGCTTGATATCTCGCACCTGCAGGTACTTCATGTCTGGCAGGCCCCTCGGGACACGGGTCAGACGATTGTTTTCCAAATGCAGCTCCCTCAGATTAGCGACGTATGATAGGCTGCCATTCTCAATCATGCGGATATGGTTAAAACCTAGACCCAATCTGGCAAACAACGACATGCACAACCATGAATAAGCAACAGACAATAGATGGGCCGCACACATTGTGACGGACCTCTAGTGAGGTGGAAACACAATAGACTGGAAACACTGTGAACAGGCACTGGGTCAACTGTAGCCCCGCAGGACAAGCTGCACTATAAAAATCAAGCACATGCTGGAATTTTGAGCAAAAAATTTATTTTGTGTGCCGCCAATACCTGGGTTAGTATAGTTTTGAAATTTTCACTTGTTCTTTTATTTTCTTATTTTGGTTTTCAATTTCAATTTAGTTTTAATTTGTTTTAATTTTGTATATGTGATTTTTTTTAAATTTTATTTAAATTCCTCATGGTTCAGGGCCCGTGTCCGCTGAGGCGGCGTGCCATTCTGATTGTCTCACCCTGCCAAACAACATCTGCTTTGGTGGGCAAGGCATATATGGCGGTGGGTTAGGCTGGTGCCTGCACACTATGGCTATCATGCAGGCATACCAGGCTGACCTACTTTAGGGACTTAGATGAAGGCGAGGAGGATGGGCCCAATGATATTAAAGAACTGCATCAGGCCACTAGGAGACGGCCCGTGCCATCAGCTGCTCCATGGCAGCATTAGTGGCTACGGAAAGGCACTTGTGGCTGAACCTCTCTGTCATCAAGGAGAGGGATAAAACTTTCCTCCTTGATGCCCCATTTTTACTCGTTGAGAGGTTTCAGGAGTCAAAGTGCCAGTCAGCAGCCTTTAAGAGGTTCATTCCTCGCCACTCTAGGTCCTGTCAGCCTCCAGCTCCTCATATATGCAACTTGAGGGCGTATTAGAATGATTCCTCCTCCTGAGAGGGAGTCTGGGTTCTACAGCCGGTACTTCATAGTTCCAAAGAAGTATGGGGGGTTGCGTCCTATTATAGATCTTTTGACAGTTGAATCGTTCAGGTTCAAGATGTTAACAATCCCGTTGATCGTGAGTCAAATCAAGTCCGAGGACTGGTTTGTCACGATAGATCTGAAGGATGCATACTTCCACATATCCATCCTTCCACAACACAGAAAGTTCCTGACGTTCGCTTTTGGAGGCAAAGCGCTCCAATATTGAGTTCTTCCGTTTGGGCTAGCACTATCCCCTCGCACCTTTACAAAATACTTGGATGCAGCACTGGTTTCGTTGAGACTCCAGGCATTTGTGTTCTCAATTACTAGACGACTGGTTGATTCTAGCACAGTCGCAAGAGATGGCGGTTTGGTATCGAGATGTCATCCTTGGCCATATAAGGTGCTTGGGGTTAAGGCTAAATGGCAAGAAAAGTGCATTATCCCCTCTGCAGAAAACTGTGTTTCTGCATAGGTCCTCTCAATGGAGGAAGTTGGACCAGCTATTAGTGTGGGTCGCCTAAGAAGGGATCCCCAGCCTCAAAGCAGACAATCAGTAAATGGATCAGTAAATCTCAACGGGCTTATGAGGTGCATGGTTTGCCTTCACCTCTGCTGATTAAGGCTCACTCTACTAGGAGTATGGCAACTTCTAAAGGAGAAGTGTGATGTTGTGGGCTGGGCCTTCCCACACACATTTATACGATTTTAAAGACTGGACCTTCCTTCCGCTCTGGGATCACAAGTGTTCTCATCCTGAGATCCCGTTGTGCCTGGACAAGCTTCACACAAGGGCAGGCATTATTCAGTATGGCGCAGTGGGTATTTCGTTCCCCATAGTATCATCATACGACACATTTTTTTGAGATGTTAACAGATATGTACAGGTTGCACGTCAATGAACAATAGCTCTCATTATGTTTATTATTATTTAGGGAAAGGTGGTTATTTTTTCAGTTTTTTTAGCTATTTCGTTCTTCCGGTTTAAAAGTGAACTAACGTCACGTAATCTAAAGGTATATGCGTTAATTCGGAGTGGTGATTGGCTGCCGTGGTTTCTCCGTATTATTCAGGAGAATAGACTCATAGACAGTTCATATCCGGACCGGAGCAAGCATGTTTCAAGTTTTTACGGACATATTTCACATCTCTCCTGCTCCAAACATGAAACAGCGCCGTGTATGCACACATAGTTTATTACGTGTTCTTCAAATTAAATGTATATGTGCAAATAAGGACACTGATACAACGGTATGTCTGATCATGAACGCAATGATACGATGGATTATTCTGATACACAGAACACAATGATGTAGACTAAAAATTCAGAGTGAAAGAATGGGCAAAAAAGTAACTATGCCTTTATTCTTTATTCCCCCAGCTCTGTTGTTTGTTTGTTTTTTTCTCAGCTCATATTTTTATATTTATTGGTCTGTATAATGAGTGTGTTGCAGGTCTGTGTTTTATTGGTTGTTTTCTCCCCTCTTCCCACCCTCTACACTCCCACATTTCCACAGCTAAAACAGGGGGTCATGACATTTGAATATTAATTTCAACATTTACTAATACATTATTAAAATCAAAAGTTGAATTTGTTAATATTGTTTAATGGACCTGAGCTAATATTAACAAAGAACAGATGTATTTTTATTAACAAACATTAATAAATACTGTAACAAAAATATTGCTCAATGTTAGTTAATACATTAACTAATGTCAACTAATAGATAATCAACTAACTTATTGTAAAGTGTTGCTACAAAAATAGTTTCATTGCTATTTTTTATCGGCACAATAGTTTTAGTTAACAACAATAACCTTGCACACCCCTGAGATTACTCAAATTAAATTGGCAATTGTGATTTTTGTGAAATTTGAAGGATTATACTTAATGTGTTTTTAATGACTGAAATAACTGCAGCTGTTTTCAGTAAATATGAAGAATTTTCACATAATAATACATTTTCAGTGGGCTGAGAAGACAAACATGTATGGTCTATAATCACTGCCAAAAAGATTCTAAGCATTGTGATAAGCATTGTCTGTTTTATATAAAAAATAAAATTAAAATTAAAAAGCAGAAAAGCAGAAAAAAATTCCAATCCTTAAGATTTCATTCACCAGGTGGCACTGTTGCTTTACCAAAAGCCCATAGGCAGAGAAAAGGCAAATTGTGTTTTGGAGTGCAGGAGAGTCATGAGACGGTTCACCTGTACAGGTGTTTATAACGGCTCAGGTCCTCCAGTTCAATGGCTTGGATCTGGTTATTGTCCAAATGGAGCTCATGAAGACTGTCAGGGAGGTCTGGGAGGAGAGAGACATTCATCATTATACTATTGGAAGTCACACCACGTCTATGCTCTTAACATTACATTAAAACTCATGCAAATTGTGATTTATTACCAAGGATATTCCTAAAACTCATTCAAGTGAGAAATTGCGCAAAGAAGAGTATTATCCAAATGTTCTTTTTGAAAGTGAATATGAGACTATTATTTGACAAGCGTTCACTCTTTAATGACTTGACTAATGACTAATTATCATAAAGAATGACCTTTTGGTATTCCAGTGAGTTTGGCCTCAGAGATGCGCAGGTAGTTGAGTTTCAGCCCTTTGAAAGCGCCAGGCTCAAAGCCACTGTTCTGAATAGGGTTTCCGCCCATCTCTATAAGAAGCATTCAACATCAGACAGAATATCCCATCACAAAAACCAGCAGGCTCCATCTAAAAAAGGAAATGGTTTGGTCAGACTGTAACCTCTATACCACATAATGGCGAGCGCGCATACAAACCAATGCAGTTCATGCTGCCCAGACCAGAGAACGTTCCTTGTGCAACCTTCTTAATACGATTCTCATGAATCCGCAGCTCCATCAGGGATGGGGGAAGGTTCTTGGGTACCACTGTCAGGAGGTTCCGGGAAAAATAAAGCTTTTTTAAGTTTCGGAGGGGTGTGAAGGCTTGTGGGTGGACTTTGGAGATCTTGTTGTTGACCAGTGACAAGGCCTGACGGGAGACAGGAAGAGGTCAGCATTTGGTTCATGGAAACTCATGAAGACATGATTAATAATCGCTTGAGCGTGATCATTCAATATGTACACAAAATCAAATGACTTATAAATGATGATATAACTTAATGTCTTGATCTTTTTTTCTTTTACAGGCCATGTCAAATATTGTGTTTGGTGAGAGAGGCTGAATAAATATTAGGGATAAATATTGGGGATAATATGAGTTCTAAGAAGGGAACTAAAACATTCTATTTGGCACTGGCGTGTGTTTCCAGAACTACAGGAACATTCTTCCTCAGCGACTTCAACTGTGTGAACATCCTGTCAGGCTGTTTTGCACAGAGTGCCAAACGTAAAGTAATGCGTGCCGCAAATGACAGACCGATTTTTCAAGAGTTAGCCAAAACATGTTTTAAAGAAAGCGGTCTTGTTGTTTCTTATGTAAAATCTGTAAAATAAAAATATTAAATATTAAAGTTAAAATGTGAATATTCAAACTAAATGTACAGCTACATTTTCGGTATTAAAGTAAATAGTGACATATGGAGCATTAGCCAACAACAAATAAAAAACCCCCCAAAGAATCAAGCTGTGAAACTGGTGCACATCAGTGTACAGCACAAGAAACTATCATAAGTTATACAGTTTTCTACAATCGCTAGGACCCATTTCTCAATACTTAGGTCACTTCAAAACTCTTCACATAGTTCTTCTAAACAACTTTTAGCTTGGCACAACAGTATATTTCACACCCAAAATGCACTAAAACTACCAAAACACGTCTCAAAATTAAGTCATTTCCCCTTTTGTATAGATGGTAATGAAACAGAGAGACTAACACCTGTGTATGTGTTCAGCTACATCTAATTGTTTTATTAGTATTTCATTTTTTTATTGGTATTGGTATATTTTTATGGTATTATTGTAGAAATGTAGCAAATTCCATTGTATTAGGTTTTGAACTTACAATTTATTTTTACAATCGCTAGGACACATTTCTTAATACTTTCTCAAAACTCTTTACACAGTTCTCCTAATCAACTTTCAGCTTGGCACAGCAGTAAATTCTACACTTCATGCATGTCTCAAATCAAGTCATTCTTTCATAACACTAGCAAAGGTTGTCACACTAAAAACACTAACAGGTAGAAATGTTGCAAAATCCTGACTGACCAAGAATAGCAGGCTGTGGTCAATTTGGTTTTGGCTAGAAATTATATTCGCCTTACAGACATTCAGCAGCACATCTTGGACAATGGCAACTTTCAATTACGTGGAAGCCATAAGTTTGCAGACTATTGCACGTGTGCTGAAAAGACGTCGGGTATCTTTAAAACAGCTATACTGTGTGCGGGCAACCGTCCAATTAGCTGGACAACATGGAGCCAATATCACTATGTGTGCAGCTTTATCGGAAGATGGTGTGGTAGGACGCAGACCTCGTATTGGGCCATATGCTTCTCTCCTTGTAACCTTCCTTGATGAGCTAAATCAGGTCTGTAGCTGACGGCCGGACCGATATAATAGTCTGGGATAATGTTCAGTTTCACCATGCTCAAATGGTGTAAGCATGGTTTCGGGCCCATCCTCAATTTACCACCATGTATATACTCCCCTTTCCTTAACCCAACTGAGGAATCTTTCTCCACATGGAGGTAGAAGGTATATGATAGGCGCCCTCACGAACAAGTCACTCTTCTCCAGGCCATGCAATGACATCATGGCAGACCACTGTCAGGCTTGGATTCGCCATGCCAGAAGATTCTTTCCAAGATGTTTAGTTAATGAAAGCACCCATTGTGATGTGGATGAGAACCATGTGGCCAAATCCACAAGATTGATGGAAACATAGAAGTACAGTGAGGAACACTACAGTTGACATTTTATTGTACTGTAGTACATTATAGTTTTTTTTGTAGCTACATTTTTCCTTTGATTGAAAAAACCCATGTTGTGATTTGATTATTTCATCAATACATTTCAGATTTTGTTTAATGATTCCCTGTTCTCTCTAGTCCTATTACAGTGTATGTGTAGAACCATAATGAAACCTGCATATTTAATGATTGTACTAACAACTACAGAGTGAATCTATGCGTATCTTGTGTGTGGGTGATCTAAAGTAATGTTCCTATTATATTTCATGATAAATTAGTTTTTTGATCCATTAATTCAAGTGCTTCTTTAAAGACATACATACATTGTGTTAAAGGTATGGTCCACAACAGATGGATGTTGTGCTAATTGTGTTTGTGTACATTTTGAAAATGTGACTACAGATCGGACAAAAGCATGTAGCAAAATGTAACAGGTGAAACTGGCCTGTAGGTACATAGTTTTTGCAGTGTTTGTGTCTAAGTTAGAAAATAATTAATGTTTTTTGAAAGTAGTAGTCATTTGGATGCATTTTGCGCCAAAGCAATGATAAACTTCTGTTGTGATCGCTCTGTGAAGTGTTTTGAAAAAGTGACCTAACTATTGAGAAATTGCTCCTCACGATTGTAAAAAAAACTTTTATATGGACTTTCTCATTTGAAAAATCACTGTTTTGAGGAACACATACAAGCCCAAAAGTTTTCTATTTTACTTAACTGGCACTTTATTGTATGTTCAGCCTCATCTATCTTTATTTTCCACTTATCTCATTATTAATGAAGAGTAGAATTCATTTGCTTTCTAAGTGGCCTTCACCCTTTCTAGTTCTCATTTCTTCGATCAGTATCAGTGTCTTACATAGAGGTTTGTAAGTCCTTTGAAGTCGTTCTCCTTCAGTTCTGTGATACGGTTGTTCTGTAGGTCCAGGAGTTTGGTGTTTCTGGGAATTTCCCTGGGCACTGCAGTCAAACCTAAACAAGATATCAACATGTTTACATGCTAATTTAAAACATGTAGGTTATAGAACATACAGATCTGTAAACAAAAACACCATTAGCTTACCATCTGGTGTGGATTTCCTCATGACAGGGCTTCTTATTTGACATCAAAATAACAGAATTAAATAGTGAACACAATAGAAAGTGTTAACCATTTCAGTGTACCCCACCATGTTGTCCATATGTGGGGTACATTGTAACATGTGAGGGGCATGTTGTCACATGACCATATGACAGCTTAAAATGTTATCTGATCTAATCAAAAAAATATCCAAGACAAACTAAAATAACACACGCGGACCACATCACAATAATCTAAACTCCAACAGAACCACATCAAGAGCACAAATCCAGCATTGTGTCTGTTTTAACAGTGCACTGTCCAAGATTCTAAATCAGGCCAATGATTCATGATGATTTCCAGCAGAGCACAATAATTTATATTAGGCTGGGTTCAACCTCTGTTCCTCTCCAGCCATTTATAATTTTCTTGAGAACCACAACTGCCAGGCTGTCTTGCTTCCCTCAGAAGAATAAAGTAAAATCATTGAGATATTAAGCACATTAAAGAAATACATTTTAGATTAAATAATAATAACTTAATCTCTATAGACAGCATGGCCTATGTTGCCAATTGTCAGAGAAAATCATTTTGATGTGTAACATCAATGTGTAACAATGTGTAACAAAAAAAGTCTGAATACCTTAATCAACTCAAGCATTTTCACAGAAAACTGAATGTGTTTCTGTGTGTTGTAGTGTTTAATATTCTCCTTATTCACATTCTAGGGAGGTGCAGTTATCACATATCACTATATCAGCATTTTGAAGATCTTTACTGTGTTCCTTTTATGATTGTTTGTAATGTCTAGTTTTGTTTCATGTTCATGTTTCATGTTTTTATTTTGTTATGTTCAATGTCATGTTTCCTGGTTTGTCATGTGATTCCATTGTGCCCTCATGTGATCATGTCATGTGCTTCCCTAGTCTCTTGTGTCATATTGTCATTGGTTCATTGTCTTGATTGTTCACAGGTGTGTCTTGTTTAGTCATTAGTCCTTGTGTATTTAAGCCCTCATGTTTGCCTTGTTCCTTTGTCTAGTATTATTCCAAGTCCCTTTCGAGTCAAGTCCTTGTTTTTAAATAAACTGCACATGGGTTCTTAAAGCTAGCCTCCAGTGGATCCATACTGTTACAGAATACTAGACCTCCAAACATAAACTTCCTGCGCCGTCACGGTCCCCTGAACTTCCTGTGCCACCATGGTCCCGTAAATTTCCTGCGCCGCCATGGCTTCCTGAACTTCCTGCACCATCATGGTCCCTTGAACTTCCGCCGCCGCCATGGCTTCCTGAACTACCAGGTCCGCCCATGCTCCCAGGCCTGTCTCTGCCTTGTTCCCTTGTCTAGTATTATTCCCTGTACCGCTGTTGGTGCGTTCTGTGTCTGTTTGAGTCAAGTTTTTGTTTTGTAAATAAACTGCACTTGGGTTCTTAAAGCTTGCCTCCAGTGGATCCATACTGTTACATTGTTCTTCTTTTAAGAGAAAATCTGCCCACCTGCCACTCCAACCAACAAGTGCTCTATAACTTTAACCAACCAACCACTGATGGACACAATGCCAAACCCCCAGAGTAAAGCTGGGCTTTGACAGCTGCCCAGCACATCACAGCACCCCAACCACATCTACACCCCCTAATAGGAACATATTTTATGATGAAGGCACATAACCACCTAAATATATACACAATTATGAACATCTGTTATGAATAAGCACCACCATCAATTCAATTACAGCCTACATGGCAGAATAACTTCCAGATATACGAAAGAAAATAACAGAGTGCAGTGGATGGATCAGTGTATTACAAGGAAATCTTCATCACAGCGGGAGGAAGCGTATAAAGAACCGCCTAAAGCAAGGGCTGTATTTTCCGATTTTATATCAAATCCACAAGCATAAACAAAGATGCAATGACATTCGCAAAAACAAAAACCCTTGCAAAGACCAAAACACATGGCATAAAGCATTCATGCACATAGGCAAACAGTTATACATGCACAAACTAAAAAAGAATACATATAATTAAAATAATAAGCTCCAAATTCCTATGTTTTTGTTGCTTCTGTCAGTTCAATGGCTGTAAATGTTCTATGAGGATCATAACTTGGCTGGAGATGGAGAGAGCGTGAGTATCTGTAAGTAGAAATATAAAGCTACGGCGGAGCTTCAATGGGCGCTGTTGGAGCCATGCTGAAAAAATACACAAACTAACTGGACAAATTTTGTCTGAAATATAAGGCTTTAACCAATTTCTTGAACCTGCATCTAACACTGATCTTTTCACTTTCCCACATACTAAAAAGGCAAGCTCCTCCACTGCTTTATGGGTGTGCACACATGCATGGTGGTTGGTTTGTTTGTTTTGTGTTTATACAATTCTTGTATATTTTTGTACCCACAGTTTGTGTATTTAGATTTGCAAACTGAGTGATCACTGAAAAACATAACATTTACTTGATTGACAAAAATTCCTACTATTCAATTCCTACTAATACAATTCAGTTAACAGTAATGTTTCCTCTTTGATTGTAGGTCTGTTATTTCCTATCCTTGGAAAAGAAAACAAGAGGATCTAGAAGAAATCACACTGAAATTAAGTGGCCCCTGTCAAAACCCTCAATTTTTAGGCCCAAATGATGTGGATGTATTGCTGACAAGACGTAACCCAAGACTATTTCCGGCTATTTTTGAAATAAACAAATGCTTATCAAAGACTTCCAAATCTTCCTCTTTTCTCATTCTCTCTCTCACTTTCCTTCTTACTTTCCCTGTATATCTCTCACACACTGTCCTCCAGTAAAACATCCTGTGTGTCATAAAAACAACAGAGAAACCCTCCTACATTTCAGTACGAAATTGCACAGGCATTTTTCCAATCCAGCCCCCAGTTTTCTTTGAGACTAAACTGCAACAAACTGGACAAGAACAGCTATTTTTGCCTGTTTGGATGCAGACTGTCAAACAGTCTTTTTTAAGATGCCACTATTATGAAATTGACATCTTTAAAGGCCCATTCATACCAAGAACTATAAACATAAAAAACTACAGTATACAGTAACATATAACTATTAGAGTCTACATCTATGGATGATAATGCTTTGTTTATTATAAACACATGCTGCAGTTATGTCATAGACTCTACAGCATTGCATTCTCAGGTCAGGTAGATCTGATTTGCTGTCAATGATTTTATCATTCATTAGCTGGGGAAAAAAAGCAATTCCAATGATATTGTTCCTCTGTGTTGTTATTGTTATAGCTGTGGTGTGGACTTAGATAGATACTCACTCAGGTCTGAGCATTGCACCACGTTGAGTTGACATTGGCAACCAAACGGGCATATAGACACATCCGGTGGTAGCTCCTCCATAGCTGATCCCTCTTCATCTCTCATCATTACCGTTGTCAGATCTCCTCCTTCTCCGTCCATAGCAAAGTCCCAGAATCCTCTCTGCTCAAAGGGCAGAGTCAGTGAAGGAGCAGTCAGGCTGCAGACACTGAGCAGCAGCAGGAGAGAGCGGCAGGAGAACATCACTGAGATAGAGAAACTTACACACACTGACCTGCAGGATCAGGAGAGAGAGATTTATTTATTTAATTCGACATAACTGTGTGTATTGTATTGAGCAGTATTTTTTATAAACCCTTATACACACAGGCCTATTAAACAGAGCCTTTAGTTTTCTTGGAGTTAATGTGTTAACTACACAAGGGGCAATGTGTCCTGTAGTTATTTAATGAGACTGTCTTCTCTTCAAGTTCAGCCCGCAACCCATTTCCTTAGCTCTGTTTATAATCATTAAAACAGTTTTCACAAAGTACATCAAAGGAACAGGATGGGTCTAGGTTGTTATTTGGGGTTTTGGGAGGATATTCTAACTTTGCCATCCGAATATAAATACATCATTCTGCACAGGACATGCCCTCCCTGAGAAACACTAAGAAAGCGTTGACATTTGTCATGAGGGTACATTTAAACATTACTCAAAAGTACTAAAAGTACTATTATCCAAAAGTGCATAAAGAAGTTTTTTCTTGATCTTCATCGTTTGGTATCATCTGCAGGTTTTTAAAAAAAATATAATGTAGGGGAAACTAAAGAGACAATTAGTAAGTGTCTGTAGCACACGTCTGGTCAGACAGTGTGTGGTGGTGGAAAAACTTAAACTGGCCTTCTTAAAACATATCTTAAAACAAGCCATTCATTAGACAGGAAGGAGGTAGGAGGGAATATTTCTGACAGTCTCTGTTTGTGTGTGTGTGTGAGCCAAGAAGGGTGGGGAGCCGCCATGATGTCATTTCTCAATGTTTTCCAGCTGAGTCTTGTGACATCATCAAATGTGGGGGCTGAGATGTGGTTAAGGGTCTGCAGAACCCACCAGAGGACCTCGCTGATACCTTAAACATGGGCCTGTAACCTGAACCGCAAACTCGATTCAGCAACATACCCTCCACCTGTCAGTTCCTGACTTAACCTTGGCCCTTGTGGTAAACCTAAACTAACTGAGGCCTAAAATTAAAGCCAACACCTGTTCTGAACCCAAATCGACCACCTAAACCCAACCTTCATCCTGAACTTTGACTCTGAATCATGCATACTCTAATACCTCCCACTAAATGTGATATCACATGGCAAAAGCATAAGCAACATAACATTACAATTATCCTTTAAATCCATCCAGCTGGAATGAAAATTCAATAGATCTCACTGCCAGTGCCATCATAGTTGATTATCCACACAAGTGAGTCTCACAAGAGAGTTGCCACAACACTTTAATGCATAGTATTCCCTATACATGCTGGGAAGAAACACACGTGGATGAGCGAGAGAAGCCAGATGTCAGAGGATGTCATGTGTCCCAGGAGAGAAACTCAATGTCTTCCCATCACAATTTACTGCCACATTCAAATTTATTCCCTCAATAACAAAAGTCGGGATGTGAAGATTAAAAAGGCATGAAAAGCATTCAGCCTCCCAGATACTCAATCAAACGCAAATAAACAGTTTCAACTAAAAAACAAAAACAAAACAAAGAATAGGTAATAAGTATCCTAGACTTCGTCTATTGTGTTAGTCCTAATCTTGAAGAATAAAAATATAATATAATAATCATCTAAATTTTTAAATCCTAATTCAAAAACACTTCCAAGGAACTTAATTTTTTTAAGTTAGATAATATCTGCAGTATCATTTGTCAGTCAAAGAGTAACATTGAGTTTAGTCGTTATAGACTAGCCTCAGTTCCTATTTATGCATAGCAAACTCCTAGTAAAGACTCCCATTATCTCAGAGTTATCCCACACAAATGTTGTTCATGTAAATGTGTCTGCTGAGTCCTTTATGTCTCCCATTTCACACAGCGTCTGTGTCATTAACTGAGTAATGAGCATGGATGCTTTTGCCGTTCCCCTTGGCTACTCCTCAATCATCTTCTGTGAACATTCACGCTTGTTGTCTAGGTCTGAGGCAACAGAAAGATCTTTGAAATGGACTTACAAACAGACATTTACATTAAAAATTTGTCACGGTGGCTGACAGTTCCCAGAGCTGACCATATGGCTGATCCAAACATTAGCTAAATATCAGTTCATCCAAGGTAGGCATTAGAGCCTAAAGTATCCAATGGAATCCCATTCTTCATCCTGACGTGCCAACATCTATGTGTGGTCCTCTCATATTGTCTGCCCATCTTTCACTTTAAAGTCAAACACTTGGGAAAGCAACAGCAGTTTTTTATGCCGCTGACCTGGAATAAAAGCAAACAGGGAAAAAAATGTATCCATTTGTAAAAATAGCGGCTAAATTATACCATGCTCCCCAAAAAAGGTCCGGTTTGGACTGGCCAAAGGAATGCGAGGAGAGGGCCGAGGCACAATTATACACAAGTCCTTCCATCCTGCACTCCATAGAAGAGTTATTATGCGTAAACTATATGCGTTATTTATGAATACAAGCACCATAATATGAGTAAGTACATTAAGTATATTATTAGGATTTTAATAGTTATGTTTACGATTGCATGCTGACATCACTGATCAACTAGTCGCTTGTTGGATGAGTGGTTGTCCATTTTGTGATCCATCACCACAGAAGATGATTGACTTTGATGACCTATTCATACAGACATTCAATCTGGTTTGTCTGCTGTTATACAGAACAATCTATGAATCACACCTGTTAGTAAATACGCTTGTCAATCCCAAACAGTGCTTGTGTGAAAAAGCAAAAGCCACATACATCTGATGCCTTCAAAAACCAAGCGTTAGTTCTGGCAGGTCACGTTAGTCAAGCTCGCATTAGCTGACTGTCAGCTGATATACGTCTACCTATAGGATACGATGTCTATCACACCATACATATATAAGCCCCTCCAGGATTATCAGCAGCTATTGCGTTTCTCCGGAGCTAATTACCCTCCTCCATCCCCAGCTCCTCCTCTCGTCAGTTAGGATTTGCCATTCTGATTCCCCTTGAATCAGACTACAGACAACAATTATGTTGTACATTAAATATTGACAAATAATGACATCTGCAATACATTATGTTGGTTCTGTTCTGTTTACCCTAAGGGGGGTTATCGCTGCTCTCCCTGCTCTTATCCATGCTAGGCTGCATGGATGCGCGGAGAGTTCTTGCCCAGAACAGAACCATACCGCCAATCCAAACTATATGGTAATTGTCAATCATCTTTGACGATAGTGGTCCTGACAGAAACACACAAACATTAGCTGACACAAAGATAATCCTATCCCACGGCCTTGGCCAAATACATCAATGGACAATCCAAAGCTCATTGCACTTACGACTCCGACACCAGTCTAAAGACATACCTCTCCAGCACAGTGACTTAGTACGGCCTAGACAGAACAACTGCTTCTGCTGCTAATTACACAGCACATACTCCTCAATGAGGAACACTAACAGCTATTTCTATCACTCAAAATGTCAGTTAGTCTTAAAGTCACATGTACATGTTAGTCTTAGAGACTAAGAGAGATCAATTAAAAGAGAACAGGTACAGTGAAAGTGCTGTATTCTCTTAGTTAAGATCATGTATGTCTGTGCACAAGTCCATAAAATACAGCCCAAAGTACCATGTTAATAAAAAAATGTCCATATTAATTTATCATAGGTGCACAGATTTTTTTTAGTAAACTAAACTATCCATCAATGTGAAATGTATTTGATTTGTCAAAATTAAATTGTTATCACAACTTTTGGTAAGTAAGTAAAACTCGAAAAATAAACAAAATATAGATTTTTATTTCTGATTATTTGAGTATGATTTTTTTTTTACAGTGTTTACCCATTTATCGAATAACATATTGCATTGTGTTGTGTTTTAGGGTTGAAGAAAATGTCTGTAAATGTAACTGAAAATATACTGGTAATTTTCTGCCAGGACATTATCCATTTTTCTGTTGATTTTTTTTTCTTACAGTGTATACCAGAGTAATAAAGACCTGTCCGTTTGGACTGGACTTGGTCCAGACGGCAAAGCTGAATTTTCAGCATCATTACTCCAGTCTTCAGTGTCACATGATACTTCAGAAATCTTTCTAATATGATGATTTGATGCTCAAGAAACATTTCTTATTATTATATTATCAATGTAGAAAACAGTTGTGCTGCTTAATATTTTTATGGAAACCATGATACCTTTTTCAGGATTCTTTAATGACTAGAAAGTAAAAAAAAAGAAAAAGAAGCTTTTATTTAAATTAGAAATCGTTTGTAACTTTATAAATGTGGTTACTGTCAAAAATCTTACTGTCCCCAAATTGTATAAACAAATAAAAATATATGTTTTGTGTCAGTAAAAAATGCACTTATATTTTTATCAAATGTTGTCGTCTTTCCCAAAAAACAAACAAACAAAAAACACTTTACAATTTTAAATTGTTTATCTATCTTAAATTGTTGACACTATCTTTTTAAACACTCTTTTTAGAAAATGATAGCATAAGCAAAACATTATTGATTTGTGAATATTTTTCAAACATTGATGCTTCCAATATATTATGTTACTTTTGAAATTTTGACAATACCTCAATGTTCAAAACATCACAGAATACCAAAGGTTACATTTTACAAGCCATATAAACACATGATCATTGCATGTCAAATTTAAACATTTAAACTTCTATACAGTACCAGTTCAATTATGTTGTTTTTGTGTTTTGTGTTTGATTTTGTTTTGAGTTCTGAATTCAGAAACTTTGCGATGTGTAATAAATTGTGTAATAAAAACCCATTATAAGTACATATTTTTAAACACTGGGAAAATAATGCCTGATAAGCTTATTAAACAATGTTGTTTAATATTTAGACCAATACATCTTTTCTCTGCATGAAAACAATTAGTTACTGTCTAAATCTCCACCTAGTCTGGTGTTTCTGAAAAAGTCAGACAGTAATTAACTAAATGTCAGATTTTAATAATAGAGCGCACAGCAGACGCCTCTCCAGAAATGACAGAGACTGAGCAGTACCCACACAAAGATCTCTCTGAACACCTCAGCATGTTGCCCATGATTACTGTAATAATAAAAATAAAACACAACACTAACACATTAGCCAAAAAAGGGAATTTCCCTCCAAAATGTATGAGGCAATTGTTCAAGTCTGATTTCTTTAGGACTCAACTCATTTGTAGAGTTAAGGCTGAAAAGCAAAAAGCCAAGGCTATGGCATGTCTGCATGCTTATATAAGTATCATCATTTATTTAAGTCACAAAATAAAAAGCATTAAGAAAACCTCCAGCATTTTTTTTTAATTACCCAAAAAAATCAAACATAGTTCACTCCTCACAAACATTATCATGTCCATCAAAAACTTAGCAGTTAACATACTCTACAAAGTTACTTATAGTTAGTAGAATGTCTAAAGTGGACCATCGAAATAAAGTGTTACCAAATGCATTTTTCATCTTTTAGAATATGGCCATGAGGAGCTGAATGTTTAAAGTTAAATTATGGCACTTATCTAACTAACATACCAAAGTTGGGAGGAGGAACCGTGAGAGCCAGTGAACTCGCATGACCCTGGTGAATCCGTGGTTAAAGCTATAAAGCATTTTTCTCAAAACAGCTTTGACATTAAATGTGGTTTGATTAGGAGTCCAATGACACTCTTGCTTTCAATGTTCAACAGGTAATAAAAAACTGACATCACTAACTAATTATATGAAGATTCCCAATAATCTGTTCTCACAAATAAAGTCAATCATCTAAATTGAGCCATTTTGTCTATTGCATGCACACATGTATAGGCTGCTACTTACTTTCCCTGTCTCACTGTTCTACACTTTCTCTCCTGACAAACCATTGGGAGGTTCTGGGAATTGGGCAGGAATTAACTGCTGGCTTGACTGTAATTTGTTAACTTCAGTCCCTAAAAAGGCTTCTGCCTGGCAATGTCTGTTAATGCTCTGCTTGAATGTGGTGACTGGCACAACGAAGAGTGAAGGCAGACCTGGTCAACAGAGCAGCTGGTTGTTAAAAGAGTTATATAGAGTGTGAAACAGTATTATTTAAAAAAGATATTGGCCATTTCTACAATTTTATATATATATATATATATATATATATGGGGATAGATAGATAGATAGATAGATAGATAGATAGATAGATAGATAGATAGACGGACAGACAGACAGACGGACGGACGAATGGATAAATGGATGGATGGATGGACAGAGAGACAGACAGACAGACAGACAAGGGACATAAAGATATATAGACAAATAGACAGACAGATAGATAGACAGACAGGCAGACAAAGGGACATACAGGTAGACATACAGACAGACAGACTAGATAGATAGATAGACAGACAGACAGACAGACAGACAGACAGACAGACAGACAGATAGATAGATAGATAGATAGATAGATAGATAGATAGATAGATAGATAGATAGAAGTCATAACCAGACAGAATTTCCTGTTCTCATATTGAATTCAGCATTCAGAGTATACAGTCATCAGTCACAACGTCATTCAACATCTCCTAAACATCCGTCTTTCCTGTTCATCCACCCTCTCCTCTTTAGTGTTCACCTATATACCACTGCCCTCCATATATGTAGAGGGACGTTGAGAAAACATGAATTCTGTATATAGTGCTCAGTGCTTAGCTTTTGGTGATGTTTCTTTAATCACATTAGCAAAAATGTCACTTTTCTGCAATGAGTGCTACTTTAGGCTATATGGGCTGATGATGTAGCAAACAAGAAGAAAGAGTGCGGAGAATTTTAGAATTTTTCCATGACATAAAAGAACATCTATTTGATTCAATTTAAAGTAGGAAGAGGAATTTAAAAGATCAAAACTTTATTCAGCATCTGAATAAAGAGAGAGCAACAAGTTTGCACATACATCTATAGCCTACTGAGAAAGTTTTAATGCATTGGTTCCATGTGCTTTAAGGCTCGCTAAAGCTTAAGTAGTCTAGAAACTTTATATAGCTAAATATTCAGTATTTAAAATATCAAAGGGGGGAGGGGTAGACCAATCAAAATGACAACATAACAGAATATAAAAAAGAGAGAGAGAAAAAAAAACATATACAAGTAAAATATCTAGAAACCGCGAAATTAAATACCTGCACTTACCTTAATTTGGGCTGCAGTATTTCCACACTGAGCTCCTACCTTTTATCTTCAGTGTTTGTTATTTGGGCTTTAAAGTAGGCTATATATTCTCTTCACCGTGACTTGGTCTCCTAGTAATAACTATCTTAACTAACTCCAGTGGATCATCAAGCCTGTATCTGTCAGTGAGGCGGAGAGTTGGACTGGTTTACACACGGAGGAAATAGGCGAAACACAGGCGCGCGGATTTGGGTGGGTTGGACAGTGCCAGAACTTCTGCCAACCGCGCTCATACAGTGATGCGCACTCAGTAGTGTGTAGTAGGCTACTTATTGCGCAACACATTTATGAAACGATTTCTGACAGGTTTAAATATTCATGATTTGGTGTTTTTACACGTATTCAAGTGCAATAAAGCAAAGAAAACGGTTTCTTACAATGTAGGTCATTTCAATTTCAGCATTGATAAAAATGTAACCAAGTTTCCGCCAAAATACCATTTATTGTAGCCTACCATATCCCAATAAATTATTGTGGGATAGCCTATATCTGTACATTTAATTTTTAATTTAAATTATATTTCACCTCAAAATGGGAAACTTTACAAAACGGAAATGATGAAAAATGTTAGGCTAATAGTTGCGTATCAGTTAGCAAATATATCAGCTAGGCTAATAATTACGTTTTTTTTAATCATTGTACATTTAAGCAATAGTCAAAGGTGTTTATACATTTAATAATAATCATAATAGCCACTGAAATCTCTCTTAATCTACAGTAAAACAGTTAGATCAAGTAATGAGGATGTTTTGTGTGCACAGATGATGATCAGTTAGACAGGTTTAACTATGAGGAATGTAATACCCTACGGTGACTGAAATTCATCCAAAATCAAATAAATCATTGGGTGTTATTATCAGTTTTGCTTGTCAAAACCTATTACAAAAGAACATTAATTTCTTTCTAGTTGAGAGCAAAAGTCATCCTCTTTCAACAAGCTGGAGGTAAAAAAAAGGCAATGAAAAAAAAAACTATAGTAGCCTAGTATAATCTTAAAATAATATCAAAAAGTTCAAAGTTCTATCATTTTTTCTGTCCTCTCAGCTATTCCCCTAGTGAAACAAAAAATGTATACCAAAATGTAAAATACATTTATTTCATACTAAGTATACTACAAATTCATTAACAGACTTACTGACATAGGCTAAATATTATAATTTAACTTTATGTGGAGTACTTCTTTATTGCACATTTCTTGATATTAAGCCTAAAATGTGTTAATATCACTATTAATAAGGATAGTATGATGATGATTAGCCTACTGTATAATATCAGTCTTTAAATGAAAGCTATTTAAAGTGTATAAGTATACCTGCAATAGTTCCACTTTAGCACAATCAAACATACTTAAGTTTATCTTTAGTTGGGCCTCAGCACTAGGCCTACTTCCGGATAACTAAAGTGCATTAAGTACAAAATTAGTTGTTTAAATTTAGCAGACTTTAAGTATACAAATTTAGTATACCAAAAGTAGCCTACAATTACAGGGTATTTGTATTTGTAGTATTTAGTATATTTATTATGTCATTTCATTGTCTTTTGCAGTTTTAAACTGTTTAACCTTAGTTGCAACACTGCAACTTGTAGGCTACTTGTTTGAGGTAGTTGTGGCTTTATAAGTATAGCACTTTCTGAGGAGACAGTCTGCAATAAAGTGAATCACTCAGATGCACTTTCTTTCTGCCCAGAGAAAACTGCAGGCAGGACGTTAGTCTGCAAGGGGACATCATTACATTAAAATGTACCCTAACGTTGGACAGAGCTACATAATCTAATATGAAAACTACTACTTTTCTTCATCATGATCTATAGACATGCACATTTAATTCATGTAATGCTGAGCTATAGAAAACAGTTTAGCTCATGATGATGCTGCTTCAGGTCTGTTTTCTATTTATCATTGGCAACCTGCACTGTATTTCAGCATTTAGTTAATTCTACTGCCAGCACCCACTCACTAACTGCAGCTAGAGGAATGAGAACAGAAACTGGTAGATTTTCTGAAGCAGACCAAGGAAAAAAACATTTTCCTGATGCTATGTGCACTAATTAAAGAAAAGAGGTTCAATGTCAGTAGGCATGAACACCTTTTATAGTTAGTTAAACAGTCCTTTCTTAAATCACACCTGAAATTCAGTACTCCATCATGTACACATTCATCTTTTAGTGCGATGGAGGCTGAATGTTTACATTTTCATTGCTCACATTTCTTCCACCTTCATCTTTCTGTCAGCTGTCCTCTTCATCTGAGGTCTGTACTGTGTAACCTCGTCAGGGGTCAGTGAAACTTCACTTGTGGATGGATGCAATGCAGTAATGTACAGAGAAGTGTGTCTGTGCATATTCTTATGTGCTTTATCTTTTCTCACTCATTCCATTCTCTTTTCACTCTCTGTAATGGAATGCCCTGTGATTTGGGTTCACTGTCCAGTAGGGGGGTTTATGGGCCGCTGCCCCCTTCCTTGCTCCTCTAATAACAAACACAGGAAGCTGCTGTCGCCGGACAAGGGCAGAAAGAGGACAACACAGATGGACAGAGAGTTTGTATATTTAAAAAAGTTTCATTTAGATTTTATTTTTGTACCCTGTGTTTTTGACTATTGACATTCATTTGTGTTATTTAGACAGCAGGTGCATAGCTCTGATATACTTTATATATGCTTCAACATAAGCAGATGCTTTTATCCAAAAAGATTTACAAAAAACAGAAAATATGTTAGAAGCACTGCCTGCAGCTACAAGATAATACTTTTTTTATATTATTATGGAAGCATGTTTTTGCTTTAGATTAAAAATAAAAAGCTAATTACACTGAAAGTTTACATGCATATTTTTTAAGTAAATTTCACATATGGAATTAAGTATACTTAACTAAGTTAAGTCAAATTAACAAAGAAAATAAGTAATTTAACTTGGCCAGTAAAAGTTTGAGTAATTTCTACTTAGTTGAAGTTTCCTTTGAAATACTTTTTACTCAAACAATATAACACTGAATTAAACCACACTTTTAAAGTGTTTTACTTAAAAACAGTAAATAACACAATAGATACTACTGTGTAGACACCATATCTATGTAATAGTAGTAATGCCATACCTGAACATAGAGACCTCAATATTACAATACACCGTGATAGTAACATTGAGTTGATTGTTTTTGAGTATGAATGTGTCATTTTGAGTAGAAAATGAACTCCAAATGTCACAAAATGGCAAGTTACTAAACCTAACAACAAAAGCAATGATAAAACAGTGTAAATACAGCTGGAAAACAGCGAAAAATCAACCTCATTAACTATTCAAACCCCAGTGCATGATGGGAACACGTTTGAGAAAATTTGAGTAGTTTTATTTAATTTTATAGCGTTGATGTTTACGCTTTAATTTCTAAGCTTGAATTGAGTACTAATATAGAATTTACTTAGTTTTTTTAATTATTGCCTGAACTAACTTTTTCATGTAGAAATTACGTTTTTTTTCTGTAGTATTTATTTCACCACAGAATAATTTTTAACAGTGTATGACTTTAAAGCTGGTAATTCTTTCAATTGCAACAATGTTTCCGATAATTGTGACTTTATAGCTAGCAATGTAATATATTTCACAATTGTGACATTAACTCTCACAGGTCACCACTGGATGCCCATAGGAGGGGCCAGCGTGCTCTCTTGGCAACTTAACAGGATGTGGCATGTCAGAGGGATTAGGGGCCCACGGAGATTGCCTCGGGCAGGGTGGCCCTAACCGTAGTCCTCAGGTCACCCTGGCTATTCGCCGAAGTAGCTCTTTTCTGCTGGCCAGCAGGAATAGCTCTAGATCGGGGTATAGGTACGGGGTGAGTCTCAACCTCAACGCCGAGATAGTCATGTTCCCGCAGTGGGTACATGAACTATCCACAAACGCTGCCTCAGTGTGCTGAATACCCAAACATGTAAGACAATGATTGTGACCGTCAGCTGGTGACAGGGATGACCGCATCCAAAAATTCACGGGTGGAATGACATCTTGAAAAAGATGCAGTGTCACACCTGTGTACTCTTTTAGGGGGGGGAAAAGCTCTTTTAACGTGCTGAAGCACTCAGGGCGATGGTGCAGCAAAACACAGGGGAATAGTGCAGCCCTGTGTATGCACTCAATAATAGTGAAATGCCCTCACCGAACCAACAGAAAATATTGCTGTGAAAACAGCAGTTTTTCTCTTGTATTGAGATCGCAGTCCTCGCTGACTGTGCCTTCTCTCCCAGCACTGGAGCTTCTCCCACTCGTTCGCTCTCTCTCTATATAAACACTCTCCAGGCAGCAGAAACATCGGCTCCGAAGTGAATGACAATGTGCGCTGCATCCGCTTCCGTATTTATACCCGCACTGCGGGGCGGAGTGCGAGATGCAGATCGCCATTGGCCTGTTCTGTATACACTCTAAGCTGATAGGGCTCCCAGAAGTGATCCCAATTCGTCGGTGACCGACTGAAAGGGAACTATTTTCAAATTTCAATGCTTTTCCATTTGCTGGCAAAACGTTTGCATTACACCATAAACTTTAAATTTGCTTGCAAATGTTTTGAAATAATTATTATTATATTATTATTTACATAACCAATTTTGCATTCAAAGCAAAGTTTCTCATTTTTTTCCCCTCATGACCATGTCCCTTTAGGGGCTTTATTTTTATTTTAAGTTTTATCCAAGAATGACCTTTTTTCCTTCTTTTTTTACTTTGAGGCAAAAAGACGAAAGAGATTTGTTTTGCTGTTGAACTTTGACATTTTAAATTGTGGAATTCATCCATTTGACAACAGGTTTTTCTTTAAAACAAAAATAAATGACTAGTCTGACAGAAAATGAATCAGAGAGAATATGAGATATTTTTGCATGTCTTTGAGGATGTGCGAAGGCCAGCCTTGCCTTCCATGGCAGAGCCTGCTTTACATGTGTAAACAGCTTGAGGCTGAATAAAGAAAGAAAAGTGCTTGTCCGTGGGCCAAAGAGGATATGAAGGATAAGACGGATCTCCTCTGGGTTGAAAAAACGTATCCTCAGAACTCTTATTCTCAAGCAGAGGAATCTGAGCCAGTCACAGATTATGCTATTAAGTAAGTGAGACCAGTCGACAATGGATCTCTGTACCACCATATAGATGGTCCCTTGCAGTAACTACAAAAGTCTTGAGGAACAACAGATATGTATCATTCATATCACACTGCTGGGGAAGATGTTGAGATAGACTTAAGAGTAAATTACATTTTTGCTTTGTTTACAGTATATACGGCAAGCTGAAATCACTCAGATGTCATCTGAAAACCCAGCAGGAACATGAGCAGCATAAATTTTGTTGGTTGCGGTGGCCACTTTCTTAGACAGTAAAGCACTGTTTTCAAAATGACTGTACAATTATGTCAAATCGAGGTTATTTTGCGTGCAGATCAGATAACCAATAGCAATGGCCAACTCAGTGGTGCTTAGAAGTAATGTGTCATTATATGCTCAGCTCAGCTGGGAGTTAGAAAAGAGTTTGTTGTATTTTTTGTTACAATAGACATTGTGAGTTGTACTGCTTATTGTGTGGCTTAAAAAACTCCAGATGTATGTAATTTTGTTCTATAGTGCAGCTTTTTTAGGATATAAGGCTTGTTTTATACCACATGAATAAGAAGAATGTAAATGCAATGTTAATAACGGCCATAAATTATGAAAAAAATAATCAGGAGAGAACTATTACAATCATGATTGTTACAAAATATAATTTACATATACAGGAGGATCACATCAATTTTAAACTATATATTTTATATGAAATAAAAATCACTAACATAAATATATATATAATATATAATTTACAGAAAGAGAACTTAATCACATTTCACTTTATTTTTTATTAGACTTATTGTTAAATATCAAAAATTGCTGCTAACAACTTGAAATCAATATTAGCTTTGATAAGGTTTCTGTGAGTTGTATGGTCTAGTGTCTTCTGAGCAGTAAACTGGCTAATTAAAGCATTAAATGTGATGTGTGTGCGTGTAGTGACTAATGGAGATTTTCCCTAAGCATGAGACAAGTAGGATTACTAGAATCTCTCAAACTTCCCCACAAAGTCTGCTTGCTGTCAGATTATAAAGACTGTTCGCGAGCCTAGACGCTATCCTAAGAGGACTTGAAAAGAGAACAATAATAATAATTGACCTACTGTGTATTTTACAGCAAGCACAGGATTATGTGCAAGTGTGCTACAAATTATAAAGGTTTTCGTAAAGAGGAAGGCTTTAGCATCCTGAAAGACTGTTTTGATTACTGTGCATGTTTTTCATTAATGTTTGCTAATAAAATGTCAGGACAAAGAACGTTGAGAACTAAGAAGTCACTTTGTTAACAAAACTGGAAGGACACTAGGGTTTCTGCATCCTGGATGTGCTGGAGAGGATCACAGATCCTCAGCTTATGTCTTTCCGCTTGGCTCCGATATCTTTAATAGTATTTTTTTCCTTTTGGGGCTGCAAGAATACAACCATTGTGTTTTGCAAACAGACCAGTCACACTGTTATTAAACCTCTCCTCTAGGAAAAGGATCACCAGGAAACATGCACATTTGAACCTCAGAGCCATTATCCCTAAACAGCAGACAGAAGCCCTGCTGCTTTCATGTTTCTTGACATTCAGGCCATGACACATTTGAGACAAACATATGTGATCTTTTAAATCATGTAGCGTTTCTTTTTTTCCTGCATGCCCTATTTGAAATGTCCAGCTGCTCTTTTGCTCCCAAGATGTCGATGGAGTCACATGATGTGTGTACATTTTTTTTGGTAACACTATTTTACAGTGTCCTTGTTATACATTACATGTAGTCACTATAGTAATTACTATAAATTGTGCATAATTACATACAACTAACCCTAAACCACACCCTAATCGTAAACCTATAGTAAGTACGTGTCTTACTATTTGGTCCTCTTCATTTAGGGGTCACACTTGGCTCCTTCGTGGTCAAAAGTGACTGAAGCCTTAAAATGTAACTTTTATTCCCCCCCAGGAAAACCAATGTAATATATTTTTGTTCAATAATATTTTGATTTAAAATTGAGGGGATTTTATTATACTTGTTACGGGACAGAGACTCACAACAAGGATGGTTAGAACGACAATGAGCTTTATTAAATGCAGACAGAGAATATCACTTGAAGATGAGTATTGAAGTAGATGAATGCTGGAGAACGGTGAATGGGAACACTGACACTATTACGGTGTTACAGATGGTCGAGGAGGTCGTGGATGGCGAGGAAGATGGAAGCTGGAGCACACTCCTCGGTGGAGATACTGGTGAGTAAAGGAACCTTGTAAAAAGGAGACATGGAAGACGATGGCGAACCATCGTAAACACTGGCGACAAGCAAGTTAAGCGAGTCCTTACTCAAACGAGACCAGGCAAAGTGACAGCGTGAGGTGTGTGCTTTTATGCTGACTGAAGTGACGATGAGATTACGTGCATGTGCGGGTGATAAAGAAGTGCATGCAGGTGAGAGCCAAGGAGGATGCTGGGAAGTGTAGTGCTGAGGTTAAGTGAGCTGGTGACCGTGACAGCTGTCTTCGTGACAGCAGTATTTAGTACTTATTTTTATTAAATTGTTATTAGATTTATTCTTAGAAATTCTCAAAGACTACTTTTTGTCAAGGTCTAGTTTTTATTTTTGAAATGTCAGATTTTGCATTAATTTTACTAGTCAAACCTGAACACAGAGGAGGACATTTTGTTACACATCAAAATTCAATACAAATGTAACAAAAATAAACAGGTATGCTTTATCACAGCTTAATCAATCTGGGTCTGATCTTATTTGAGTCTTTTGGCTCAATTTTACCATATTGTTACAGCCACACCAGTTCATTTGTGTGTGTATAATAGTGTGTTGTGTGTGTCTCTCTCTCTGTGTGTAATTGAATGTGTGTTTGAGTGGGTGTGTCTGTTTTGTACTCTTGTGTAACCTCTTTCTTGCTGTTAATTTTTTTTTACTGCATTGTGGCTGCAAGTGATTTCCACCAATGGGTGAAGTTTTGTCCACTACCCTGAAATATTTTAATTGATTAATTATTGTGTGATATTTTTTATACAATTAATGATTATCTATTCTATATGCTGAAGATGAAATTTATGTCAGATATTACTGGTGGCCTGACATTAATGATATTCAAACCTGACAGTTTAAGTGACTTAGGACTCCCCCTTTCAAGTAGATTACAGCAATGCTTTCATGATTTGTAATAGCTGCGGGTGGACTGACTTAAAAGGACTTTAAATGAGTCCAAATGCCTTCAGTGTAATGCAATTCAAACTAAATGTGTCATGCCATAAAATTTGATTTGAATGATCAGGCAAGGTCATTGGGGGCATCCACAGCTTGATGTAAATCATTTAGAATTGCAAGCCAGACATGATGCTTAAAGAACCTCATCTTGAGGCGCTTTACGCTTTGATAGATTTCTTGGTTACAAAATTCTCAAGGTACTTATGTAAATTGCATTCAAGTAACCCGTTCTTACCCAGAGGCAGTGCTGCTGAATGAGCACGAGGGGCCCTTCTCAGAGCTGTGGGCGTCATTCACACCTGAACTCAGCAGACATCACAGCTCATAAGTTCTATCTCATTACCTTCCCATTCTAAACATCATCTTTGCTCAGAGGCCTCCAGCCGTTCACCTGAGGCTTCACTCAAGAATCTGGCAGTGTCATGAAACCTGAAAGTCATGGATAATAAAGATGCTGTCACGTCTCACTTCTCAGTTTCAGACCACAAAAATAATATATATATATATATATATATATATATATATATATATATATATATATATATATATATATATATATATATATACACTCACCTAAAGGATTATTAGGAACACCTATTCAATTTCTCATTAATGCAATTATCTAATCAACCAATCACATGGCAGTTGCTTCAATGCATTTAGGGGTGTGGTCCTGGTCAAGACAATCTCCTGAACTCCAAATTGAATGTCAGAATGGGAAAGAAAGGTGATTTAAGCAATTTTGAGCGTGGCATGGTTGTTGGTGCCAGACGGGCTGGTCTGAGTATTTCACAATCTGCTCAGTTACTGGGATTTTCCCGCACAACAATTTCTAGAGTTCACAAAGAATGGTGTGAAAAGGGAAAAACATCCAGTATGCGGCAGTCCTGTGGGCAAAAATGCCTTGTTGATGCTAGAGGTCAGAGGAGAATGGGCCGACTGATTCAAGCTAATAGAAGAGCAACTTTGACTGAAATAACCACTCGTTACAACCGAGGTATGCAGCAAAGCATTTGTGAAGCCACAACACGCACAACCTTGAGGCGGATGGGCTACAACAGCAGAAGACCCCACCGGGTACCACTCATCTCCACTACAAATAGGAAAAAGAGGCTACAATTTGCACGAGCTCACCAAAATTGGACAGTTGAAGACTGGAAAAATGTTGCCTGGTCTGATGAGTCTCGATTTCTGTTGAGACATTCAGATGGTAGAGTCAGAATTTGGCGTAAACAGAATGAGAACATGGATCCATCATGCCTTGTTACCACTGTGCAGGCAAGTGGTGGTGGTGTAATGGTGTGGGGGATGTTTTCTTGGCACACTTTAGGCCCCTTAGTGCCAATTGGGCATCGTTTAAATGCCACGGCCTACCTGAGCATTGTTTCTGACCATGTCCATCCCTTTATGACCACCATGTACCCATCCTCTGATAGCTACTTCCAGCAGGATAATGCACCATGTCACAAAGCTCGAATCATTTCAAATTGGTTTCTTGAACATGACAATGAGTTCACTGTACTAAAATGGCCCCCACAGTCACCAGATCTCAACCCAATAGAGCATCTTTGGGATGTGGTGGAACGGGAGCTTTGTGCCCTGGATGTGCATCCCACAAATCTCCATCAACTGCAAGATGCTAACCTATCAATATGGGCCAACATTTCTAAAGAATGCTTTCAGCACCTTGTTGAATCAATGCCACGTAGAATTAAGGCAGTTCTGAAGGCGAAAGGGGGTCAAACACAGTATTAGTATGGTTTTCCTAATAATCCTTTAGGTGAGTGTATATTAGCTGTACCTACCTGGGCTGTGAACTTTGGTTCCATCATGTCTGACAGACAGTTTCAAATTGTGGTAATCGTTAACATTTAGCATTACATAAAATGTTTCGCATTCACTCGCTTAATGAATTAATATTGAAGTATTATACATTAATTTGTTTTATTGTCACATCAGACATATGAATACATTAAATAATACAATAACATTATAAATATAAAATTATAAAATAATAAAATCATTGCAAATGCACCAAAGTATAAATGAATATTGTGAAAGAAAGCCATTAATAACTGTCTGAGCCAGGGAGTTTCAGAGCCTGCTTGTGACATTAACTTATAAGAAGAATGTTAATTACATAAAAAAAAAAAAACATAATAATGTATTTTATGCTACAAGTTGCTGAACATGACCCAAATGTGCATTTAAAGAGCAAGCATGCACATTATTCTAAATGACCTAATTGATCTAATTGACATGATGTTTACAGTATTTAATCTTGGAGTGACTAACAGGTGGGGCAGAGGGGAGGCTGTGAAGAGAGAGGGTGATGTTTCTGAAGTTCACTAGCCCTGTGTTTGGCTCTGGGGCTCCAGTATGATCTTGCTGGGGTCCCGAATGCAGGAGAAAGCAGCACGAGGGATTTTCTGCACATTGATGTAGTTGTACTCTAAATGGACAGTTGACAGGGGAGATTCCTCCGTCCTTTTAACCTTACAGAATGATTTCACTGGGACAGAGCTGAAAACACAAAGCCATACGTATGATTCACTATCAAACATTTCATTGTAGGGATGTAGATATTTTCATCAGTATTTCTGTAATGTTTTGCAATAAAAATATCTAAACCATTTTAATTTAAACTTAAAAATCTGAAAAGTGTGCAATAAATAAGATAAGAAACACAATTTCTGAAAACAATTTAGAGTAGTTGTTGGAAAAAGTAGAAATTTAGATATGATCATTGTATAAACTGAGAGGGTGTAGCAGCCTAACGCTATGGGTTTGTTTAAAAACTTAAAAACTAAAGCATTTTAAGACATCTAGCATCTTAAGGCATTCAAGCTGCGCTCCATATGCAAAGATTATTCTAAACATTCTTCTTATAGATACCTCAAGTTATTAGCATTTGATATATATATTTTTTGAGAATAAGGCATCCCAGAATGCATTACAATGAGCTCAGTGAAAATGTTCGGTTCAGAACTTTCCACTCCCATCCAAGCTTTCTTGGAAATGCGCTTTCATGCTAATATGCCCTGTTTAGTAAGTCTGGCCATATGCAGGCTGTAGGCAGTGAGGCAACTCACTAGGTAAGGATCACAGCTTAAGTGACATACCTTATACGGTTGTGATCTAGATGCAGAAGCTGGAGGTTCTTGAAGTGGCGCATATTGTGGGGCACCCTCTCAAACCTGTTGTTGTCCAGGAGTAACTCCACCAGTGTTTGATACACACCACGAAATGACTTCCCCAGCACCCCATGCTCCTCTAACAGGTTGTGGGAGAGGCGTAGGGACTGTAAGCCTGGGCGGAGGTGACTCAGTGAGTATGGAGGAATGGAGTGAATGTGATTGTGCTGCAGGGAGAGTTGGCGCAAGGCCCTGGGCAGATCTGTGGGCACCACTGCCATCTGGTTGTGGGACAGGTCAAGAGCTTCCAGCTTCCTGAGGAAACAGACAGACAAAGGTGTGGTTTTACATCATGGGGAGTGTATTAGCGGCAGGCAATATGACCAAAATTTTATGTCACAATACGAGTCATTTTATTTTGATAATGATATACAGTATATAATAAGGTTGTTATGGTACCAATATTGTAGATACTGGTGAAATTTCACAAATCTGAACAAATTTAAAAGAGATTAGTCTTTGGGATGAATTAAAATCCCCACCACTAGTAGTGAAACCGCTTGATCAGGAAGACCATGCTTTGCTGGACTACCAGGCAGACTTGTTCTAACCAGCATGGACCATGGGAATTCATGCTTGTCCAAGATGGTCTTTACAACTTGTATTTGTGTAAACCATGTTAGAGTTTTTTTGATGGCTAGTGTACATTGGTTGCAGCATATGTAGAGTTTCTCTCAAGTGCTGGAGGAGCTTGTGAAGTATTCTGCTGTGTTTGCACAGAGAAAGGGCCCCATGGCAGGTCATTAACCCAGCACAAGACAGCTAGAGCCAAAAAAGCCTGAGCATCAACTTCGGTTAAGTGCATTTGAGTGTGTGTGTGTGTGTGCTCTGTGGAAGCACAAAGGCATAGAGCAGCAGGAATGAGTGTATGCATTTGTGGGGGTGGAGGATAGAGAGAGAATGTATTGAAAGAAATGGTAGGCTTTTGTGGTTTTTGAGAGGGGTCTGGAGGAGGCAGCTGGTGTAAGTTTACAATGTTAGTCCCGGCAGGAGACAGGAGCACATTTCCTTTGCCTCCGTAACACTGACGGCTGCCCAGGCCACCAGAGCACTGAGGAGGGTCTCATATAGCAACGAGTGTTATTATTACATCAAAAGCTACACTGACCTCCATGTGGTTTTCATTCACCCAACAAGCTCTGATACTGACCTTGTGATGAGAGATGAGACTGTAGAGGATGCAGACTGAATATCAATCAGGATATCTGGCAGTAAATGTAGCTGACAGAGTTTCAGTGGGAACCCTGAGCTATTATGTTTAGTTGTAGTTTTAAGTAAAATAAAGCAATTATTGGTGTCATCTAAACTGTATATTTTAAAAGCATTTGCATAACTGAGTAAAAACTGTTTGAAATAATGTCAGATTCATTGTTTGTATTTGTCTAAAACTCTGTGTCAGAAATTTGGAAAATCAAACAATATTGTCCTATAGCACAAAGTGGGTCAAGACTACCACTATTGCCCCTCAAAAAAAAAAGAAAAAAAATACTGAAGGTGCATGATGTTCCTGCTCTTTGGAAATAAGTGTAAATGCTAAGAAACAGAGGGAATTTTTCCCTCTCTTTAGGAGATTTTTTATCAACAGTTGGGTTGTTAAATAAATCCATAAATGTTTTATTATGCATGTGCGCAACGGAGCCAGCACTATAATTTACAGCCAGACGCACACTTTTGTATAACACTTTTATATATATATATATATTAGACATTTGAGTATAAGCTAGCAGTCAAGTATTTTTCTTTATTCTCATACTTTTTTTTATATATATTTTTTTTAAATTATATATTATAAGCTTATTTTTATATTATATTAGAAGAAGCATTTCACTGCCAATGCACTATATCTTAAACAAATACCACCCTAAAAGCCTTTAAACATGTACAATACCAGATACCATCTAACTGGCAAAACTGCCATAAATAAAATTTTCGTTAAAAAATAAAAAGATGAAAAATCATAATTAAAGAACACAAGGGCCTCTTATTGGCTTCTGATGTTGCCATTGTTCCCACACAGATCTCCCCCACCGACAAGCCAATAACGGTGGGCATCCTCAGGGAGCACTGCCATAATGAGAAGCAGAAGAGCGTGGCTGCCACCACATGTCCAAGGGCACCCTGATACAAACGTTGCACAACTGCCCTTACATAACCTGGCACGCAGGACAGGAAGACCACTGTCACGACGAGGCACTTTTCGTTAGATCTCATGTTATATCATGCATGCGGGAGACCCAGGCTCAGCCAAACTCAGCCCATTCGTTTCGGGCACTGATTTGAACTAGCAAGAGCAGGCAATGGGATAACTATCTCCAGCTGTGGCTCCACAAATTCATGCTCTTTTTCTAACAAGATTCAGAAGAAGTTTTTAATATTTTCTTTTCACACTTTAAAAGAGTGAATGGCATCTACGTGTGCGTATCTCACCTTAGAACTGCTGTTTGTCTCCTCAGGCAGAGATTTATAAAACTCATTATGAAATAAGATGCACTAAATTGCATTTTTTTGTCTCCCTGTGTGAGAAAACAAGCAGCGTGTGTCCTCTGTTTCACCCCCCTGCCTCATTCCCGTAAGCTCAGTCCAGCTAGCGCATCAACACTGTCCTCGCCATCCATCAAAATCCTCAGTCTCAGGTCATTGGCCTGCAGAGGAGCCCTCTCCCAGCACACCCTGTTCTTCACCCCGAGAACCAAAACAACCCTCCAGATGACAGGGGGCCTGTGGTGTCAATGCACACACACAACAACATTGTGCACCTATATAAACACAAAAGCATATAAACACACACACACAGCACCATGGTCATTTATCCCCAAGTTGCACAGATTCCCATGACATTTGGCTGTGTATTGAAGTTTCAGCTAAGAGAAATAAACCATGAAGGTTAAGTGAAATTAAAAAACGTAATTAGATTTTATAGGCCTGGCACTTGGATCTTTAAAAGAGAAGGACAGAGCTCAAGGAGATGAGGATATACACACACAATGTTTAGGGTTAATTCACCCATACATCATTTCAAACCCATAAGACTTTGATTCATCTTTGGAAAACACCAATTATGACATTTTTAATGAAACCTGAGAGGTTTCTGTCCCTCCATTGAAAGTTCATGCAACCAAAACTGAAGATCCAAAAAGGTCATAAAGGCGTCGTAAAACTAATCCATATGAATCAAGCGGTTATTAATCCAGATATAATTGCATTATATGATAATTTAATTGGTAAAAAAAACAGAAGCCTAAACATGCATGCATCACATGCTAGAACAAACCTCACTGGTTCTTGTGCGTCATACACAGATGTTTAAGCTTCTGTATTTACCATTTTTGAGTACTCTATGTATGATTGCTGATCATGGTTAAAAAGCCTAAATTAAATCTGTTCATCATTTAACGAATGGACTTTCAATGGAGAAACAGAAATCTCTCAGGTTTATCTTGTGTTTCAAAGAGAAACAAAAGTCTTATGGGTTTGTAATGACATGAGGGTAAGTAACTGATGTCAATTTTCATTTTATTGGGTGAACTTTTTTAGTGTTTATCAGGGGCTTTTATTCAAGGTCATTTACAAATAAGGGAAATCAGAATTTCTCATACAGGAGCCATCAACTCCACTGAACTGGAAAAGGAATTTACTGAATTGCAATTCAAAATCAATGCTATTCATTTTGGGACCCTCGTCTACAACTTAATGTACACTATAAGTTTTGAGACTCCTGCCTTTACATGCACATGAACTTTAATGACATCCCATTTTTAATCCGTAGGGTTTAATATGAAGTTGGCCCACACTTTGCAGCTGTAACAGCTTCAACTCTTCTGGGAAGGATTTCCACAAGGTTTAAAAGTGTGTTTATGGGAATTTTTGACCATTCTTCTAGAAGCGCATTTGTGAGGTCAGGCACTGATGTTGGACGAGAAGGCCTGGCGCACATTCTCTGCTCTAATTCATCCCGAAGGTGTTCTATCGGGTTGAGGTCAGGACTCTGCAGGCCAGTCAAGTTCCTCCACACCAAACTCGCTCATCCATGTCTTTATGGACAAAATGTCTTGGTATGCTGAAGCATTAAGAGTTCCTTTTACTGGAACTAAGGGGCCAAGCCCAACCCCTGAAAAACAACCCCACACCATAATCCGCCCTCCACCAATTTTTACACTTGGCACAATGCAGTCAGGCAAGTACCATTCTCCTGGCAACCGCCAAACCCAGACTCATCCATTGGATTACCATACAGAGAAGCATGATTGATCACTCCAGAGGACACGTCTGCTCTAGAGTCCAGTGGCGGCGTGCTTTACACCACTGCATCCGACGCTTTGCATTGCACTTGGTGATGTAAGGCTTGGATGGAGCTGCTCGGCCATGGAAACCCATTCCATGAAGCTCTCTACGCACTGTTCTTGAGCTAATCTGAAGGCCACACAAAGTTTGGAGGTCTGTAGCTATAGATTCTGCAGAAAGTTGGCGACTTCTGCGCACTGTGCGCCTCAGCATGCGCTGACCCCGCTCTGTGATTTCACGTGGCCAACCACTTCGTGGCTGAGTTGCTGTTGTTCCCAATTGCTTCCACTTTGTTATAATACCACTAACAGTTGACCGTGGAATATTTAGTCGTGAGGAAATTTCACGAATGGACTTATTGCACAGGTGGCAACCTATCACGGTACCACGCTTGAATTCACTGAGCTCCTGAGAGCGACCCATTCTTTCACAAATGTTTGTAAAAGCAGTCTGCATGCCTAGCTTGATTGTATACACCTTTGGCCATGGAAGTGATTGGACCACCTGAATTCAATGATTTGGAGGGGTGTCCTAATACTTTTGGCAATATAGTGTATTATGTATGAAAATATGATGTAATGTAAACTAAATGCACCTAAAACTAAATGCAAACCTAAATTTTTGAAGGTAGCATTTCAAATCTATTTATCAAATGTCTACTGTCTTTCTCTGAAGTCTTTAAACCTTCAAATCTTAAAGAACTTTAAACTTTGCTTTTGTAGTTAAAAAATATAAAATTGAATTTCTTTGGATTTCAGTTCATTTAAATTCTGCTTACATTTAAATTCAAATTGCAATTCTGCATCCTGTTTGCAATTCAAATCAAATTCAGGAATTAAATTGTGCATACTCGATTCAATTATGAATGGCACACAAGCCAGAGTAGAACAGAAACTAGTGCAGAAGTATAAATGTTGAAAAGTATAAAAAAGAAAAAAAGAGTATTTAAATAATGTCCATATCAGCACCATGGACCCAGTCTGACCACTGTAAATCCCAGTAAGTTGTTTATATGCAGGGGGTCTATAATAGCTAGTAGTTGATAGCATTCTCAATCATTTCAATGGCAAGTCTGGCACAGAATTACACAATTACCCAAATACCCCCCAGAAGTACACAATTTGTCATCTTTAGACAAAATTCTAAGCTAATCAACTCATCTAGAACATCTCTGATCACAGCTGGAAATGACTGATCAGAAAGAAACTTCAGGAAAATATTGTCATGGCTACATCTTTTTGTATGTGTATATATTGTATGTGGCTGGGTTTCTAGATAAGTGAAAGTTTGAGAAATGGAGTGGTGAGGAGGTGTTGATGGAGCTGGTGCCGATATGGACATTATTAGGGCTGACAGGCACTCATAAAGGCTGAAGAAATTAAAGTAGACAGTAAAACCCCTGCCTCAACTCGGGGAGGTTCACAGATTTGTGCCGAGACAATAGTATAGTGCTGCAGCGATCAGAGGCTCACATATGTGAATGCATGCACACACACATACACATCTACAGTAACAATTAACAGCACAATTTGGTTACAATGTGACATTATTTTTGAAATAAAGAGGCTGTAAAGTTACCTTAAAAAAGCAGCTGAAAGCATATAGTGCATCAGCCATGGCAACAGTTCCAGCAATAATGTCCGCTTTCCTTAGAAATGCAGAGAAAATTAGAAGTTTCTTCTATTCCCACTTTGGCACCATTTCAAAAAGATTTGCAATTCGCAAGAAAAGAAAATGAGTAAAAGATGTTGGAGATGAATAATGTATTAGTATGATTTGCTGACGGTATGAGAGTCAGTGTGAGAGCGGGAATGGAGGGGATGGAAAAGACAAAAAGCTTATGAAGCAGAGAAAGCTATAATGAAAGGCCTTATTTTAACGTAAGCCGACACTTTGGTCTGTTTCTCACATAAAGCTATTGCATGACTTCAGAAGGCTTGGAATATAAGTCATAGGCTACTTTTATGATAATGTTATGGTGCTTTTGTGTCCTTTTTAGAAGCTTGAAAGCTCCAGTTCACATTCATTGTAATTGCATGGTAAATAGCAACCAGCACATTTTTTTAAATATCATCTTCTTTTGTTTTCCACAGAAAAAATAAAGTGATACAAGTTTGAATATTAGTAATTTACTATTTGAATAGTAAATGAGAACATTTTCATTTTTGGATGAACTTTGAGTTTAGAGTTTACTCTTTAGAGTATAAAGTACTGATTACTGTTGCATATTTTCTTTTTCTAGCTTTTAGCAGAAGTATGGATGGTTTAGTGTGCTAACCTAGTATCTGTACTTTGGCAACTCATAGAAATGACAAAATATCTCTCTATAGGAATACTTGAGCATCATGGTCACCCCTGTATGAATCATACCCACACATAGCCAAGCTATAACCAGTGCTGTAAACCGCACCATTTGGCTGATCAGCAGCCAGCCAAACATCTGGATTCACCACAGTACAAGTGCAAACTGTTATCCATGAGTGAGCTTATGCTTAATTACAAAATTGACCCTAGTAATCTTCCATATACGATCGTAGATAAAGTCTTCATTACTCATGGAATTAAGTTTGGATTTCCAAACATCTGGGACATGGTATGTTCTCTGGCTTGTTTTTCTAACTTCACCCCATCTCTCAGTGTGTTTGACAGGGCAAAGGGCAGAGTGAGTGATGAGTGAGCTCTCTGTCACTTCTGCAACCTGTATAACATGCTCCTGAGGATGAGTGATGTGAGACCTTGGAGAAGCATATCTACTCCGGTCGAATCGAAACTATGAGGCAGATGCAGGGTGACAGCAGGGCCAAAATAAATGATCACCCTGCTTCAAATGATTCTGATGATGACGAACACACAGGCATTGTGTTCTACCAAAACATATTCACAGGATAAGTTAGACTGCTCTCAACGTGTCTGTTGTGCACCATCTAGTGGCTAACAAGGAAAATGTCCTATATATAAACACATCAATAAGTAAAATAAATAAATATTAATATTTCATGTTTAAATACATTATACAATTATATTATATTCAATCAATTTGATTAATTTTGACAATTTATATTAAAAATATTTTATAAAATATACAAAACATATTAAAGCAGGTTGCTATTCTTCGAACAACAAACATAAATCTATAATGTGTATTAATAAAGTATAAAAATGTGCATGTGAGACTCACGGCAGGTTGATCCAAGCCTCAGGGTAGATGCTGTTCTCTTTCAGGAGGTTGTGACTGAGATCTAACACCTTCAGGTGAACACACTGATCCAGAAGCCTGTCCTGCACCTCCACTATTTGATTTTCCTGCAACCTTAAGTCCTGCAAATACACCAAGACATATCAAAATATAAAAACCCTAAACTTATACAGAGAAGCAAGTGACTGAAACATTGGCTGGATTACAGAACTGACCTCTAAAGATGGGGGTAATCCCGCTGGAATGGAACTGAATCTGTTTTTATCCAGTCGTAAATACTTAAGGGCCTTCAGAGGTTTGAAAGCCCAGGGTGCAATACTGCCCTCATAGAGGATGTTTCCTGTCAGTTCTAAGACTTGCAGGTTTGTCAAGCCTACAAAAAAAAAAAAAAAAAAATTAAATGTTATTAGTTATTTTAGTTAAAGGTGTATTAGTATTTGTTATTTATTTTGAGCTGTTCTGGACTTATTCTGACACCTAGTGGAGTGGATGTAGCCTCACACAAAAGCAAAAGCTTTCCGTTATTAAAATTATAGTACCCTATTAGCAGTCTTTTAGGTATATATTTTGAGCAAAAGTGTCCAACAACAAGTGACAGGTACTACGATAAAGAAAGTAATATTCGACTGGTCATGCGATCTCAACGACTCGCTCAATGTACAATAAAACATAATCTCCTGTGAGTGTACATTATTATAAACATTATCTAAAAGTACTATTCAGTTCTTTATCTGTAATTTTTTTTAAGGAAAAAAATGACTAAAGAAGAACTCTGACTTTCCTCATAATAATGTTGCTACATCTAAACTCACATAAATACATACCAAATCCATGAATAAACTCATGTTTGTGCAGCTGGCATGAAAACAGCACAAACCTTTGAAGCTGTGTGAAGCCAGTTGGTTTATTTTATTGCTGTTTATCTTTAGATCCTCCAAAGAAGATGGCAAGCGTGGAATTGTTTTAAGTTCATTGCCATCAAGTTTCAGACTTTTTAGCTTTGTCAGATTCTGTTAAAAAAACAGAAAAAAACACACTTTTCAACTTGGGACGCAGTGGTTAAGTCCTGTCTGCTTTGGGTCTAGTAAATAGTTTCCACTGTGCCTACCACCAAATGAAAAGCCTCAATTTTGCACGTTGGTTAAATTATTTTAATGTTAAGACAGGTATTTCAAACTCTGCTGCCCCGGACTACTGGACCTGTGTTATTTTTTCATATGTGGAATGTCATAAATGGCCACTGTGAATTGTGCACTTATTTCCCTCCTCAAAGAACATTTACTCTTCATGCTAATTTCACTGACATTAAGTTCCTATTTTCATGGTGCTGGGTTTGCTTTGGGAGTGGTGTGTTTGGTCACTTCTCAAGGTCTCCCAGTGAGAAATCCGGACTTATCTTGGCCGGACATATATATTTAGCAGTTATAATTTGAAACTTTTTCCTTTAATTTGTATGTTCTTAAAAATCCAGACTTTTTTTAGATTCGATGTAGAAATGTACAGTACTTGCACTTTAAAGATTATAGATGTATATAACTGGTGTAATTAAAGGGATAAAGAAATGCCAGTACCATAAAGAGACTTAGGTCAAAAGAGGAGTCGTCCAGCATGTTCAAACTTAGGTCAAGCTCTTCAAGATTTGGCAGTCCAGAAAAACCACGAGGAGGAATTCTTGTCAAGTTATTCCCTGTAAGACAGCACATTGGTTAAAACGCTGAATGGCTGGGCTTATTACAAGACATAACTGACATAAATTATAGAGTGACTCAGTGATCCATATACTTATGCTGGATCTTTCAGTCTGTCCAGACCTTACCAGGCAGCTCAAGTATGGTGACTTCCAGGTTCGTGATGATGGGCAGGTGGGACAAGCCAATCTGCTTGCAGGATATTCTAGTTCCTCCCAATTGGCAGCCTTCTGGTAACGAGTCTATGAAACCATCTCGGGTCAGGGTGCTGTTAGAAGCATCATTCTCCTCCTCTTCAGCTTCTTCTTCCTTTCCCTCTTCCTCCTCTTCTTCTTCTTCTTCCTCCTCCTCCTCCTCTTCTTCTTCTTCCTCATCATCATCATCTTCTTCATCTTCATCCTCTTCCTTTTTCTTTGCTTTCTGCTCCTCCCCTTGGTCCATGAGGCGTTTTTTTTCCTCTTTGAGTTCCCTCAATATTGCGTTTAGTTTTCCTGCTGCGCCACCCCATCTCTCCAACACTGCATTGAGCTCCACCCACACGGCCTCGGTTCGCCCCATAACTGACTGATGGGACACACATAGGGAACATGGCAGGAATCAAGCCCATAAGTGAAACAGGAATGACCAGAAACACGCTGAACAAACTAAACAATCTAAATATAGTGGACAAATAGCACAGACAGGAATAAAGGAGGTGGAAAATGAGAGGTTGAGCATTAAGACAGGAAGCAAAAATAGACTTATAATTAGCATTTATGGTATGGTCGTGCTATCTTGGACTGCCAGAATACACATACTTGTTCCACTGTAACAACAGTAGCACCTTGTGCAGCAAACAGGCATTACTATGGGACACACGTATGGCCATGAATTCAATATTTACTGTTTTCTATTTATTTCATCACACTATTTGAGGATGGTGGCGCTTTGACTGCAGAAATACTGTCTCACCTGTGTATCTGTGGCAGTGTCGCTCGATTGCCTCGTTCTTTGTGCTTGATTGCCTCCCTTTTCACCTGCAAATCCAGTCATGATTCAACACAACAATATCGAAATCAGTGAACACAGAACTATGTGGGAACCAACAACTGCACTGTTGAAAAATTTAGATTGTTTAAAATAAACTAATAGGCTACTTTTATGCGGCAAGGATTGATCTAAAGTGATAGTAAAGATATAAAATCTATTTATCTTTTGAACTTCCTATTCTTCAAAGAATCCTGAAAAAAAGTATTATAGTTTCCACAATAGCACAGCTGTTTACAACTGATAATAATGTTTCCTGAACAACAAATCATCATATTAGAATAATTTCTGAAGGACCATGTGACACTGAAGACTGGAGTAATGATGCTGAAAATTCAGCTTTGACATTACAGGATAAATTACAGTTATAAAATATATTCAAATAGAAAACAGTTATTTTAAATTGTATTAATATTTCACTATATTATTGTTTTTACTGTATTTTGATCAAATAAATGCAGCCTTTATGAGCATAAGAGACTTTAAATGTTGAAACAATAGATATACTGTTCAAAATGAAGAGAAACATTGTTTATATTCTAGACTAGTCAAATGTTAGTGGGTCATATTCATAGTTAACGTGATTAACTACACCTGTGGTTACTCTGCTAGGACACCTGTGTGAACTTGAGGAGAACTAATTTCATACATCCACTAAAATCCAAGTTGAGAAGTGAAGTCAGAGAAAAGCCATAATTTGTTTGCAAATACCACCTGCTTTTATATTTTATCTAATACAATATGAATCATCCATTTTAAATGAAGGTTTATTAAGTGTTCGAGTACTTTAAAAGGCCACTCTAGATGCAGACAGACACACGTTTTCAAAATGTTTTGAGAAATTTCCAACAGTTTTGTGGCAGATACAATCTATCACAACATTTTTGTAAAGAAAATTGCTTTTACCTGTATTTATTTTATTTCTCTCAAAATATCTTTTGATTCTCTTTAACGGATTTGTATAACAGACACCATGAACTAACAATGGTACCAGTCCTGAGATTTCATCCTGTGCTACTGCTCTTGAAATCATAATTACTATAATTATCGCTCTACTCACTTGAAGCTGAAGAAGAATCCACCGGTTGATGCTGTGAGGACGAAACATCAGTCTCAGGTGACAATGTGATGAGTGAATCCAGATCATTCAGTTCTTCTCCGTCCACAGCTAAAACTCCTAAGCACAAGCAGAACACCAAAAGAGCCTGCATGGTTCTGATCCGATAGGTTCAGATGCTCACCGTGTACCTGCAGGCTCACCTCTAGCTGGCCTCTTAAATTCTCTCTTAGTCAGCAGTGAGAAGGAGGAGGAGAAGGAGGAGAAAACAGGGAGGAGATCACAGTACGTGGTTAGACGTGTACAAGGACCTTCATTTCCAGGAGTTCACAAAAATATCAACCCCTCCTTATAAAGTCAACGGTTGTGCCAACAAACACTAGAGTTGGGACAAAGAGAGAGAGAGAGAGAGAGAGAGAGAGAGAGAGAGAGAGAGAGGCAGGGAGATGATGGTTAATGTCAGTCACGTCATGCCACAATGACACAGTGTTCACACCTTGTAGCACTTGAGATGGACAAATGAGAGTTATCCAAACAAGAGGGCAGTGAGAGAGCAGCCTGACTGACCCTTACAGAGATCTCTCTCCGGCTCCATGTCTCGTCCTCAACATGTTCCTGCCTGGCACTCTGCCATTAGCACGTATGTAAGAAAAAGAAAAAGACCTTGCCAAAAGAGAAAGACATGGTTCTCTAACTCATAAAACAAACACATGGAGGCAGACAAGGCATACAGACAAATGCAATGTGTTCTCAAAGCATACAGCTACACACTCCTCTTGTTTATGGAGATTATAGGCTGATATATATACAGTGGATAAGTCACATTTAAAATGTCTGGCATTTGATAATTAGACAGCATTTCTTGGGCTTTCTTTAAAATAAATGCCACTGGCTTTAATGTTTTGTTTTCTAATGCAAAGACATTTATACATTTTAAGTGTGGTGTCAGTATTCTTTTTAAATAAAATTTCTGTACACAGTATCTTTTTAATTTCAATCACTAGTGTGAAATCAGAGATTTGAGAAATCTAACAGGCTGTGGGGGAGGACAGAAGGATGTTTAAAAAAAGCCTGAGTTAAGGTTGGACAAGGGTCTCACACACACATACAAATAGACAGGCTCTCAGGGTCACAGATGTGGAGGGAGAGATTGTTTGCATTTACATTTACTCCATAAAGTATCACTGCAGAGCGAGATACTGCCTTGCGACTCTGTTTAAATTTGCTCAGACAACACGGAGCAACAACTCTGTATGTTGACATAGGAAGCATATTTTTAGTTTTAAATCAGATTTTTTCTTTATAACTTTTTTTCCATTAACAAAAACAAACAAAAATGTTTTAATAAAATGTTCATAAAAGGTCTGGTTCACTATCTTTGTGAAGACTGTCCATAGATGTAATGGTTTTTAATACTGTAAAAACTGTATATTCTATCCCCCTACACTAACCCTACCCCCAAACCTACCCATCACAGAAAACTTTCTGCATTTTTACATATTAAAAAAAATGTATGATTTATAAGCTTGTTTCTCCATGGGGACCTAAATTGAGGTCTCCATGAGTCTGTGTGCATTAAGGTTGAGGACTCCACCACAATAGAAAAACATGAACACACACACACACACACACACACAAATTGCATATATATATATATATATATATATATATATATATATATATATATATATATATATATATATATCCACTAAAATTATTTGTTTTTATTTCATTTATTTTCATAAAAAAATAACTAAGTATGCCTGTTGCTTTCAAAGCAACTTTTCTACTTACTTAAAGCTAAAGTTACTAAAATTTGTCACAAAATGTAGGCTTTTACTAAAATTCTCCCAACATAACCAAGGTTCCTGAATCACTGCTTTTTTAAGTACCATTTTAAATGGATGACCCTGTATTACTGTCCAAACAAACTGTGGGTAAGAGTGAGACAGTATCTGTAATTTTACGCTATCTGGCAAAACCACTTTGCCAGACTGCTGCTCCTTGTACAAATGTCTGTCCATAGTTAGTCACTAGTGTTCTGCTGACCTGTCTGTGTCCAACCCCTCTGTCCTCACTGTCCCACACACACCTTCAGTGTCTCAGCTGTACATGTTCTCAGGATGAGGTGGTTGCGGTCGGTGAATGCTGGCCGTGGATAAAGCTGCTGAGAACATGGGAAGAGAAAGAGAGAAAACCAACATCTGAACCAACAAGCTAGACTTTCCGAGTGAAAGCAAGAGGAGCTTCCCCTAACACAGCAAAAGTTTGTGAACTGTGATAGCTAAATGAACCCAGATTACGTATTTATACTTCTTAAGAAATTATACTATTTGTGAATGAATTGTATGTACGTGTACTCCAAAATCTCCTCCTCTGAGTCTTTTAAGGGAAGGTTCATGGCTAGTTGGTGGTTCTTTATTTAGGCCAGAGGAATCCAGAATAGCATAGCGTATCATTGTGATGTCAGCTCTGGAGCCATTAGTCTATGCTTGATGCTTTCATGCAGCTTACCTTGTAGCCTAATATGACACTTATGCTGTCTCATTTTGACATAAAACATTGATTGATTTGTAGAGAATGATGAAGAGGAAAAAAAGGAAGAAAAAAACAGAAGGACTGATGTAATCATTCATAAAATAAATTCATGTTTTTAAGCAGCTCAGGCACAAGACGTGCCTTGAGTGCTGGGTTCCCTTCTTTGGACTTAATTATAGAAATAAAGGTGGACTTGTGCCACAGTGAAGCAGCTGTTTATACATCACTAACCTTAGGACTTGAATAATTAGATGCTTCCCCTGATCTTTCATTCAGAATTGCATTAAAAATGGTTACTTGCAGTCATAAACATATTCCTTTTATCTACGATGGACAAGAGAAAAATAGTTTATGGATTCAATTATCAGAGGTTATTTGCATATACTGTACATACGGTCTGAAACCTTTAGTTAAAGTGCCTCTTTTTTTACACTTTTTTATTTAAAACAAAAATGATCACTGCATCTGAGGATCATGTCCTCCAGCATGATTTAAGGTGATCTAAAGAGCATTATGAACTTTAATGGAAGCAAGAACATCTGACCGTCTGACCGTACAAAGAGCAACACAATCCACAATAAAAATGATTTTTAAAATATTTATTTTCCATTTTGTCTCCTAACATTTTTTTTCATACATTTTCTATAACTTGTAGTCCCATATGTGGTTCTTTGGCCAATGAAAAACTTTGAAAGGGCAATATTAATATTAAATTCTTTAAAGGACCCACACCTTTAACAAACCCAAACATTGGTTAAAAGTTAATAGTGCTATTGGCCTCTTTGATTATAGTCATTGCCATGCATACATACGACCAGTGCCTGCCACAAGAATGGAGTCGTGATGCTTCTCAACAATGATTGGCAAATGCAGGTGACCGTGGATAAGTTTAGAACTTGATATGGGGTTGTTGCGCAGGCTGCCAGGGAGACCAGTGCCAAGGACTTATTGTCATAACTCGAGTTCTCCTGCCTGTTGTCTCTGACATTCCTCCTCTATTTATAGCCCATACCATCCCTAACCCCTTTCTGCCCCGCTCCCTTTCCTTTTTCACCCATCCCTTGCTCTCTCAGATAGGGAAGGGGAGTGACAAAAGGCTTTGTCTTTTCTGAGCCATCCATTCCAGCCATAAAGACCAAGGCAGGTGGCCCTGGGACTCTTCGTCCTGTGTCTGCTGTGAAGAGAGGAGTGCTGGGTGACAGGGCTTCAGTGCTGGATTACCTGTGAGGAGTTTACAAACAATTTCAAAAAGAAAACCCCTAATCCAGGAAAGCCATGGATGATGTATATAAAGCAGCGGTAAGTTACAAATGCAATAATTATCAGCATTTCATTAAATCTCAGGCTGCCTGAAAGGAGAGTGATCCTGTAAAAAAGAGTCCCATACATTTTTTTGTATAAAAACGTCAGCTAAATGATAACTTAATAATTATTCATTTGACAGTTAACCTGTCCTTGACCATTACCTTTCTCTGTAAATGACATATTTCAGTATTATAACTAATAATCTGCCAGAGAAATCAATCAGTGCAAAGAGTCGCCTAGTTAGCACTCAAGGTTAAATTAATAAATGAGAATGGGACAGCGGCAATTTGGTGCCCTTTTAAGGGTATATAGCCTAATGGCACAGAACACACCATCAAAATGAATTTGTTCCATAAATGAACACAACAAAACAATTGAAAAGTTTAGGTTTAGCATATCCCACAATAGCTGGTGAAATAGCGAATGGTCATAGGCACTGAGGCTAAAGCCTTTAACAATGGGGCAGAGGGTGTCTGGTGTCTGAAGGCCATTATGCGAGTGACAGCTGTCATTCCTGTAAAGAATAGACCTTGGTCAGTCTCTGACGAATAATGTGCTATATAGTCTTACAACATATTGTATTTTTAGTTCAAAGTCAATTGGAGCAAAGTTTTGAGCTCTCTCTTACACCTAATAGGTGGAGAACTTGACAGAAGAACAGAAAAATGGTGAGTGTCTCTTTCTAATCTGTCTGTTTGAACATATCACTGCATGCATTGTGATCAAACACAAGAGTGTTGGTGACGTGTGACTTTACTGTACCTGGCAGAGTTTCGCGCTGCGTTCGACATCTTCGTGCAGGACGCTGAGGATGGCTGCATTAGCACTAAGGAGTTGGGGAAGGTGATGAGGATGCTGGGCCAGAACCCCACTCAAGAAGAGCTGCAGGAAATGGTAGATGAAGTAGATGAGGATGGTATGTTGGATATTAGATGAAGATATCATTCTTATTCATGTGTAGTTGATGGCATGAATTGGGATTTCATTGTTAAGTGGTCTCTGTGCTTTGTAGGAAGCGGGACAGTGGACTTCGATGAGTTCTTGGTGATGATGGTGCGCTGTATGAAAGAGGAGAGCAAAGGAAAATCAGAAGAGGAGCTGGCTGAGGTCTTCCGCATGTTTGACAAGTATGATCTGCATTTTTCCCTAAAGCATAGTATAGTAGTGTATTCATACGATCATATTACCAAGTGGTTGTTATACTAAATACATGATTTATCGTTGTCTCTTTAAGGAATGGCGATGGTTACATTGACTTAGACGAGCTGAAGAACATGCTGGAGTCGACAGGTGAGGCCATCACAGAGGACGACATCGAGGAACTCATGAAGGACGGAGACAAGAACAACGACGGCAAGATCGATTACGACGGTAAACGCACGCAGCAAAACAGTCAACACTCAAAACATTGTACTTTTATTAATATTTACTCATAAAATAATTAATTTTGACAACTGAAATGCTTACTTTTAATACCAACAGAGTTCTTGGACTTCATGAAGGGTGTCGAGTAAAAATCCCGCCTGACGGATTCAAGTCATTCCCTGACCCAAGCCAGCCTCTCTGACGTCACCACACGGACACTCAATTTGGAAGCACTGAAAATCATCTGGATTTCATATATTTCTGAAATGTGTTGAAATAAGTCAATTGTGTCATGTGCCGCTGCCCAGAATAGTTATTTGTGTTCAAGTAAACATTTTCTGTACCAGGTTAAACGTTTTGTTCTCTATTTCTTGCACAAATCTACTTTTTATCGTTTAAATTAAAATTTTTTAAAAATCAATTAAACTAAAAACCAATGAAAACAGATACTGGAATTTGTGCACATGCGCACACGTATACCAACAAGCAAATAGGCAGATTTTCTGGGCAGTCAATTTTATTAACACATTACATCAATGCATACATTAGGTTGTCTCAGTAACATGATACATTTTGTCAAGCCACCAAAACCAAACCATTCATGTACCAATTTTCCAAAACCGGATTGTCCAGTAGTTTATGCAACAGCAGTAACAGAAAAAAATTGTTATACATGTTATTACTCTCTGAAAGCACCTTCACGCACCATTATCACCAAATTCAAATTGGTTTCATTTTTCAGGATACTAGCTTGTAATAATTACAGGAAGCACACAGAGTCAAACGTTAGAAATGACAAATTATGAAATGACAAATGTGAAATGGTCTTTTTTTTTTTTTTTTAAATGATGTTCAGCTGGAACTGGAATGCACTCTGATAAACTTACAAACCTTTAAAAACCACTATTAAATGTAGCATTAAAGATTTCAAGAAAGCAAACCTGATAAGGACGCAAAATGAAAGCATTTCAGAGCTATGGGCGACACTCTATTTACTATAGTGCACAAGTTAAGAGTATTTTCACACACTACAGAGTTAGGTATATCTGCAAGCCATGAGCTTCTGGAATGATACAGATGTGTGGTAAGCTTGACTCTAGGGTCTGGGTTAGGAATGTAAAAAAAGAAAGGGTGTAGTTCAGGGTGGTTCAAAGAGTTTCAGTTGGCGAAGGTACGCTTGACGGCAGCAACGATACATTTGGCACTGATGCCAAACATGTCCAGAAGCTCCTGCGGTTTGCCGCTCTGGGGAACACGGCTCACGGCCAGCCGTTGCACTACAATGCCAGGCTCTTCACCCACTGCAGACAGGACAGCCTCGCCCAGACCACCTACAATGAGACCATTGGAACAACATAAAATATCTCTCACAGCAAAAGGGGGAACTACGAAAGTAACAGGAAGGGGGAGTATCTACAGTCTTCCCATCTGATCTTGATGATTTTTCAATAAAAAAAAAAGAAAGAAAAAAAGCAGCTCACCCTCTTTGTAGTGGTCCTCTACAGTGATCACCCTTCCTCCTGTGGCACGAGCACTTGCCACAATAGTAGAGGCATCCAGGGGCTTAATGGTGAACGGATCGACAATCCGAATGTTCACACCTGGCAAACAGATCATATATTTAGCAGTTTTATTGTTTTTTTGTCAGCAGCATGACTATCTTCATGCTGAGAACAAAGTGAATAAGTCATACAATGAACAAAAAAACCTAATTAAACAAAAACTATATAAGAGAGACAGTTATTAACAAGAAATATTCTGGTGATACTTTATATACATCAGTTAAACTCATCTCTGAATAAAAATTTATATTTACATTTTAAAAAAATCATACAACTTGTCTGTGATATATATTAATAACAAATAGCTAATATAATGAATGAGTTATTTGCTGGTCTAAGGTCAGAAGGTGGAATTGACAACCTGAAATATTCAGGCTGAGAGCCTCCCAAGCAGCATTCTCACAGTTAAGACATTTGAGCTCACATATATAATATAACAATATAAAACATAATATAAAGTTAACTAAACTTACTGAGGTACTGTTAAGATCGTACAAACGTAATGTCATTTTACAGCCAGTAGGCGCTGAACAAACCTTCTTTGGCCAGTTGGTCATATGCTGCCAGAGCCTCATGCAGTGTTACTCCAGCTCCAATAACGGTCACCTGATCTTTGTTGGACTGCCGCACCACCTTCAGGACAAAAAGAGAATTGTTAGTAAAACCGTTGTGAACCAGACAGTTTTCAGCTGCCCAAAAGGAGGCCTTATTTTCTCACTGCATTACTAAACAGATTACACTGAACTGTTAAGTTTCAGCATGGCTGCTAACTTTAGCCTTAGAAACTATAAATAACTTAATTAAAAGTGTGCTCTGGGGTCTCATTTATAACCATTGCGTACGCACAATGCACGCAAACTCTGACCCATGTGCACGAACTCTTTTACTAGAGTGAGAAAAGTAATGAAGAACAATTTTAAACGGTTTTGATTTAAACATTTTGATATACACATTTACATTAATGTTCCAGTTTCATTAATGGCGATATGCACTGAAATTACATAAAGTCATTACTCAGAAGTTAAACAAAAATTATATGAATTTAGATAGACAAGTGGATGTGCTACTTTTGATCACTTTTCCTGTGACATGCTGTTTTAATGACAGCAATTCCTCTTTAAACTATACTGCAGATCTCATGTTATGACAAAATATTTTTAACGAGAACGATGATAAGTGATGCACACTTACTACAATATTACAAACACTGCAGGATTTGGTGGTCGAACGGTCCATTGTCCGGTTTGAATAGGTCCAATGATAATAGCTTACTATACAACCGCAGCTGCACAGAGGTGTTGATTTCGTGTAAAGGCATCTTCACAAAATTATGAAAAATACCACTGTATTTGAAGGATACAAGAAATCAGTAAGATTTGCATGTTTCCTTTTTAATAGGGGTGGTCCGATTGATCGGCTACCGATCACTATCGGCCGATAATTGCTTTGGGATGATTGATCGGCGGTCTCTATAAAGGCCGATCTCATAAGCTGATCTCTGACATCTCAAAGACGCGCGCCTGCCATGAGAGGTATGGCATGACATTTAGCGGCACCGTCTCAATCTCGGTCTGGCTCGGGTAAAATAATTATAATGCTGAAAGCGAGGTACAATTCATATGTCTTTATTAAATAGCTTGCACAGTAATTGAAAATGTTCTGCGAGACGTCATTTCACAAACAGCGCGAGTGAATCACCGTGCGGTGTGCACGCTCTCTCTCTTTCCCCCTCAACATGCGCAAATGGCTTCACATCAGCACATCGCGTCTGCACTATAAGCAGGCTGCACACTGCATAGGTGATGCAGGAATTGTCACTTGCACAACTAATGCAGTGCTGGATTCTCACTAAAGTTTAATTTGCATTTCTTTTTAAGTCTTGCCAGTGTTTAACCCCTTAGCACTTGCGCGCTCTCCAAGAGACGATGCGCTCATAAACACAAAGCGCACACACATAGCCCCCTCCACCTCAAATAAAAAATAAGAGTCACCTAAGGGGGGTTTTCAAAAAAGAAAATTCAGGGCCTGAATGAATGTCTAAAAAAAAAATCCTGATTGGAGCATCCCTATAAATAATTCTACATGATAAAAAGAAGGCTTCGAAAAGATCGGTATCGGCAGATACTGCTTCTTGTGATCGGCTCCAAAAATCCTGATTGGAGCACCCTTGCTTTTTAAAATACTTTGTCAGTCACACGCTGAGTCAGACAATTGTATTTACACGGCAATAAATAAGTAGGCCTATCGGTTTCCATTAAAAATAGCCTATACATCCTAAAAGATATGTTCACATTACCAGCAAAACTGCATGAATCTGATTTGAATTGTTTAAAATGAACTGAACAGGGTGGAGATGCACGTTCGCACAATCTTCTGCTGACTTGGATTTATAAAGAGATTTTTGAGCAGGTTCTGGCATACACATGGTTTTATAAATCTGAAAACTTGTGCATACGCAAAATCTAGGTTGTGTGCATACATACACTTTTAGGATGAAATCTATGGAAAGTTTTATAAATGAGGACCCTGGTCTATTTTTTTTTTACTCTCACCTTGGCTTTGCCAATTTCAAATTTCTCTCCAGCATCATAGATGACTGCAGTGTCAGGCCGACTGGTGCGGATGAAACAGATACCCTGAAAGCAGGAAATAGCATGAACACTGAGCCAAAGAACAACAGATTAACTTTCTGGTGTCAAAATAATACTGACTCTACTAATATGAGGACAAGTGGAAACCATACCTTTGTATTGGCTGCAAGTTCCACGGCTCTCTCAGTAGATACTCCATCACTAGGGTAAAACAATGTGCATGTTGGAATTGCACGGAACATTGCGAGATCCTCCAGTGCCATCTGTGAGGGGCCATCCTCACCTGGACAAAATGAAAAGTTATGGGGAAAAAATAAAAATAAAGATTATACTTCATAGACAAGTCTTCTCTTCTATTTGAAATAAGTCCAGATAAAATGGCAAAAATATATGTACTTCACATCACAATGCCTTACCAATGGAAACGCCACAGTGAGAGCCGACCAGGTTGACGTTAGACTGGGAGATCGCTGCCATACGGATGTGGTCATAGGCACGAGCAAAGAAGGCGGCAAAAGTGCTGGCGAATGAAACCGTGCGATCACGAGTGCCACAACCTATAGCCACACTCACCTGGATAGCAGCATAATTAAATACATTTAATACATAATATTTTTAGTTAAATGATAAGGATATTTTATGTATTAAATGTTATAAATTAAATAATATACTTGCACTACTGTTCAAAAGTTTGGGGTAAGTAAGATTTTTTTTTTTTTTTAATTGTTTTTGTCTCGTGTTCACAAATTGAATTTATTTGGCCAGAAACAGTAAGAACTGTAATAGAGAAACATTCAAATTTTTAAACAACTTCAGTATTTTAATAGATTTTAGGAAATTGTGATGCATATTTCTTGCAGGATTCTTTATTTAAAAAAAAAAAAAAGTAAGTAATTATTCATTTTTGCTCAAAAAAAAAAATCTCCAACAAGACCCCAAACTTTGAACTGTAGTGTATGTATTTAGTAATCATTTTAAACTGTTAATAAATCACTAAATACAACAAACTACTTATTGCTGAAATGTATTTTAAATAAGATTATTTGACAAATGTTTTAATAAAATTAATACAATTTGACTATGCAGGAAGGAATTCTTTCTCACTGTGAGAAATCATGTCCCATTTAGTAAGCACTTGACATTGATAAATATTAGTCAGAAAGTGAATAGTAAAAGATAACATTTTAACAGGGTGAGGTCAGGTATTTACAACACACAGTATGAATAGTGCACCACACCTTTAACTTGCTCCACAAACACAGTTTACAAACCTATTCATTGTGACAAACACTCAAGTAATATACTTTTGCTTTGTCATCATGACTTGTTAATTAGTGTAAAGGGGGAAGAAAAATCCGGTTACACACCATGTTCTGCTCAGCAATGAAGCACTCAATGAAGCGATCCGGATGGGCCTTCTTGAAGATATCAGCGAAGGTTGAGTTCTTGGTGTCACCATCCAGGGCCACCACACGAGGGCTGGCATCCCCCATCTTCTTCAGGGCGACACCATAAGCCTTTCTAGTGGAGATCTGAGAGGGCAAACAAAAGCAGAAGCTTTATAAAGCTTTCTTTAGAGGAACTTTAGAAGACGGGAAGCATTTGCTCAAAGAAATGCATCAGTCAAAACTCCAACAGCTATGAAGTATAATGTCTCAGTTCATCACCTTGTCTCCGATCTTGTATTCTGGAGCGGTGAGCAGGTGGATGGGGGTGAGGTCAGCTGGAGCAGCATCATCATTGGGCAGTTGAGGGTGGAGGGGCTTATTGGGGGACTGGATCTGACTCAGGAGGTCATTAATCAGCTCATCCGCATGGTCTTTTGGCATAGGTTTTCCATGCCAGTTCTCCTGATCCTCAATGCCTGAACAAAAGAACAGGTCAGACAGTCAGCATATCATAATCATAACTATCATAATAATAGACATCATTAATGCTGCTCATCATGATGTGCTGTTGGTCTTGCAGTACAGGATATAGTTAGTCACCTTTGAGACCTTTGCCTTTCAAAGTTTTGGCTACAATGGCAGTGGGCTTCCCTTTTATTTGTTTGGCATGCCACATAGCCTTGCACAGCTCCTCCACATCATGGCCATCCACCACGTAAGTGTTGAAGCTAAAGAAACAAATTGGTTACATGTCAAACAAAATACAGGCAAGGAAAGTGGGCACAGGCAGTATAGAGTATATACAACATGTTAAATACCATGCAAAACAGTATGCAATATGCAGTAAGGTAAACAATTTTGGGGTGGAAAAAAACTAATTGGGATTCATCTGGGGGGAAAAAATTGTGACTGGTTTGAAACACTGCACAATTTAGTAGATCAGCAGTTTCTGAAATACTCAGACCAGCCCATCTGGCACAAACCACCATGCCACGTTCAATGTCACTTAAATCACCTTTCTTCCCTATTCTGATGCTCAGTTTGAACTTCAGAAGATTGTCTTGATCATCATGCCTAAATGCATTCAGTTGCTGCCATGTGACTGGCTGATTAGATTTTTGAATTAACGAGCAGTATAACAGATGTAACTAATAAAGTGGCATTGTGAGTATTTACCAAAGCAAGAGCTAAAACCCAGCAGTATCTGGAAGACCTACCCAAAGGCCTCGCAGCGCTCCTTGTAGGTGTTCATGTTGTGCTGCAGTGGTGCTGCTTCACTCTGGCCCAGACGGTTCACATCAAGGATGGCCACTAGATTGTCAAGCTTGTAATAGGAGGCAAAAGCCATGGCTTCCCACACAGATCCCTCTGAACACTCACCATCTCCCAACATGCAGAACACACGGTAGCTAATGAGACAGTGAGAAGACAGACACATCCAGTTACAACACCATCAAATTTTCCTCTATAAGCCCTAATTGGATGAGACTAGTTTTCTAAATGACGTTTGAGTTACATTTCTTATCACATTTGACATCTGTGACTGTGCACCAATTCGGACGTGACTAACATCTGTGTTTACTACAGAGTTGGGAGTGTGTGTTTTCTAGATGTGGGCATTACAAAAGGTCTTCTGCTGTGCTTGCGTGCATCAAGTATAACGTACATGTCTTAATTATTTATATAATTCTAAATTATTATAAGAATCCTATTTAAATAAACTTCACATGAGTTTATAGAAGTGGCTGTTCATAATAAACCTGTATAAGTGAGCAAAAAAACAAAAACAAAAAAAATGTAGACCAATATCATATTCTTACCTGACACTGATGTTAAAATGGACAGTCTTAGCATTTACCATGATTTGGCCCCATTTATTAATTTACTTTTTTCATTGGATACCATCATATTAAAATTAAATGAAAGCTTGCTTTATGTACACAAACGGTAGCTCAGGTAGACAAAAATAAAAACCCTGAGAAGTGTTAGGAAAATACAACAATCACAGAGGACCATCGAGTTAGCTGAAAACAGGTAATTTGCTCTATAATTTTTACTGATGTTGTTTGAGAAAAACAGACATGGCAGATTTGAAAAACAATGTAATTAAATAAAGCACAAAATATGCATGTGAAACAAAATTTCACTAATGTCCTCCAGGGAAACTTGTCCCGTCCAAATAGGGCTTATTACACCATTATTAAATTATCAACTATGATGTGAGCAAAACCTCGTTTGGACTTGATCATTTTTTTATTTGATGTACACCAAATTACTCGCGTACTACAGTGGGTCATGGTATGATTCATTAAAAAAGGGAAATAATGTGAATCAAAACAAGACAGCATGCTCTGGAAGAACACACGTACCTAGCTTTATCAAAGTATTTTCCGGTGTAGGCCATACCACAGGCAGCACCCAAACCCTGGCCAAGAGAACCTGTCGCCACATCCACAAACGCTAGTTTCTGAAATGAACAGTGAAATGAGGTTATTTTCATGGTAACTGGTTATGTGAAAGACTTGATAAAAGAAGTCAGTATGGTTTTGTTTAAAGAAATAAAAACCTTTTATTCATACAACTTTTTACACACATTAAATTAAGAGACAGTAAAGGCATTTATAAGGTTTTTCTGATCTTTCTATTCCTCAAAGAATTCTTAAAGAATGCATTATGGTTTCCACAAAAATATTAAGCAGCACAACGGTTTAACATTGAAAAATGATTTCTGAAGGGTCAGGTGACACTGAAGACTGGAGTAATGCTGCTGAAAATTCAGCTTTGCGTCACAGGAATAAATTACTAGCGCTCGGTATCACAATTCGATTTCAATTCAAAAGCTTGCGATTCAATTCCGATTTCAATTCATTATTAGGGTATGTATCAGGTCCAGTTCATAGAAAATATTCTCAAAGAAAAAAAAAAGATCTCTCAACAAATGCAGTAAACTGTACAGGGAACCTCAGTTGGTACATTACTATAATATTAAAGGTTAAAATTAAAGGATTAGTTCACTTCAAAATGAAAACTCCAACTTTAAAATTGTCCGACATTGTTGTTTTACCTTTATTTTGGTAAAACGGCGTTTGATTTAGTCTTTGCACGTTCGTTTTAACACTATACGTACTTCCACGTATATCCCGTGCGTGACCTTTCCGGCGTGAAGGCGTCATGCAAAAGCAGAAAACTGCAAATTATTTTTTGAAAATGACTGATGGTTTCGCTAGATAAGACCCTATTCCTCGGCTGGGATCGGCAGAGCCCTAGGAAGCCCTTTGAAACTGCATTGATTTGGACCTTCAACCCATTGGTTGCAACTGAAAACCATTACGTGGGGAAAAATCCTGGAATGTTTTCCTCAAAACTTAATTTCTTTTCAACGGAAGAAAGACATTAATATCTTGGATGAGATGGTGGTGAGTAAATTTTTCATTTTGAAGTAAACTAATCCTTTAACTGTTTTGTATAGGCTACTTACATTTACATTGCACAAAAGGAAGTTAATAATAACTTTAATGACAATTATGTTTATACTCATTTTATGAAATATAAACAAATGGTGGCTGTACTGCATCTTTCATAAATACCTTCTGATGTTCATTCATGTTTATTTCGTACTATAACTAGTAGTAAAACGGAATTATTAGTTCATGTGCGCTTCGTGCTGCCAATTCGCTTGATCTGAGGCGGCAACAGCAATCTGTCACACCACATTAAAGAGCACCGAGTGGCATTTAATGTTCAAATTCATAATTAAATTGACAATTTGAAAGCTGACACTTTGTTTCATATCAGAAATAAAGCACAAAGTTTATTACAATTTATTGGATGGGAGGTACTGGCACACTACAAAGTTTTGTTCATTCACCAAATGAAAACAGCAGAGAACTTTTTTTAACCCAACCCTAGAAATTACATTTTAAACGCTTACATGGTAATATTGTAAAATAACATTGTAAAATAAAATAACTTCTGTTTTTACTGTATTTTTGCTCAAATAAACGCAGCCTTGTCGAGAATAAAAGACTTCTTTCAAAAACAAACAAAAAAATCTAACCAACCCCAAACTTTTGAAAGGTACATGTGGTGATAAGAGTAGTATTACTCACAGGGGTGGGGTGACCCTCCAAGTCAGAGTCGACCTTACGCAGGTTTAGCAGATCAGACTCTTTGATAAATCCAGCCTCTGCCCAGGCAGCATACAGAATGGGAGCAGCATGGCCCTGAAAACAGTAACACGAGGAGTGGAATACATTTAATCTCCAAGTACTTAGAGGAAACTAAAAAGTGCAATGAAGCCCATAACCCAACACAGAACGACAGCCCACCTTGGACAAAATGAAGCGGTCGTTGCAGGGGTTACGAGGATCGTCGGCTTTGTAGCGCATGGTGTGGAAGAACAGCACTGACATGAGCTCTGCAGCGCTGCAGCACGAGGTGGGATGTCTGCAAGAGGGAACACACATCAGTATCAATCCATCCATCAACTATTAACCATCGGCTCAAACATGCTGGATGTTAAAGACCAATCAGACGTGCAGGTTATCTTTCACTTCAAAAACTAGAACATGATTGCAAATGGTACTAAAGGGCAAAAGTTGCTACGGTCATCATTGGGGTTTGAGGTGTAGTAACAGACCTTTTCAGAATCAATGACTTCAACTAATGCCGAAACAGGCATATAATATATAAGCTATATAACAAGCAGTAGGGTTGTAGCCTCTAAAATTCAAATAAAGCGACTACAGTGCAATAGGTTAATGTCTCGGGCTAATACACATATCTTGCTTATTTTTTTGAGGTATAAAAGCTGAAGTAATAGAACATCAACATTCATTCCAAACCTGCATATTTTTAAGCTTGAAAGAGTTGTTTGAACATTATTCTAAATTTCTCCTTTTGTGTTCCATGACAGTCAAACAGTAAGAGGACTGAAACTTTATTTTTTTTTAATGGGAACGTTTCCTTTAAGAGAGTAGCAGCACTGGTTACGGTCAAACACGCAGTAAAAAAAAAAAAATTCAATTAAGGGTGCAGTACAACTGTTAGTTTGTTTGTTCCAAAAGTGACTTAAATTTATAAGAACTTTAAAGTCAGAGTTTAGAAAGCACTCATGCAATTGAGTGGTCACAAATCTGCCTGTTGAAAAACCTGTTACAATTTTATTGTGAGTCAAAATACATGCAGTCCTATGTTATTGTTCACTGTATTTCTTCATTTTCCACCAAACATAACACCATTGATGAATTACCATTTTTGTTGTATAGTGTGACTCATTTAGGCTGAAATAAAAAACAACAACGGTAAAGGTGTTAAGAAACAAATCTCCATTGATCGGATTCAGAATTTGAGATTAGATTTCAAAAGGTACAGACAAAAGTCTGAGTCATGGTCAGTACTTCCTTGATACCTTGTTTAAACCACTACATGTATACTTAGTGATTCTGACTACTTGAGATGGGGGGGTGGACATCATACACTCAGAAATGAGAAGGAACCGAATAAGAGGAAGTGTCATAACAGTAAAACAAATAGTATCAGGTAAAAGTTTCAACACTCTGGGAAATTCCTATACAAGATTTACAACAAATGAAAGATTGTTACATGCCAGCGAGGGTGTGTGCAGTGCATTGTAACAAATTAACCCTCTGATGCATGGACCACAACAACAAAAAAAAACAAACACATTAATGTTTTTCCCTTTTTATATTTATTATATATATATATATATATAGCATCTAATAAGGCAGCCTTTCTATCCTCTATACGTTTAGAAACTCCCCTTTTCGATTTCAGTTCATGTTAAGAAATATCCATCTGTGGCAATAAATTGGTCAGCCTCAAAAAAAAGGAGAGAAAGAACTGCAGAGATTAGGCAATGCAAAGCTTTACTTTTATGCAAGCTTCATTTGAACTCTCCTTATCACCACATACTTAAAGCTATGGTATGATGAAAATCAAATCTGAATGATGCTTTATTTATGGAGGCTAACAGCACTTTAACCCGTAGCACAACGGATACCACGAGTCCTGCACGCCTCCACGTGACAACCTGTAGAGGAAACGTGCAGCCACGAGCTGGCGGTATAAATTAATTAGTTACGGGAAGTCCGAATCATTTCCGCAGACCGGTTCTTACGAACAGCTCGTTTCAGAACCGGTTCAACAAAAGATCCGATTCAAAAGAACAGTGCGTGGTACATTATGACTCAAACGCAATGGTTAATTTAGAAAGTACAAACATTGACACTTTATAATCCTTCGTGCAGTCCCGTGCTAATTATAGGGGCGATGAGAGCTAAGCCAATTTTCACTAGTCTATACTTGAAGGCCACAGTGGGCTAAAATCGGTCATATATATCGCGAGATACTCTCTAGTATTAGTGCAATGCTAATGACACATTTATAATAACAAAAAAGGTCGAAAATAACAGAACTGTGCCCGGCCCCCTCGACAAGTTCACGTGTTATGCAGGAACGTTAAGTAAACCTTTGCACGACAAATGAGCGAACACAGTTGCAAAACTGTCGTTCACCGTCCTAGAAAGACGTTAAGAATGAATTTGAATAAGTTCAGAAGATTTTACCCGGAGTTTGAGGCGCATGTTTCCTTGATGGAGAGAATCCTGAGCTTGTTCGCGATGTCTTTCAGGCCCTGCAGAGTTTTCTCGTCGGGTTTGTGATAGCTCATGTTTGAACTGTGTGGGGGAAATTAAATGAAATAAACACGAGTGCTGTAACTCAAATAAACTCTTCTGATTCTACGTTAACCTGTAATTGTTGAGTTAAACGCAGTAACCATCAGAGCCGAGCACGGTGTGGGGCGCGGGTAACGTGGTGCGCTGTAGCTTTTAAGAGACGCGTTACGTCAGCTGTCAACTCATCCGCTGAGGCCAACCATTGGACGAAACGCTTTTCGCAACAGGACAGCAGAAGAGAGGTTTCCAGATTCAGGGGCAGAAACCACAGACAAACAGAGCTCTATTAAATCTCACAGATATAAGATTAGGCTTTAAGAGAATTGAGTTAGTTCGTTTTTTTATACTGAAGTAAAACCTTAATTTGCAATGCACACACTGTTACAATAATTGAAAGTTGCGACTGGTGTAAAATCACTGGAGGAGTAGCTGATTTAATCAATGATTCGTCGAGTCATGATGACAGAACTGAGTAAAAGGTTGTGGAAACGATTTAACCCTATAAAGGCGACTGTGTCACAATTTCAAATGCCCTCAAATGTTCATAATGTTTTAGCAAGTAAAAGGCCTATACACTTTTATATTGTTTTTTATATTTCAAGATGAACATTTTCTTGACTGCGGCGTAATTTTACTAGATCATTTATACATCGTTGTTTAGAAAAATCCTGTTAGTAGCCTACTAAGACAGTATTGGGAGATATTTATGCACATTTAATGTTAGTCTAGGTAAAATCTCCATGATTCACATTACAAGGTATCAGAATGTCATCTCATCAAAAAAAAAAAAAATGCACCAAATTGCATATTTTTGTTCAGTTTGGACATCTAAATAAAACTGATGTGTTTCCCCCCATGAGCTCCATATTCTCACTATATCATACTATATAGACCATAAAAGCCTGTGTATCAAATATGATGCAAAACTTGACACATATGCAAATGTTTTTTTTATTTATTTATTTTATTTTGACTAAAGGTTCAATAAACTATCCATTAAAAAAAAGATGTTTCTGACTATTTCCTATGTCATGCTTACAGGGTTAAAAACAGGCCCTGCCCCTTTAATGTGGGAAATAAACAAAGGAGTTGAAGAAGTAGCATTTTTTGTTCTCTCTTGGTAGAATACCAAGTGTGTCACATTACAGAAAATTAAAACATATGTATAAATAAGAACATGAATGCATGTACAATTAGGTTGCAAACCCCTGGGGTGCGTTTCCTTGTTCTCTTCATGATAGGCATTAGATTACAGTGATATGTACCTTGTTATCATAGTGACAAGTGCTATTCAGTAGCCTATCTTTTTTTTCTCTACCAACAGCTACAGCCATAAAGATCACATCAGAAGCTATATTATATGAAATTAAACCACTTTTTTTTATAGCAAAATGTGCTATAAAAGCTTCAGTTATCCTCTTGATCTTCATCATATTCATCTTCAAATTCCTAAAAAAAAGATGTTGTTATAATGTAAAATTATAATATTATCTGAGAAACTTTTATCAACACAACTAAATTAATTTATTTAGGTAAATTAAAGGTGCAGTTTGTAGTATTTATGAGTATCTATTGACAGAAATGCAATATAATATACATAACTATGTATAAAGACATTACATAATGAACCGTTATGTTTTATTATCTTAGAATGAGCCATTTCTATCTATATACACCACGGGGTCCCCTTACAGTGAAGTCGCCATTTTGTGCCGGCATGTTTCTACAGTAGCCCTAAACAGACAAACTGCTCTACAGAGCGCTAGCTACTCTCTGCTGTCTCAGACGACATATTTGTCCTGTGTCGGCCACTGTAGCTTCTCTATGTGCTTTGAAAGGGACGGGTGAGTGAATTGCGGTTGCAATTCGCAACCTCACCACTAGATGCCGCTAAAAATACACAGTGCACCTTTAACAATAGCATATGCCGTAAATATGCTACGCACCTTCTCCTGGGCTGCAGACTTCTCTTCAGCTGTGATTGGATCCTTGTCCAGTCGCTCCAGCTGGGAAAGATGTGAGATCACATACATCCTGTAATCGTCAATCTTCGCTAAAGGGTTCTCCAAGAGCACAAGGGCCTTCAGTGTTTGCCCGACACTCACTAGATTTTGCAAAGCCCTCATAGAAGATAAAAGGTTGCCCCTTAAGATGTGAAAAAGAGAGTGGACTGAGGGACTGTCTATAGTTAAACACATTCACATTCCTTAATTTCAGCCAGACTGAGAAAATGCCAAACCTGTAGTGATTGTATTCTGTTACCTGACATTAAGATATTGGAGACATTTCATGTCGGGGCTGAGTCCATCCAGTGTTTCTAACTGGTTATCTCTAAGGTGAAGAGTGTAGAGATGCTCAAGCTTCTCCAGACCCTCCAATCGCTTTAGGTTGTTCTGAGCCTAAATAGTTGCCAGATGGTAGTTCTAATCAATATCATGTACTTTTATCTATCATAAATATCAATACGAGCAATTGTACCAGATACAAGTGGCGTAAATTGGGGAGGTAAATGCCATCTGTAGTTTCCAAACAATTTCCTCTGAGCTCGAGAGTCACCAGATTGGTTAGATTGTGATATTCCAGGCCCTGCATGTTCTGGATACCATTTCCTAAAATATAGACATGAAATTTTGCTGTTCAGTGCTGCGCATAAAGCTTAATGTTGTATGGTTATGGTCTAGTGCAGATTACAATGAAATGTGGCCAGTGCCAGCTTATAATATGTATTGAATCACATACTGTATGCTACATAGCTAAATACGGCACTCTAAATTTGCTGAAAGAAACCAGTGTGGTTGGTACTATAGGATAAAGATCTCATTGTCAATGCAAAAGTACAATAACCTACTAAATGGACATAACTAACCAGTGAGATTGAGGGTTTCCAGTGCTAGGCCTCCAATGCCCTTAACATCACATAGGCGGTTGTTGGCAAAGCTGAGCCACTGTAGATAAGCGAGCTGGCCAAACGGCTGACCCTCAAACCTCTGAAGCAGGTTACCGTCTCCCTTCACCCACAGCAGCTGGGTGAGGCCGGCCAATGGGGAGAAGTCTGACAAATGATTGGAGGAGATGTCCAAGTAGCGCAGATGGATGAAGGAGCTGATCAAGGCCAGGTCTGTCAGTCCCCTGGTTTAGACAGGTACAGTGGGAACCAATTTAAAATGAGCACGCTCAACATTGTGAGATACAGTAAATGTGCATGGAAATACACTCACCTAAAGGATTATTAGGAACACCTGTTCAATTTGTCATTAATGCAATTATCTAATCAACCAATCACATGGCAGTTGCTTCAATGCATTTAGGGGTGTGGTCCTGGTCAAGACAATCTCCTGAACTCCAAACTGAATGTCAGAATGGGAAAGAAAGGTGATTTAAGCAATTTTGAGCGTGGCATGGTTGTTGGTGCCAGACGGGCCGGTCTGAGTATTTCACAATCTGCTCAGTTACTGGGATTTTCACGCACAACCATTTCTAGAGTTTACAAAGAATGGTGTGAAAAGGGAAAAACATCCAGTATGCGCCAGTCCTGTGGGCGAAAATGCCTTGTTGATGCTAGAGGTCAGAGGAGAATGGGCCGACTGATTCAAGCTGATAGAAGAGCAACTTTGACTGAAATAACCACTCGTTACAACCGAGGTATGCAGCAAAGCATTTGTGAAGCCACAACACGCACAACCTTGAGGCGGATGGGCTACAACAGCAGAAGACCCCACCGGGTACCACTCATCTCCACTACAAATAGGAAAAAGAGGCTACAATTTGCACGAGCTCACCAAAATTGGACAGTTGAAGACTGGAAAAAGGTTGCCTGGTCTGATGAGTCTCGATTTCTGTTGAGACATTCAGATAGTAGAGTCAGAATTTGGCGTAAACAGAATGAGAACATGGATCCATCATGCCTTGTTACCACTGTGCAGGCTGGTGGTGGTGGTGTAATGGTGTGGGGGATGTTTTCTTGGCACACTTTAGGCCCCTTAGTGGCAATTGGGCATCGTTTAAATGCCACGGCCTACCTGAGCATTGTTTCTGACCATGTCCTTCCCTTTATGACCACCATGTACCCATCCTTTGATGGCTACTTCCAGCAGGATAATGCACCATGTCACAAAGCTCCAATCATTTCAAATTGGTTTCTTGAACATGACAATGAGTTCACTGTACTAAAATGGCCCCCACAGTCACCAGATCTCAACCCAATAGAGCATCTTTGGGATGTGGTGGAACGGGAGCTTCGTGCCCTGGATGTGCATCCCACAAATCTCCATCAACTGCAAGATGCTATCCTATCAATATGGGCCAACATTTCTAAAGAATGCTTTCAGCACCTTGTTGAATCAATGCCACGTAGAATTAAGGCAGTTCTGAAGGCGAAAGGGGGTCAAACACAGTATTAGTATGGTGTTCCTAATAATCCTTTAGGTGAGTGTATATTGGGAGTGATGGGAATAAGAAAAATGTCCTAGACAAGCTTACTTGCTTTTAAGGTCAAGTCTGACATAGGCATGAGACAGACCATTCCCTGTGCGACACAATAAGGACAAGCTTTTCGCCATCATGTCCTGGGTTAGTGGACAGGATTCTAGCTGATAATAAAGTAATAATAATAATTAAAAAAAATAATTAAAAAAAATCATGGACAATCTTAATGTCAGTCTATTAATTATTTTATATATTTTTTAAATTACTATATAATAACATATGTTAATATAACAAGAATAATTAAAACAATATATTTATATTATATAAAATGCATAATACAATCTTGTTTACCTGATCCTCTTGTCCTGAAATCTCCTTATTCTCTACCCATTCATCCTCTTCCTCAGACCCTACTTTCAACACCTCATCTTCATCAGAGACTGACATTATTCTGCTGTCTTGGTTACCTTGTTGATCAACTTTTCACGTGTTAAAATCAATGATTTGACATTTAAATGGATCAGTCAGTTTACTTACTGCATAAGATCAGCACGCTTGTTAACTTTAGCACGCTTGCTAGCCACAAAACTAACAATTTTTTTGGTTAACGTTACACCAAAAAGAAACTACTTACTCCTATACAGTTTTAAACAAATATTAAATTAAAAAAAGAATTTACTTCAATATGTATATCTGAACATGTTTTCTTTGTCACTCACCTCGCGCTGAATCGTGTTTATGGCCGTTACCATAGTAACACCATTCGTCTCCGAGCGCCTATATATGCATACATGCGGCGCGTGTTAATATTTATGTATTAAATGTTCAAATTTATTACAAATCTAAATTAAAACCCGATTGAGGCGAAAATCCAGAAGCTGTTTTTCTTGTGGCATACTTCAGTAGAAATGTTTACATACACTGATTTTCGTCAGTTCTATTGAATCCAATCCGATTTTAGATTATTTCTATAAAGAATAACTATTGTTTTGCCTTGATGTCAAATCTAAAAAGAAAGCTGACAAATATGTCAGAAGAGCAAATGTTCAGTAAATATTCAGTCTCAGGCACATATACACGTAAATAAACATACACATTCGTTTAAAACGTGTGTAAACAAATTATAAATACAGACAGAGGCAATAAACACAGTACAAAGAGACCAGACAATAAAGTCCAAATTATTTATTTCTGGGGGAGCCCCCATCATAAATAATGCATTAAATAACAATACACACTAAAAGCAGCAACTCTGCAATGACAAACTTCAGTAGAATAACAATCTCTCATGACAGTGAGATGAAACGGATGGAATTTTGATTCCACAGGAATCAAAAAGCATTAACTGCTGTTTGGATTATTTAATAGAAAGGATGTAGACACTTAGTGTGAAACTGCAACGCGATTTAAATAATGGCAATATGAAAATGTAACATGTAAAAGCGTGTAAAAATGCATAGGTAAACTCTAATCTACTCAATCATTATGTTAGAAATATTGTCAAATTCTGCTTTGGTTAGTCTCAGCTTCACACTGGTGTTAGAACAAACCAGAAGGGTTTAAACATATAATAGAAGTGCAAAAACAATTAATTATTCACAAAGAAAATGTCTAAAAATTCAAGTGTTTTGAATAGTGCTTTCAAATCGATCAATGGCATCTAACCTAAAAGTCACACACACATACAAACATATACATATATATATATATATATATATATATATATATATATATATATATATATATATATATATATATATATATATATATATATATATATATATATATATATATATATATATATATATATATATAGAGAGACACACATTAAATATTTACAAACTTTTATGTAAGATGCGATTCATCGATTTGAAAACACTAGTTTTAATATGATTAACTTAATTTTGTTAAATTTATCAAAATATAAACACCCTCTGATGGTCACAAACCCTGAGAATACTGTTGGAAGAACCATCTTCATGCGTATATAACAAAATAGATCTATGGAGGAGCTGCCAATGCGTTTGTGATTGTTATGATGGTAAATAATATACATCTATATGGATCTATTGATTGCAACATTCGTCATTGGGTAAAGAAAGGGTGTTGATCTGTGGTTGTAACAGAGAACATGGTTTTTCCACATATACGCACATACCACAGGATTGTGTGTATGCATAATTTGTCTGTTTTCTATTATGTGTTTCCCTGCATGACTTGAGATTCATCTAACTACCCCGTTTGGATATTCCCCTCATAGTTCTCCATGCAGATCTGGATGCGTCGGGTGAAATATCTAGGCTCAGAAATGGCCTTCAGAAGGTCGTTCTGTACCAGACACAGATCATACAGCTCTGATGTGGAGGCTGTTCGAGTCTGCAAGCCCTCAGGGTCCAAAAACACCTGAGTGTACAGTGGAATGGGTGAGAAACATGGGACGCTCATTCTGGAGAAGAGAAAATGAACATCATGTACCTTAGGGTGGACAATAGTGTCCTCGTCGTTCTGCCGAATGTTGTCATCAATGAAGATATGCTGAACTTTGGGATCAAAAGGATCAATCCATAGTGGTTTTCCTCCTAAAATGGAGTATGTGTTCCGTGCCCACCTATTCAGGAAGAAAAAAGGCTAGATACTGATAAACAAAAGGATTTAATATAAATATATATTTTGATACATAGCAGGCTCCTCACCAGTCAAAGTGGTCTTGGAAGCCACCCAGTCCCTCAGCAGAGCTCAGATACTGGTACACACACCGCTCTCCGTCCCGTGTTGACACATGCTCTTCTCCACGAATCAGCGTTGCACCCTTACCACTGCACCTGATGCGTCCGGAGGTCACATTCACCTTCAGCTGAGAGGGGAGACAGTCCTAATGAGGCTTGCTTCATCTAGGACAACACAAAACCTAGTTCTTCATGTTAAATACCTTTAGAGCCGGGAGGTCAGGAAAGAGCGGATGTGAGCCGTGTTCGACAGCATGCTGGATGGCAGTCAGAACACGGGGGAGATCTGAGCCAAATGTACGGAACAGGACGGAGAACTCCACACCCTGTGAAGCCAAGTCCTGCAGCACCTGGAAGAAAGAAGGTAGGATCCAGTGATACAGCTTCCCATCTTCTCCCTTAACAGACAGCTCCTTATCTGCAGGCAAGTCTGACGGCCATTGGAGCAGCTCTAGATGTTCTTCCAGGACCTTCCGGAACCGTCGGCCTGGACCTACAGTGGTGAAGCTTGCGACTCGGCCAAACTGAGAGTAGTATGTGACGGCGCCCTCACAAGGCTGGAGGAGAGATGGTGCTTCTGACAACCAATCCCATTTACCTGCAATCAGTGAGAAGAGCCACGTGATGTGATGCTGAGCAAAGGTGACTGAGTCAGTGTGCAAGGCAACCACTATAGCTTGGTTTCACAGACAGGTCTTAGATTAACTTAGTTCAATTGGGGCATTTAAGTAGCTTTTATAAACATGTCTCAGAGAACATTACTAAAAAAGCATCTTGAGACAAAACAATGGCACTGACATATTTTAAGATATATCAGTGCAAGACACTTTAAGTTAAAACAGGTCAAACATGCATTTTAGTCTGGGACAAGGTTTAATAAATGCTCTTACCTTTTGTCATGCGACCCCAGGTCACCGTGGACAGGAAATATTCAAGAGCACCTACAGTTCCTTGTTTTGTGACTGCGTCAGATACAAGGATTGTGTTGTTGAGATCAAAGTGAAGGACGATTCTTCTGGAAGGTCTCCTCGGGGTTAAATCAGAAGGGTCTTTATTTTGACCTGCCCCGTCAGAGTCCACGTCACTTCTGCATTCATTGGTTTGGTTCTGATCGATAATTGTTTCAGTGTTGCTCTCCGAGTTATACATGGTGCTATAATATTTATATATATATTTATTTAAAATATATTAGACAAATTAAAGATACTTCAACGTAGACTAGGATATTTATCTCTGGCGATGATTGACTGATGAATCCGTCCAGATTCCATGCGAGTTACGCGGATGACACTCATCTAAATCAACGGACAACAGCCTGACACGCGATGATCTCATTGTTTGTCTGTCGCGCAGTCAGTTAAAGATACGTTCGTTTAAGAAAGAACGTTTGACTAAAAACCGCTGAGCTCTCCAAACCGGCTTTTGCCATGACAGCATGACTCACTTCCTTGTCAGTGTAAAATACCGCGAGAAAGAGCGGGATTACTGCGCCTCACAAGAGAACGTTGTCAGAGCGCCACCTACTCCTGCCCTCCCGGTAATGTTGATAATAATAATAATGGATATTGGAGAAAAACGTTTATTTCGTAATATGATTCCCCCACCTTTTCAATTGATTTACTTCCATGAAAAGTTAGATTTTTGAGATTTTTTTTTTTACAGTCTTTGCTCATATTTACCAAGGGGGCCAGTTTTCATGTGGTTCACCTGCTAATTACAATATTTTACTTCCAACTTACATGTGAAACATTGAAATTTGACAAATAAATATGCACATACAGCCGTAACATCTAAGGTTATTATGCAAAAAAGGCTTTTATTTATATTAACCATTTGTTTTATTCACAGCAGCATTCTTATGATCAAACCCCCAGTTCCCGCTTACTATGCAGTCCAATACGAAAACAAGAAATGGGGAAACGAGACAACCCACTCAACAACAAAAAAAGATGGTATATGATACACTGTACTAGGGCTATTATAGGTCAACATGCATCTCAGCCAATCAAGCTTTTGCATTTCCACAGGATCTGACAGAGTAAAACAAAAGAAAAATTTCAACCACTGGATTGTCTGAGAAAGAAAAAAACAGGACATCAAGTGTAATAATGACCCGAGTGTGAGAAAAACCCACAAACAATCTGCCTTGTCCACACTTAAAACTTTACCTACAACAACTGCAATAGTTTTGCACAACACTTCCAAACTCTTTACAGAGAAACAGGCCAGGCGACACTTCAGTGAGAAAAACAAAAACTCTTCTGTGCATCCAAACAAACCATGTTGATCTCAGTCATTGATGGTTTTTACCAAAGTAACACCTCGTGTAAATACAAGCAAGATAAACATTGTATTAGAAACCTATCATGGGAAATTGTGAATGGCATAATTCTAAGTGTTAAAATGTTTACATATACATTTAAAAAAAAAAAAAAAAAATTACAGATCTGTGCAATTCTTCTTATGACTGTATTTAAATGTGTGCACCTTTCAGAATTATTTGTGAATGTGTTTGAGGATTAGTCTTTATTTTAAGCATCACCTTATGCATGTCATCTGAACATACAGGCCACTTAATCAGACATTTCCAAACAGTTTCTGTGTTGGAAATGTACACCCAGCTTTTTTTTTCTTCTCCACGTTGCTAATGTAAAAAAAAAAAAATTGAGCACCTTTACCATGCTAGATCCACTTGTGAGCATTAAAGTCTATTTAATTTTTTTTTTTTTTTTGTGGAAGCAAGTCTCCCTAACTGGGTCACGTTTCAATCCACCTCTTCCATGCTGCTGTAGGACGGGGCGGCGCATTCTCCAGAGTGTGCAAACATCTCAGAGGTCACTTCTGTGCTCAACTGAGGGGGTCCGTCTGGGTCCAGGTCTGTCCCAAACAGTGTCTGGCTAGAAGCCTGTAAAATAAACCATCGTTATAGAGAAACTTTAGGCATTTTCTGAACGGAGTACATGAACGCCAACTGGTAATTACAACAAAAAAAAAATCAGTGATTTCAAGATCTGGTCATTTTACATTATTTATTGTTTGTGAAGAGCGTGGTACAGGCACTATTACAATTGAGCAGCATTTAAAGTGGTCTCAATTATTGCTGGGATATTTTGTGCAGCATCATAAACAAACATTTTGTCACTTTAAGATTATATTTAAATAATCACTTGCGCAAACATTCAATTACTGCTTAAAGGAACACGCTGACTTTTTGGGACTTTAGCTTATTCACCGTATCCCCCAGAGTTAGATAAGTCCATACATACTCCATGCGTGCCATAACTCTGTCTGACGCACCCACCGCTAGCCTAGCTTAGCACAAAGACTGGAGGTAAACGGCTCCATCTAGCCTACTGCTCAATAAATGACAAAATAACGCCAACATTTTCCTATTTACATGTTGTGATGTGTATAGTTACATCGTGTACTAAGACCGACGGAAAATTAAAAGTTAAATTATATTTGATGATATTACGCAGCGCCTGAAAATAGTCCCCAGCACGCTCTCTGTGCAAGCAGGTTGTCACGTTGGTTATGTTGACGGAAATTAGCCTATTTTCAGGCGCTGCGTAATATCATTGCGCCGCTGCACCCATGGTACGGCAGCAAAGTTCCTGGATTATTACGCAGGAATGAGAGTATAGTCCCTAGCCATATCAGTCTAGAAAATGGCAACTTTTCATTTTCCGTCGGTCTTAGTACACGATGTAACTATACACATCACAACATGTAAATAGGAAAATGTTGGCGTTATTTTGTCATTTATTGAGCAGTAGGCTAGATGGAGCCGTTTACCTCCAGTCTTTGTGCTAAGCTAGGCTAGCGGTGGGTGCGTCAGACAGAGTTATGGCACGCACGGAGATAAAAATAGTATGTATGGACTTATCTAACTCTGGGGGATACGGTGAATAAGCTCCCAAAAAGTCGACGTGTTCCTTTAAATATGATTACATACATAATGAATAATGTAGTCCTGTGCCCTTTATCTAAGATTTATCCTTAAATTAGAACCACTAACATTTCAAACAGGAACACCCATGATGACATAATGACCCATGACCTTAATGAGGTACGATCATATCTGATGGTATTGTTTTGGTCACGGTGTCCAGAGCTGAGGCATTCACAGAAGCCAAATGTCTTTAGGCTTTGTAGTGTGGACGGCCACATGAACGTTCATAGCCCACCAGCATCCCTGAGACTGCTAAAACTGCCACATACCCACAAACCCCAGTACCATTCATCTTACAATATCTGGATCACATTTCAATTTACAACATGTGCAACTAAGCTTTGAATCAATGGATCAAAGTACAGAAAAACTCACTGGTTTTGTACAGAGTACTGAGCTGCCCTGCCCTGCCTAATCAGTCAAACCATTTAAAAAAAAAAAAAAAAAAAAAAAAACAACAACATCTTAAACTCCTACCAGACTACCGACAAAGTTTGGCAAAGAAAAAAAAGAAGAAGACCGAAACAAAATCATTTAGTGGTTAAAATTAGTAAATATAAATAAAATAAATCAATAAAAAAAACATGAAACAATAAAATAAAGTAGCAAGATTTACCCCAAAATACAAAGAATATGACTCCACCAACCTAAAGTCAAAATGAAATAGTAGCACACACAGATCATTTTACTTCTAGATGACATAATCGAGAAAAAGAAACAATGCAAGACAGGACTTGATTTCATCCATTGGAAATAATGGTTTTACGAGAAGTTATTAGTAGAATAATGAGTTTGCTAAAACAATATCTTAATCGTTATCTAGCCAGTGGTCAACATTATTTTCATCAGCTGAAACCTATATATAATTCCAAAGATAAAAAAAAAGAAAAAAAAAAGAAGCTTTTCAACATGCACTGATCATTCATGCATAAGACCAGAAATATGCATTAGAGTAAATAGTGAGTGAAGTGATGTGAAGACCCATACTCAGAATTTGTTAGTGCACACACATTAGGTTACCATGGACACACACACCCAGAGCGGTATTGAGAATAGAACCTGCAACCTTCGGGTTACAAGTCCGACTCTCTAACCATTACACCACATCTGTAACTAGAGTGTAACTAGAGTGTAACTAGAGTAAATTATTTTGAATTCATGTTGACTGTAAATTAAGCTCCGACATAATACACAAAGATAGTCATCAGAGTTTAAAATGCCACCATTATGCGGTTTATATTTAAGTTATATTGAAAACATAGCTGATACACAATGCTGATCTGCCTTAAAAGGTCAGTTCATCCAAAACATGAAAATTATGTAATCATTTATTCACCCTCATGTTGTTCCAAACCTGTTTGAGCAAAGATATTTTGAAGAATGTCGGTAACCAACAGTTTCAGTTCCCTTTGACTTCTACTTTATGGACAAAAAAATACAATGGAAGTCAAAGGGAACCAAAACATTCTTCAAAATATCTTTTGAGTTCTGCAGAAAAAAGAAAGTCATGCACAAAAATTTTTTTTTGGATTATCCCTTTAATATTAGTTTTGATTGATTGGTTAGTCACACAGCTAAAATAAAATCTCAAGTCTGGCTAAAAAGGAGGCAGCAAATAAAGTCCTTCTAACGGCTACTAGTATTTTCCTGAGTGTTTTTGAAACATTCCGGACAATGTTGTAAAAAAACTGAAATGGGGCAAAAGAAATCCTGACTGGCATGGCTATATCAGGCTGTGACTCTTAAGCTAAATAACATTGAAGTTGCCATCAAAAAGAGTCATGACTTACAGTACAATCAGTTTAAAGTGCAAATCTTTGTACTGAGGGTCTGCAGCTGCAGTGAGTAGTAAAATCAAGCCCAGTTGGACCAGTATAACAAAGGATAGATGAGGTTGAACAGCAATGCTAGAACTGCAGCCACAGTGCCCAGGATGAAATATCTCAGGCGTTCGCCGTCACAGTAATCTGAGATGCCATCTCGTCTGCGGTGAGAATGCCCACTCCTGCTCTCCTCTTCTTCTTCCTCCAGCCTTGTCCTAGCTCTTCTTCCATGTACACCGGGGCGGAACAGGCTCCGAAAAGAGGCCTCTCTCTGCCCCTCCTCATCCTCCTCCAGTTCCTGCCATATCAGAGACGCCTGCGATTGGCGGAAACCTGTGTCAGCTTCTGGGAAAGGGCCTAGCCTCATCATTACACCGTAGAACACCAAATACACTTTCAGAGAGCTCACTGCTCCAGTTTCATATGCCGCTCACACACTCAGGTAGGATGGATAAGCAGATTAGCATGCGAGAGTAGATTACAGAAGTAGAATTTCATTTTCAAGCCATAGCTTTTTGAATCAATGCACACACCCTGTAATTGATGCATCTACTAAATTAAAGGCAAGATGTTTCTCAAGATGCACCCATAAATAATCAGTTCAAACTTTAAGGACGGACTACCGATGTTTAACTTGGATCATGTGCGCCTCATTATCAATCATATAATGACCCATGAGTGATGATACCGAATTTGCGACGGTCATTCAAGCATTCAACTGAGCAGAGAGCAAGATGTAAAGAAATTTCTTGTTAAGGTGCGGTCACATTTACTGTTGCGCTGCAAAATTTTACAGGTGAAATATAGGCATTTCAACAGGAATCTGTGCGTTTGGGAGTATCAAAGGAGGCTGAAAAAGTTCCCCATGCAGATTTCGCTCATGTTCAAGTTGGTCACGCAAATTTGCTGTGCTTCATTCATCACTGCACTAATGTCATTGGACCTTTTTAGCCAATTAAATTTCGCTTAAATACCGCTAATGTGACCACACTTTTACACATTGTTGAAACCAAGGCTCAAATGTCACTGCTGTATATTAAGATGCACAAAAATCATGAACAAAGAGAAAGCATCAGAAAGAAGTCATGAGATCCTAACACAATCCATCAAAATCCACTCATTTAATGACAGTGATGCTTTGTGATTCATCTATTAGTCACAGCTCTGAAGATAGCACAAGGTAATCTTCTAATGAAACTGCTAATTAAATTATAATCATCTGATGTTGTCTGGACATTTTTGAGAGACACCTCATTAAAAAAAAAAAAAATGAACAATGGAGAAATAGCCCTTTTTTAATGTTGAGAATCCACCAGGAACATTATCCAATCCCTTGCAACTTTAATGAACAAGTATACAGCCGCTCTACTAAGATTAAATGTTTTTCCATTGGGCTGCGGTGACATGAGAAGGTGCTGAGCTCACCTGACTGGCAGCACCACCAGTTGCAGCAGAAGATTCAGCGCCAAGCAAGTGAGACGGCCTCTCCACTGGAGAGTTCCTGCGGCGGTAGAACAGCACATAGGCGTAACGTGTCACCACCTGACTCTCTTCCACTGTCGTCACTGTGCTGTCATCAAACAAACGCCAACCTGAAACAGTAAAAGACATACAGTGAGATGTTTGAATGGTCACAGCTGGTGAGAGCTTATTGAGCTAGAAGAGCTCAAACGTACCAACGTCGCTGCGCTGGCTGTTCTTGTCACTGGGAAGACGGGCATAGGCTGTGTAGTGTCCTCCGATCATTCCGCCATAATGGTTAATCACCGCGTAGAGGTCATAGATAGGGGGCTGCTGGATGTCACCCTTATGACCAATACAGAACTTACTCAGGTCCAAGTTTCTGATGAGAACAGAATAATCTTGGTGAAACATACATTATATGGCCAATTCAAAACTATTCAGCTAAATGACAATGTCACAGTTCATACCACCATTAAACTCCACCTAAACTATCAGGATTGTTTTTGCAATGGTACTAACAACTGAGATGCTACAAGTATCAACGGTATTAATAACATTATTGCAGAGTTTTCAATCATTTTAAAATGTTTACTTGTATGAAGATAACTAACTAACCAACCATTCATAATATATTCAAATTTATTAGTACAGCACTTTTCATAATAAATATTACAAATGAGCTGTACAGATGATGACAGTTAGGAAAGGACTTCCTAAAAAGATTAAAAACTTTCACAAATTTATAAAGCTTTAAAATGAAAATGGATAATATATATAAAACAAAACTCAAAATATTAGTAAAAACTATAATAGTATCTCAATTATACAAAAATAACACTGGTTAAGGGTCAATATTCTGCAAGGACGCATCAAATTGAATAAAATTGACAGCCCTACAAATAAATGTAGTTCTTTCAAATTCATCATATTATAATGATTTTTGAGGGACTTGAGTAATGGCTGCTGAAAATTAAGCTTTGCCATCATAGAAATTACATTTTAAAACACATGAAAAAACAAAACAGTTATTTTAAATTGTAATATTTCACAATATGTGTAACTGTTTTACTGTATTTTTGATCAAATAAATGTAGCCTTGGTGAGCATAAAAGACTTTAACAACATTTAAAAAAAAAAAAATCTTACAGACCCCAAACTTTTGATGCTAGTGAATGTCTGTGAGATTTTGAGTGTACCTGACTGGGAAATCGACCATATCATTTATCTTGTCCCTCCATATGAAGCTCCTAAATGAGAAGCGCTTTAGCTGGATGATGAGCACGTTGGGAAGGCGCCAAAGCAGCAGCTGTTTAGAGGCCTCCCTGTGTTGCTGACACTTAGGACAGTACCTGAACCACAACAAAAGAAGATTTAAATCACATTTATGATGCCATTTAAAAGTGCCCCTATTTTGCTATATTAAAGGTTCCTAATTGTGTTTCGGATGTCTTCTACACTATGAGAAAATGAAAGTGTCTCACAGTGTCTGAAATGGCTCTCTAAACCACTCCTTTCCGAGATCCTGATCTGAATGGTCAGATGGCTCAGTCACAATCTGTTGTGATTGTTATACCGTTAACAGCATGATATATAAAACGAAATGGCCATTACCATATCTGAATTTAAGCTTCTGAGGTTTCCTCAGCACTTGTACAGTGAAACAAACAGCAATGATGGCGTTGGTTTTACCGTATCAATTTAAGCCAAAGTCCTCATCCTTTAAGAAAGCAAATTCACTTTGCATGCACTTCCAGAGCAGAAAACAGAGTCTTCTCGAAATGCCTCAGCTACAAATATAGTGTCTTGTGAGAGGATCAAAGTAAATGTTGTTCACAGGCAGCCAGTGAAGACTATAAGCTGGCATTATGCAAATGTGTTACAAACCTACGTAGGTTTGTAACAGGAAGTGAGACTGGAATTGCTGATGAATCGTTTCAGCAGTTCAGAATCGAATCGAAAAAGCATAATGGGGCACTTTAAACACCTTGCTAAGGGCAATTCATGCTTCAAAAGTTTAAAATTGACGTGTATATACCATGCCTCTTCAGGGGCCAGCACCTCAGGTTTGGTAAAGAGGTTCAGGCACTGCTCTAAGGTGAAGTGTCCTGCCCTGGATGTCTCAGTAGCAGAGCCCGGGTCTTCATCAAACTCCAGCTCTTTAGAGCGCACCAGCACATATTCCTTCAGCCGCTCATTGTTCTTCCATACCAGCTCCAGCATGCAGTCATCAGGCAGCTCCAGTACCGCATCACCTGTAGGTGGCACCAGGACGATGAAAATATGCTTCTCTAACACAAGCATTTTAAAAAACACATCCATCCAAAAACCTCTGACTGACCTTTGTCCTCAAGTTTTGTGTCCTCCTTTTGGTTTGAGTCCAGAACAGTGATGTAGAATTGAGAGACACTTCCGCTCCCAGACTCAGAAGGCTGCTGATACCCGGTCACTACAGCTACAAATGAACATACAATGATGGACTATTCCTCCACAATAAACAAAGACATCAAGAAAAGAGCTTTAGACCAACTTACCTTCTGGTTTAATAGCCTTTTCACATGATGTTTCTTTCTCCACCAAAGAATCTTGGGAGCTGGTGGCAAGCTCACAGCATCCTGAGTCACTTGTGTGTATGGAGAGAGTGTCCCCACCTGCTGTGGAGAGCATAGACACGGTGTCTGTTTGAGGGGTTGTAACAGAGTCACCCTGCTCCACTAGGTTTTCCGCTTCTCCTGCAGATGACGGCTCTTCTTCCTGCCCTTGACACTCTGAGACACTGCTCGCTGTGGAGGTCAGGTCAGCACGGGACAGGCTGGCCTCTGGGGACGTCCTACCGGACTGGAAAGGTGGCTGGAACACATTGACAGAGTACCTGTACACAGAAATGAAGGGTTACACAGTGCTGCTGGTTCCTAGTTTTTAAAATAATTTTCTTTTTATGTCAGCATACCCCAATCTATTTGCCAAAACTACTTAAAATAGCTATTAAAATAATAATACAATTAAATAATTTATAAGTAAATGCTATAATGAATAGACAGACATAAAAATACTATAAAATGTTATCAAAAATATAACAAATTTATTCAAATATAAAACTGATATAAAATAATCAGACAAATACATTTATAAAAGTCATCAATAAATGCTACAATAAATAGACAAATAAAATTATATCAAAAGGCTATCAAAAATATAATAAATAATAAAATTATTCTTAATGCTACAAAATAAGTAAATTTATAAAACAAAATTTAAGAATTCTATACAAATAGAGAAAAATAAAATGCTATAAAGACAAATAAGTTATTTATAAATAAATTACATCAATTAATGTTATAATAAACAAAATACAAAATGCTCACAAAAATGCTATCAATAAAATGAAGTATATAAAAATATTTATTAAAATCCAAAAGCTATGGAATATACAGACAAACAAATAATTTATAAATAAATGACATCAAAAATGCTATAATACATAAGACACAAAATGTTCACAAAAACATTTCTACAAAATATAAATGCTATAAAAACAGACAAATAGATGCAACATAAAAATAAACAGATAAATAAATATTAAAATGCTATCATTGTACTCGGGTACGTTTACACGACAACAATGGAAAACATGTAAAAAAATTTAGTGTAAAGATGACAACGTTGTCAAAATGATCCCCGTTCACGGGGATCCCCATTCTGCGAAAATGAATAAAAACGCTGTATTATGCTGCCAGGCCAGTAGGTAGCAAAGTCACTTGTAAAGAAACACTACGCACCTGTAGACTGAACACATAATATGCATGCGCATGAAATCACAGTTTTCACAAATTTATGTTTTTGTAGTTTACACGGAGACAATAACGCTATCATTTTCAAAAGTTTGCATTTTCAGGCCTCCAAATGGCCAATGGGGTGTAAATGAACGGCTAAAACGCATAAAAAAGTTGGCCGTTTTCAGTTGAAAATGGTGTCGTGTAAACTTTCCCGTACTTCTAAAGCTGACCCAATTACCAAAAAACACAAATGGGCAAATTATTCTGAATCTAGTTGTAATTATACCTAGAGTAGCCTTCCAGAAGCTGTGTGAGGCGGGTATATGTCAGCCTAGACTCAGGCACAGTGATTAAAAACGGCAGTCCAATATTCTCCACATTGGGCCGGCACATGGTCTTGTGAGTAGGCCAGTGGTTTTTCTGGCAGGCCCTGTAATCAGAGGAAAGAAACTTACCACCAACTTAGCCAAGACAAAGTCTCTAAATCCTAAGCGTGATCTCAGAGTCAGCACAACACATGCTTCTAAGGAACAGATGGAAACTCACTGATTGCAGTAGCCAACACGGTAACAGCGAGTACAGCGCTTGAGCTTCTCATCGTCAGAGGCAGGAGGCTTCAGGCAGCCAGCACACTTTGTGATTGGGATGCTAGGAACCTGAGGTCTCTGAAGATCAATACAAAGACAATACATGAACTCATAGCAAGAGAAAAATTGAAAATGAACAGTGAAAATTGAATTGAAAATTGAAAAAACAATACACAAACACACAAAACCGTGTGAAAAAAATAAGTGATGGAAATGGTGTACCTGTTGGACCTTCAGCAGCACCACCCTCTCTTTGGCGAGATCTTTTGACAACATCTCAAAGCAGAAGAGCAGGTCACTGGACGAGACCACGTCTAAAGATTGAGACGGTGAAAAGATTCTGTGGAACCTACCCTTCACCACCTGAGAAAATATAGAGGCTTATAAATGGCGTACAAAACTTATATCACAAGTCGCAATTAATAGAATTTTATTGTCATTACGATTCTGAATTCCAACGATTATGAAAACAAGATAATCAAGATAAAACTATAATAAATACACTTTGCATCACTGCGCCCTCTTCTGGACTGTTGATTTAAAAATATGGTGTTCTCTTATATTTTCACACAACTGAACTAATGTTTAGAAATATAATTCAAATTTGAGAAATATTTAAGTAAAAATGTATTTAGTTTTTCAGCCCCACTTATGGTCCCACACTCCTTTCCTTCAAGTTTGCGCCACTGGAATATATTGAATATAGTTTACAAAAATGTTGACAGTTATGGCGTTTAGAATGTGGCAGTGCACTACAACATATTACATCCATACCTCTGCCAGCTTCAGATTCTCTGGTCTGGTCCTCACACTGCGAGATATTGAATCCAGTACTTCAGTCGTGCTCGAGTTCTCTTTACTCACACTGACCAAAAACTACACAAATGGTTGGCAAAGGGCAAATGATTTATATGAAATATTATTCATAAATCAAGAATGTCCATCTAAATAAAGATGAACAGATTAAACCTACATGCACAGGCTTGCTTAGGACTTCAGATTGTTATGCTGTTTTTACCTTGACTGGTTTCTTGTGAGGCTCTTTAGCAAAATAGAAAACAGTCAACACCTTCTGCTTCTGAGGTAGAGGAACAGGTAAGTACAGGAAGGGGTCAAAGGTTATGGAAACCTAAAAAAAAAGAAGAAAAAAAAGAAAAGAAAACAGAAGAAAAAACAGATGAGTAAACTCCCACAAGCATACTGCTAACAGATACTGGACATCATAATTATCTGCCTAACAATCAAAAGTAATCAGCATTTCCTGACACACAAAGGCGGCCTAAACTGGGGGCCACATGACTTTAATTTATACCTGTTTCAATATCCCATTGTTTCTCTCATCAAAAGCATTATCACAAATTTGCCAGTTTTCATAGCATCATAGACACACTACCATTCAAAAGTTTGAGGTCAGTAGGATTTTGTTTTAAAGAAATTGATGGCTTTTGTTTAACAAGGATGCATTAAATTGATCAAAATTGACAGACACTTGTGTTACAAAATATTTGTTTTCACAAAACCAAAACACAACTGTTTTCAACATGTTCAAACAAGAAACATTTTTCTTGAGCATCAAATCAGATTAATAGAACGATTTCTGAACGATCACGTGAAACTTGAATCATGGCAATTCAGATTTGCCAAAGAAATAAACTACATTTTAAATGTTAAAATATTTTAAATTGAAATATTCATTTAAAATATTACTATATACTCGTACTGTATTTTTTAATAAAATAAGTGTGAAAGCATAAGCAAGCAAAAAATAAAAAGAACTCCAAACATTCAAGCAGTAGTATATGAATTTGAATTATAGGTAGGGTGACCAGACGTTCCATTTTCCCTGGGACAGTCCCGTATTTCAGCTCGATTTTATTATGAAAAACGCTTTTTTCAAACGCTATTTGAACAAGATTTATGGGACAGTTTTTGTTGCTGATTTTAAAAATATGTTATTTAATTGTGAGCTCATCAAGCAGTTTTTGAGATTTCAAGATTTCCCCATTCAAATAGGACTTGGTCTTGGATGCCCAAAATAGCTACCCGGAGGCATTGCCAATATGGTCGCAGAGTGAACAGACTTTCCTTGAAAGGGACTTTGGTAGTAGTCTTCTGTAACGCAAGAATAGCCTAATCAAAGGTAGCCAATCTCGTCATAGTATATTTTGGGGAAACAAAATTACCATCCAATCACAATTCGTTATCGATTAACTTGATGTAAAAGAATTGTGGTATCTCAGACAGCTCACATTCCCAAATTCAGTTCTCTTTGCGCCTAGTCAAACACAGACACAGTTGTAATATCGTATATCGTCTTGTCTTGTCTCATGAGCTAACCTAAGTGTATCGTCGCACCCCTAGTATTTGTAATTCCCTGCTGGGAGGTGGATGTCTATCCCGTCCTGTATTCCACCATGAGAAATCTGGTCACCCTAATCATAGATCTTGTTTTGCTCTTGATGTTTTACCTTAGAACACACTGGACACACCAGCTTTGACTTGTACTGGCCCTGAAAGAGGTCAACAATGAATGAATCGTTCCTCATTTTATGCCTCTGCCATGCCTCTTCTGCAACAACCTGCCAAACAATAAACAAGAACCGCAGATTTGTTACAAAACTTGATACATTGCGATGACTAAAGCTTGATACTACTAGTGAGAATGCTTACATTTGTCAATTGTAATACTTAATAGAACATTTTTATTTGGTTTTTCCTGGTATCTGCTCCAAAAGTATGCAATCACTTCCAACATTCAACTGAAACCATTTAGGTAATATTGTCTAGTATGTTTTGAGACAAAAATCAAGTACTCACCTCATCCTGACGGCCGTCTGAGTCAACGGTCTCTGTATATGGTTTGTCTTGGATGCGGTTCAGGTCCTCATGCAGCCCATCCAGCAAGAAAGCCATGAACTCCTGAGCATCGTGCTGCGCGTAGCCTGTAAACTGACTGGCCTTACTGGCAACTATAGCCTATGAAGAGAAATGAAACAACACCCGGTCATTATGGGTTTTTTAACAATCACATATGGAAAACTAGAAGATATGGTATAACAGGACAGTTTTGTTGCAGCATGGATACCTTTAATTTGGAGGGTTGAAATGCATGGTGAGTGCCCTTCCACAGTGCTCGAAGCAGAACAGCAAAGCCAATGGCCAGTCGTCCACCCGTGCCCAATGGGTTATTACAGTTAATCTCTGACTCAAATGCCCGGTCTGAAAACAATAAACACCACAGAAAACAAACAGCTTGGTAAGACACATAACCGTATGAAAAGAATAAATTCTTATGAATGAAAATGCCACAGACCGTGGAAATAATCCCTGAGTTCCCGTGTGTTTGAGAGGGACTGGATCACACTGTTCATAAAGCAAGTGTTTCCCAGATTGACCAGTCCAGTGAAGCCGGGGAGACACACCTTCTTCTCCTCCACTTCTTCAGCTCTCTCACTGCCTGCAGGAGGAGTGTGAGTCATGGGCTGCACCATGCAGGTGGGCTTGGGCTTTGGACAGATGAAAAGACAAGTGATATCTAACAAGCTTGAGACCAGATTATCATATGTGACATGAACATGATGATGCATTCCTTAATGTCTGCTATATTACCGTTGCAACAGTTGGTTCCTGTTTGAGGGACATTTGTTCTGGGACTGAGCGAGGGGCCACTGCATCCAGAACCGAGTCCTCTGAGGCTCGGGGGGGTTTGGCTTTCTCCTCTCCCACACGTGGTTCTTCTTTAGCAGGAAGGGCATGCTGGCTGCTTCCTGGCTGACTTTTTTCGAGTGTGGAAGGGCTGGAGGGCACGGCAACCTTAGCGCCCCCCACTGCACCTTAAACAACAGACAATAGACAACAGACAATAGAGCTTATGGTTAGCATCAAAAAGTCAAAGCTTCAATCTTCAATAATTTCTTTTTAATATCAATGTTAAAAACAGTTGTACTGCTTAATATTTTTGTGAAAACCATGAAACATTTTTTCAGGATTCTTTGATGAAAAAAAAAAAAAAAAAGTCTCTACTGTCACTTTTGATGAATTTAATGCACTTAAACAGTAGTGTATATATTATTATAACACAACCACAACTGACACTCAGTCTATCACAATGTCTCAATATATAATCGGACTGGCACAGCCCTAGCAAAATGCCATGTTGGAGTGGTAGCTAAATTTGAGATAAGGCTATGTAGAGCAGTGAGCCTGGCATAAAGACAAGAACATATTGGCACATTTGGCTTTACCCTGTCTCACGCTCGTATTGAGTTACTGGATCACTCCCTGCAGTCAAATTCCTTTTCTTGACTGGTTCCCTCATTTCAGCATGTAAACAAAAACAGTCCAGCTTTTCCACAGTAATAATATCATGTGTGCTCCCTATTACACATGTCAGAGCTCGCCGAAAAGATCAAGGGTCCAGTTTTTCATATTTAGCCAAGCTTTAGTCATGGACACACTGTTCAGGTAGCTATCGCTTTGGAGATTTAAGAAATCATGAATGGAGACAAATTCATGTGCATGACAATCATGTGCGTTTGTTTGTAAAAGACTGTTCAGAAGCAAAGAGAATCCAGGCAGCAGACCTTGTGTGGCAGGGGCCTCCAGACCCCCCCAGCGCTGACTGTGTCTTTTCTTCAGGGTAATGTCGATTCGGGACGGAGTAAAGGCATAGCTGGACTGATCTGGCTGGATTAGATTCCTGAAACATCAGCAGATGGAACCAATGAAGAAACCCTCAGAAACGCACTCTTGACTAGTGGATCGACAGAGATTAGGATGCCCATCAGATAATCTTACCTGAGTTTAACCTGCCATTTAAAGACAGTGTTTGGTCCACAATCCGGATGAAGGCGCAAAAAGTTGGGATCACTGTGGACAGTTTCAGCAATTAATGGAAACGGAAGAGTTACTCATGAGAAAACTCATGTGTGCGGATGAATCTCTCACCTGGTCTGGAAGATAAGAGTGAAGTCTTGTTCCCTGAACAGCACCCTGGAGGTCTGCCGGCAAATTTCTTTCAAGTAGACGTTAACCACCATCAGGTCTGTGCCTTTCTCATACGAGTCATTTTTCACTAACTTCAAGTTCACCATCGGCTCCGGACCTTAACACACATCAGTCGTGAAAAAAAAAGGTTCAAAGTTTTTGGGTCAGTACGATTTTTTTAGAGCTGCAACTAACAATTTTATTTTGATAATCGATTATTTGGTTGATAATTTTTTCAATTAATCGGGTAAAAAAAGCCCTTTTTTATTGACAAAACATTATTATTAACACTATTCCACATCCTGCCCAATGCTGTCCTTCAAACAAACATGTCAGCTGAGTGCTATGAAAACATGCATAGTGAATATATCAAAATGAACCAATTAACCATGGTTTTACAACAAATAAATCAAGCAAACAAAAAAATAAATAAAATAAACAAATAAATAACAGAGTTATTGTAGTTATTCCATGGTAACCACAAATTAACCATGGTTTTGCTTCAAATCCATAGTTTAACTATGGTATTTGTGTGGTTATACAAATGGTAATCAATATGCCAAAAAAAACATGGTTTTTCAACTCACAAAAAACAAAAACAAAAACAAACAAACTCAGTGTTAGCAGATAAGAGGAATGTTCTGGAACACACACACACGTAACCTGTTACTGCCATTTCTTTATCCTGTAAATAGGCTATAAGAAACGTCTTACATTTATATTTAATTACACGCTGTTATCCCTGTCATCCCAAAATGGAAATGCGTCCACGCATATGTCAAAGTGCATGACAGGGTATGTTAAACGCTAATGCATTAACTTGAAGCTTAAAATTAAGAATTCTCATGTTTTGGCCGCTTGGATCATGTACCTTTCCCGCAGCAGCTCACTCCGTTTCAACTCCACTGTTTTTAGATGCATTTTGTCGATAGAAATAGTGCTGTAATGTGAGTGACTGGTGGAAGTTGGTGGCAGACCCGACTAATCGATAATGAGAATCGTTGTCGATGATTTTCATTATCGATTATTATCGACTAGTTGTTGCAGATTTTTAAAATGTTTTTGAAAAGTTAAGTGTCACAGTATTTTACAAAAGTTCTTAACTGACCTTCTGTATCCTCCTCATGGTTCCCTCCATGTGGCTCCTCCTTGGACTTGTCTCTCTTCTCCTCTGTGCAGCTCTTCTGAGGAGACTCCTCTCTCTTTAAGGGTGTTGAAACAGGCTCTCCAGATCCCGAATCATGAGATGGAAGCATTTTAGGGATCTGGCTATCAGCCTGTGGCTTCTTTTCCTCCTTTCTGTTTTCGGTCTCATCTGATGCTATTTTTTCAGAGTTTGTTTTCATGGGAGAAGAACAACTCTCCTGCTGCGTCACCTTCGGCTCACACAAAGAGGAAAGAGTCTTGCTATCATCTGCTTCAACCTGTAAACACAAAATGACGGACCACAGGATGTGAGACTCTTTCCACCATTTTATTTCCTGCAGATTATTTTCAATTTCAGGTAAAGTCTCACCTGATTATTCTTATTAGTCTCACCTGAGCACTGCTTTTTGGCCTCCTGTCCACTCCTTTTTCTCTCTGTGATGCCTGGCATGCTTGACCTTTGACTTGTATCTGAGCCCTGTTGTCTTTTGCATTGCTAGATGAAGATGCACCACTGCTAACGGCTGATGTGTGTGACTTACCTATAACTGCTTGTTTGGATTGAGACTCTGTCGACGAGCAGGGAGCTAGTGGGGGCTCCTTTGTGTTTTTAGAGGGTCGTGTGGTGCGCTTTGCGCTGGGCTCATTGATCGAGTCTGCTTTATCGCTTGATTTAATCTCAGTTACCTTCACGCCTGTGTTCTCAGTGAGCTCCACCTGTTTGCCTTTCATCCCTCGTTTCAACCCTCGGTCGGGTTTGCCTCGTTTTTGCTCAGCAGAAGTCACTGCAGGCGTTTTCTCAATGGTTTTGCCAGATTTTTCAGACTGCCCTGTGGTTGACTGCTGGTGGTTGCTGCAATTCTCTGTAAGGATGTTCACCGCTTCCGTCTTTTTCTTGTTCTGCATAATGGGGAACATGAATAAATAAAGCTTTTCTAAGGGGGACTCTGGCTAGGCAAACATACATGAACGCTCAAAGCTACATGTGTGCGTGGCCACACAGTTTGCTCTTGCAGACCAATGGGAAATAACTGTAACTTTCTTATCCTAATAACTTATATAACCCATATCATGCTATCAGTTATATATTGTATTATTTATTTAACAATATTCTACTACTAAATAACATTTATCAAAAAATGATATTGAACTATTTGCAAAATATTAGTTAAAAACCTTAAATAAAAGTATATATTTCATTAATGACTTCTTCAAACACCCTCAAAAAGGATGTCTAAATAGACTAAAAAATTTTTTTTTTAAATTCACAGCATTTGTTTGTATGGAATGGCAACTCTATCTACCCAACAAAAAACATGTTTTTGTTTAGCAACAGACAGAAATTAGTGGGAAGTTAAAAAAAAAAAAGCTTGCTTGAAAAGGAGATGGACAACTGGAGAAAAAGAGCAGACAAGAGTGAGCAGGTGTTCTTACAGCAAAGGTGGGCCAGGTGTTGAGGGGGATCTTCTTGTGCATGACAAGCTGCAGAACACTTGTTTTCTCCTTATAAAGCAATTTACTGCAGGAGGCTTCAATCTCTTCGTGGAGATGACAGCTCCATTCACGGCCATCTGAGATCACACAATCACACAAATGTCACAGTACATACACTACTGTTCAAAAGTTTGGGGTTGGAAGGATATTTTTTAATGTTTTTGAAAGAAGTCTCTTAAGCTCAGCAAGGATTCAATTATTTGATCAGAAACGTAGTAAGAACAGTAATATTTTGAAATATTTCAATCTAAAATAACAGTTTACTCTTTGAATATTTTAAAAGTAAATGTATTCCTGTGATGGCATAGCTGAATTTTCAGCATCATTACTCCAGTTTTCAGTGTCACATGATCCTTTAGAAATCATTCTAATATGCTGATTTGTTAATATTAATTTATGTTGTGCTACTTACTATTTTTTTGGAAACTTTCAGGATTCTTTGATCAATAGAGTTCAAAAGAACAGCATTTTTTAAAAAATATTAATCTTTTGTAGCATTATAAATGTCTTTACTGTCAGTTTATCAATTTAAGAGTCCTTGCTGAATAAAAGTATTCATTTCCTTCAAAGACAAAAAAACAAAAAACATCTTCCTGACCACAAACTTTTGAAAAATAATGTACACTCATAACAAAAACTGACAAAAGACAAGCACAGCACACACTAATAAAAAAAAAGACCAACATGCACCAAATACAATGGACACAAGCACACATACTGTCCTTACCCGGCAAGCGGATGTGGCAGGCAGAATCGGAAAAGGCAGAATCAATATCTTCTACTCTCAGAACCCCAGCATCTCCACAGTTCAGCCTCACAATTACCTCGTACGCATTCTGCTTCCAGTCCAGAAACAAATCTACACAGACAAATAAACATTCATGTAAAGCTGGATCCGTCACAAACACATTACGTAAAATCATTGAAGAAAACCCTGACTGTAATTAAAAGTATTATTTCATAAGCAGAGCGAAAACACAAGAATGTTTATGTACAGAAAACACAAAGAATTACTACAAACCTGATTTCATGATAATGCTACACAATCTGATAGCCAGTCATAGCAGAAAGCCCAACTCCCTTCGATTTCAAACTGCTCTGTTATTGAGTTTAACATAGGTGCGTGTGAGCGAGCAGGTCAGAGAGAGAAGGAAAGAGCAAGAAAGAGCGCGTGTTTATCTCCAAGGATCAGGCTTCAGGGTCAAGTGACAGCTAGTCTCGTCCCTTTACGCTCTCTCACTGTGACACACAGATCTAAAAGGTCATCAAGAAGCTGCAACGCCCCACAGCTGGGCTTCTATTCCACGTGATGTCATCCCCACTCTGCCAGTATGCCATGAGCCTCCCTTGCATGACAGGAATCAGCAGTCCAGAGATAGACTTGTTCCGGTGTTCGTGTAGGGATGGTGCTCTGCTCTGTCTCGCAAAGACGAAACATGACATTTCGACAAGAGACAAATGGCGCACCCATATCAAATGCATGCCATGTAGAGAGGCCAATGAGGGAGGAATACTCTAAGCAAAGTCTTCTCATGTATGTGCCGGGCAGAGTCACTCCACTGACCTTGACAAAGCACTTCTTTACTGAAGCAGAGACTCACAGGCTTGGATTACAACACTTCAGCACTCAGCATAGCACTGCAGAGGCAAAACACTCAGCAGACAGGGCACAGACTGGCACACTAAAACAAAACGCTAATGTATGTTTGTCAAACCTGTCATGTATCTCAAACAACCATTGGTGATTGTAAACTGAAAACATTTCCAGACGATGTACGTGTCAATTTTGGTGTCAGTATTGTGACGTACATACGAGTGAAGCGGTTATTCAAAAAAAAAAAATCTGTTGTTAATTGGATGGAGGCAGATATGAATACATTCTTGCAGTTGATTGTAAGAAAGAGGCAGGGTTTATGCAAAGTAAATTATTGGAGAAGTCAAGTTATACTTTGATTAAATCACAAGGTCAAAAAAAGAAAAGTATCAGTATAGTTTTATTTAATGCCATGTTAGCATCTGTGGCTATCTTCATGGCAAAAACTGATATACAATAAAAACAAAAACTAAGCAAACAGAAAAAAAAAAAATACAGCATTTAATATTATACAAGATTTTTAACATTAACATATGATATACATTCTAAAACCTTTTCTGGTAAAATCTTACTAAATAAGTCAAAAAAAGAAAATAATTGTATGTATGGATGAAACCTTCACAATAAGCTCATTAACATGCATTTAAAAAACAAATGGGGTAAATTGCAATTGCGAGTTTACATCTCACAAATCTGAATTTTTCTCTCAGAATTGTAAACTGTAAACTCGCAATTGCAGATTATAAAGTCAGAATTGTGAGAGAAAAGAGTCAGAATTGTGATGTCACAAATGCCTTTTGTATCTTTTATTCCGTGGCAGAAGCAAGCTTCCATAGAAATGTGCAGCTTAATTAGCGCAAAACAACACTGAAAATCATGACTATGTAGGTCACAATTTAATGTAATAAAATTGTATTAATTAAAATGTTTTTTTTTTGTTTTTTATTGTTGCAGTACTAATTCACTTATGGAGTCAGAAGAAGAAATTAAACAATTTGGGAAAAAAAAGGTTCTGCATAACAGTTATCTGAAAGTTAAACAAAAATAATCTGTATCGGTCAAAGCAATATCAATCGCTCTCTTACCAGAGGCCCATTCTTCATACAAGGATTACTGAGTTATCTGGATTTGTTGACGATTTGACAATTTCAACACTGAAATAAAAATGTAAAGCCTATACAAATAATTGTCAAATAATGTAAATAATTGAGTACACATTTTATTTATCTATTATAACTTGTCATTTTGGACGCTTGGCTGTTTCCTTATAAAGGTCCAGAAATGTTTTCGTCGGGTGTGTGATGTTCTTTTTAAATACGATGTCATTATGTTGATGTAATACCAAATTTAGCATTTTAAATCAACTGAAAAATTTGTGTTAACCTTGTACCACATGTCTTGGAGTATCACAATAATATTGTATGGTGATATCGAATTGTGACATGAGGGTATCGTTACACCCCTAATATCTGCCCTTTCCAATGAGCACAAGAACGTGCAGTAATCTCAGACAACTTAATCCAGATATTTTAATAAAATCCGCAAATTCGTGTGAAGAACCAAATCAGCCAGAGATCAGATATCACGACTAGAAGATCTGCCATCTGTCAAATCATCAGATGTATAAAGCGAACCCTGGTCAACTGAATTATATTCAACTAAATCCAAGAAGGTGCCATATACTTTAAGATTAAGATTCTCCATTAATGCCAAGGACAAGATAACTTCAGGTGATTGAAAAGCCATCACTAACCAAACAAATTATTACTTATGAACTTACATAAACATCCAACGGGGAAAATAAGGCTCATTCAACAGCTGTCAGCAATGTGAAATTATACAATCTGAAATCACAGCATTCAAAACCACCTTATGTTCTAGTTTTACTTTCATCATCACCATTTTGTTCAAAGATAATTACCAAAAGATAATAAAGCCTAAATGAAACTGGATTCACTACATACCAACTAAAACAAGCTTCTAATGCCACGCAACAACCAATTCAATAGGCTAGCTTTAGAAGTAGTGCCATAGCTCAATCAATAGTGAATACCATAGCGGAACAATTACACAAGTTCAGTACGTTTCACAAAGTTAACGTCTGTTAAATTCCCAGTTTGCGGTTTACCACACTGTGCTACAGATTGGAACCTATCCCAGCTCTGCACATTAAAATAGGGCAAGGACTATACCTTTTAATGACTTTAACCTCTAGTTATGGGCCAGACTGCATTTTATAACAGTCAAAAGGACACTGCACCACAGACGCTTTGTATCAGTTCATATTACATTAGATATATGCAGTAAAACATTTATCCCACACTATATTTTTGTCCAAGCATATGAATCAAATATCTGTCTAGGTCCCTACAGCTTGAGTTCCAAGACTAATGCCTGACAGAACACCAAGCGAAAGGACAATCAAAAAGATAAGAGATCAAATGAATTAGGTTAAAGGACCCTAATTAAGGACCCTGAGAAAGTAATTCCGACCTAATTTGAGTGTTTACAAACCACGTCCTCTCCTCACCTTTCCTAGTCTCTGTGCTGATTGCTGAGGCTGCCCGCTTCGCCTCCTTGCTCTCTTGGTTGACTCTGTCCTTCTGCTTCTTCTTGCTGGTGCTGACCGCATCGTCAGGTCCTCTCTGACCTCGCCTCCGGCCCGATTCACTTGGTCCTGTACTACTGCTGGCCATCTTCAGCCACTTGCCGCTAATGGGTCGGCCGTCTCCTACCTCGCTCCCGCTGCTGGAGCTGCTTCCACAGGGGTCTGGATCTGAGCTGTGCCGTTTCCTGCCCGGTCCAGCTATCTTGGCGGCGTTTCAAGTGAGAGCACTCCCAAAAGAGAATCAGAGGGAGACTGCAAACAAAAACAACAGTTGTATGTAATACGAATAAACACTGGTTGAGTGGTAGGGGTGAGGAATCACCAGGGGCCCAACGATACGATATCATCATGATTCTTAAAGCAACATATTTTTTCAACTGCAAATGTCACAATTGGAAAATGTAGTCCACATAGGTTTTATCTAACAAAAAAACATTTTATTGAGGTACTTCTTGACTTGAAAAATAGTAAAACAAAACACACTAGGTATGTGAAGCGTCTAAGTTGTTTATATGCTATTTGTTGATTATGTTTAGCAAAGTGTATTCTGATATTAAAGTATTGTATTGTCACTCATGTTTCTTGATTAGAATTTGATTGGCAAAATAAAAAAGCACCTCTTATTTTAAAAACCATGTGCTCGGACACTCAAATGTTCAATATAATATTTTTGATTAGCGAATGATTAGTGAACACTGACTAGTGAATGTTTACATTAAGCGTCAGGCCACCAACACCAATGTCGGTTTTTGTCAGTGTCTTTTTTTTTCATTTTCTGCTGTCAGTATCCTGACACTTCGCTGTCATTATCCAAATATATGAAGAATTTGGTTAAAAAGAATATATATTTGACTTCAGTAACTTCTATATTTCCTTTTGTTTTCCATTTTAGTTGTCATAAGATAAAACTATATCCATGGAAACTCAAGCAGCTTAAAACCCCATAATGATCGCTAATGCTGCGGCTGCTAACCCGACTAGCTTAGCCTGCTCGAATCGATTCCACACTTAAATTCTCTTTAACTCCGAACATGTCACCAACAAACTGTCACTTGACGTTCATTTTGTTCTAACGCTGTTAAATATAATTTGTAGGAAGTGTGACATATCTTAACTTTGTTGCTTGGTTGTTGGAGATGCCGGTTAGCCGTGTTGTGTGAAGAGCGAGCTAAATATCCGTTAAAGGGAACCGAGGCGCGAGGCCTCTCGCGCTGTAACGGCTCCGCGAAGCTAATCAAGCGCTTAGCTTCTGTTAGCACGGGCTACTGAGCCGGAACACATTACCGCAAGGTCGGGTGGTGCGGTATTGTCAAAAGTGTGTATACCTGTAAGATAGATAAGGACATTTAACGATATTTTGATATGACATCAGTTGTTTGGATGAAGTCTTACTTTGTTTCGTTGTTGTTCTGTAATGATGAGTCGCAACGGCTTGTCCTTTCTTTCGTTAGCGGAACCGCAGCGACTCTAGCTTAATTCAGCACCAGGCTTCGAACACGGCAGCGGGCCGCCGATCTCCCCTGAGCCGCATCAGCTCGCCTCTAAAAAAAACTCAATGCTTCTTTACTTCCAAAATAATCCTAACCAGGACCCATTTTGTGCCGTTAAAACAGAAATCAAGCTGCTGTAAATACAAACAAAGAAGCAAAGACGCCGCCCGTGCTTCACTTTATGAGCCGACCGCTGCTCTGTAACTCACACTTTGTTAGAGAACAAAAACAAACCGGGTAGCAACGGCGATCACGCCAACCTGCTCCACACACAAACATATACACACGGGCCACTTCCGGACGCTCAGTTCCTGTGCGCTTACAACCATGCGCAGATGAAAACTATTCTTTTTGATGCATCAAAATTAACAGAATAAATTATGTTCATTTGAATGTATGACATGTAAAAAAAAATGATCACGGTTTCTACAAAAATATTGAGCAGCACAGCTGTTTTCAACATTGGTAATAATAACAAATATTACTTGAGCACCAAATCAGCTCATTAGAAAAATTGTAAAGAATCATGTGACACTGAAGACTAATGGCTGCTGAAAATTTAAAATGTAATTTATTCCATCAAATGAATAAATGGTAATATTTCAGAATATTTTTGTTTTCCCCTATATTTTGATGATAATAATACATGCAGCCATGGCGAGCATGAGACTTTAAAACAAAAAGAAACCTTAAAAATTAAAATGTATAATGAACTATGTTACACAAATGTTTGGGTTTTTCATATCATTTCTCTCATTTTAAGTAGGTTCTAATTAATACTATTTTATAAAAACAGCACTTGCATTTCATACATGTTTGATATGCAAACATGGTTATTTTGTCAACACTGTAAGATTTTCTGACTGCGGTGACAATTCAATAGATGGAGCTGAAAGTTTTTTTTAGAGATGTAAAACCGCCATGCAGTCTTGTTTCACTCTTTAAAGTGAATGCTAGGTATTTATAATACATAATTAACACATTATTTTACAAATAATAATAACGTGATAATAACGAAAAAAATCCCTTAATTTTGCTCTATTCCCTCCCTATTCTAGCTCATGCTACTCTAAGCAATGTCCAATGTCCTTAGTATTTCGAGCACTTTTTGTGATTATTCCCTTCTTCATGACGGATCGCTTCCTGTATTCCTCAGTTGTAAGTCGCTTTGGATAAAAGTGTCTACTAAATGAATAAATGTAAATGTTATTTTTGTGTACTGTGTATCTGAGTTCACACATTAGGTTTTTGTTCCTCATTTATTAGAGTTAAATGTAGAGAACGCACAAAAAATCAGATAGGGATTGTATTACTTTTTATTTTTATTAAGTGTTATTGTTGTTATTTGATACTCATAAGAACAAACGTGATGTACATCAATGTACATGATACACATCCAATGACTTATGTGGACAACTTAACTTATTTTACTTCATTTAACAATGTCTTTGTAAGTCCATTGTTACAGTACTTTCTCTATTCAGCCTATTACAGAAACTATTTTCTCAGAAGACAACAAATGTAAAGTGTTTCTCATTTGAAATTGAGTGTTAATAAAATACCAAGCGATACCTGTTTTAAAAGAAAAAGGGCAAGCAGGAAATCTGTACACTACAACTTCTGTGCCACGATTCAGTGTCTTTTACATTCAAGCACACTCAGTAACTTCATCATACTGTATACAGTATTTTACAAGCAACTTTCTAAGACAAGAAAGTAGAATACTGCTCTTACAAAACACATGTGAATATCTGCATTTCATTCAACTCCATAATAAAAAATAGGTAAATGTAGTGTCTTTTGACCAAAGCCCTTCATTAAAACAACATTTGTTGCAGACATTGTGTCTGGTGGCAGTTTGTTATGGTCTTGTAGGTTTGTTGGAAAACAGCTTTTGTTGTAGCAGCCTGGAGACAAAAATAAAATGGTAGATCCTTTCAGACAGTAGTGAAGTTTCAGAGACAGCAGCAGTCCAGCCGATGGGCTTCCTTCCTGTGACGGATTATTGACATGTGTTGTAGATCTGAATCTGTTTATTGATAGCATTCAGGATTGCCTTCATTTTATCTTCTAGGCCATCCAGCTGCCTGGCTTTGCCTTCCAATACCTTCTGGTTTTCCTCATAGTCCTTTTCAAGCTCTATAGATACAAAACAACAACACAACCAGGTTAGATTTACAAAAGGAAATAAAACTATAACAGCCTTCCAAGAAAATGGCACAAGATCAATATTACTTGTCACCACAAGAGGGCATATATATACCGTATTTACAGTGCACTGCAAAAAAAGAGTCACTGTTTGGATTTAAATAGGCAAATGCTTAACAGTCAATGATGGGATCATTATGCAAGACTGGATAAAACTGTAAGAGATAGCAACTCTGAGAAAACAAAGGAAATTAACATCTGAACTCTATCTTGTGAAATTACCATCCTCATCCAAGACGAAATCCCACTGAGTTGATACATTTCATCCCCCTCACCCTCATCTCTCCCCTCCATATGTTGAAATTCACCCAAAATCTATATGGGTTATTGTGAACAAGTACTATACAGTATTATACATGTTTGGTATCATTTGAAATGTCTCAGTGTGACTGGTACAAAGGTCTCAATCCCACAGAAGTAAAGCAAAAGGTAACAAAGGTTTTAAGAGTTTAGAGATATTTTGCTTATTGTGTGTGGGTGTGTCCTCTGTCAATTGGTCTTTACCTCCTGTCCTCAATAAGGTGTAAACTACAGGTCTGAAGACTTGATTAATGCAAATTCCCATTGTGAACTCATGTTTACATTTGAAAGAGGTTTCTGTCTTGGTCTGAGTATTTAAGGAGATGTTGCAGTAGGGTCAGGGTGCGAACCTTTACACAGGTCAGCCCGTAATGCTGAGTGTCTTCTAGACACTCAGTGTTATGTAATTTTCATAAGTCAGGTATCCATCTTTTACTCTTTACTTCAGAGAATTTGATGTTATGTATGGATTATCTTTGAATTGATTATGTAATTTGCAAAACCACTACACTGATACACTGAAGGTTGCTGGTTCGATCCCAGCAGTCACCACCAGTGTGTCCTTGGTGAAGCTTAAGGGCACACTAGACTGATGTTTTAGAGCTCCGACTAACACATTGGCATTAGGTACGTATACTTAGACTGTAGAGGCTAGTGGACCTAATGGGTCTTCCGTTTAGAGCAACAAAAAGTTGTTAGACCAATCTAAATAGGCTGAGCCTCAACTCCTGATTATTGTGATATTATTCTAAATTACGTGTACGTGGGAAACCACGGCATGATTATGTAAAGTTACCATTAGAGGAAGTTAAGTTGGTCGCTTGGTTCTATGGTAATGGTCATGACCTCTGATTAGATATAGTCTTGCATTAATTAAGTGGGTTCAGATCTAAGGGGACTGAAGAAAATCTGGATGAATGGGTATAATTTCAACAAAGAGTTAAACAGAATAATCAAATGTGTAGTTAAACTATTATACAAATGACCAAATAACCAAATTGGCATTCTAACCTAAATTCAAGGTCGTGATAAAATGGAGTCAGATAAAAGTAAATTGGAATTAAATGACTTTGCCCTGCTGAAAAGACAGAACGTGCAGAAACCTTCACCCGCTAATCGTAAGCCATCATTGGGACAATTTGGCGGGCCTTATAATTATTGCAGTGATAATTAGCATGATATGTTTGGCAACAGTTCTTCTAATCCTAATTGATGGAGTGTGTAGCTTTTCATTTCTTTAACAACCATGTAGGAAGACATACCATGACCATATTCTAGGATGACAATGTCAAGATTCATCAGGCTCAAATTTTGAAAGAATGGAGCATGAAAAATCATTTTCACACATGAATTGGCACCTCTGAGTCCAGACCTTAAATTAATTGAAAGTCTTTGGGATGTGCTGGAGTAGACTTTACAGAGTGCTTGACTCCTGAAATGTCAATACAAGATCTTGACCAAAAATTGATGCACCTCTTGATGAAAATAAATGTTGTGATTAGGGTTGCCTACTTCAGAAAAGGAATATCTTGTTTTTTTTTATAGGAAAGTAAGGGACACTCAAAATATTTGTACTGTACCACATAGTGTGTCATTTCAGTGTCTACAGTTAAGTATTTGTATAAAAGGTTCTCAGACATAAACATTTGTTTTGCTTAACCTATTTATTTAGTTCAATTTAATTCTAAAAATAATTTTAATGTCATACAAAAAATGTCACATTACACACAAACCATTGTTCAAAATAACAGCATTTATCAGAAATAGAACGCTTTTGTAACATTTCCTTTCAAAAGTTTGGGGTCAGTAAGAATTTTTTTTGGAAAAAAATTAAAGAAAGTAATACTTTTATTCAGCAAGGATTCATTAAATGTATCAACAGTGACAGTAAAGACATTTATAATGTTACAAAAGCTTTCCATTTCAGATAAATCTGTTATTTTGAACTTTCTATTCATCAAAGAATCCTGAAAAAAAACAACATTTGTTTAATGTTGATAATAATCAGAAATGTTTCTCGAGCAGCAAATTACATCAGTATATTATTCCCTCAGGTAGATTGCATGTTTTCTTGTGTGGTTGGAACAATAATCATGTTGTTTGCATTTGCCATTAGTGGGAGTGACCAGAATGATTAATTTTCAATTTAGTGTCTGTTATTCTTATGGTCTAGGCTCTATCGTATGCCTGCAACACAGTCTTTTCTTTTTTGCAGGTTTATTCATATTTGCAGGTTAATCTGTATTTCCACATGCCAAATCGACTGAACAGCATCGCACATTGTCCTAATTTTTTTTTTTTGTGGAGGAATTGCCGCATTTAGGCTACTTAACGTATACTGATGCACGTGAGGGTGGCTGTGATTGGATGATAAATACTGAAATTAATTTACATTTTTTAATTAAACTTTTACTCAAACTGTTATATTGATAATATAAAATGTAAATGGACATTTTTTTAATGAAATTAGAAACAAATACAAAACCCAAGTATTTCCACTACTGGTCTCAGACAGTACTTCCAAATTCATAAAATTATAAGGCAATTAAAGGAATTGTTAGGATTTATCTAATTGAACAGTAAGAATAGATTTCCTCCAGTTCTCTGTGCGTCTCCCACACACTTACCTGCCAGCCGCTGCAGTTTATCCTGGGCATCCTTTAGCAGTTCCTTTGCTTCATCTCTCAGGTGCTCTGCTTTCTGCTTGGCGTCCTGCATTGTCTTCGCCTTACTGTCCATCAGACCCTGAACAGTACGATACTTATCGGACAGCTCGCCGTCCAGGATCTAAAACAGATGATACGGTCACTAATTTCTGGTAAACAAAACACTCTATGACAAACAGAAGTCTGTCACATACTTCTTTAGCTTCATTGGCCTTGTCCCGGGCCATGGTGGCAGTCTCCTCTGCCCGTGCTGCATCCAGGCTGTTGTTGGCACGTTTGGTCTTTAAGGCCTCTATTTGGCGTCCCAGATCTCCCAGCCTGTCCATAGCATCATTAAGATCTCTCTCATGAGCTGTGGTCTCTGACTGGATCTTTAAAAAGATTGCAAGAACGCTTGTCAAAACCGATTAATTTAGAACCATAAAAAAGTTAAGCCACATTAAGTTTGTTTTACCTGTGCCAGCTGGTTCTGAGTTAAGCCAATGTCATTTCTAGCTTTCTGAATGGCCTTCTCTGCAGCTGCCTGGGCCCTACTGGCATCATTCAGGGCCTTTTTCACACTCTCAGCTGTGCTCTTCACTCCCTCTGCCTTATTCCTATAGTAAAAGAATATGGATTGCGTTCACATTTAAAAAGTGATATACAAAAACAAAAAACAACCATATGTGCAGATAGTCACCTGGCTTTCTTGGCATCCAGCAGCAGCTGTTCTGCTTTGCGGACGTCATTCTGAGTCTGCTCAAGAATGGCGTCCACATTGGACAGACTCTTGACACGGTCTTTAATCTCGTCTGCGAGGTGTCGAATCTGCTTGGGAGAAGCTGGGATAGACAGCGCCAGCACCCGATTGGCCACCGCCTCAATGCTGTCAGGATCAGCCCCCTCCTCTGCAAATATTCAACATGTAGACAGTGACCATTAAAGGGTTTAAGTTTTCAGCCAAGTCTGGGATAGTACTGAACCTGGGGTTGAGCTCAAAAGAATACAAAGAAAGAATTGTAAGTTAAGATTCTATGAGAAGAAATTGAACAATTAAAGAGAGAAAATATATGAAAATGTCTGTAAATTTTAGTACAAGTATTAACTATAGTAATTGCTCTGTTTTATGCATTTTACTTTCTTATTAGTTTAGTTCTGTTTTATTCTCTTATAATAATTTAATAAATTAATAAATATAATATAATTAATATAATATAATACAATTTCTTACATTTAATTAGTAAGTAAAATTCAGCAGTCTCTTTGGATAATTTGTAAACTGGTAAGAACTAAGAAAATGAAAAAAGAGAGCTAGAATATAAGATTTAAAAAACTATTCAGAAGTATCCTATTAAGTGCAAAGTAGAATAAGATGCAGAGAATAGTCTGCCACGTATTTTATGTTATTATTTTTTGTTTATTTTTATTATCTGTATAATATAATATAATATAATATAATATAATATAATAATTAAAAACTCACGCATGAGGAATTCCCGAATTTGTTTGATGAGGTCCCTCAGGTCGTTGTTAGAATGATCCACCTTGTTCTTGGTATCGCTAGCTTTTTCCAAAGCTGCCTGGGCTCTATCCCTAGCCTCTTGAGCCTTGGTCTTAGCATCTGCCACCTTAATAAGGCCATCAAGACAACATAAGATGCAGAGAAAAGACTGAACACATTCTGGAGAATGTTAATAAAAGGAATTGTCAGTAATTAAAACGTTATAATCATGCTAGTCATTGGTTAGAGTGTCTCTACCTGTTTAAAAAGCTCTTCCACCACTCCCATAGCTTTATCCAACTCTTTTTCTGCATGCTTAGATCTATCCAGGGCATTGTTGGCCACTGCAACAGCTCCATTGCAATTCAGGCCTCCACAGTGACGTTTGCCCTCGTCATCACGACAACCAGCACCACCACAAGGGCTGTCCACACATGGAGCATCACCCGGTGCTCCACATACCTACAACAATAATAAATCAAGAGCTCTAAAGTAAACCGATATAACAATAAAAATATTATAAATATAAACCTTTTAAAATAATATTTTTATATATGATAAAAATTATATACAAATATTTAAATTAACAATCCAGATGTGATGTATCCAATGTACTGTTATAACTTAAAATTTGAGGCATCCATCTCAAAGAGCTGCTTACCTTTTCATTGATTTTCTTTATGTCCAGATTCTGAGCTTTTGCATTTAAGTCTGTGAGTGTACGTTTGTTGGCAGCGTTTTTGCGGTTAAAATCATCTCTCTTTTGGGCAATTAGTCGCTCTGTTTTCTTGCGGGTGTCTGCCGATTTGCTCACTGTGCTGGGAATGTCAGTGGTTGATCTGTTGGCACGATGCTCTGCGTCACGTGACTTGTTGTACGAGGCCCGGATGCTGTCATATGCACCTGATGAAGGATACCAAATATTACAAATCCTTTTCCTTTTCCTTTTCCAATAACAAAGATTAGTCAATGTATTGGTCTGTGGGAGATAATAATAAATAAATGCCACTTGTTTTGATATTATGTTATACAATGCAAAGATTTCCAACATTTGTTAGTGTGGCCTAAAATAACACTTTTCGGGGCCACTGTATCGACAGCATCAGTGACTAACCCAAGAAGTTGGAGTTCTTGAGGATGTCAAGCTGACGGTTAAGCTGATCTGAGTTCAGGTTGAGCTCTTTCGCTTCTCTCTCCAGGGTACTTAACGCATTACTGGCCTCATAGTTACTGTCCTGCACAGCGGTCAGGTCTCCCTCCAGCTGGTTCAGTATGTCCGTGGTCTCACCAATCTGAGCTCTGGGAGAAGAAAATATAAAGAGAGCAATGATATTACGCAGCGCCTGAAAATAGTCCCCAGCACGTTCTCTGTGCAAGCAGGTTGTCACGTTGGTTATGTTGACGGAAGTTAGCCTATTTTCAGGCGCTGCGTAATATCATTGCGCCGCTGCACCCATGGTAGGGCAGCAAAGTTCCCGGATTATTACGCAGGAATGAGAATATAGTACCTAGCCATATCGGTCTAGAAAATTGCTACTTTTAATTTTCCGTCGGTCTTAGTACACGATGTAACTATACACATCACAACATGTAAATAGGAAAATGTTGCCGTTATTTTGTCATTTATTGAGCAGTAGGCTAGATGGAGCCGTTTACCTCCAGTCTTTGTGCTAAGCTAGGCTAGAGGTGGGTGCGTCAGACAGTTATGGCACGCACGGAGATAAAAATGGTATGTATGGACTTATCTAACTCTGGGGGATACGGTGAATAAGCTAAAGTCCCAAAAGGTCGGCATGTTCCTTTAACAAAAAGAAAACCTTAAATAGTTTCCAAAATTAATCTTTTGATTTCTCAATTTGTTCCAAAGTCGGCTTGCCATGGTCCATAATGTTTGAACAAAACTACAACAGAGTGCTGTGAGGTGGTATGCAGTTGTCCACGTCTGTTACCATGGGTTCTACGGCAGTAAAAGCGGAAACTGAAGGTAACGCGGATATGACGCCATTGACAGGCAACTCCCACATACGTCCCGGTTCCTTGGTTAAAATCACAATTTTCTCACAGTTTACAAATAGTTGGAAACAATTGGGATATTGTAAGTACTCAACTGAACAAAATATATAACACTGGCCTAGTGGTTTTTGGATATTTTACTGCAAAAATCCTACATATTGCACCTTTAAGAGTTATTGATCTCATCTGATACAATCAAAAGACATTCGCTAATTAAATTAAATAATTTAATTTAATCTAATTAGTTTCTAACATAATCTAATGTAACTAAATAATTAAAATGTAAAGTATAATTTACAAGAAAAAGTATGAATTTTTTAAATGTACAGGATATACAGTCAAACCAAAATTTATTCAGACACGTTCAACATTTTCTCACATTATCACAGTTTATTCGCTATAGTTTAGAAAATGGTAATAAAATATGACAAGAACTAAGTTAAACTGTGTCAGAACAAGTTCATCTTGATAATGTCAGATACATTTGATAGAAATCTGTCAGCTGTTAAATTTAAGTACACAATTAAATAATACCAATTTAGGTCAACCAATTACCAAGCAATGCTTATTGTGTTCAGTTTGTGGTGTAAAAGGTCACATTAGCAATTAAAGAAAAAACACTTAAGCAAAACATGGTCAGGTCAAAGTGTCTGAATCATTTTGGTCTGGTCATTTTACTGGGTAGTCCACTGTATGAAGAATTTTTGGGTATAATACGTCACAGTTTACTTTATTTTGCTATCCTTACTTACATAAATGAACTAGTGTCCTGCACACACTAAAAATGTATATCTGGTGTCTGAATAATTCTCTGTTTGACTGTATGTTATAATGACCAGTAATATACTTACTTTGAAGGTCTAAATAAAAAAAAATGTCTTTGCTAATGTTCTCTATTAATTTCAAAAGCACTCATAAATAATACTAGTATGTAACTAGTAATATATCCTTTTACTAATAATTGAGTATAGTTATGAAGAAATTTCCCCCTGCCCACCAACACCCTCAACTAGTCCTGCAGATCTTTCAAGCAATACAACAGAATTTAGGGTCTGCAAATGTGGTGTATTTCCCTCTAACCAAACTGTACCTGAGATCCTCTATCATGCCCATCAGAGTGGTCACAGCTTCTGCGGTGGCATTACGGGCATTAACAATGTCCCGCGCCTGCGCCAGCATGTCCTCCAATTCTTTAAATTTTCTCTCGAAGGCTCGAGTCAAGCCGGTAGTGTGGAGCTCCTTGGCTCGATCTGTGAGAGCTTTGGTTCTGGTTGCCAGATCCTGAACGATGCGGTCCCAGTCCCCAAAGCACTGGTGGCAAGGCTTGCAATCAGGGAAGGTGCCAGAGAAGCCACGGGCACATTGATCACAGCGAACGCCTGACACTCCCTGCTGGCACACGCAATGACCAGTCACACGGTTGCATTGAGGTGACTCGATGCCACGGGGGTCACAGTCACATGCTGTGGGAGGAGAAGTAATTAAATCAATTGGATTTTGGGAATTATGAATAATTGTGAATCAAAAATGACTTAATGATGAAATGTGTTACAATGTGTTTGCATTATAGATGATATGGATACAGGCCGAATATATAAAATGCTCTAAAAGATCACAGTACCTCGGCATAGTACTCTTGGGTCACCCCAGTGATTCTCCTGGCAGTCTTTACAGGTCTTTCCTCCAAAGCCAACACGGCACTGGCACTGGCCTGTGAACTATGAATTTGGGTTCAAAAAGAGGAATAGCTACATTTAAGACTCAGAAGTCTAGCAACTTGGAATGCAAGTTAAATATGGTACCATATCAGTAATCAGATATTTCTTTTAATTTATCGGTATAGATATTTAATTGCTCATAGTCAACTATTACTTAAAGTTAACACTGTTAAATAATAAAGTAATCTTTGAAATTTTGAAAAAGAATATCCATTATTATACTGTACTGTAATGCTGTGATGCCTCATTTTACTTGTAGCATTAAAAACAATTGAGTTTAGTTTTGTTAGTGTTTTATTTTTCATTTATTTAGACAAAATAGTATAGAAATGTAATATTGTCCATAAAAAATTAATATTCGGTTATCGGCCATAACAGACAATGACCACAGAAGCCTTTGCCAACTGGTTGCCTTTCAGTAAGTCAGGTCGAACTACTGGGCAAACTGTGTCATGTAATTAATATTCATGAGCCTATTTTAATATTATATTTTTTAATATATGTAATATTATGTAATATAATGTTATTTATACCATTTATACCAAACTGAATTTTCAGCATCATTACTCTAGTCTTCAGAAATCATTCTAATATGCAGATTTGATAAAATATTATTATCATCAATGTTTAAAACAGTCGTGCTGCTTAATATTATTGTAAAAACAATAATACGTTTTTTTTCAGAATTCTTTGATGAACAGAAAGTTCAAATGAACAGCATTTATTAGAAACAGAAATATGTTTTTTTTGGTAACAAAAAGTCTTTACTGTCACTTTTGATCAACTGAATGCGTCCATGCCAAAATAAAGCATAAAAAAAATCCTACTGACCCCAAACTTTTGAACGGTACTGTATGGAAGCCCATTTGCCCTTGGTGTGTGCTGTATTTGTGAGTTGAGGGTACCTCATTACAGGCAGATGTGTAGGCATTGTTAGGGTCACAGCCACAGGGCTCACAGCCCCGCCCACTTGCCAGGCTCCAGTAGTTGGGAGCGCAGTGATCACAGGTTTGTCCAATAACATGAGGCAGACACTGACACTGTCCTGTGGCACGCTGGCACACGCAGTCATCTCGAGACAGACACTGACTGCGCTCCGTGCCCAAGAAGTTGCAGGTGCACACTGGGTAGATTAAAGTGTTGTTATGTTTATTATTGTTATTAGTGCACTATAATGTGGAAAAGTAATTTGAGACCCAGGTAAACTCACTCCGGCAGTTGCGGCGGGAAGCATCTCCATAGTATCCGCTTTTGCACACGCTGCAGTCGGATCCTTCAGTGTTGTACAGGCACTTGAGACACTGGCCAGTACGCTTGTCACATGCCTCAGGATCTGATAGGTCAATGTTGTTACTGCAACGACAAGGTTGGCACTGCCCACCGGGTTTAGAGGGGTCACCGTAATAACCAGGAGCACATTCTTCACAACGTGGACCTGGTTGATGAAGAAAGCAGGAGTTTAGTAGCAAAAAGATAGAGTTTTAAAATGTCTTTGACAATGACAATTTAAAATGTCGGGAAAAAAGATGAAAAGAAAAACAACTTTAATACACATTTTTAATGCTGAACTGAATTCATAGATTCATATTTTCTTGAGAATAGCTCTAAAATTGCTCTAAAATCTGTCACAAACTAAAACCACAACAGGATAATCCACAGTCTTCTTGGGATAAAGTACTTCCACTTTCATGATTTTTTTTTTTTTTCATAACCTGTACAATATATATTATAGGGTTTCTTAGTACAAAAGTAATGTAAGCAATATTAGGTTCACATATCTGAAGGAAAAATTGTTAAACCTAGTAGAAATGATCTGAAGAACAGTTTTTGGTGGCTTAGTGTTAAAATAAGTGTAATCCAGGGGATTGTATTAAATTATTAAGGAAATTATTAATGAAATAAATATTTAAGGGATGGATGTGCACACATACAAAATCGTCATGTAAAGCTCTACTAAGAATACAGTCTAAGAATACATATTGTTACATAAAGTTATGAAAAATGACTCTCCAGAAGATTTTACATTAATCTTAATGTCAAATTATAATATACTCAGCTGTCTGAATACTAGTAATAATCTCCTGTAGAGTGATGAGGTACAAAGCATCAGAGTGATAAATTATTATTAAAAAAAAAAAGAAAAAAAAGGTCTGAAACATTTTGAAGCTCATTTAGCTTAGCTGTAATATTAATTCTTTCTAAACAGGATGCCCTGATTCATGTATATTTATTCACTCTGTTGCTATGTTCAAATTTCTTTGCAGCCAAGTGCTACATAGAGACACACGCCTGCTTCTCTGGCTCAAAAGCTGGCAAAGCTTTTACAAATTATTCAAACAAATACTACAATTTAATTTATTTTGTATTGCTACAAAAAATTAACCAGTGAATTTAAATGAGCCATCCGTACAAACTGATTCATTGAACTAAGCTGAACTTCCCAATGCTTAATATGAGAAAGAGAAGATTTTAGGTTAGCGTTTAATTAATACTATTTAATTTCAATCAACTGTAAAGCTAAGCACTGGAAAAGCTTAAAAAGTTTTTAAAAAAAACTACTAGTAGCTACATTTAGTTAGTTACTCCCCAACACTGCTCAGTCACAAATGCTTAAACTGGGTCGAGTGGGTCAAACTGCACTTGGTGCAGTTTCACAGGGTTCTGCAAATTAACATGCAAGGTGTGAAGTGCGTGAGCCATGCGCTAGGGAGGGACGGGAGGGGTGATGGAGCTCCATGGTTACTCACGCTTGAGGACTGCCCCTGCAGAGCGCTTTACAATCCCTGTGTCCAGTTGAGGGGGGACAGGAGATAACACACATGATCACTGTAGGTCTGATCAGACTGACAGTGGCCTCTGATTATGACATGTTCTGCATCCTATCCAGATGCAGATGGACTCAGGGTGTTAAATGGCAAAATAAAGCCCTGTTCAAGCACTTATTAATTTGGGAAGTGATAAAAAAACTACATTCTCCTGTTGCATGTATGCAAGAGATGCAACTGCACATGACCCAGACCTCATCTTTATTAATTGTATTCCATCTATCTCTGGAAAGAAAGAAAGGTTAAAAATACCTGTGTAACCCTGGTTACAGTTGCAGACCACCTGTTGGTTGCGGTTGTCTTGATAACATGAGGCGGCAAAGTGGCGTCCGCTGCTGGGGCCTTCAGGACAGGGGCAGGGTTGACACTGATTCCCCAAACCAAGGGCCGGGTTTCCAAAGTAACTATTAGCACACCTGTAACAGGAGGGATTTATTACATTAGCTTGGGCAAAGAAACATTCACAAGAAAAATCAACCCTTTTCATTGTGTGCCTGAAAGCTTTCAAAAAAACCTGCTTTTCTCAAATATTTAAATGTCCTTTAATGTTAGCAACTATCAGATTAACCATACATCTTAAAATGTCAAAAATGCCTGCTTTATTACTTGTACCTTTCACATTGGTCCCCTGCTGTATTGCTTCTGCAGTTGAGACAGGCTCCAGTCCTCTGGTGGCACTCGTCAGCATGGCCGTTACACTGGCAAGACCTGCAGTTCGGGAAGCCCCAGTGTCCACCCTGACAACCATCACAGCGCTGACCAAATGCACCAGGCCGGCATGGACACTGTCCTGTGTACTGGTCACAGAAACGGCTCTGAGAGCCCTCCAAACTACATTCACAAACTAAAGAAAAATGAATGAATGAATAAATTAATTAATGAAGCAAGGAAGGAATGAAAGAAAAATGAAACAAATGAAAAGAAAGAAAAAATAAAAAACAAACAGCAACAACAACAACAAAAAACAAAGAATAAAAATGAAAAATAGAAAAAGCAAACAAACAAAAACAAATAAATAAAAAGAATGAAACGAATAAAACAAACACAAAACAAGCAGCAACAACAAAAGCAAAAGAAATAAAAACAATAAACAAACAAACAAAAAGAAAGAAAGAAAACAAAACAGCTACAATAAAAACAAAAGAAATAAAAACATAAAAAGAAAGAAACGAAGCAAGAAACAAACAGCAACAGCAATAGAAAGAAAGAAAAACAAATACAAACATAAAAGAAAGACGGAAAGAAAATTATTGATGTACACTACTGTTTAAATGTTTTAGATCAGTACAATTTTTTAATGTTTTTAAAAGAAGTCTATTCTGCTCACCAAGGTTGCATTTATTTGATCTAAAATACAGCAAAAACAGTATTATTGTGAAATGTTCTTTAAATTAATTTAAAAAAAATTTTTTTTTACCACGTTTTCAATATTGATAATAAGAAGAAATGTTTCTTGAGCATCAAATCAACATATTAGAATTTGACACTGAAGACTGGAGTAATGATGCTGAAAATTCAGCTTTGTATCACAGGAATAAATTGCATTTGAAAATATATTCAAATAGAAAACGTTTATTTTAATATTACTGTTTTTACTGTATTTTGGATCAAATAAATGCATTCTTGGTGAGCAGAAGAGACTTCTTTTAAAACATTAAAAATCTTACCGATCTAAAACATTTGAACAGTAGTGTACCAGAGCAGGGAAAAGGGTTTTAGAATATGTCTCTTACATTTGCACCCAGAAGGGCCAAAGCCATAAGCCCCCGGTGCACATTTATCACAGCGCCGGCCTGATATGTTGGGCCTGCAGCGGCACTGACCCCCACGGACTTCACACTCTGAGCTGAGCGAACCCTGAGGATCGCACTCACAAGCTGTGGAAGAAATGTACTTGTCTTAATAAAAAAAAAAAAAAAAAACAATATTCCCCTGTTGCAACCCCATACTCACGCAGCGCGCCGTCGTTAATGAGGGCAGACATGCTGGTGATGAGTTTAGCACACACTTCACTCATCTGTGGGCGGGACACACTCTTGGCAGTCTCGTGGCAGCGGTAACGCTCATAGCTCTGCTTCCGTGCAACGGAGGCAGGGTCTCCCGCGGTAAACATCTCTAGAGAAGAGTAATGAGGGAGAAGGGCAATCTAGGGAGGTGAGGGGACGAAAGGAACAAGTCAAAATGAGACAGAACATGAAGAAGACCTGATAAAAGTTGAATAAAATCACAGATACATGCTTACAGAGTCAACAAATACAAAGGCATTAGTGGAGGTAAGGATGCTGTTCCTGTCAGCGTAACGGATGAACTCCACACGCAGTTTGTAACTCACTCCTCTTTCCAAACACACCGGCTGAGGCAGAACCACAAACCTGCAGCAGTGCAACAGAAATACTATAAGCAAAAATTACTTTCTGAGAAGATTCTGGTATACAGAAGTGAAGGAAAACATGAGCCTACTTGAAAAAAAATGAAAATGCTGTCATAATTTTCTCACCCTCATGTCGCTCCATACCTGTATGACTTTATTTCTTCTTTGGAACAAAAAAAGAATATATTTTGAAAAATGTCTATGCTGTTTTGAACCCCATTGACTTTCATTATATGGACAAAAAGAGTTGAAACATACTTCAACATTTCTCTTGTGGGTGAGTAAATAATGACAAAATGTTCTTTTTTTGTGTGTGAACTGTCCCTTTAAAAATTCATACATGTGTTTCACAGACCTGGCACCAGAGGGAAGCGATACGGTTAGCAGATCATCTGCAGGGATGGTGTTTCCACATGGACTGCTGGTAGGTATGGGGCCTGGTCTAATCACCATCACACGGACCTCCTCCCAGTCCCGTGGCATCTTTAAAAACACAAACGCATATAAGTATACCTATAACACACTTCTTATGCCTATGAAGCCAATGAGGGGACATGTAATGTCTAAGTGTACCATTTACCTGAAGTTCATAGCGAATGAGGATGTCATATTCCATAGAATATGGAACGTTATTAATGGCGAACTCCAGCATACCACCTTCAGGAGCCCGTGCAAACCCAGTGCCTGTCCACAAGACGGGTCGGCCCGGCTGGTACTCTCTCTCCTCAAACGCAGAGCCCTATCAAATATAAAATGTTAAATGTAATCTTTAGAAAATCTCAAAGTGAACATTTATTTTTCATACTGTACATTATATCACTTTGATTTTAGTTTAGTGTTTTATGTTTAATTTATTTAGACAAAATAGTGGGGAATTATTATTTATTTATAACATTTTTATAATATATTTTTACATTTTAATATTTATTCATATTAAATAATTATTGATATCGGACAATTTTGATGTAAGCACCCCAGCCCTAACAAATATTTGATTGTAATATCTTTAGAAGATATCCATATTACTTTCCTTTTGCCACTTGGCATGCAAAAACAAACCATCTTGAGAGACTTTTTTTTCCAAGTTCTGTACTTACTTGACCCAGTTTGGCATTTTCAGCCTCATAGATGTAGTGGTCGAGGGCCATGAAGAAATACCCAGACTCCACCTGGCTACACTGTCGTCCAATCATGTGACTCCGACAGTGACATTGCCCTGTTTCCATTGAGCACCTGAATGACACAAAATACATAATGATTATGTCAATTAAATTTTATATTATTTATTTAAAAATGACCAAAAGCCTGATTCCTCATAAACTGAACAATACTGACTGGTTGTCTGTAGCTCCACCCACATCACAGTCACACCCTCTGCAGCCAATGGCATCATGACTCAGGGCCCAGTGCTCAGGCTGTAGGAAAAGCACAAAAAAACACACAGGTGAGATGTATTCTAATAAAAACAATAATATGACATTTAATATTCAGATTGTTGACTACGGGTACGATAAAAAACACTGTGACAGAACCATGGTATGCTGATGGAACAACGCGATACTTTGATACCATGCCATGGTAACAAATTACCATATCCAAACACCATTTTAAAAACAGTAAAGAATTACCATGGTACATATCTATAAAATTATATGATATCACTCTAATACTAAAGGCATTTATTGCTGGTCTAATTTCAGGATACAGTTCTTCCTTTCATTCCATTTTAAGCTGTGTGAAAACCTACACCATCTGCCATAAGCCCCTGGGCTAAATGCAGACATTGTTGAGCAAACATTTTCAGTTCATGTTCCCACCCAGTAGAGAAGACAGAAGGTACCAGTAAAAGCATGCAGTGCTTACTGGTGAATGATAACCAGAATGTTCTCAGAAAGGTGTATGGGGAATAATAAACTACTAAAAAGGCAAGCTTGTTTTTCAGCTCTACTTACCAGACATTGGTTGCAGCTGTGTCCAGTGACCAGGCGTTTACAGAAGCAATCTCCACTAACAGGGTCACACTGGGAGCTACCGGTCAATGTACCCCTAGGGTCACATTTACATGCTAATGCAGACCAGTGAGAGAAAGAGAATGATTTTGAATCAAGAGTAAAATATACCAGAAAAATGCTAAAAGTGCTGAGGCATTTAATTCCTTTCTAACTTTGATTGAAAAAAAATGCTTTGAAATGTCAATGTGTCTAATAAAAATATGCTAGGATTCAAACATTTTGGGTCAGTAAGATTTGTTTTAAAGAAATTAATAATTTTAAAAAGCAAGGATGCATTAAATTGATCAAAAGTGGCAGTGAATACATTTATAATGTTACAAAAGATTTCTATCTCTAATAAATGCTGTTCTTTTGAACTTTCTATTCATCAAAGAATCCTGGAGAAAAATGTATTACGGTTTCTACAAAAATATTAAGCAGCACAACTGTTTTCAACATAATAATAAGAAATGTTAATAAATCAGCATATTAGAATGATTTCTGAAGGATCATGTGACACTAAATACTGGAGTAATGATGCTGCATTTAGCACTTTGCATCACAGGAATAAATTACATTTTAAAATTTCTCAAAATATAACAGTTTTTACTGTATTTTTGAACAAATAAATGCAGCCTTAGCAAACATAAGAGACTTTTTAAAAAACATTACATTTTGTACGGTAGTGTTGTTATATTAGCTATATATAATATTGGATATTTAGTTGTTCATGTTCATTCCCTCTATGTTTACAGCTAAATTAAAGTTTATCCTTAAAACACAAATCATTTAATAACACTATTAAATGTAATCTTTAGCAAATCTCAAAATGTATTTACAGTTTTCATACTGTATAATTTTGTCTAAATTCACTTGTAGCATTTAAAATGACAGATTTTTAGGTTTTAGTATTTATTTTTCATTTATTTAGACAAAACAGTAAATATTTTTAATATCAGCAATGTATGGGTTATACCATGAAATATAATTATCAGCTGATTGGTAACGGCTTGTACTTACGTTGGCAGCCACGAGGGTCGCTAGCACTGAGCCCAAAGAAACCAGACTTGCATTTATCACAGCGCGGGCCTTCAACGTTGTCTTTACAACGACACTGCCCAGCAATCATACGTGAAGAGGGGTCATCATGCCCGTCACAAATGCCACCGTTCAGAGAACCATCTGGGTCACAGTCGCAGACTGCCAGGGAGAATAGACGTAAGCAATCGTACAGAGTATAATGCATAAACGTATATGTTTAGCATTTATCTCACACTTACCCACGCAGACCCCAGGGTCTCTGATGTCTCTAGTTGGATCCTGATAGTAAAAAGGTTTACAGGTCTCACAGTTGCGGCCCATGGTGTTGTGGAGACAGTTGTCACACACGCCTCCACTGATGTTCCCCGTAGCCAGATACACCGCCATGTCAAAATGACACTTGTTGGAGTGACCGTTACAGTTGCATTCTTGGAAAAAGAGGAAAGTGTTAACTGTGGTATCAGAAATCTATGTCTGTATGCACTGCATGAGCAATATTATTATGGTTATTGATAATTACTCTTGCAGGCATTAGTGTTTCGGCCCTCAGCTGGATTCCAGGGCAGGTCATTATAGAAGTCATCACACTTTTCACAGTTCAGTCCATTCGTGTTGTGTTTGCACACACACCTCCCGTGTACCTAGAATGAAAGAGAATTCACCTCATCTTGTAGTATTAACCTCTCTGGCAACTTAATGTTTGTCTCTTGTTACAATAAGCCAATCATTTTTTGTCATATTATGGATAACAACTAAATGGTCAATATTAAAATTCTGTACTACTTTGTCCAAATAACCAATACATAAATATATAAATAAAACTAAACTATTTAAAAAGCTACAAGTGAATTTAGGCATTACAACATTTTAATGTACAGTATGGATACCTATTTTAATGGAGTTAACTAGTTAACTGAGGTTCGGGAGCAGGACCATGCCTCAACTAATCACCTGACTTCTCAAAACCTTCTTATATTGGTTCGCCCCTTACAGTATGGTTTGTTCTCGTTCTTTTGTCTCGTTCTCCCTTCCCCTCCCTGTCGCATCCATTCAACCATCTTTACCATCCCCTGTTCTCTTCCCTTCCAGGTTGTATAGCTGATGATGTGTTTACTGGCATGAGTGCAGGACAACCTGACGATCACATGACATCACAGCAATAGCAAATCACAACCCTCCAATCAATTTTCCGATGGACAAAATCAAGTCCCGCCCTAAAATTTTTTCTTGTTTGAGAAGCTGTTTCCCTCGGATATACATGACAATAGGGAAGAAAACACAATTGCAACTTCCTTTTCCTGCCAACTTTAAGTGAGCATTGGATGACAGCAAAGATAGTCTAAATGTAAAAATAGGCTAAATGAGCATGTACATCTAGCTACAGTTTGGTAACTCACCATGCCCTCAATGTCATCCCTGATGCCGTCAATAGGAGCACACTCGGAGGCGTGGCCATAGCAGAAGCAGTTGCCCCTGACAACCAGCTCATACATGGCATAGTAGTATTTCTCTTTGATCTCTGGCCGTGAGTCCAGCAAATTATCACCCAGAGTGTGCAGCTCGGTGAAGTTCAGACGGAGGTTAGTGATCTTCAGCTGGTCTGCAATATGAAGACATTGGTATTAGTGGAGGACAGAGGCCTATAAACCAAGAAGAAAGATTTTGATGTGAGAATGGATGAAAAACATTGTTCACACCAAGGATGATAATGATAAAGATATAGTTCTAAAAATCGTTCTCAATATTAAATAATTCACATTGAAAAACATTGAGAGCCAATCAGAATCCATCCTGCTTTAAGAGACAAGCATGCGCGTAGAATAAACAGAACAATATTGTCCGCTGGTGTGGATGCTAATATAGTTATATTTATAGTTAAAAGCTATAGATATTAGCAGGTGTACACTACCATTCAAAAGTTTGGGGTCAGTAAGATTTGTTTTGGAAGAAATTAATACTTTTATTCAGCAGGAATTACTTAAAGGTGCCTTTGAATAGAAAACTGTATTTACCTTGGCATAGTTGAATAATAAGAGCTCTGTACATGGAACTGACATACCATGAGCCTCAAACACCATTGTTTCCACCTTCATGTGTAAATCTTGTGCGTACAAAAGACCACTGAAAAACGAATACCAACATAACACCGACTGTGATGTAACAGTCGGGATCAATAATATATTTACGCCCCCCAGATTTGCATATACCAGCCCATGTTCAGGCAGTATTAACATGGACCTGCACAGCCGAATCATCAGAAGATCTGCAGGTATTGTGAAGAGGATTGCGTTCGAGAATTCAAGTGTTTATGCTTGCGGTTGCCAGATTTCAATCATTTAAATCGCCCAATCAGAGCTTTTGTGTTAAAAGAACACGTATCCGGAGTTTTACTTACAATTTGCAATCTGGCAACCATGTGCACGTGCGCGGATGATCTGAAAACCAATAAACAAGTAAGCTGCATTTCAGCAATCTCCATTTGAGATTTTCTGCTTAAAGTGTCATTCATGTGGTCTGTGTTCTGTCACGACTCATGAGCCGCTCGTGCTGTTTGTGATTGTGTTTGCTGAATAACTTCACTTGTGTGAGCTACTGAAATGAGCCTAGCTGTGAAACAGCCAATCAGAGCAGAGCTCAACATTATTATTCATGACCCTTCCAAATAAGGTAATAACAGCCCATTTAAAAAAAAAAATCCCCCTGTTAACCAATGACCTCTGTCCCCTTCTCCCCTGAGCCAATGGCCTGCTCCTCAGTGAGAGGTCACAGTCAGCTAAGCATGGAGGCCTTTAGCAGGAGTGTGGCGGATAGAATGCTGTTACGCTTCACAGACACTCAATGAAGTGGGACTTATGTGATTTATAAGGAAAAGAGTTGGAGGGAAAATCATGGAGTTCTAGTCGTGTGTTTGTGTGTGTGTGTGAGAAGCACATATCCCAACATCAGAGAATGCAGCTTCTGTGCACATTCTGTTTGTTCCAGTCATGCTCTAGATGTTCAGTATAACAGAAAGTAAGAGCCACACAGAGAGTGTGAGATCAATTTATACACACTCGCACTGTGCATGACTGAGAACTCACAGCTGTATAGGAATATTACACTGACCAGCTGAATCAGCTAATTCTACTACTACACACTGTGATGGTACGCAGCTTCAATACACTTGCACGTTATTTCATCGTTATTTCATCTTGTCATGATCCCTGCCTGTGTTCCCTTGTCTCGTGTTGGACTCTGTTCCTATTGATTCTGTGTTCTCTTCCTGTGTTTAGTTCCTGTTTGCTTTGTGTCTTCTTAGTTTTTCTATAGTTACCCTTGTTTGTCGCCATAGCAACCCTAGTTAGTATATGACAATTTATCACCTTCACCTGTCCTGTGTTAGCCTCTTGTTATCTTCTGTATTTAAACCCCAGTGTTTTCCCATGTTCTTGTGGAATCCCTGCATTGCATGTAAATATGAAATGCCGTGAATTTGTTTGTGAGACAAAAATGTAATGCCTTTCAAAGACCATGATATAAAGTAAAATGGCTCACTGAGTGATAATTCAAATAATTCATGTGTTTATCAGGAGCATGATCAAATGTTTTCAGTGCTAGTCACATGACTAGTGGCTGGTCTTTGTGTGCAATTCCACAAACCTGGAAGACCTTCTGAACGTATATATGCACTAACAGTAGGCTTTTATTTTAAAACATAAAAGAGTAGTAGGAAGAATCAATAAATTATGAATAATTTACTGCCATTGTGAGAATAACGTGTAATCATGTAGTGGTCAATAAAGAAGTAACTGTAGTCTGATTATGAGTATTTTAACATAATATATTCTATTCTATTCTACAAGTACTATTGGAATCTGATTACATAATCCAGATTACATCACTACCCAGCACTGAACATTATGTAACATATACATTTATTTTATAGAAATTAGAACACTTAAAAATGTATATACCAATTAAATAATAAATAATTTAAATATATATGGACAAAATAACACCTACAACAAAGGCTATTTGACAGAGGAAATCAAGCTTAAAAAGATTTGGGGGGTAAACCAGGGTAAAGTTAAGACCTGTTCATGAGACATACTGCACTTTTTTACATTCATTCTGTTTAGATCCCTCTATCTGCCATTTAATAAAGAGGTAGCATGGACAGCAGCAAACTAGAAACTGAAGTTAAATACATGTGAATTGGCCTGGCATGGACAACATAAAACCATGCAGTGCAAAAAGCTGCATCTTAAGCCTGGGACACACCAAGCCGGCTTCAAAGAACTAGCGGCGATGGAAACCGACGGTGTTGTCGCCTTGCGTTGGCTGCGCCTGAACCAAAAAGCTGCGCTTGAATATACAAGATATACGCAGATATACAAAACATAAAACAAAGCAGCGCTTGCTTACCATTTTGAATATCAGTTATGTTGATAACTTTCTTCATTTTAAGCGGCTCATGTTATGAAAATATTAGCGTTTTGGAATGCTCGGTTAGGATAACATAACATTAGATCAGCCTTCTGACTAAGCCTACTTGCTCTCTTTCATGGCTTTCACTTGAATTCTCGTGCACTGACTCGTTCGCTAAACTGAACATCCAATCAGAGTTCCCACTCTCACTGACGGTTCCAATGAATCTGGAAAACTGCCACCAACGAGAACCGACGTGTGAAACACACCGCAAAAACTTGCCCGAAAGACGCTCGCCAATGGCCCGATGGCCGACCGTTGGCTTGGTGTGTCCTGGGCCGGCCTTTAAGTATCCAGTTGGAGGTTAGTATTGTTAATGTTCACTTACTCTGAATGTTGGGGCTGTAAGGGTCTTCGATCCGGATAGCAGGGTCAAGAACACGGTAAATCACCTGAGAGAAGAGATAGTGCAGTTCACCAAACAAATTACAAACAAATTAACTGATGCAAAGTATTCCAAATGAATAACTCTCACCTCTCCTTCTGTCGACGGCTCGATGTCAGAATATCTGGATTCACAGATAATATCATCAACCTTACGAAGAGGACCCTGAGAAATTCCCGGAAAGATGGACTCACAGTTGGAGGCGAAGTAACGGTACACCTGCCAGGTTCGGCCAAAATCTGCAGATCGCTCAATCAACATGGCTGCTGGACGGAAAGTCTATGTACAAAAACAATTGACAGTATGAGGTCAGTTTTGGAGTGTTTCAAGGGTGAAGGTGATTTCTTGGAGGAAAAACAATTCTTACCTTAAATGTCATGATGAGATGAGTAAAGTGAAACTCTGCCTCCAGGTCCAGCTGAATGTAAACGTCAGACTTCCCTGAGGAGAGAAAAGAGTTCATGTTCACATTAATGAAGCATCAACAATGGCTTTCACAAAAGTCCCATCTACTGTAATAAGATGATGTTGTGTAAACAAGAAAATGATATCAAATATTCTTGCAGCTTGTGTGCATTGTGGGAGAGAGCAGGAGCAAAAGGACAAATACACTAGGTAAACCATTTAGATGGTTAGTGGGTAACATTATCTGTATTTAATGATATTGTGGCTTTCATTACAATTTTATCTCCATCAGATATAACCACTTCTGACCCTGAGGAAAATATACTTAAAACATTTAATTCTTAAAGTCTTAAAGTCTTAAAACAATTTTTTGTTTATTAGTTTATTTGGTTTGTCTACTAAGCAGTGGACATAATATTGAAATAAATCTATTAAAATCTATTAAATTATTATTGAAATAAAACTTACTAATAATACTTTAATTGCTATTATTATATGTACACTAAATACAGTTAAATAATATTTTTATACATTTTGCATAATTTAACCAAATTGCAGATTGATTGAAAATGATGCACAATAAATATGTGACCCTGGACCACAAAACTAAAAAAAACGTAAAAAATATATACATATACATCATCTGAAAGCTGAATAAATAAGCTTACTATTGATGTATGTTTGTTATGATAGGGCAATATTTGGTTGAGATACAACAATTTGAAAATCTGGAATCTGAGGGTGCCAAAAAAATCTAAATATTGAGAAAATCGCCTTTAAAGTTGTCCAAATTACATCTTTAGCAATGCATATTACTACTACTAATATTTTTTGGATATATTTACGTTAGGAATTTTACAAAATATCTTCATGGTACATGATGTTTACTTAATATCCTAATGATTTTTGGCATAAAAGAAAAATGCCCATGCAACTTATGACTGGTTTTGTGGTCCAGGGTCACATATATTTTGTTGAGAAGTGATATTTACCTTGTGTTAATGTGACCTCCATATAACAAAAATATAAAGGTTACTAACATAAATGTGTTTTGATACAACTCAAAAACCAGAGGACATAAAAATGTCCATACATTAGTGCTGCTGTGAGGAATATTTTGCTCTATATGTTGGACACTTTCATCACTTTAATGACTACAAACAGATTCTGATTATTAATTTACTTCTAAAAACATTCTTTAATATAAAAAAAGCTAAATAAACCTCAAGAATTCAGAGCTTTGCTAGCAGACTGCCGGTGTTATTATGCTCTCATTGTAATAAACAGTACATCTGAAATTTAACAACAACACCGGTACTGCAGTGAAAGAGATCTCAAATTTTCCGTCCTCAAACACTTTATCTGGAAATGTAATAAGGCTCTGACTCAGAATAACAATGCAAAACAATAGGCACCTTACAAACACAGTGTCCTGGCAGAGCTAGAAATAGATGGGGTGGTTTAACAATCTGTTTTTGTTCTGTTCAGTTCCTACTTTGACAGTTCATTACTCATCTGGAGCGACAGACGGTCTGTATTCTGCAGAGCTAGCACCATATAGAGCTCACCTGTGCCTCCCTGCATTACCATTACAAAGCTGTAACTGAGTCCACTGCAGCAGCCTTTGTGTGACTGCTGGATTTAACCTGCGTTTCATAATCAACAGCTAAACAGGAAGGAAAGGGACGCTGAGGAAAAGAGAGACAGGTTGTACCACAGCCAAAGAGAATGAGGGACTATAGTACGGGGAGAGGCCAGCGGAGGTCAAGTGGAGCACAAAAGGAAATTGATTGAATGACTTGCTGTTTTTTCAATTCATGTTTCAGTGTTTCGGCTGGAGGAGGAAGTCGTTAAAGGCGTTAAGCCTCAATCCAGAGCCATGAAAAAGACTATAACAGACTATAATAGAACACGTGACACATCATGAATAAAGCTAGAGAAAAGGCAGTTTCCACGAACAGGGTACATAACAGGACCTGAAATTCTTCAATTTTATTTTATTATTGATAGTTATTTTTTTTTATTACTTTATTTTCATTATTTAATTTTTTTATTTTAATATTCATTTTCTATTCATCAGGAAACTAACTATTTGACATATCTAAATAAAGCCCCATATTTTTGTTGTTATTGTGAACATTAAATAAGTATCAAATTAAAAAGACATAATTGCCAATAACAGGGTTGGACATTTAGACTTAATTAAGATATTACTAAGTTGGGACCAAACTTTGGTTCTAGTTACTGATAAATTTACATTTAATGTATTTGATCATTTTCATTTGATAAATGTTTTAAAATGCCTTAAAAAGTAATTGCACACCAAAATGTACCATATCTGGTATCCATTTATATAATACCAAAAGTGGGGGCCACAACAGGAGCAACAATTGCTGAACAACTGATCTACTGTTCATTATACAGCATTGTTACAAAAAAGTCACTGAAGCCATAGTGACCAAGACCAAAAATAGTGACCATTTCCTGAGAACGCCTATATTTAAATCGCTCATTTCGGTGAGCACAGAGAAGACACACATCTGACACAGGGGCCCTCATGTACTTAGACTATAAAAGGAACTTTGTTAAAATCTAAAGAGGTATTGTTTTGGATAAAATGACATATAAGATCTAAATATAATTTCAGCCCATCAGCCATCAGTGTTTTGGGAAACTTATTTGTAACTTGCCAAGCTTCAAACTAAATATAGTAAAAGGTCAGTATAGCGTATTAGTTACTAACAAAAAGAAGCTAACTTCAAACTAATCTAAATAGCTATATTGAGTACACGATACAATGTGATATTAAAAAAAAGCATTTAGCAATTAACATATTGCACTGCTACTTGTTCAAAAAAGTAACTTTTTTTTAGAAAATCAACATTATTTTTTAAAAAGAGATCGACTTCTATCATGCGAATATGTAGTTAAGTTAGTGGAGTCACTGTGTTTAGTTAGTACAGTTCATTTTGTTCCGCATCATGTTTAGGGGCATGATGTAATGTAATGTAAAGTCAATGTCCCTGCAATAACAGACCGGCGTGCATCTATAAATTATTCATTCAAGAACGTTGTGCAAGTTTACTGCAACAATGGAGCCGCGAACTTCACATACTTTTGAAAATCCAGCGTTTAGTTGATCCTGGTAAAGGATTATTGTCACAGTTGTAAACAAGACGGCATTTTTGGCGTCACGGCATTTGTTTCCAGGCGGACCGTTAAAGAATGCAACACACACGTCTCGCGGACATCCTGTAGAATTCAACCAATCAGATGACGACTTTGAAACTCCTGAAGTGTTTCCAGAAAAGTGTGCCATATGCATCAGATGTTCAGCCAACGGACCGTGGTCTGAGGCTGAGACTAGTTACTCCCCAACACCAACTGCAGCCCACAAGTGCACTTAGCAGAGTAAACAATAAATGCTGTGAGTGCATTAGGTTCAGGTATTAGCCTGTAGCTTTTTCTTGCACTTTTTAAGTTTTCTGTCCTTCAATCCTTTTTCTCTTCCATGTTCTGCTCTATTAGAGTTTTGGTTTCCTCTTTCATCCTCTCTGCCTCTCTCTGTGGGTATGCCAGCAGCAAGCTGTCTGTAATTATCTCTAATACTGCAAGGTTTGGGGAGTGTGCTTGGACATCTGAGCTTTGAAATACAGCCAAATCAACCAACAAACTTCCTCTTTATCTGCAACTACTGTACATACTTACTTCCATTCTGAACATCCATCATTCTTTTACTACAAAACGTTAGGGCTGTCAATTTTAGTTGGCCTGTGTTGCCAATTTAGCGACTTTGTTGCTAGATTAGCAACTTTTCTGACTCGTTTAGCGACTTTTTTTCTACAAAAAAAGCAACTAGTTACAAATCTACTGATGTTTTTTGGACTGCTGGTTAACATGTAGTCAGTCACTATATCATACTCTTTCTGTTGCCTGACAGAAAATATGTAAATGAGAACAGCTTTATTGGACATTCTGCTAATATTGTATTAAAATACAGTATGTGAGCACAGATTAGGAGAGAAAAAGTGCAGACATTACATCATCTAGCAACATTTAGCTACTTTTGAGCAGGCTTTAGCTGCTTTCCATTGAAAATAGTTGGCAGAACTGTTATTGACCCCTAAATTTACCTACGAGACTATCACTGTGGACTGTAGGCTAGTTATCATCTTATGTTAATATGGAAATGAATCAAACATTATTGACTCATAAAGCCACTTTTTGTACATCTATTCAATGACTGTATGTAATTCAACTGAATGTATGTAATTATCTACATTTGGAGGCTTTTTTATTGGTTATTAATTTGATTAGTTAATTAGCATATGTAATTTCTACTTACATAATACTATAAAAATATTTATATTATTATTTATATATTATTATATACTTACACTACCGTTTAAAAGTTTGGGGTCGGTAAGATGTAATGTTTTTAAAGAAGTCTCTTATCCTTGCCAAGCCTGCATTTATTTGAGTAAAAACACAGTAAAAACAGTAATATTGGGAAATTTAAAATAAACATTTTCTATTTGAATATTGTGGCGAGCAGTGAGGCGAGGGACCGTGAGAGCGGGCCGGTGACGAGCGATAATGAGTTCCAGCTGCTCGCCACACCGGTCTCGTCTCACGGAGGAGTGACGGGAGCATAAAAGGAGGAGCGACGACAGTGCAAGGGGAGAGAGGACCAGGCCTGGATTTACGTTGTGTTTTTGTTTACGTTTTATTTTGTGTGTGTGTGCGCGGCAGTCGTCCGTGAGGGGCTGCCGCGGTGACTTTCATTTTGTTTAATTTTTAATGCTCGCCGGTTTCCCGCCTCCTTCTTCCCTGAACATACGAACTGCGTTACAAATATATTTTAAAATGTAATTTAAGCATCATTACTCCAGTCTTCAGTGTCAGATGATCCTTCAGAAATCATTCTAATAAGCTGATTTGGTACTCAAGAAACATTTCTTATTATTAGTCTTAAAGGAACACGCCGACTTTTTGGGACTTTAGCTTATTCACCATTTTTATCTCCATGCGTGCCATAACTCTCTCTGACGCACCCACCGCTAGCCTAGCTTAGCACAAAGACTGGAGGTAAACGGCTTCATCTAGCCTACTGCTCAATAAGTGACAAAATAACGCCAACATTTTCCTATTTACATGTTGTGATGTGTATAGTTACACTGTGTACTAAGACCGACAGAAAATGAAAAGTTGAAATTTTCTAGACCGATATGGCTAGGGACTATACTCTCATTCCTGCGTAATAATCCAGGAACTTTGCTGCCCTACCATGGGTGCAGCAGGCGCAATGATATTACGCAGCGCCTGAAAATAGTCCCCAGCACGCTCTCTGTGCAAGCAGGTTGTCACGTTGGTTATGTTGACGGAAGTTAGCCTATTTTCAGACGCTGTGTAATATCATTGCGCCGCTGCACCCATGGTACGGCAGCAAAGTTCCTGGATTATTACGCAGGAATGAGAGTATAGTACCTAGCCATATCGGCCTAGAAAATTGCAACTTTTCATTTTCCGTCGGTCTTAGTACACAATGTAACTATTTAGGCTAATTTGCCCCAGCACTGGGCTTCATTCTGAGCACATGCATCTTTCTCCCTCAGCCTCTGTGTTATTAATAGACGCTCTGAACATCAACCTTCTAATAATACATGTGAAGCGTTTCCAGTCCTTGCCAAGCAGCTGGGTTTGGAGGGCTCAGGGAGGCAATCAAATTTCCTGGCAACATATTACTCTTGACAAATGAAACCAAACGGATGTGTGGATTTCCATCAAAACATCACTGAAGCTGTAGATTAGCACACATGGTTTTCCGTATGCCTTAATTAACAGATGGCTAAGGTTGGAGCCACGGCGCAGTGGTTATCACAGACATGTTGAGCTGTGGTGGCCATGCAGATCCAACTCTGACCTATATCTATGTCTTATAAAGCATAAAAAGCCCAAGAAAGTACAGCTAACTGTTGAAGATGGATGTTTGACATAAAGGTCTCATTCTCTCACCATTCTCGGACTGCCACCAGGACTTCTTGCGGTGTGGTTTGAAGGTGGTGATGACATTCTCGATACGGTGACTCATGGAGTTGGAATAAGGATCATAAGGTCGCCGTGAATCACAGTGGAAACACTTCTTCTCTTCCTACATAAGGTCAAGGGAAATGGACAGGATCAGCTCTTTTGAGTCACAAAAAGCTCAAAATGGTGTGTGTGTATTGTCTATGACAACTGGTGACCTGCAGATGGCTGACAATGCAGTAGGGTTCTCTCCTCCGCAGGCCACAGGTGGAAGATGCTTTCAAGTTCGTTTCCCGACCCACCAAGAGGTCACCGGTTGCTGGATAACAGCTTCCATGGGTACAGCCGTGGGCAAGATCAGGCTCCTGTGCGCTGACCGACAGGACTTTTATGGAAACAGAGACAAACAAAACAGACATGATGAACAGAACATGATTTTATTTTTGTAATGTTATTCAAGAAGAACTTTTAGTGTACAAGAAAAAAAATCCAATTTTCCACAAAAAGTCCCTTTAGGCTCTGGTGGTAGGGAACAACAACGCTGCTTTAGTATGATGGGAAATGATTTGTCTATATAAAATTAAGCAAAATCATGAATATTGTTTTTTTATTTGGCTATTCAGTTTTTCAAAGACTGCCATATTTTCTCAATCCATCCTTATTTCACGAGTACACTTCAGTAAGTTTAGTAGGTAACTTCGATGCTTTTATGTGAATCAGATGACACTTTTGTAATGAATCAATTAAAAATAATTTGATTAAAATTATTTAGTAAATAAAGATAAATAAGAGCAATACATCTGTTTGGGGGATATACATGAAAATTATCCTACTCATGTTAATTTATTGAAAAATACTATATCAATGTTATCAGATTTTATTTCCTACATTAAATATTTTAAATCTTTCTGTTTGGTCAAAAAGATGATTTAACATTTTTTTTAAACGATCAAAATATTGCTAAAGGCTCAAAAATATCAATACAATATGTCTTTAGCTCTATTGATCAGCCCTAAACTCTCTTTGCAGCCACGATTAAATCTTGGGTTAAAACTGGGTCAAATGTAGTTACTGTGTAGCTTTAATTAGAGAGAGAAAGAGAGACAGAGACAGCGGCTGAGATTTCAAATTTCAGAATAACCTTTTACGACACCCAACAGCTGCTAAACATTCCTGTCAGTGTCCCAAACAAACTCTACAGTGAGATGATATTGGGGTTTGGAGTCAAGAAAGCTGGGACTGCTTCAGACAGGTGCTGTGATACACACGTACACTCCGTGTGTAATTTGTATAGATAGATTTCTATCTTTTAATGTCATAAATCAAATGTAAGCTAATACACAAAGAGAATTAGAAAAGCGTAGTCACATGAATGGATTTGAGGAGCCTGGGAAAACTCTTGTTTACAGCATTTATCCATCAGAGATCTGTGCCTTCAACACAAGACAGCTGTGTCTGTCTGGCACTGTACCATCTCTCACCCTTCTGCCACCAAACACACACACACACAGTACCGGGCTCACACATCAACATCCGGAAACACACCCACCTGGAGCCAAACTCCCAAAAAAAAGTCTTACAGTAAACTACAGGAACTGATGGGAAAATGCCTGAGAAATGAATTCAATTCAAACTCAAGGAAAACCCATCTCCATCTCTTCCCTACAGGCAGAGCAACTTACCACAGATAAGTCTAGATACACCAAATGCAATTTCTGAGCAATGACAAATCTGGTGCTGGTATTACATTTAATCTTTCTGGCAGTGTGTTGACCACAAAACAGTGAGAAAGTGGACAGGAGCTGAATTATGGGAAGCAAAAGCTTAAATGTGAATGAGTGGCAGAGTTCCTCTGTTAAAGGGATAGTTCACCCAAAAATGAAAATCCTGTCATAATATTTCAAATTCATGTTTCAAATTCTGAAAAATGTCTCATTGTTTTTTGAACCAACAATGAAAGTTAATGGTGTCCATTATTTTTCGACCCTGTTAACTTTCATTTTATGGTGTTCCATACAGGTTTGGAATGAGAGTGAGTGAATGATGACAATTTTGGGGTGCACTATTCTTTTAAATATTCTTGGATATAACAAAACCCAGCAGGTGGCAAGAGCAGAATAAAGTCACTGACTAATGGAAATAGTTTCTCATTTAGTCAGTACACCTAAGATGAGCTATGATAATAAATGGTGACAGCAAGAACACAGAGTTCATACTGTTGTTGTCATGTTTTTATGATGATTAAACAATGTGGCTTGGTTCATTTAGTAGCCTCTCACTCATATATGCAGATTTCATATTATGTCCGAAGGTCTGCTTGAGAAAGCTGCCCTTCAGTCAGTGTGTGTGCCACTCGCTGCTTCTGCCTTACATGGACAAGCTCTCAGGAATGTGGGAGGACAGCTGGCACGGCAGACATACCTCAGAGCTAACAAAGACCTGCTGTTGCCTTACTGTACTCACTGAGGAGATTTTAAACTAAACACCCCATAGTCAAGGTAGTCAAGGTTGTAGAAATACATAAAATGCATACCATTCTTGGATGGTGTTGAATAGAAGATACTGATTACAATTAACGAATACTGCAAAGTAAACTTTGGATGGACAGATGGACAGATAGATAGAAAGATAGATAGACAGACGGACAGAGAGACAGATAGACAGAAAGATGGACGGATGGACAGACAGACAGACAGATAGACATGATGATAGATAGATAGATAGATAGATAGATAGATAGATAGATAGATAGATAGATAGATAGATAGATAGATAGATAGATAGATAGATAGATAGATAGACAATTGATTAATTTTTCTTGCTGTGAACATATTAATTATATGGGGAGCTGTTATAGGGGCTGCTGCAGTGGTCCTGACAAGATTCACTGACTCAGAATAGACAAACTCAGTCTCAATGTGGTACAGTGCAGCCTGTAGTAGGGCAGAGTGTGTTATCTATATCTTTGAAAACACAGCCACAGCCCACAGTCCCGTGTTGCTCTCTGGTGTACTGTTTGTCCTGCCTGAGCTAATCTCCTGGCATGACCCATAGGATGAGACAAAGAGACATACATTCAGACTTTCTCTTGCACTTTTTCTCAAGTTTTTTTTCTGAAAATCTAATAAACCCTCCCTCTCTTATCTGCAGTCTTCAATTTCTGCTGGTCTGGGTTTGGCTCTGTGTGCCAGGTAGGGATTATCACAGCTGGGACTGTCCGCTTTGTTCAAGAGCTCCACTTTTTCATTTTTTTGCATTTCTGCCCCTCTCAGCTTTCAGAGAGGGATTGTTCTCGACCAGGGAAAGCAGAGAATCGCCTCCTTGTGTCTCTAACCCCAGAGAGTCATTTTATCTTGGGGACTGTTCATTTGATGGGAGGGGAAAAAGTGACACTAACATGGCACATTGTTCAGCAGCTGAGTGACAGAAAACAGCTGGTCACTTCCTAAATAGGCCATTAAGAAGCACAGAGGCCCCTCTGAAATATTTTTAAGCAAGGTTTTTACACAAATACTGATAAAATCAGAAGAGCCACTACACAAACTAACACGGGTCAAATGCCAACAGCATTTCAATTTCAGCATGCCTTTGATGTACTGTCTACATTCCTCCACCTGCTGCTGGAGTGCAGAGGGAACTCCTAAATATGTGTCTTTGACCCTCCGTGTGACAAAGCTTTTAAGAATTCAACCCCAGATCTGCACACAAGGTCTCTAGCATCACTATATGCATCAGAGATGTGGTACCTGCTATCAAGGGTGTAACCTAAAAGACTGGGGTCAACGTAAAGATTTAAGAATGTCATTGAAAACTATACTACTATTCTGAATATTGGGGAACGTACTTACTGTCCTCGTATTTACTGTTCCACTAAATTTGATTTCTTGAAAGTGTCCAAATATACCCATATGCTTCATTTTAAAAAAGTATATATAGTGGTTAATTGTTTAAAACCTCCAAAATGTTATTAGGTGAAATATTTATCTTAAAAAGTTTGCTTGTGCTGTCTCTCTTTAAAGTAAATAGCCTCTTGGATTTTTCGTAATTAGATTCAACTCACTGTTACCATTTGATTCAAAATCGATTATTGCAACTTCAGAATGATCCGATGCATTCATTATAACTGAATTACACCAATCAGGCAGGTGAAGTGAATAACACTGATTATCTCTTCATCACGGCACCTGTTAGTGGGTGGGATATATTGGGCAGAAAGTGAACATTTTGTTCTCAAAGTTGATGTGTTAGAAGCAGGAAAAATGGGCAAGCGTAAGGATTTGAGCGAGCATCTCCAAAACTGCAGCTCTTGTGGGGTGTTCCCGGTCTGCAGTGGTCAGTATCTATCAAAAGTGGTCCAGGGAAGGAACAGTGGTGGACCCGTGATAGGTTCATGGGTGGCCAAGGCTCATTGATGCATGCAGGGAGCAAAGGCTGGCCTGTGTGGTCCAATCAAACAGACGAGCTACTGTAGCTCAAATTGCTCAAGAAGTTAATGCTGGTTCTGATAGAAAGGTGTCTGCATAGCAAAAGGGGGACCAACACAATATTAGGTCATAATGTCATAATGTTATGCCTGATTGGTGTATGTCATTTTTGAATGTTGACGCACTATGTCAGTATTATTTAAACATAAACAAGGCTGCATTCATTTGATCAAAAATACAGCAAAAATAGCAACATTGTGAAATATTATTATAATTTACAATCTTAAATATATTTTAAAAATGTGTTCCAAAGCTGGATTTTCAGCATCATTACTCCAGTCTTCAGTGTCACATGATCCTTCAGAAATTATTCTAATATGCTGATATGATGCTCAAGAAACATTTCTGATTAATGTTGAAAACAGTTGTGCTGCTTAATGTTTTTGTGAAAACTGTGGATTTTTTATGAATATAAAGTTCTAAAGGACAGCCTTTACTTGAAAAAAAATATTTTGTAATATTATACATGTCTTTACTGTCACTTTTGATCAATTGAATTCATCTTTGCTGAATAAAAGTATTAATTTCTTGCAAAAACAAATCTTACTGACCTCAAACCATTAAACGGTTATATATATATATATATATATATATATATATATATATATATATATATATATATATATTTACACACACACTTAAATACACAAACAATTAAAATATCATAATTTAATAATTATATATTTTAAATATTATATTGGTTTCATCAAGAAAACAATGCATCCCCAATGCAAAGACATTCATACATTTTTAGGTGTGGTTTGAGTGACTAAATATTTTTGTTGCCACCGTGTGTGACAAAAGCAAACAAGGAATGGTGTGACAATAGAATCACCACTGTTTCAATCTCCTCACAGTTCTGACCACTGTCACAGCCTGAGCAAGACATGACAGTAATGATGATGCAGCTTTCAGATGCCCTTGTAGGCAAATGTGAAATATAGAGAATACATGTGGATACAGGATGTTGCTGCTGGTAATCTTGCTCCCTTGTCACTGAGTTTATTTTGGCAATGTGAGTCTAGTTAGTCTGACGAGAGGTGTCTGCTATTTGGAGCCCACTGCCCAGTCACAAAGTCTACTCTCTCCTCTAACCCTAGTGCTATTTTCAGCTCCCGTCATATCTAGCTCCTCTCCATTCACACATCCACATACACCTCTCCTAAAGTCTCCTTTCTCAGCTCCTTTGGCTCTATGACCAAAACAGCTGAAGCCCTGACCGATTCATTACATTACAGATGAACTGATGACACTAATGAGAGATGTCCTTATACGATTACAGACAATCAGTCTTTAGATGCTTGTTTTTCAAGTGTTTGAGTTTAAATGAAATACATAGACCTTTTGTCAATAAGACTGCTGGGAATGTTCCTGCCCTGCTCTCATACGAAATTAACAAAGTCAGTGGGAACTGTGCCAAAAATGTATAATAAAAAACATACATTCCAAACAATCTAACAACATTCAAAGGTTTAACATCATAGGTTTTTATGTGATCTATAAGCTACACCGTTCAAAAGTTTGGGGTCAGTACAATTAAAAAAATAATAAGTTAATACTTTATTTGGCAATCCATTAAATTGATCAAAAGTGACAGTAAAAACATAATGTTATGAAATTTTTCTAATTTAAATAAATGCTGTTATTTTGAACTTTCTATTCACCAAAGAATCCTGAAAAAAAATATCACGGTTTCCACTAAAATATTAAGCAGCACAACTGTTTTCAACGTTGATAATAATAAGAAATGTTTCTTGAGCATCAAATCAGCATATTAGAATGATTTCTGAAGGATCATGTGACTGAAAACTGGAGTAATGCTGAAAATTCAGCTTTGATCACAGGAATGTTCAAATATAAGTTCAAGTTGTATTTAAATTGTAATAATATTTCACAATATACTGTGTTTATTGTATTTTTGAACAAGTAAATGCAGCATAGTAAGCAAGAGACAATTCTTTCAAAAACATTAAAAAAATCTTATTGACCTCAAACTTTTGAACAGTAGTGTAAATCCTAGCAAAGTATGTGAACTGGCTGTTAATTGCAAAGAAAAAAAGAAGCTTTCCTTAGTTCTGAACGGTTGAACAGTTCCCTCATAAAAAGCCTCCACATAGTTTAGAGATGAGTGATTTCTATTAACTAGCAGTTCTCCTTTGTCATTACGTCCCTGCAAGAGTGCTGTTAACTAAGGTTATTAAATTGAACATTAAGTGTTACTGAATTATAAGTTGAAATGTTCATTGAAAAAGTTGCTGGAGCATTTCCAGCTCATTAAAGAGGATGTTCTGTGGGCAGGTACTCTGGGGGAAACTGGTACAGCATGAATTATAATGTTTCTGCACACTTTGCCTTGACCTGCATGAGAGATGAGATCATTCTTCATTCCCCTCAGGACAGCCTGCTAAAATACTTCATATCCTGACAATCACATATGGAGGTATATACAGCTGTGACACATACGTGTCCACATGTGGAGCATGAGATTTGTTATGAATCAGGTCAAAGGACTGAGAAAGTGTGAGAAAAGTGGTTCAATCTGTGAATGAATCAATCTTTGGAGTCGACTCTTTTCAATAAATCCAGATCACAAAACTATTCTGATTGATTTGTTTAGAAAAAAAACTTTTTTGCTGTTTTCATGGCCTTTTTGAAGCTCTAGAGCATGGAAAAGAACGACCAGAAGAAGTAAAAATCATCATGCGGGTTTGGAACAATGAGGTTGAGGAAACAATGACAGATTTTGTTTTTTTTATTAAACTATTCCTTCAACAACAGAACTTTTTAATTTTCATTTCTTCTCTCACATTGCCATGTTTATTTGATATACAGCCTTATTAGCAGTGACATTAATTTTGTGTTTTGCAAAGTTTGCTTCTTCGGTTGTTGTGGTGTTGAATCACATTATTGTGCAGAGTGATCGCATGCATTTTAAATAACTGAAAAAGGCTTTATTGGCCAAAAAAAAAAAATCCGTTTTTGGTACTGGCACAAAATGACCAGCTAACATCATTTCACTAATAATATCATCATTACAGAACAAGTACTACTCAGGTAAAATCACTCTATCATTCTGTTAGGATTATAAGAGCAGACTGATTGCTATAAAAGGAGGGAAGAAGTTCTTCCAATCATTGTGTTCTTGTGTTAGCAATGGTAACCTCCAAAAAAGATGTGCATCATCACTTTGCATCAAAATGGCCTCACATCCCAGGAAATTGCAAAGAATATTGCACATTAAATAACCATTTACCGGATCATCAAGAACTTCAAGGAGAGAGGTTCAACTGCAGTGAAGAAGGCTTCAGGATGTCCCAAAGTATCCAGCAAGCAAGCAAGGATTGTCTCCTGAGGAGTCAGCTACGGAATCGTGTCACCACCAGAGATTGTTCAATATTGGCAGCAGGTGGGTGTGAGTGCATCTGCACGCACAGTGAGGCCAAGATTTTGGGGCAACCGCCTGGTGTTAAAGAGGGCAGCAAAGAAGCCACTTCTCTCCAAGAGAAACATCAAGGATAGACTGAAATTCTGCAGGAAGTACAAAGATTGGACAACAGAAGACCCCTATTTTCTCTGATGAAGCCCCCTTCCGACTGATTGGGACATCTGAAAAATCGATCGAAGAAAAGGGAACCTGTGATCAATCGTCAAAAGGCGAGTGGACAAGCAGAAGTCCACAAATTGTGATGAACCCCGAGCACTAATGAGCAGGGCCACACGGAATCTGTGGACTTTTTTTGTTATTTCTGCGCTGAATTTTTTGAAAAATCTGCAGAATTATGCGGAATGGTTTTAAATGTGTTAAAAAGATCTAAGAATATTGGAACTGAAAACATTACAAATAAAATATAAAATATTCACTTAACTTTTATTTAATGTTTACAATACAAATCCATATAGAACAACTTGTTTTTTAAACAAAGCTAGATCTCTATTATAGTACATCCACTAAAAGACAGAAAATATTACTTTATCAATTGTATTGTACACAAATCATTAAATAAACAATTTCATATTCAACAATAGAGCAAAATAAATAAATAAATGCCTACCGAAGTAAATAAATGAACTATTTTTAATAGCTATAAATAAGTATAATAAATAAGTGACGTTTCCTTAAATCCTCCACGGTCAATTTTATTTTAGACACTTTCAAATATCAAATAAATCACATCAATAAGCGCAGCCTACTACCCCTCACAATCGCGCATGCGATTGTGTATGCTTCTCAAATGACAGGCACTACAATCTGCAGAGTTTTCTGCGGAAGTCTGCGCGTGCAGATTCCGTGTGGGCCTGCTAATGAGGCAAGAATAAATTGCCATCAGTCAGGATTTGGCCTGATATCCAGCATGCCAGAGCAAATTACAGAGGTTATGAAGAAGAAGGGTCAACACTCTAAATACTGTTTGCATATATTGAATGTTTTTGCAAATAAAAGCCTTTAAAACTTATAAAACACTTATCATTGTTTTCCAGTATAGGCTACCATGGAAATATGTAAAAATAATCTACAAATATTGAAGCAGCAAACTTTACGAAACAAAACATTTATGTCACTGCCAATACTTTTGGCCATGGCTGTACAATCTGATGCTTCCTCTTTAGAAATTTCTTTCCCCAGGGCGGAAATCTTATTCAACTCAACTTGCATTCTTTGCCTTTTATTTCACCACTGCTCCACCCCCTACATTAGTTTTTTCTTCAATTTTCCCTCCTCCACCTCAAAGCTCTATCGTAGTGTCGTATTGCCCCATTGTTACGGAGTTCAGGGTTCTGCGGTGCTAATCAGTGGCAGCATTTAAGCAGCTCTATGGATCACAGCCACCGTCCTGAATGTGCCGACCTCTACCTGTGTCCCCATCACACAGCTGCACACTGGGTGATGTATGATCTCAGCACACATCAGAGGAATGAAAAAAAGTCACAAGGCAAACAAGCAGAAGAAAGAGATTAATAGTAGGAGAGTCAAAAGGGATTTTAGCAGTTTCATCTCCTCCACATTGCACCAAAGCTTTGCCTTTAGATGAAACTTATGAACAAAGGTTCCTTACGGCTTTTCATGTTCTTTTCATCAAGGCTTTCTTTTTATTTCATGTGTTTTTCTGAAGAAACATCTTGACTGGATTATTTCATGATTTTTGGAAAAAGACTATGATCCTCTGTCTAACATAAATTATAAATTCTATCAATTTTAAAGTGCTTTTTTATATACACTACCAGTCAAAAGTTTGGACACACTTTCCCATCAAAGAGAATATATATATATATATATACACGTCAACTCTATCCACAATCAACTTAAATTAATTTAGTCTTCATTAACAAGTAACTGTCTGTGAACAACATTGTGGCAGTCACACAATCCGTGAACAGTTCAATGGCCTTTAAATTAAGCTCCGAAAGGCAGTAGACGATAAATGTGACAGGAACTAAATAAGAGCATCTCCTCATCAGCTGTCTGCCTCCTACTTTCATTAAAGGCTCACCAAAAATAACACTCCCACCGCTCTGCCTCTGACACCTCCACATTCTCTCCAGCTTTATCAATCCTCTCAGACACAGAGGCTCCTGCTGAGCCCTGCGGCCCATCACCTACACAAAACTTACAGCGGAGGACAGCTGGACAGTAACACTAAATGATAAAGAAAAACATGGAACACTGTAAATGCACTGAGGACCCAGTGTTTAATGAGTGAGGTCTGGGGTATATATGGAAACAAGACTGTGACTCTAAAGGAGTATGTACAAGGTAATACGTAAAAATTCCTCTAATTGGATCTTAACCTTATTGTGGCTTCCTTAAAATGCATAAGGAATCAAATTTTCCTTGATATTTTAAAATAAGATGAAACGTTGTGATGTCTGACAGATGTTTCATCCATTCACCGCATTACTTGCCTATTAGGTGATGAGAAACTTGACTCAATGAGTCACAGTGAGGCAATAAGGAGAAAGCTGGATAATTACTATTGTGCCAGATTTAGATTAAACACCAGAAGAAGGAAAGACAACAGTAAAATGTGTAGGAAGTCTGTCAAAGCATGTGCTGAAACAGGGCTATCAAACTTTATAATTGGCAAATTATTAAATACTTTTATTCAAATAGCTAATAAAACTACTAAACTAGCCTACTAAACAATTGAATTTATCAAAATGTATACTACCAATAAATCATTTTCATGATCTACCAAGATCATGTAAATGTTGTATTTTGCTAGGATTTATTTCATTCACTTTAATTTGTTATTTCTAATCACAATCCCACTGAAGGTCATTCAAATAATAGCAAACTCCCAGTTGCAAAACCCTGGATTAGTGAAAGAAAAGGTTGAGAAAAAGGAATGTAAAGGTCAGTATAGTCGACTGAGCAGATTTAGTGTCTCATTTCCAAAAGGTGTGCCTAATTCATCAAAGAACAATCAAGGATGCATATATTTGATTAATGCTATTATAAAGATGAGAGAACCTGAGTTTAATTCAATGAGTGAAGAACTGTCATTCATTAATCCAATACACATGGTCTCTCTGTAACCTGCTGACCTCTTGTTTCCCTTTTAGTATGCCCGTAAATTTGTCTCAACTTGAACTAGACAGAGAGAGGAAATAAGCAAATAAGCTAATTGGGCACTGGAGGGGGGTAATAACATGGTCTGGAGACCTTTGGCTTTGAGAAAGAGCCTCCCTTCATACTCAGTGATAGTGTGGAGCATCACAAGTCAAATGAGCCGATTCTACTGAGACATCAATAGAGTAGACTTCAATTATACAAACAGGTGCAAAGGATTCATGGGTCTTGTGTGAGGTCAGGCACAAAGACATATGGTGAATGATTAAACTTGGCCATACACACCTAAATGCAAAGAATGTATGAGTTCCTACATACATACACTCTAAAAAATGCTAGGTTTTTTTTTTTTACATTTTTAAAACCAACAGTTGGGTTTGTCCATATGTGACCCAAACATGGGTTGAAACAACCCAACATTTACAACAGCACACACAACCCTGTATACTGTAGGTATAAGAGCGGTATTAGACCTATGCTTAAGGTTAATACTTCTGGCCAAAAAAGTAGATCTAAACATAATGTCAGTCCGTAATGTCTATCAGTCTGGCCCAATATGAGTGGCAAATAGGCTATGAAACACTTGCATATCAATATATGGAAAAAAGGAAGAGAGGTTTTCAAATGGCAAAGTTTATAATATATAGTAGCTAAGAATCTCTGAAAAAACAGCTGTCTCTCAAAAGGGGTATAGGGAAAACAAAACAAAAATGTTATAATGCATTTAACATCTGTACAAAACTTATTTACATAGCCTACATTGTAAACTAAAGTAATAATTACTAATAATGCAAGATAAAATATAAGATATTACGAATGTAACTACATTATTGACACTCTTGCTCTAATAACAGTTCAAAACCACAAAAGCATATAATAAAGAATATGATTCACTAAGTCAAACTACACTCACCATAGATGAACAGTAAGAGAAGCGCGCGCATGGTGCGCTTTATGATGAGCTCCCTTCAACTGCCGCGCGCCTCTGAAATATGAAAATCACTAACGTTAATCAGCTGCCTGTCATACAACTTCACCTTACTTTCACATGAAAATCTTTAGTAACATCAGAATTAAAACGCAAACGTACGCATTTCTTTAATAATGTTGGAAGCGTGTACTCACATGTTTATTGTGATATTGTCGATGGTCAAGCTGTTCTTTAAGCCAATGAGACTTTGAGCGATATCAGAGTCAGACGGACTTTCTGAAGTCCTGTTACAGCTGTGGAAATGACTGATGGAAAACATGCGCTGGAGTCAAGAGATTCCGGCCAATCGTAAAGCGCAACGGTCCTCAGGGAATTCTACTCAGTGGCTTAGAAAAAACATAATCCACTACTTGTTTTCCGGAGCGCCCAGGCCTGTACATGAACGCGCGCAGTCGAACAGGAATGCTCGCGCTCCTCAAAACTGAATCAAAAGGACTCTCACAATAAACAATAAACTTACACACTACTGTAGCCTATTCTTTTTTAAAATGTGTTAAGGAAAGTTGCATGGGAAGTTACAGCCTAGATATTAACGCAAAGACCTTCATGTCAAAGATTATCTGGTTATGTGGATACTGCTCACAAAATTGTTTTATTATAAACTTATTTCAACCAGTGATATTTCATACCAGACCCCCAGTAACATGATATAAGTTTGCTGATGTAATTTATTAAACATATTTTTCTTATGAAATGTACAATATAGGACTATCATGAGAAGGCAGTCAAGAGGAATGAAACATATAGTGTGAAAAACGAATATGTGTTTCGGTAGTATGATATGAATCAATGCTCAGAGTCAACTAAAGCCACTGAACCAAACACAGACAGGATTACTTACAGAAATCATGAACATCCTGCCTAACAGTAACAGACACCGAAAGGCTGACGCAAAGATAAAGAAGTTAATGGGCACAACTTTAAAGGTTCAATATATAAGTACTAAAACAAACCTGAAATATGCATTAGAATCATAAACATGAGGGCTGACATTATATCCCAGTCTGTTGCATGTTTTCTACCATCTCTATCGCCCCCTCCTGTAGAACAGATGTAATTCATAACATACTGTAGATGTGTCTGTTTCTTCATATAAATAAAACAAAACAACTTTTAAATTCCATATGAAAGGTTTAATGTCTTCATATACGTTTTATACAGAATATAAAAAATATGATATGGTGTTAGGCACCACCACCGTTCAAAAGTTTGGAGTCGGTAAGATTTTTTGCAAATGTTTTTGAAAGAAGACATGCTCTCCATAGCTACATTTGTTTGATCCAAAAATACAGAAAAAAGAAAAAGATATTAATTTAAAAGAATTGTTTTCTTTTTAAAAAATATGTTATCCATTACTGAAAAGAGACATTTCTTATTATAATAAATGCTGAAATAAATGCTTAGTATTTTTGTGGAAACAATAAATTAATTTTTTAGGATTATTTGATGAATACAAAGTTCAAAAGAACAGCATTTATTTGAAATATAAATATTTTGTAATAATTATTAATGTCTTTGTAAATATCAGTTTATTGCAAGCTTGATGAATAAAAGTATTAATTTCTTTTAAAATAAACAAAACAACAAAAAACATTACTGATCCCAAACTTTTGAACAATACTAGGTTACATAGTTTATTTAATACAGTGGTTCTCAAACTCTGGTCTGATTTGATTGGCTTATTTAAAAAAAAAAAGAAGAAAGAAAAAAAAATAAAAAAAAAATAAAAATAAATCAACAATAAATGAATCAAAAATTTATAAAAAAATAATCGAATATTTGACGGTTCTGTTTCACTGTATGTTTCAACTTACCAAGCCAACAGTCAACTAGTTTCAATAAAATAAGAACAAAACAGCAGTAAAGAAAAAAATAGGGATTGGTGACTCAAGCACATCGAACGAGATGTGGCATATTAGGTGATCCTCAATTTGTTTTACTGCCCTCCGACACCTGAAAAAGTTTGAGAACCACTGATTCTGTAGGATGACAATAAGACATAGTGCTTCATTCTGAAGTTTGTCATCAATGTCATAAAAATTATGTAGTGAAGTTGCTGATTCATATTGAAATACCAATTTGCATTGTAATGAAACAATATGTGAATCACACAAAGGGTGATTGAGAGGATCAATTGATTTCTGATTTCAGGATTTTGTCATTTATTTACAGTTCCTACTGACAGCTGTTGTAGCCCATGACTTTTAATCGGATATATTCTCTGACATCTGTAACATTTTTCTCCAGATCTGCCAGTTCATCCCGCTGCTGCTGCATTCTCAGCTCGTTCTTGTTTAACTTTCTCTCCAATTCTTCAGAGGAAGGAAACAGAAAAATGAGAAGATGAGAAAAGAGCCAAATATAGACTAATATAGTCAAATAACTCAAAATTGAGTTTAATAGCAAAATGACAGCATAAATAACACATACTGTTCATTTCAGCTGCCATAAAATGTCAGTGCTTTAGTTTAGTTAATGTTTAATGCAGTCTGACACATACTTTTGAGGGTATCCATGCCCATGGTGGCCTTCTTCAGCAGTTCCTCTGCTTCTTTCTTCATCTCTATGGCTCTCTGGTTAACGTTACCCTCTCCCGTTCCTCCCACTGAGTCTACTTTCTCTTTCAGTTTCTTATACAGGTTCTCAGCATTTGTCAGTTCCTGTTAAACACAAATATGCACATACAAATAACATTAATGTTAATGCCAGAAGCACTCAACAAATACAGCCAGATGTTCACACACACACACACACACACACACACACACACACACACACACACACACACACACACACACACACACACACACACACACACACACACACACCTCTTGAAGACCAGCAGCCTCTTGTGTTGCATTGTCCGACTGGGCTTTGGCTTCTTTTGCCGTCTCCCTGTTCTGCTCCGTTTTATCCTTCAATAAATCCACTCCATGAGACAAATTGGTCAATCGCATCATCACATCCATGAGGTTGCTGTCTAAATTGAATAGTTTGTCGTCAACCTGTTCAAGAGAGGGACAGAAAGGAGATTAGATCAGATCATACATTGTTGAATTTTTTTTTTTTTTACTTTTTTAATTAATCAGCAAGGACACATTAAATCGATCAAAAGCAACCTTAAAGACATTTTTAAAAAAAGGAAGAAGAATTTTTTCTTGAGCAGCAAAACAGCACATTAGAAAGATTCCTGAACGATCATGTGACTGATATATATAAATGGAGCAACATATCAGGTTTACCGTGGTAGTGATGTTCTGGGCATTCTTGAGGTTTTCCAGGGCTGTGGTCATTTCCTCCTCAGCTTTCTTTATAGCACTTTGAGAGGTTTCAAGTGCTTCTTTAGTTTTATTGATATTATTGCTCACTCCTTCAGCTTGTGACCTGTGCAAACACAAAATCACACACACACACACACACACATTATAATTTACTGTATACAGATTTCTGTGTAAAACAGAAAAAACATTCTCTCACTTACTTTGCGTCTTGTGCTCTTTTAAGCAGATCCTTGACCTTGGCCAGTTGCTCTGAGGTGTGGTTGATCAGCCCCTCCACGTTGGTGAGGTTGTCGATGCTGTCTTTGATTTGCTTGACTATGTTGACCATTACGGTCCTGTTGACTGGCAAGGAGATCGCCAAAACCTGCTGGGCCACTTTTTCAATGCTTTCTGGATCTGCTCCCTCCTCTGAATATAACATGAAAAAGGCTTTTTATTGTTTTCAAATAAGGGCTAATTAGGCATTTATCATAATTAAATATTTTAAAATGACAGTTCATGCAAAATGTATTCACTATGTATTCAATGTTATTTAAAATTTGAATGTTTTTCTCCTTCGGTAGAACACAAAAGATGACATTTTGCAGTATGGCCAAGCTATTCCGCTCTATACACCAAAAGTAGATAGCGATCGGTGCCAGACTGAGACTTTCTTTTTCTTTTCTTTTTTAAAGAAATTAATACTTTTATTAAGCAAGGATGCATTAAATTGATCAAAAATGTAAAATAAATACGGTTCTTTTGAACTTTCTATTCATAAAATAATAATGAAAAAAATGTATTACGATTTCCATAAAAATATTAAGCAGCACAACTGTTTTCAATCATTGGTATGAATAATAAATGTTTCTTGAGCATCAAATCAGCATATTAGAATGATTTCTGAAGCATCATGTGACACTGAAAACTGGAGTAATGATGCTAAAAATTCAGCTTTGCCATCAAAGGAAAAAAAATATAAGAATAGAATTTAGGTATTTCTTAAATTGTAATAATATTTCACAATATTACTGTTTTCACTGTATTTTTGATCAAATAAATGGTGAGCATAAGAACATTAAAAAGATCATTAACATCAAAAAATCTTATAGACTGCAAACTTTTGAGAGGTATAGTAGTATACATTTATTGTACTTTTATGGAGTTTTTTTTTTTTGTGGACATGGTGCAAAATATATCCTTTAACCTTCCAGAAAATTATTTAAAAAAACATCAGAATTTCAAACAACATGAGGGTGAGTAAATGTTCATTTTTCACGACACAACAACAATTGAAACATAATCACACAATCACTGACCATTCAAAAAATCTCTAATCTTCTGAATGAAGTCTTTGAGTATCTTGTTGGAGTTCTCAAAGAGATCTTTCTTGCTCTGGGCTTTATCGAGAGTGTCCCTTGCTTGAGTCTTCACAGTCTGGGTGAGTGTAGCGATGTCTCGAAGCTGAGATGTAAGCAGAGATTATTTCAGGCTTTTTCTCAGCATACACACTGCACATGCTCAAAAAGACACCCGTTTACCTTTTTAGCCATAGTTTGTAACTCCTTGCTGGCAGTGGTCAGGTTCTTATGAACATCATCAGCGTGGCCCAGGGCCGTCACTGAGGCACCAACGGTTCCATTACATCCTTTCCCTCCACACTTCAGTGTACTGTCATGGTCACGACATCCAGCTCCTCCACAAGGGCTATCAGGACAGCTACTATTTGCACTAGCATTGCCATGGCCACCGCATACCTTAAGGCATAACAGAAACAACGATGTGTCACTGATCTAGCTAACAGTTCTCCGCTGCTCCCTTTCAGGTCTCAAGCCCAAAGTTTTGCCCAAAGTATCTACCTTGTTGCTGAGATGATGGACCTTTCGGTCTATCTCGTGAGCTTTTTCCTTCAGTTCAGACAAAGACCTTTTGTTGGCAGCAACTGTACGCAGGAAGCTGTCCTTTCTTTCTTTCAGCAGGGCTTCGGTTCGGTTACGTGTGTCTTGAGACTGTTCTACGGGACTTTGGGGTCCGTATACGGAGGCATTACAGCGCTGCTCTGAATTCAGTGAACTCTGGTAGTACTTGCGCACGTTTTCAAATTGCTCTGTAAAAGAAAAATGACAAAGACATCAACATGGGTTAAATGTTTTTAATAAAATGATGGTGAATGAAAAGGTGGTCGGGTCATGAGCAGGCCCTGGTGCAATCTATAGAGTTTTCTGCACTTTTTTGCAAGCCATTTTACTACCCTAATATGACAGTGAAACAGGATATTCATTAAAAAATGAAAGGTTTTATTGATTTTATTTCTATAAATTGGATGGAGAAAAGTGTATGTTATATAGTATGTCAGAATGGAGTCAGAATGAATGAGAACTAAAATAATATCCAAATAGCTATTTGGCTACTGGTTAATATTATCCAAGTGACATCAACAGAAAAAAGTAATTTCAGACAAAGTTTTTTTGCGGAAAAGACTACGAAGCCAAATAATGCATTCTTTGGAATGAAATTATTTTCATTGGTCAGTTTTGATTTCATGTTTTTATTAACATAATACTTGCTAAGAAATACTAATTTACCTGCCAATCCAGCAGTGATGTAGTTCTCCAGTCCTCTGTGCAATTGGTGAAGCGTATTGTTCAAGTCTTTCAGTTCTTTCTCTAGTCTAGTTAGGTTTTGTTTCAGAGCATTGTCAAGGTCTGCCGTCACATTCAGCTCCCGAATCACACCCATCAGACGCCCATCAGTCAAAGCTATCTCTGCTCTGAAATTATGTTCATTTAAAATGGAGAAAATCTTCAATTATCCTCACTTAAAGTGCAAGCAAAGTACAAAATAACACTCACCATGTGGCAAATGTGACTAAAGATGATGTTTGGCGAAAAATAATACAGCTTTTGCAACATAACGTATGGTTTAAATTAAATTGCACAAATGATAATGTAACCCTTGTTAATGTAAGTGACACAAACAAATCTGATGATTCAAAATGTTAATTTTTGGCCCTGTGTGCAAGTCTTAATAAAGTGTAATGACATTTACAGTGCTGCCCACTGTGTGCAGGCTTTACCTCAAATCATCAATAGCCTGGCTGATTAAGTTATAGGTTCCCTCTTGGTCTCCATCTTTGATTAGATCTTGAACCTGTGCCAGCTTCTTTTCCAGTTCACGGATACGGTCGTCACTGACTCCGGGCACCTCACCCTTCTCTAGAATCATGGCAATGACATCCTTGATGTGGGTCAGGTCTCGGCCGACCTGGCACACGGCATCATCCCATAGCTGGAAGCAGGGATGGCAGGGAACGCACATGGGGAAGTTTCCGGTAAAGCCACGGGCGCACTCGTTGCAGCGACGTCCTGAAGCTCCCTCCTTACACTCACATATGCCTGTTATGCGGTCACACTGAGCTGTCTCGGACCCCAGAGGGTGGCAGTTACACTCTGATCAGAGGGAGATAAAGCACTAATGATCTGACACAGAGAAGAAAAGGAGTTAGATGTATATCTGCAATACTCACCTTCACACTGTACTTTGGGATCACCCCAGTGGAACGGCTCACACTCATTGCACTGCCGTCCTCCAAAACCTGTCTGGCAATGGCACTGGCCAGTGAACTACAGGTATGAAGAGAGACAGAAGAAAAGAAAGAGGGAGTAGAAAAAGAGGAGAGATTAATAGGATATTTGGCCATTGTAACTAATTGCAATTATTAAAAATAATAAAAACGCATTTAAATTTAAAGAAAGCTAAGATAATTATCATATTTAAATTAAATGTATGATTAAATAATTGTATCATAATTTAAGTCTAAAATTTCTACTGTTTAAGGTATTGCACCCACTTTGAAATATTTGGGTATTTATTCTAGTTTGTGTTTTTATTTTATTTTATATTTCATTTTATATTTTAAAATTAAATATATCTTTAATTTTGCAAGATATACTATCATTTAATATTTTGGTGTCTCTTACACTCACCAATTTTAAAATACTGTTTTTTATTGGAATATATTTAAAATGTCATTTATTCCTGTGATGGCAAAGCTGAATTTTCAGCAACATTACTCCAGTCTTCAGTGTCACATGACCCTTCAGAAATCATTCTAATATGCTGATTTGCCCCTCAAGAAACATTTCTTATTATTATCAGTGTTGAAAACAGTTGTGTTGCATAATATTTTTGTGGAAGTTAAATTTTTGTAACATTATAAAAGTCTTTACTGTTACTTTTGACCAATTTAATGTATCCTTGATGAACAAAAAAAGTTTCTTAAAAATATCTTACTGTGAATAACTTGTGAATGGTAGTGTACAGTATTGTAAATTTAATAAAAATTAATAATATTTTAATAATTAGGTTTAGCCTTAGTATAATGATAATATAGAACTCAATAAATACTTCTTGCATACATTAACAACATTTGTTCATGTTTTTATAATTTTAAGCTTAGTAACACTTTTTTCATCGCACACCAGCTTTTTTATTTAATCACATTTGGGAGTCTTTGGCAAAGTATAGTCACATCTCTTCATGTCATATTGTATCTTGATTTATGTTTGTTTATTGTTGTAAGGTTTTATCCTGCCATTTCACCCTTGTATCTTTCAAAAAATGAAGGAGACGAACCTTGATAAAATAAAGGTTTAATAAGAAAGATGAATATGAAGAAAGATGCTGTATTGCACAGGTCATACCATATTGCAATGGGTGCTGAGGGCATTTGGCTGGATGCATTCACAGGGTTCACATCCCCAGTCCAAGCCGAAGTTCCAGTGGTTGGGGGCGCACTGGTCACAGTTGTGGCCGATGATGTTTGGTTTGCAGGGGCAATGTCCAGTCTGCTTATTACAGTGACATACTCCATCAGTACAGTAGCCCTGTAAAGTGCCAGCAGTTACACAAGTACAGCCTGCAGGATGAGAATTAGATTTAAACACATGAATTCATTCACAGACTATTTTTAAAATAAAAAAGGCCGTTTTAAACTTTTATTCACTGTACTTACGCCTACAGTCCTGGGCAAGAGCGTTTCCATAATAACCCAATTTACACTCAGAGCAAGAGTGGCCGTCAGTGTTATACAGGCACTTGAGGCATTGGCCGGTTCGTGGGTCACATGACTCTGGGTCCTGGGGGTCAATGTTCCTGTTGCACTGGCACGGCCTGCATGTCCCCTCAGGCTGCTCAGGATCACCATAGTATCCAGGAGCGCAGCGATCACAGCGAGGACCTGAGACAGGACAATGTCAGTTAACCTACTAAATGAGAATCACTTGAGAAACTATTGATTTACTGACTGTATTTTACCTGCAAATCCTTCACCACACTGGCAGAGGATCTGGTTAGAGGCATAGTCTGCATGACAGGAAGCTCCGTTGGAGTGTCCGCTGTCAGGGTGTCCTGGACACGGACAGGGGCGACAGTGCTCGCCAGAACCTAATACTGGGTTACCATAGAACCCGTTTACACACCTAAAGAAAGGACAAAATAATCAATATTATTGCTGTAGAGAACATTTTATTAATTTTATATCTAATTACTTTGTCTCGCTACAGTAAAAATGATACAAATATATATATATATATTTTATGTTTTTACAGTACTGTTCAAACGTTTAAAGTCAGTACGTTTTTTTGTTTTTTAAAGTATCTTATGCTCACAAAGGCTGCATTAATTTAATCAAAAAGTACAGTAAAAATTTTAATATTGTGTATTATTACAATTTAAAATAACTCTTTTCTATTCTAATATACTTTAAAATGTAATTTATTCCAGTGATTGTAAAGCTGAATTTTCAGCATCATTACTCCAGTCTTCAGTGTCACATGATCCTTCAGAAATCATTCTAATATGCTGATTTGCTGCTCAAAAAAACATTTCTTATTATTATCAATGTTGAAAACAGTTGTGCTGCTTAATATTTTTCTGGAAACGAAGATAAGTATTTTTTTAAGATTCTTTGATGAATAGAACATTTAAATGAACTGCATTTATTTGAAACAGGAATCTTTTGTACCATTAAAAATGCCTTTACTGTCACTTTTGATCAAGTTTTGATCATTCCTGCTTGACAAAGGCATTCATTTCTTTAAAAAAAATTATTAAAAAAAATAAGCCGTTAAAATATAACCGTTAAAAAGTTTGGGGTCAGTATCTATAAAGACGTATTGATATTAATAAATTTGCTTTTTTAATTAATTCGCTGTTGTACTTGATATATAGTTTGTAACTGCCTCATCCTCCTTTGTAAAGCATGCATTACATTTTGAATTAAAACAATGACACAAATGTAATTTGTCACATTGATTTGGTCTCACTGATGTAGTCTGTGTACTGTTTCTCACCTCTCACACAGCTGTCCAACAGTGTAGTCTCTGCACTCATAGCAGGCACCTGTTTCAGGGTCACAGATCTCTGCATGGCCGTTACATTGGCACTGCCTACAGTTGGGGAATCCCCACTGACCTGGTTGGCAGTCTGAGCACTGGCGGCCAATCGCCCCATGCCGACACGGACACTGACCCGTCACAGGGTCACACTGATGCCCTACAGAGCCCTGAGAGTGGCAGTCACATTCTGTTGCAGACAGAGAAAGAGAAGTGCGAGACAATGAGAAATGAGTCAAGTTTAATTACAATATAAAATGTACATCAAAGTTTGCCCTATCAAAAGTGTAATATAATTTTTTTTTAATTTAAATTAGGTCTGACAGTAAAAAGTGTCTCACCAGTGCAGCCATATGGCCCAAATCCGTACGTCCCCGGTGCACACTGATCACATTGACGGCCAATAACATTGGATTTACAGTGGCATTGACCTCCGACTTTGTCACACTCTGCACTCAGTGAACCCTGAGGGTCACACTGACATGCTGCAGAAAGATCACTTTTTAGGAAGCCATTCATAAGAATCTAAACAACAGTATGAGATTTATCTGAAGGAAAAAGGAATGGATGTGTTATAATGTGACTTGTTTTGACAAGACACTGAGGAGGGACGTTTATCCTTTGACCCCATCACAGTGACTCACCCAGGGCTCCATTGTGCATGATAGCAGAGATGCTGCAGATGAGTGTAGTGCACAGCTCAGCCAGCGCAGGCATCGGCAGGGTCATGAAGGAATCCAAACACATATACACCTCCATCTCCTGCCGTCTACGCTCGTCTGGGGCGTCGTCACCCTGGAAACCAGGAAGCTCCTCATACCTGGGTATCAGCACAAGCTGTAAGGAGAGAGAAAATGCTCAGAATAAGACTTTTCACCCACCAGCAGGGGGCAGCAATTGTATTATCTGTGGTTAGGAAATTGCACCACGGGCGTTCCTTGTTTCAAGCATTTAACAACGTGTATAAATGACAGATAATGCTAAATGAAAGAAGTAAATGAAGATCCTTACTGAGTCTATCAGGGCAAAGGCTGTGAGATGTCGGTGAGACACACCATGGCGCTGGAAACGGATGGACACCACATACCAGTTGTTTGGCTCAAAGCAGAATGGCCTTGGCATTTCAATGTACCTGTCAAAAGTGATATGCCATCACTAACAATATTCATATTAATGCAGATTTCTACAAGACATTTAAACATTAAATTACCCAAGACAGACAAGTCTAAGCATATACAATGGGGTCCAAAACATTTGTGAAAATATTTGTGAATAAAGTTTTCGTTTTTAAAAGAAATAAACATTATTACATAAATTTACACAGTGATCTATTTCATAGACCATAATCATACAGTAGTTTTAATTTGAAATAAAAACACAATCGAAAATCACAATTTGAAAAAAACAACAACAACAGAAATAACAGTAATATTGTAAAATAAAACTTTTCTATTTGAATATATTTTAAAATGTAATTTATTCCAAAGCTAAATTTTCAGCATCATTACTCCAGTCTTCAGTGTCACATGATCCTTCAGAAATCATTCTAATATGATGATTTGCTGCTCAAGAAACATTTAATATTATTATCAATGCTGAAAACAGTTGTGTGCAAACCATGATAAAAAAAAATTTCAGGATTCTTTGATGAAAAATAACAGCATTTATTTGAAAAAGAAATCTCTTGTAACATTATAAATGTATTTAATTAGAAAAAAATGAATGCATACTTGCTAAGTAAATAAATATTTTTTAGTGCTTAGTAGTATTATATCAGAGAAATATGCATGTACTATAAATGTGATTATTATTTATATTGACAAATTATTAGTACCAGCTTTGGCTCTGACCCTGACAGTTAGTACATATAGCTGCTTTCCCTACGTCAACAACATTCATTAAAATCGCTTTCAAGCACCAGACAGCCACCCTTATTTAGTTACCCACAGTTAGACCGCAGCTCTACCAGCCTGATAAAGTCTGTAAAGTCTTATCTCCTGCCTGGGGTTCATTTCCCCAAGGAAAGACTTAAACCAGTAATTTATCCAGATTGAACTTCCTGAACTCACCTGGCTCCATCTTTCCTTCCTTTTTCTTGTTTCTCTCACTTTCTCCCAATATCTTTTTTTTATTCTTTCAGTGTTTGCTCAAGAGGATATGCAGCTTTTGACAGAGTCTAATTTGCTCCTGCATTCCCTGAGCCTTGGGACGAGGCCAGAAATCAGATTAGACTCAGATTACAATGGCTCCCAAAACCATGTAGGAAAATGATCAAAACAACTGCCTCAGAACTAGGTTTCCCATGAAATGAGGGTGGTTCTATACAAGGTTTAAAATAGTACATTGTACATCATGCATAGTTTTGCAAGTGTACCATTATGTATTGAGTGCTTACAAAGAAATATGAATGTGTACTTGCATCCAAAAACAAAGCATTCACGATATGTCAGGTAAACAACAACACACACAGACATAAACACAATGATATTACCTCATGTGGTGGGGCATTGTGACTGTGTACATCTGCTCTGTGGGCAGCATGTTTCCACAGCGGAGACTTGTGGGTAAATTCAGGGATGTCACGCTCACTACAGCCTCCCAGTCCTCTGTGGACTATATTACAATATGATTATTAATATCATTCATTTTAAACCAAATATCAGATATGGAATATTTATGAAAAGGATAGTCCACCCAAAAAAGAAACTTCATCGGTCATCATCGATTCCCATTGACTTTCATTGTATGGACAAAAAATATAATGTAAGTAACTGTTTAGTTACCAACATTCATCAAAATATCTTATTTTACATTCCATAAAAGAAAGAAAGTCATACAAGTTTGGAACGTCATAAGGGTGAGTAAATGATGACAGAATATTCGCTTTTGAGTAATTATTAAAAGAGGTCTAAACTGGTGCAAGATGGTCAATGCTTATAGATGTATGACCAGTTGGTTGTTTGTTTGTTTTTTGGCTGGTTAAAGATAATCTACCAGCTAGTAATCAGCTATCATGTTCTGAAACAATCTATTAAGTGTTTCAGACCACAAACCTCTGGCTCGTATCGGATCATGATGTCATATTCCATGGCGTAAGGGATGTTGCTGATGGTAAACTCTAGGCCAGCTCCATCTTTAACCCGAGCAAAGCCCGTCCCAGTCCATGTGACCATCTGACCTGGCTGTCTTTCTCTGTGAACTATGCTCATGCTGGGCTGAAAACAGACACAGATTAATATTAAATCAGATACAGCAGTGTAAGGTATATAGCAGCTGGTAAAGGTGGAGGTGGAGTTTTCTGAAGGGAAACTCACCGTTTGTTGCAACTGTCGGATACGTCTCAGTGCTGTCCTCTGCTGCTGGGCAATGTGACGGTGACGGCGGTGTCTTCTCAGCTGATTGTTGAGATGCTGCACACAGTCGGTCTCAGCCTGAGGCCTCGGGCTGCCCTAAACAACAAGCACACATATTGTGCTCACCTTAATATTCAAGATATAACATTTATTTATGCTGGATAACATGAATACTCTGGATAACAGAGTATGACTACAGTATGTCCAGAATGGCATATCACCATACTCTCATGCTAAATTTCTAGTATGCATTATGTATACTATAGTTCCAATAAGCATTATTTATACTATGCACACAGTAAGCAAATTTCCAAATGTGTAGTATATAACCAGAGCATATTGCATGGGATACTATATCCCACAATGCAATGTGCTCAACTTGACCTTCCATTTAAAAAAAGGAATTACACCAAACATGATTTTTAAAAATGTGTGACTTATTACTTAATCAGACAAAAATAATTAAAAATGTCATAATGAAAGACACTAATTGAAGTAAACATGCATATTGAGGTCATGTGACAATAAGGATACTACTGTTATACAGTACAGTGTACTTCAAGTTCAAATAGTATACAGTATACACTACCGTTCAAAAGTAACAGTCAGTATGATTTTTAAAAAAGAAATTAAAACTTTGATTCAGCAAGAAAACATTCAATTGATCAAAAGTGACACCAAACATTTATAATGTTAAAAAGAAACTTTTGAACAAGAATGTGCACTATATGGCTTGCAATAAAAAATGTCTTTCCAAGCAGAAATGCACAAGCAGACCACAACTTGACACTCTTTCTGAAATAAGTGAGTGAGGTGGCAGGCAGTGAAAGTGTAAACTGTAAATGATGATGTTGGAGAGAGTGAGAGACTGTGTGAACCACACAGTGCTGGTGTGGGTTTATATGTGTGGTGGGCATTAATAACTCGTTCTGACGGGCTGGCATCTCTTCTGCTCTCTGATCTTATTCTGGGTCACTTCAGCTGTGGACTCATGAGCTTACTGCAGTTCGTATGCGTGTTTGTTTGTGTATGCTATAGTGTGTCTGGACGACCTGCACTGCCTGTCTGAGTTCCTGCGGAGGGTACGGTGCCACTCCAAACCATCCTAGAAAAACCTCACAAAATTATAATAAATTAATGCTTAAAAAAAAATCCCAATCCCAGTGACAATATATATATATATTGTTTTACTTTTTTTTATATCTTTTAAAAGATTTATTTTAACTGGGAAATCGGAAGACAAACTAGAAGTCAAAAATATTTATTTAAGTGGGAACATTTTTTTTTATCCAAAGCTATCACTGAACCCAGTGTGACTCGGAAAATATGCTGGTATCAAATAGGCATGCAGCTCTGAGTGTTTTGTGTCACACAGAGCAACGGAAGTGAAGGTACCTGAGGGTTCAACTCACATGAATGTAAACTGACATAGGAGACAGTTTTACATTTAACATATTACATCAACATTTAGTTATGTTAGGGGCTGAAAGATCCAACTGAACCCAAAATCAGGGAATTCTTTCACAGACATACACATATTACTCTAGATCTATGTGCATGATCCTGTTTCCATGGCCCATGATACCAGCATCACCTCCAAGAGAAGAACAGACAACTATTCATAACAACAGGAAGATTTATAGCAGTACCCGTATAATATGACATGAACTTTAGGAATTTAGTCTGCCAAAAAGAAAAACAATACAAAGTTAAAATGCCAATGTTAGGTGCTGATATATGATCTCTTTGCAGTTGAGCATTACTCACAGGAAGAGCAGGATCATCAGGGGAGTGACCTACAGCTCCCTCTGCTTCATATTTGTAATAATCCAGAGAAGCACAGAAAAACGCAGGCTGCACTTCAGAACACTGCCGACCAATCAGATGAGGCCGACAGTCACACTGACCATTGTCCATCATGCATCTGAAGGTGAAAGGGAAAAGAGTTTAGGCACAATTGTCATACAGTAGATATCTTCAGAATAAAGGGCCACTTGCAGTTCAGCACTTCCGTTTAATTCAATTCTTCAGTACCTATCCTAATCAAACGCCAGAACAATGTAGGACTTTAATCTTGGTATATCAAAGCTACACCCAGATACCAGACACTTCCTTATTGCTAATCGAGGGCAAATACACTCATTTCAATGCAATAACTGACATCAGTGACTCACCTGCTGCTGGTTGCTCCACCAAAATCACAGTCACAGGGTCTGCAACCTGCCAGATCATTACTGAGTCCCCAGTATTCAGGCTGTACACAAAAAACACAGGCATCTTCTTAAGGTTGAATTTTCGAAAAAAAAAAAAAAAAAAAAAAAAGGATTGTGATGGTTATTGGTTATTATTAAGGAGAGAGAGAGCATGTACCAGGCACTGGTTGCAGTAGCGGCCAGTTACGTATCTTTTGCAGGAGCAGTCCCCACTGATCTGATCACACGGGGCCCCCAGCATGGTGATGCCACGGGGGTCACAGTTGCATGCTGCCAACGACATACACATACATGGAACACATAAAGGTCACATACAGCAGCTCCTAAAGGTTTTTTTACACTTAAAGTTAGGGTAGGCAATGTTTTTCATAAACACTTTTTGTTATACTACTGGTTGAAACTCTCTTCACATCCCAGGCCCGTAGCCAGCCTAGTAGAAGGGGAGGTTCTTTTTTTTTTTGTTTTTTTTTTTGACCTTTTTCAGTCCCATTTCCATTTTGTATTTAATTATGAGGTTCAAATACTTCATTTTGGTGACTTTTTATGCACTAATTTGTGCTGGATTATCTTGTCTGCTGGTTTCATAACAGGCTATTTTCTGTGCATCAAAAAGCATGCTTATTTATTACAATGTTGTCAAGATTATGTACCACCTTTTTCAGTCCAAACACACACTGTGTGGAGTGTATATTAGTGTATATTATTTGGCATGGATAACCAAAACTTCAAAAGTTCAAATCACAAATTCGCGTGACAGAACTATTAAGCTAACATGTATTTTGTTTCATGTTCTTTAGCCTATTTATTAATAAAGCACACACACACAAACACACACTAGCTAGTCAGGGGGGTTCTGGGGCATGCTCCCCCGAGAAAATTTCTCTGATCTACATATGTGCATTTTAAGACGTTTGAAGGCTAAAAAATGGATGAGAAATAGCTTTAAAACCAAGTCAGTGGGCAGTAGATTATTTGTCAATTCCTGCTCTCTCCTCATCTCCATCACTCTCCATCACATCACTCATTCTCCTTATCTTGCCCTGTCTCTTCCCCTCCTAAAGCAGTCAAGAAAGTAAACATAGGGTTTATATTTTTTCACACTATGTGATTGATTTTATATTTTTTATTAATCACTTTCTAAGACAAGTTAATTCACTGAAGGCTACGAACGCTAGATAAATACAATTCACAATATGTACACATTCATTATTAATCTTATGCCTTATATGAAGAAAGCTTCGTTAATGTTTCTTGTCCTCTCACATTGACAGTTGCTAATTAGTTTTGTCTGTAGTTTAACATTTCAATCCTAAAACAGCTGCCAAATATGAAATGTTTAGTTTAGCTACTTACATCTTATTTCGCACTTTATGACCGTTTACTGAAGCATCGCACTGGAATTCGCGCTCAGCACCTTCAGTGAACATAAAGCCCGCCTACTTTGTTTTGATTGGTCATCTTAAATATTTTGACATTGACGAGCGAGCGCTGACAGACCGCAGGCAGCTCAGATGAGAAGATCTTGGTGCTGTGCGATATCTTTGCTGCATTAAAGTACTGTGTTAATACTATATTAGGCAATTATTTCACAACATTTATTATATAGCCTACACATCGGAAAAATATTGAGGTCCGGATTCAAATTATTGGCCGTCTTTACTTAAAAGAACACTTGTTTATTACAAAACTAATTACATGTTTATTACATGACTTAAATTCTGGACCTTTCGAACCCCCCCGAACCCCTCCGCCTACGGGCATGCATCCTGATAGCAATCAAAAATCAAAGTGGTCTAAATATTTTTAAAAATTAGATATATCTTCTGTGGAAGTCTCAGGACAATTTTTTTTTTCGTCCAATCATTGCAATAGGTCCGATTTATGTGTTTCAATGGCAACACTATCAACGGCAAAATGAATCTGCAGCAGGTGGTACAAGTCAGCACTCTTTAAGTTGTTTACGTTCATTATTAATGTAATGTTATGTGTTTTGAGACATGAGGTAATTTGACATTGTCTCTCGTGACACTTTGAAGAATCTGCTCTGGCTGTGCGCGTTCATGTTTTGAAGGGGGCATGGCTTTGAAGAGAGGGTGGGATCTTATGCTTTTGAGGCTAGCTGGCTATTGCTAGCCTCTCAGAAATTGCCTACTCTACCTTTTAGAAATAAAGCACAAACATATAAAAAACAAAGTTTGTTTTAAAACATATAGCTCAAAAGTGACAGTAAAGACATTTAAAATGTAACAAAAATGTTTTTTCAAACTTTCTATTCATCAAAGAATATTGAAAAAAAAAATCATGGTTTACACAAAAATATTAAGCAGCACAACAGTTTTCAACTTTGATAATAATACGGAATATTTCTTGAGCAGGAAATCAGCTTGTTAGAATGATTTCTGAAGGATCATGTAACATTGAACACTGGAGAAATGGCAGCATAAGCAACGTCTTTCAGAAACATTACAAAAATCTTACTAACCCCAAACTTTTGAACAGTAGTGTATATGGTTTAAAATTTGGACATTTTCTTGTTATCGTATGTTCATAGCTAATATGATAAACTACACTTGTGCAAACTTGAGGAGAACAGACTTCAAACATCCACTAAACACATGCAAACACTTACGCTGGCATCCCAGTGGGTTTTCAAGACTAAGTCCATAGTGTCCCTCTTTGCAGAAGTCGCAACGCTGACCCCTGACGTTCTGCTTACAGCGACACTGACCGCCAATCATACCCAGATCCAGATCAGTATGACTGTCACAAACTCCTCCTTCTACAGAGCCCACGGGGTCACAGTCACAGGCTGCACACACACAGGTAACAACATGAACAACAGGTAGGGACAACCATGCAAAAAAGGCTTTTTCTCAGCAGATTATCATGAACAACTTACGGACACATGCAGCCGGGTCTCTGATGTCTCTAGTTGGATCCTGAAAGTAAAAATGTTTACAGGTCTCACAGTTGCGGCCCATGGTGTTGTGGAGACAGTTGTCACACACGCCTCCACTGGCATTTCCCGTAGCCAGATACACTGCCATGTCAAAATGACACTTGTTGGAGTGACCGTTACAGTTGCATTCTGTGGAAAAGTCACATATTAAGAATTTTTGTATTAGGATAAGTAGATTTTCTTGAACTTCTACATGCGTGTGTATCTTACCCCTGCAGGTATGTGCGTTATCAGTCTCGGCGGGCCTCCAGGGTGCATCATGGTAGAAATCTCTACAGCGCTCACAGTTTAATCCCACAGTGTTGTGCTTACACACACAACGTCCATGAATCTGCCCGATCAAAAGAATAGGATATATTAAATAGTGTGCTTGATTCACAATCCATCAATGTAAGAATACTAAATTGTTATTTGAAATAATACAATACTACAAATCAATCTGACTGACACCCACCATGCCTGAATCCCTGGTGGTCACTCCAGGTACTGGTGCGCACTCCGACGCGTGACCATAGCAGAAGCAGCTCCCACGCACAACCAGCTCATACAGCGCGTAGTAATATTTCTGCAGCACGTCAGGACGGCGGTCAAGCAGGTTATCGCCCAGAGTGTGCAGTTTAGTGAAGTTTATCCGTAAGTTAGTGATCCGCAACAAATCTGAGGGGAGATTGTGCAGCTGCTTTACTTGCAGTACTGTGAACAGAGTCCAAACTGAACACTGGCTACAGTAAATGTGAGTTATTTACTTGCTAAAGCCAATTTTACTCTCACGTTAACCATTAATAACACCATTGCAATAAAGACAAATAGATATTTTAAGAAATAGATAAATATACATCCAGGCAGTTTTTAATAGCAAAATAAAACTCGAAAGGGGGATCAGGACGAAGCGGAGGTGTCTTGTATCACCCCGAAGGGGTTTATTTTTCAAAAACAACTAACTGGATGTACATTCAGCTTATTACACGGCTACTTGTCAAATTAATAAATAAGATTACACTTTATTTTAAGAAGACGTTGTTACGGTGTAAACAAATAGGTACTGAGTAATATTTTTTAACTACATGTACTTACTATAGGTTTACGGTTAGGGTAAATTGCTTGTAATCATGTATAATTTACTATTCATACTAAAGTAACGACACGTAAAGTATAAAAACATTAAAATAAAGCGTTACTTCTACTAGTCTGGACGAACGATCAAGTTAAAAAAAGATGGACATTTAAGGGATAATGTACGATTGTATCACTTATTACACAGCTTTTCACCACATAAATAATGATGGGGACATTAAAAATTTATTTGAGAAGAAACCTTTTTTAAAATCTTACCTGTTTGTTATCTTATAATCCATTACAGTGTACAAAACAATCATTCTAGCAACAAGACAAACACTTCAACAATATTACCATAGGCCTATTATTAATACTGAAGTCCTCCGTTTTATTTTACAGTAAATACAGTATAGTCAAGATGGTGTTTGACCAGCTGTGTTTTAATGAAATGAGAGAGAGTGCATCCGCGGTGTTATATAAGAGCCAGCCTCAAATTCCCAGATGGGCAGCCATTGTAAGTTGTTGCTATTTGCAACGGTCATTATCAGGGAATAACTGACCTCAGAATGTCTGGACTGACAAGTATTTCAGAGAGCCGTGTAATAAAAAGTAATCCACAAAACAGTTACATGGCAAAACATGGTTATACTGTACTGCACTAACCCTGAATGTCAAGACCGTATGGGTCTTTGACATGGATCGCAGGATCCAGCACTTTGTAGATGACCTAAAATAAAAATAATACAATCACATAGTGTGAAAAAAACACTGCATCCAAAAGTAACAATAAAACACAGACTGAATCACATCCATATTCAAACACCATCAGCTCACACTCACCTCTCCCTCAGTGGACGGTTCAATGTCAGAGTAGCGCTCCTCACAGATGACCTCATCAATAAACCGCAGAGAGTGGGCAGGAACCCTAGGGAAAGTCTTGGTGCAGTTGTAGGCGAAGTAGCGATATGGCCTCCATGTACGGCCAAAATCAGAAGAACGCTCAATCATCATAGCAGCAGGCCTAAACGTCTGTGGAGGCGCAAACAGAAGGTTAAAGTGTAAAATGAGGACGGCTGGTTTCCCTTTTATTGATATATATTTTTACTGAATTGAATTGCTGACGTAAAAATTGATACTTGAGGTGATACTCTTGATACCCATTTATATACACACCTTAAACTTCATGATGAGATGAGTAAAGTGGAACTCGGCCTCAAGATTCAGTCGAATACTGACATTTTCCTCTCCTGCACACAAATGAACAAAATAAAACCAGTCATAATCTACAAGAATTCAATTGAACTCGTACAGTAAAAGCTTATTCAAAAATTGACATGAATTTCATAACTTTTAGGTTTATTACTTTGTATGTCATTAATTATCTCCACAAACCTGAGACCACTAGTGAAAACATTTCCATTCTGTTTAAAAAAAAAAAAAAGTATACACTAACATAAATGCATAAATAATAATAATTTGAATAATATTTTACCACAGCTAAAACTACACATTATTATTATTATCATGTATTAAATTAATGAAAGTACAAAACAACAGAAAATGAAACAACAAAAACAAACCAAAGACAAAGAGTGAAAATTTGTTCCATTTTTTTAATTTAATATACAATACACATTAATCAACATTAATGTATACTAATAATAATTAATTTGAATAATAATAATTTCAACAACAGCACTATTATTATCATCATGTATTGAATTAGAAGAATGTAAAATAGAAGCAAATAAATAAATCAAAATTTTTTTCCAAATTGTAAAACTTTACTTAAGTTTAATCGATAAAAAAAAAAAAAAAAAAAAAAAAAAAATGATGTGGCCTCAGGCTTTTGGTCTCAAAAAACACATTCCCACACACCATTTACAGACTGCCACCAGGTGAGTTCTCCTCTGCTGTCTCTCTGATAGATGACGTTCTCCACCCTGTGGCTGTGTCTGTGATGATAGGCATGGTATGGCTCCTGAGAGTTACATTTAAAGCACTTATCTGAATCCTGTCGAGAGACATAGAGAAAGAAAGAGTGAGAAGAAAAACAATGCACATTTTTTGGAATATCAGTGCAGTCTGACACGAGCCTAATTTCGTTTCATTTGTAACGACTTAAACCCGCATGGCTGGTGGCTCATGTAGCTGCCAAGACATACAAAAAAAATCCAAAATGTTCCCTCGGAATGGGAGGCAAGTTCCATGCCAACCTGGAAGTGGAGGAAGAGAGGGGAACGGGCCTCCTGGATTCAGGTCAGAACATGAGAGTTAGCATGGATGAACGCCAGAGCACTTTGTCTAAGCTGAGTTGTTGTCATGGGCACCAAAACCTCCAGCAATGGCCTGGCTAAAACGAGTGAGACACGTGTATTTCTTCAGCACCCTTTAAAAGGTCACAGCAATGAACAGGAGAACCTCAGTATCCATTTCAGATCTTCACAAGCTCTGCAGGAGACAGATATCAGCACTTCTACAATATTGTGCTTACCACACACAAGACACATGCTTACTGGGGTAGTTTTGAGTGTGAGCTGCCAACAATAGGATTAGCAGTGATCAACCAGATTATGAACTACAGGAATGCTATGCTGGGGCCCTGCAAAAAACACATTGTTAAATCTCTAACATGACTTAACAGCTCTGTGGATTCACACAGTTTAAGTGTATGGACTATAACAGAGTTAATAGAGATAAAGTAAGACACTTTCTGATAATGTCCTGGTCAAATTGTTTTTGTTTTTTTAAACCATACTTTTTGATGCAAGAATATACACATAATGATAATGATAGTTAATATCTTGTTTAAAAATATATATATTATTATTATATAATTATATGCTGTATTTATTGATATATATGATAATTATACTGGATTTTTATTGCACTTTGCGATAAAACACTTTCAAATGTGACATTGAAATTACATTTATTGGGAGGAGTGGTTTACAAATAAATCTCAACTGAACTGTAAATGTATCTCATTATGCCAAGTTCGTCTAAAATTCATGGATCAAGTATCACAAATACTACTGTGATTTTTAAATAAGAACAGAGCAGTCAATTAAAGCTAGCATTTCTATTTTACAGTCATGATGAATAAATTACAACCCAAACGGAAATGTTGGGAACTCTGCAGTCTCTACTGACAAATAAATTGACAGAGTGCTGACAGGTAACACCTGCGCTGAGGACAAAAAGGGTGTAACTCTTGGTCTAGGATGTATGGTGCCTCCAGGCAGTTAAACAGTTTCTGTTAATTTTATGCACCCAAAACACTTTAATGAGAGGTGAAATGCATAGAACCTAAAATAACACAGAACATTTTAAATAGACATTCATAGAACATTAAACAGTCAATGAAAATACATGTTATGAGAGCAGAAGAGCGCTTTATAGACACCTAAAGGAAAAGGGAGGAGTAGTGTTTCAGGATAAAAGAGGGAAAGCAAACAGAGATAGACATAAGAAATGAATACAGGATCTTTTAAAATCACACACATATCAAACAGAAAAGCCTTAGGCTGCAGATTTTACTGCTGTAAAAGAGGTGTGGCATAGTGAGCAATACACGTGCAAGAGTCTAATGTGTGCAACAATCTGTAATCTAACAAGAGTGCGAGTGTGTGGGCAAGGTTTGCCTACATTTTGAGAATCAAATGTCCCTATGGACAGTAAAAAATGAAATCACCTACATTGTGGTGACTAGACAATGAGGGAATTGGCATTAGATGACAATTTTTGGGTGAACTATCTAAAATCCTTGTCATGACAGAAAAACTGTATGTTTAGCCAAACTCAATAACAATGATATAGTGATGAATGGTAAGTTTTCATGCGTCATGTGCGTTTCTTCTAAAGGGGCCCCAAACCCAAGCACATCTGTCTTCATATGACAAATAATTTCCGTCAACACAAACTGCAGGGCAAGGCCATACATGCAGGAGCATGGTGTACACAACATGAGATCATGTTTTTGTGTCTATATGAAAGAGAAAGAAACAATGTTGGGTTTACCTGCAAATGACTGACAATGCAGTACAGCTCATTGCCATCCAGGCCGCAGGTGGAGGTGGCAGTCAGATTAATAGCTCGGCCAATCAGAAGGTTCCCTGTTGCTGGGTAACAGCTCCCTTCCATGCAGCCATGTGGGGCTGAGGGGAGCTCCTGAGCCACCACTGGAAGAACTGGAGAAGACACAGACAGGAAGTGGAGGTCATTGACTTAACAGTGTATTCCGTTTCACACGCTCCCTAAACATTATTCAGTGCTTCCTGCACACTGAGTAGGGGATATCTGTACAACTTCACTTTTTTTTATTTTATTTTGTTATTCTGAAAGCCTAGCATCAATAATAGTAATCAATAATAGACAGCACAATTGAGCAGAATGGGGTTTCAGGTATGAGGACACAATATACTCGGAATAATAGACATATTACTACTAATAATAAATTAATACTTACAATAATTAAATTGAACAAAAACACCAATAAACGATGAACGAATAAACGAACAAACAAACAAATGAATTAATAAATCTGTTGTTATGTGTAATATGAAAACATATTTGAACGGCTGCATCTCATGTTTCAAACTTAAAGTGGTACACAATGACTTGTGGGAAAATTTTCCTGTGAAATGATTTCTAATATACATGTTCCCCATGCTGTTTGCAGTGCCTTTTGGACATATTCACATATATACTTCCTACGATTACAAATTTCACTTAAGATATACCAAATATCCTATGAAGTCCACAATCGAGTGAATAAAATGTACCAATCCTATTTCTAAGGAATGAGTAAATGCAACTGATCCACATCAAGATAATGTAAAATTACCTATGCATAATCTATACCTATAGGATATTATCATGGCATACAACCAGCACGGCTTCTGTTTGATGACCTCATGCGGCTCATGGTCCCACCCAGGCGGCAGTATCAAAGACTGAGGGTTTAGTTTCTCATTGAGTCAGGAACATAACTGGCTTTGTTCCACATGGTTACCTCTGCAAAGGGCTCAAAATGCACTGTGTTTGCCTTTCAAAATCCACAGTTCATTACAGGGTTATCTGACATTGTCAAATCCAGATGTGTGGGAGGTCTTACATGGATTTTGAACATTCACTTCCAATGTTGTGGTACTATCATTATAGAAGACTAGCACATAACCGCGCCCTCAAACTAGAATACTGCAGAGATCTAGGATTTCGCGGTTGGAGAATGGCAATAACCACGCAACCATACATCTCAATGTGTATGACCTCTTTATCATTGAGAGGCTCTTGGAAAGCCAGTGTCCTGGTCAATCTCTGGGCCCCTCTGCGCTACCATTTTTCACACATCACTGACTCGGAATAATAATGCCATCACCTCAACACAGAATAATGAGAGAATGAGTGAGAGTAAATGAAGCATCAAGTGTGGACACAGTGAAAGCAGATGGAGCGGATGTCAGATAGCCTATGTGTGATGGGAAAAGACATTCAGAAAAACAAGATGACAGAAATATATTTCTGATGCTGATTTAAAAACATAATGTTATGCAGCCAGAAAATACTGCAAGAGGGATGTATTATATATTATTATATATAGTATTATATAAAATTAGAGTTTATCAGTATCAGACAATATATTTAATTGTGCATGTTTATTTCCTTTATTTTTTTTATATTTATAGTAAATTCTTTAAAACACTGATAATTTAATAACACTGTGATAATGTTGTGATGCCTAAATTTACTTGTAGCATTAAAAATTATTGTTTTTAGACAAAACAGGGTAGAATTTTAATATACATGTATCAGTTCTGAGACATAAAATGAAAATAATTATTAGCTTGCTAGTATCCAGAAGAATATTGGTGCATCTCTAGTAATTATTCTATTTATAATTCGATTTCTATAACATACAAATACACATAGCATTTTAAATTTATTTGCATAACACTTTCACAATACACACGGTTTCAAAACAGTTTTACAGAAAATCATGATGTTAGTGTTTATAATATTTTAATATCTTCATGTCTTATAGTTGGATTTAGATGATTAGAGCTGGGCGATAACATGGTTTATACACTATGTTGCCAAAAGTATTGGGACACCACTCCAAATCATTGAATTCAGGTGTTCCAATCACTTCCATGGCCACAGGTGTATAAAATCAAGCACCTAGGCATGCAGACTGCTTCTACAAACATTTGTGAAAGAATGGGTCGCTCTCAGGAGCTCAGTGAATTCAAGTGTGGTACCGTGATAGGTTGCCACCTGTGCAATAAGTCCATTCGTGACATTTCCTCACAAGTAAATATTCCACGGTCAACTGTTAGTGGTATTATAACAAAGTGGAAGCAATTGGGAACAACAGCAACTCCAACAAGACCACGTGAAATCACAGAGCGGGGTCAGCGCATGCTGAGGCGCACAGTGCGCAGAAGTCGCCAACTTTCTGCAGAATCAATAGCTACAGACCGCCAAACTTCGTGTGGCCTTCAGATTAGCTCAAGAACAGTGCATAGAGAGCTTCATGGAATGGGTTTCCATGGCTGAGCAGTTGCATCCAAGCCTTACATCACCAAGTGCAATGCAAAGCATTGGATGCAGTGGTGTAAAGCACGCCGCCACAGGACTCTAGAGCAGTGGAGAAGTGTTCTCTGGAGTGATGAATCACACTTCTCTGTCTGGCAATCCGATGGATGAGTCTGGGTTTGGTGGTTGCCAGGAGAACGGTACTTGCCTAACTGCATTGTGCCAAGTGTAAAGTTTGGTGGAGGGGGGGATTATGGTGTGGGGTTGTTTTTCAGGGGTTGGGCTTGGCCCCTTAGTTCCAGAGAAAGGAACTCTTAATGCTTCAGCATACCAAGACATTTGTGACATTGTGGCCCCTTCCTGTTCCAATATGAATGTGCACCAGTGTACAAAGCAAGCTCCATAAAGACATGGATGAGCAAGTTTGGTGTGGAGGAACTTGACTGGCCTGCACAGAGTCCTGACCTCAACCCTATAGAACACCTTTGGGATGAATTAGAGCGGAGACTGCGAGCCAGGCCTTCTCGTCCAACATCATCAGTGCCTGACCTCACAAATGCGCTTCTAGAAGAATGGTCAAAAATTCCCATAAACACACTCCTAAACCTTGTGGAAAGCCTTCCCAGAAGAGTTGAAGCAGTTATAGCTGCAAAGGGTGGGCCAACTCTATATTAAACCCTGTTTTGTCCCAAAACGTTTGCCAATATTTTGCAACGATGTAAACAATCAAGCAGTTGAGATTTGCTATATACATATCTCTTTACGGGAGTATAAAATATTTATCCAATATATTGTGTATATAGTAAGTCATTCAATTACTCAACACTGTTCTGAGAGTGCAGTTCATAACAATATTGAAATCTAGCCCCTTCTCAGGTAAAAAAATGAAAACAAGTGCCATGAATTCCATTTGATTACATCAAGGTGCTTAAGTGTATCTGGTGTGTGAGGGCACTGAAAGGTTTTATGGTTAACTCACATACTGTAAAAATCCACATAATGAAGGAATAAAGGTCCCGATCTTTGGAATGTGGGTCCACACACATCAAAAAGTCATGCTTTACCTGTACACCTAACATATGAAACCCACCGGGCCTCAATCAACACTAATAGGCTTATGCTATTTTAAGTTATATAAGTTATATAAAATATTATATAAAATATGAAAAAATGAAACAGTTTTACAAAATAAAATGTATTTTAACAAAGGTGTATATTTCTCAAGGGATTGTTTACCACTATGTGTGTGTGTTTGTGTGTGTGTCTTTGTGTACGGTTTATGTTTGCAAGTGTGAGAGGTGGGGATTCCCGTGAAAAATGATTTGCAAATACCTTTCATTCACATTCTCAGTTTTCTAAGTAGACAGGGGATATTTCAAAGGCAATATGTTGAGAGTTCAGCTTGCTAATTACAGGACGGGTTTCTGAGAAACTTTCATAAGCACAGAGTGCGGGATCAGTCTTTACAGGCCACACATACAAGAAAATGCCAATTCTCCAAAAATAGTTTTTTGCCTTATGAGACCTGATGCTGCATCCCTCATAATAGATTCCCTGAGGTAAAGGATGCATTTAACACTTTTTCTACATGACTTCTCATGTTCAGACTAGCAAGGGTGAAAACGTGATCGTGAGAGTGTGTGTTTGGGGAGGTGAAGGGTAGGCAAGAATAGGTTTTGACTTTGTTTTGGTATAGTCTGTTATTGAGTCTCCACACATTCTTTTCTCTTCTTCAAAGGTGTCAAAACAAATGTGAAAAAGACTGATAGAGAAAGAGAGAGAAAGAGAGAGAAAGAGGCATCACCAATAGAAAAATAGATAAAAATATGTACAAGCAGTAACCCCTAATGCTTCTCAAAACGGACACATTTTAAAGAGCACCTATTATGCCCCTTTTTACAAGATGTAATATAAGTCTCAGGTGTCCCCAGAGTGTGTCTGTAAAGTTTCAGATCAAAATTCCTAACAGATAATTTAATATACCATTTTGAAAATGCCAAATTTTGGGTTTGAGAAAAATTAGCTGTTTTGTGTGTGTCTCCTTTAAATGCAAATGAGCTGCTGCTCCCCACCGCAGAGGGCGTTAACAGCTCGTGAACACGGGAATGAAAACTGAAACATGATACATCTGTTTGGTTATGATCATCTCTATTGCAGACACGCTCACGTGACATTGCAGTTCTTCATCATCATGAAATATTATCATCTGCATGTGCCATATCAGTCTCAACTTGAGCACACACACCCGACGCATGCGCACAGAGAGCTGGATGTCGGTGCATCCGTGAGTAGGCTATTAAACTAGACTAGTCCTCTTTCATGTGTTATTGCGATTAAACTGTCAAATGCACACAAGGTTATGTCAGAAACACACAAAGTTCACATGAAAACAGTTGGTTATGTCTGTGCATGTATGCAGCAAGTAGAGAAATCCTGTGTGTATATAAGATCTGTGTATTAAAGTGAAAGCAGTGTAATATATAGTGCCTACTGCTATATATGCTGTTAATATGAATCAAACAACAACTCACTGCTCTTGACTGTCCATGAACACTCATGGGCGGGGCCTGTAAAATGTGACATTACATTGCCCAGAATCTGCAAACGGCTTATTCTGAGACGCTTATGATTTATGGGGATTTAATAAAAAGGAGTGGGTGGATTTTTACCAATATAGGGTGGTTGTGTACACACACTGCCAACACACTTTTATGTTCAAATTTTGCATAATAGGTGCCCTTTAAGTAATTTGAATTGTTTCATTGTTTTGAGTTTTATGAAGTTCTTTTAATTTAGACTAACTTAAATTTAACCAAAACTGGGCTGGGATTTCTATTCCCAGCATGCTTTGCCATGACACTCAAAAGGGACAGTAAATGCCAAAATTAAGTGTTATATTATTTTTTTGTGCAAGATTAACGTTAAGTGGGAGATTTAGTAGTGTTTAATGTTTTGTTATGCTAGTTTAGAAGAGTTTGTGTTGTTGTTTTTTGTAGGGTTAGCATCATGGTGACAAGTGGAGCATGAGCTTAGTTTGAGAACAGATATATGTTAAATGTATTATATTGCTGTCCTCATTCAGCAAAGGCTATGCTAATGCTACCAAAGCACTGTGTAACCAATTAGCAAGGTGGCATTTATTGAATTAGCTAGTTAAAGCTAGTCAAGTTTCCAATACTAAAAATTTGAGATTACATGATATTTATAAGTTAAACGTATGAATTAGCTTACTCAAATTTAAACATAATTTAAACATCTGCTATTTAAGGTTGAGGCACATGGCTCTTTGTCCCTGCATTTTCTTCCTACAAACTGTATAAGCTAACACACACACCCTCTTCCTACATGCCACATTTACAGCACACAGAGATACAAGCGGTTCCAGAGGCAGATGTGCATCTGCAAAGTGAACAGTACAGGAATGCCAAGCCAGGAAAATGTCATTCATTAAGAGAAAAATTCCAGGTGTAAAAGAATCTCACACTGGTCTTACAAAATGCCCATCTGTAGCTAAGGAATGGCATTCCACAAATTGACGACAAGCCGCCACACGTGCTGCACTGCATGTCGCAAGGAAGCTGAGACCACCGCAGGAGTGACTGATGTATCTGCCATCGCCTATAAGCAATATGATCATTCTTATAAGACTTATAAGAAGCACAACATATTGGTACTATTGCAGTAATCGGTTGATATTAGATTTTTTTTATCGTGTATATATCAGTTAGTATTGGATATTTATTTGTACATGCTAATTTCCTCTATTTTTACATTTAGATCACATTTTTCATCATCAAATGCTCACTTTAAAGTTAATATTTAAAATGAATTAAGCAAAACTCAAAACGAATATCCATTTTTCATACTGTACATTTTAATGTTGTGATGCCTAAATTCACTTGTAGCATTTAAAATGACTGATTTTAGTGTGCGTTTTATTTTTTAATCTATTTAGACAAAATTGAGCAGAAATTAAATAGCCATTTTATCGGTTACCATCCATAGCATGAAAATAATTATCAGATTATTGCAACTATATATATATATATATATATATATATATATATATATATATACACTCACCTAAAGGATTATTAGGAACACCATACTAATACTGTGTTTGACCCCCTTTCGCCTTCAGAACTGCCTTAATTCTACGTGGCATTGTTTCAACAAGGTGCTGAAAGCATTCTTTAGAAATGTTGGCCCATATTGATAGGATAGCATCTTGCAGTTGATGGAGATTTGTGGGATGCACATCCAGGGCACGAAGCTCCCGTTCCACCACATCCCAAAGATGCTCTATTGGGTTGAGATCTGGTGACTGTGGGGGCCATTTTAGTACAGTGAACTCATTGTCATATTCAAGAAACCAATTTGAAATGATTCGAGCTTTGTGACATGGTGCATTATCCTGCTGGAAGTAGCCATCAGAGGATGGGTACATGGTGGTCATAAAGGGATGGACATGGTCAGAAACAATGCTCAGGTAGGCCGTGGCATTTAAACGATGCCCAATTGGCACTAAGGGGCCTAAAGTGTGCCAAGAAAACATCCCCCACACCATTACACCACCACCACCAGCCTGCACAGTGGTAACAAGGCATGATGGATCTATGTTCTCATTCTGTTTACGCCAAATTCTGACTCTACCATCTGAATGTCTCAACAGAAATCGAGACTCATCAGACCAGGCAACATTTTTCCAGTCTTCAACTGTCCAATTGTGGTGAGCTTGTGCAAACTGTAGCCTCTTTTTCCTATTTGTAGTGGAGATGAGTGGTACCCGGTGGGGTCTTCTGCTGTTGTAGCCCATCTGCCTCAAGGTTGTGCGTGTTGTGGCTTCACAAATGCTTTGCTGCATACCTCAGTTGTAACGAGTGGTTATTTCAGTCAAAGTTGCTCTTCCATCAGCTTGAATCAGTCGGCCCATTCTCCTCTGACCTCTAGCATCAACAAGGCATTTTCGCCCACAGGACTGCCGCATACTGGATGTTTTTCCCTTTTCACACCATTCTTTGTAAACTCTAGAAATGGTTGTGCGTGAAAATCCCAGTAACTGAGCAGATTGTGAAATACTCAGACCGGCCCGTCTGGCACCAACAACCATGCCACGCTCAAAATTGCTTAAATCACCTTTCTTTCCCATTCTGACATTCAGTTTGGAGTTCAGGAGATTGTCTTGACCAGGACCACACCCATAAATGCATTGAAGCAACTGCCATGTGATTGGTTGATTAGATAATTGCATTAATGAGAAATTGAACAGGTGTTCCTAATAATCCTTTAGGTGAGTGTATGTATATATATAAATATATATATATATATATATATATATATATATATATATATATATATATATATATATATATATATATATATATATAATGTATTTATATATACACCTATTAATTATACACAGTGCACAGACACACATATATTATGTAAACACAAACCTTTATTTTGGATGCGATTAATCATTTGACAGCACTAATATATAGTGATTTTGTGTGTATTGCTGTATTCTGCACTATGTTTCTTGTCTGAGAAGCCATTTTATACAATGTATATACAGCCATTTTATACAGTTGAGATATATATATATATATATATATATATATATATATATATATATACATACAGAAACAGTGCAGAATACAGCAATACACACAAAATCACTATATATTAGTGCTGTCAAACTATTAATCGCAACCAAAATAAAGGTTTGTGTTTACATAATATATGTGTTAAAAGCATTTAAACACGTCATCAAAGAGAAGAGATGTCACTGCAAGGGAGAGGGAAGTTGTCTAATTTTATTTATAATTAAAAAATAATAATAATGCAATATTCCATTTAAAAAAAAACAAGAAGTGTCAATTTTGATTTCACTGATTTAAGAATAAAAGGTGGGCTAACATAGACAATGCACTGTCAAACCCTGAACTGGAATGTAAACAATCAGATAGTGAACCTACAGGCACAGGCAAAGCAAGGCAGTCATTGATGTTTGAAGTCAAACAAATCACAATCTAACAATTGACAGATCATAACTAGAATGTTCCTCCACAGATAATACTGATAAAACTGATGGTACAATGAAGCGCTTATGAAGGAGTAGGTATAAGCAATGCACCTAATAAAGCCTAAAGCTAGCAGACCTATAGGTTTTGTCTACATGAAGTTTATTCCAAATCAGGACAGAGTTCACAAAGTACACATGCCCTAAGACACATAGAGACATTCCATTACAATAGCACATTCTCACACACCTTGATCATATTCCTTGTACAATCATTAACACACAAGTCTCACTGACCCACATGGAGTAAAAAGAGTACAATGGGCACAGAGCCCACAGCTCCAGATAATGAACTTGTGTTTGTGCCAAGAAAAATAACTGTAAAACATGTTATCGGTGATGATTAGCATTTGAATTCCTGGTAAACAGTGGACAAACTTATTAAGGTGTCCATTTTCTGTAATAAAGTTATGACTGTAACTTGCCCTAAACAACAAGCAAACAAACCAACTTCCTGTCATTTAGATTTTTATAGTAACCTGCGACATGCCATCCGCTTTTTTCAGGTTTTAAATCAAGTCATGTTTCATGTTTATTTTAAAATGCTATAAAAATTATTACACACTTTAGGTGAGCAACCTCGGGTGTAGGGCTGCACGATTTTTTGGGTGGGGGAATCTAATTTAATCTAATCAATTTAAAATGTGATCTTGGTTTGCTGTGCTTGTTTGTAGGGATGCACAATTTGGTCCAAAATGTTGTGATTATCTATTAATATGACAATAACAATACTTAAACGTTAAATCATCAAGTTTTTATTTTGGCTGAAAACCACAGGGAACCCTTAAACTTTTGTTGACAACAGACAGTTTGTAAGCTCTTTTCGTTTCATGTATGGGAAGATGGTTGGCGCATGTTGCGTTCCCAAATGCACGTTATAAGTGACCTAAACTCAGAGCAGACACAGAGATGGAGTTTGAGTGCAGCAATATTTACTGTGAATCAAGCCGTTCTGAGACACTGAAAACCCCAGATCATGGAGCTGCTCGCATGTAAAAGAACACAGTGCCGCGCTTCACTTTAAAACCAGCACCAACTGATTTGACCTGCTACCATCTTTCTTTCTTTTTTGTAATAAATTATTTTAATTACAATATTATTGCCCTTTTAATTATATATAATTGCCCCAATACACTAAAGTGTTAATTCCTGAATTCGAAAATAAATCGATAATAAATCATGAAACGGTTAGTCTTGATTGGCAACACTACGATTGAGTGTCCGTTTCGAACAGAGTAATAATCAGTGCGACGGACTTGAGGAAGCGGTGGAGCATTGAGGGAAAGCTCTCAAAGAAGAAGGAGCTAAATAAAGCAAAATTACTGACCTCTTCAGGGCTTCAAATGCAGGTCAGTTTCACCTGTATAAGGCTACTGTGGTTTTGTCTTCTTTAACGTAGCTAGCAAATGTTAGCAGTAGCACCCCATCATTCAAAAAACTGTATGCTAAATGGCATCATTATTATCTATTGTAAAGTTACAGTAGTAATTAAGCAGACAGATATTTACATCGATGTATACGTTTGGAGGAAGCTAGGGCAGACAACAACACAAAATAATAATAACTTGTTCAGTATTATGATTTTTCTATAAATATATTGTCATGATGTATTTATTATTGTACAAATTTTTACATTTAAGCTATTTAGATTTTTTAAATATATATTTGCATGAAATAGTTGTTAAATATTGGATATTTAAGACATTAAGATAAAACAACAACACATTGTCCTAATGTGATACTTTGACTTTAAAAGGAAAAGATAAGTAAAGGTGCAGTTCAAGAGAGAACCTTTAATTTTTTTGCACGGCCTGAGCCTAAGGATTTAAACCTTTTTTATGTGAAGACCATACAAAAAATATGGTTCTCTGTGGTTCCAAAATTTGTTGTGGGTGTATGGGATGGCCTGGATGGGTGTGACATTTCCCAGTCCAGCCCTGCGCAGCACATATATTTATTTATTTAAATCACAGCCGTAGTGATTTGATAATCACACTAGGCTAAATAGCAAGTTCAGTTTTAATTTGATTAAACATTCAGGCTCACTCAGGTGTCCCATTATTGTGAATAGAATATTATAATGTCAGCTGAAATTCCATTGTCCACATTTCATAAAAATATTAAACTGCTATGTAATTGTCTAATATTAGACACTAAGAAAAGAGATCTTATAGAAAACGTAAGAAAATGAGTGAGTGAAGTTGACTCCTTCATACTGGAAGCTTATTTAACACCCCTTCATCAAACCAGGCTTTCCAGCCACTACTTAAAATATCTTTTTAAAAGCCACATATAGAAATCACACACCGGAGACTGTTATCATTTCCACAACATTCCTCTCATGCTCTAAATTCTGGCTGAACCTTTAAACACAGCTTTCTGATCCACAGAAACAAGGCATCAACATTCAAAAAAAAGCAGTTAATATCTTCGTATCTTACATATTCACACTGAACAGAACATCAGGGACTTGGCTAAAGCAATTCTTCTAATGTCTGATGTTAGCATGTGTCGCTAAGCTAATAACACAATAGCCTAAGAAGTCAATTAAAAGCACACTCAAACACAAATTTTATTATCAACACTTTTCAGTACTGAATAAAATATATTTATAATCAACACTCAACATCTTGGATGCATTTTTTTATTCGGTGCAATGTATTATGGGATTGCCAAATGATACATTTATTGCTACCTCAGAATTAAACTAAAATGAGGTACCTAGCATTTTGGGGGAATTTTGTTTCCCTTTAAATGGAAAGAAGAGTATGAGAATAGATAGGGAAAAAATGGGAGAGGGAAACAGGAACAAGGAAGGCCTTAAGCCGCTCCTGTGTCCGAATATGCTTTTTTTCCTTTTCCCTACTACATAGTAGGCTAAAAACAGTATGAAAAAAGTCTGAACCCGGACAACTTGCTACATCTGTCGAGACCTGAAGTGCGCATCTAATGGACACTTTACTATCCATGAGGCCACGGGAGAGTTGTGAATGACAGTGAATTGAGTCACATGACAATGTCAACATACAGTAAGTATGTTCTGATTACATTCACAACTCGGTTCTTGATCTGGGGTCGCCCGAGGCGCAGCTGCACCATATATCAGAGTGCTACACACAAGGCTGTAGCTCTAACTAAAGCAGCATAATTTCGCTGACTGCTGTTCATAACAGCCTTCGCATTACAAGTGAACCTACAGTATGATGTCTAAACATGCCATCTTGGTGGACAGCTCACTAGGGTTTGGAACAGAGCCAGTGTTGCAGTGTTTTTCCATTTCCAGTCCATTTTTCCAGACATTTAATCTTTTAAATGCACTTTCAACAGGGGATATGCATTTAGGCATCTAGCTAAATGACTAGTGATTGAGCATATAAGGATCCTGATAAAATAACAAATGATGCACTGATAATTGCGCTGTGCTACAATGAAAATAATGGACCAAAATTAGTGTGTTGATCCCCCTCTCCCTCAACTTGTCAAAACTAATGGCCATCCTCAGCACTGTTCTCATTCCATCCTCAGTGAAGCACCCTCACTATTGAAATCCTGCTCCTCTTATTCTCCACTTCTCTCCCTCTTGTTCAGTTTCTCTCTCTCTTTTGATTCAATACATATTGCAGAGAGTGAAAATAACTGGCACCTGCATCCCATGCATGAGCACCAGGACTACAAGTTTGTGTACTAACTGTTAGCCCATCAAATTACAACTACTCTGATCAAGAAAAGGCATTTTTTGTTTCCACAGGTGTAGTGTGCAACAGGCAAATGAATCTATAATGAGTTTAATTAACATAAAAGGAAATGTGCCAATAACTTAAGTTAAATACAGCGCAGCACTGCTTCAGTGCATTAAGCACCTGGTTAAACTGAATTGCATTCAGCATTTTGGCACGCTAAGTTTTTGTTTAAAAATGCAAGACTGTGAAAAAAAGGTCTAGAGACACATTTTTTAACTTGAGCGCCGCATTTTTTTAAATTGGCATGTCACGCACAACAGCATAACAGTCAAACACATCCATTTAGTGCATGTTTACATAGAAAGACTACACAGAACATGTTTTTGCATTTAAAAATGAGAGACGCAGAGCAGTGCAACAAAAAGTTTAACTTTTTAACTTGAGTGCCGCGTTTTTAGAATGGCATGTCATGCACAAGACACTGCAAAAGACGTGAGATGCGAGCACAACAGTCAAACACGTCTGTACAGTCAAATACCAAAAAGAACTATGAAAAAGCAGTGAAATGCAAAAACGTGTGTTCTGCGCAGGTTATATATTTTCCCCTATGTATCTGTTTGCATGTTTTTTTGTTTGTTAAATATCGTCAGAAAAATATTCTTTGCCTTGTTTAGCAGAGTTTGCCGCAGGTGTACGGTTTCCTCTCCATAATGCATATATCTTTCATTATGAAACACAAAGAAGCAAGGAAAAGCAAACACAATGCCTCTGATTGCTGCTCTTCAGAGAGAGAAAGGCCAGGGACTGATGCTAAAGAAGAGAGCGGGGTAACAGGTTGGTCATGTTTTCGTTTGCTTAAGTCTAGATTGTTTCGTTGAAAAGGGCTCTCGTGGGAGCTACTGTGAAAGACCCCCCCCCGGTGGGGGGCAGGTTGGGGTCTGTGTTTGAACTTCACTTTGTTTAAGAAGCTTATCCCCTGCTTACCTCACTGGAGAGTCAGTCTTTGATAATGACATGGGATTGTACGTGTTATCATCAGTCAATTTATGATCCCCCTTAAAGGTTTAGTTTACCCAAAAATGAAAATTCTGTCATCATTTACTCACCCTCATGTTGTTCCAAACCTGTATGTTTTTCTTTCTTCTGCTGAACACTGAAGAACATATTTTGAAGAATGTGGGTAGCCAAAGAATGATGGTAACCATGGACTTCCATAGTATTTTTCATACTATGGAAGTCAATGGCTACCGTTTGGTCAACTCTCAACTGTTTGGTTACCCACATTCTTCAAAATAGCTTCTTCTGTGTTCCACAAAAAGAAAAACATGCAGGTTTGGAAAAACTTGAGGGTGAGTAAATGACAGAATTTAAATTTTTGGGTGAACTAACTCTTGGAATGTAAAGATATGAACACCATACTCTAGTTTATGCAGAAATCGTTCAATTTAAACTGTGACTTACCCAGAAGCAGAACACTGAAATATTTGGCCTTCATCGTGGGCTATCAAATGAACATGAGCAGCTGATTTCCAGAGGCCTGAAATACAAAGAAAAATAAGAAAAAGATTGATGTGGATCAGCAGCTTACAAACAAAATGTAGTATTAGGTGCTAAAGCTATTCATGCAGTTCATTAACAAGACATTTAAATGATTCATAGTTGATTCATAAAAACAGTGAAACAGGCATTCTTAGAATTAAATATGCAATATCATTTTCCCAAATTGTATTTGTTAATTGGACAGAAACCATTACAAATATGATTTATCTTTAATGGTTTTATACTGTGTGTACTACATTTAAGTATTTGTTTGCATTAACTACACAATAGGCTAAATGAAAAAAAAAAACAGCACTTAACCAGAATTCATGGTCAGTCAGCGATTTAATTAAGAATACACTATTGACAGTCATAAATCCTATTGTTGCATAAATCCAGCATTAAACCGTTGGTAATTTTTATATCAATAATTATTACCTTTATATATATACTCCGAGTTTCTGTTAATAATATTATATAAATAATAACATAAATAACATAAATAAATAATAGTTATAGTTCTGTTAATACAAAAATATATCTGTATCTCATCCAATATAATAATATATCTGCATTTATATACTTTCTAAAGTTATATTTTTGGGGCTTTTTTGCCTTTATTTAGATTAGACAGACAGGAAATCACAGGAGAGAGAGGGGACAGGGACTCGGGTAGCCCGAAGCGCAACCACACCATACGTCAGAGCACTTGCCCAATTGGCTATGTCTCCGCAGTATTATATTTTGAATATATTAGTGCACTAGACATTTCACCAAATGAATATTAAAGATTTAAAGCGAGGTAAACATGAGGAAGTGAGAGTGAAGCCATGCAGCTTTTGTCTTGTGGGACCATGAGTGTGAGCTCAAGAGAGGAGCGTCGGGCCCCCGGCTACAGGCTCTTCAGTGTGCTGGTGAGAGGAGTGACAGGTCAGCTCCACCACACAATGCCACAGCCTCCGTTTCCCACACAGCTTCCACTCCATATTTCACTGCCACTAAATCCTTTCACACTCACTCAACTACTATAGAGAACAAACCGTTTCACTGATGTTATATCAGTCAATAAATAGGCTGCAATACATAGAGCCACAAAACTAATTGAATGCTAACTTAAAACCTTCTATAAGAACTCAAGTAATTGAAAAAATAAACTATTTACATCATTTTATGATTTTAAACCCCTTAAAAAATCTGAAATGAAAGAATTTACTGTCATATGGGACATTAAATCAAACGTCACAGTCCTTAAAATCAGTCTAGACCATACCAGGACACTAAGGTATGATGCCTCATAGATAAACAGCACATCATGATGACAGTGTCAAATCAAAGAAGAAGAACAAAAGACAGATAAAGTGAATAACAGGATGAAGACAGGATTTACAGAGTCAAAACTGGCTGGCAAGACCACAGATAAAGCCAGCATGACCTGCGCATCACCTGCATCTGTATAGACCAACCAAAGCACCACAGAGCCCCTGATTCTTTATCTAAAGCATTATATGTAAAACACAAGAACAATGTAGTACTCACGCAACCACAGTTGATAAATATCCTCTGGATCCTCTGATAAAGGCTCCCTTGGAGGCACAAAAAGAGAAAGACTGATTGTGTGTGTGAGACTTGGGGTGTGTAAAAATGTGTGAATGTGTAAAGTTAAGAACCAAAAAAAAAAACTTTACAGGCACAACTGGCCTTTCCGGACAAAAACAGAAGGAATGGCTTAAGCCAATCAGAGTGGATGGAAAATGGTTCCCCCGCCCTCAGCGCAGCAATGGGGTGAATGGAGAGTGATTCTTATTCAAATGCAGCTGTCACTCTGAAAGCCACTGTTTGAAAGGGGGAGCCGGTCTCCAGGCTGACGGAATGCACTGAACCATTCTTTAGGGGAGCATTGAGCTGGTTAAGGGGTACAGAGGGGAGGGCAGTGATGCTTTGGCTTTCTCTGACCACACACACCCTCTACCCTCTATCTATCTATCTATGCCTATTCGGACCACTAGCTAAGCTATTTTACTTCTTATAAAAATAAATATGGTAAATAAGTAAATATATAAATAAATGGGCCTGCAGATGCAAACATGTCTTCTTGTTGTACCATAAAAAAGATAATTATACACATAATTATATATCATTACTTTTTATTCTTGTGCTACCACAATAAAAATGAAAAATAAAAAATCTAAAATGTCAGATTTTTTTCCTTTTAACTAATGTAACTCCATGAAACACACTTTTGTTGGAAAGCAGTTAAATGTTTGATGCTTCCAAGGCTATCAATTTTGATGAAACTTCACAAGTAGCAAACATTTTGACAAGTAGCCAGCTAGATCTTGGTGACATGTTTAAATCAGTGTTTAAACAGTGGTCAATACACTAAATTCTGTATTAAATGTTTACGTTACTAACACAAATGAAATATTACAGAGATCAATATTAATGTATAACATATTAAAACACTCCTTACACATTCACACAGTAAATAAAGAGACTAAACTGGCACTGGTCTTCAGTGTTCAATAGGCTGCCAGCATATCTGAGATAGCAACTTACTCAATCATGTAGGGCGCACACAGCTTTTAAAGGGAAAGTTCACCCAAAAATGAATTATCCCATAATTTACTCACCCTCAAGCCATTCTAGGTGCATATGACATTCTTCTTTCAGACGAATACAATCGGAGTTAAACCTATTCAACCTAAGCAGGAAGTGTAACGCCCTTTCACAGTTCAAAACGCTTATGCTATGTCCGACGTCATCGTCGTGGCAGTTCAATACGGAAGGCAGTCCACCGGAAGCTAGTTAAATATGGATATAGTTCTTACAAAAACCCATCGATTTGCTTCAGAAGGCTTGTATTAACTCCCCGGAAGCGTGTGGATTACTTTTATAATGGATGGATGCACTTTTTTGGGCTTCAAATTTTGGGCTGCCATTCACTGCCATTATAAAGCTTGGAAGATACATTTTTTTTTATATTCCTCCGATTGTATTCATCTGAAAGAAGAATGTCATATACACCTAGGATGGCTATGGGATGATTTTCATTTTTGGGTGAACTATCCCTTTAAGACAGCAGCTAAATGACCTTATCTGCAAAATTCAGCAGAGTGAAGGCCAACCTGACCACATGAAGACAAAGACTACAAATTTGCACTCACACTGCGGATGAGTGACTCATGAACAAGTGCTGATGGGTGTGAAATGTGGTAAACCATCTATTCCCCGAGATAGGTAAGAGTGGAATGCCACCTCACCATCTCAATTGCTTTGTTAGGATGGTTATCGGTAACTTATTGAAACATGTATTAGCAAAATGTCTGGAAAAGTAATTAATTCATTTATTTGTTTTGTACTTAAGTAAATAATTCGACGGCAACATTACCTGAATGAACTGTAGTATTTGACTGTTTTTCTCACTCCTTATCATAGATATATATAGATATATGCTGCTGAGGGCTCTTCTGTCAGATAAAAGCCCTCAGCAAACAAGAGACTGAACAAGGCAGGTACAACATACTTCTGATATCTCAGTCTATGAGTTCTACTGTCTAGGGGAGAGTGGGGTAAGATGAGCCAGTGGGTAAGTTGACCCACCCCCTTTATCTTGGCAACTGTACACTTTTATTTTCATGCGACCATATATTTTGGAACCACCCATCATTTCTGCTAGACTGTGAAAAGGAGAAACACATGAGAGGAGTTGAAGGCACCCATTTACTTTAAAAACTGTTAATGGCTGTTACAGCAAAGCAAATTTGTTCAGGTCTAAAATATTTATGATCTATATTGGTGATTTAGCAATGTATAAAACCATGCAAATCATTCAGATAAATATTAGCCTGAATTGGTAAGCTAGCTAGTTTTGTCCAAAATGGCAGCTATGGGGCAAAGTGAGCCAGATGCTGTGGGGTAAATTGAGCCAGCATTTTAGCTTACCCCACCATAAGGCACAGTAGTTAAGTTAAATCAATGAAGTATCAACTGGTGTAATTTCAATTCAATGTTACACAGCTGGTTTAGTTTATCATTTTCTTTAAAAATATTTAAAATATTTAAAAAGAACCTTTTGACTAAAATGTTTATTAGTTTCAGTGACATTCTAATTCAGTTTTATTTTATTTTATTTTTATTTTATTTTACTCAACAAACTCTGTTTAGTCTGTTTTTGGGAAGGTTACAACTTTGGTGTTCAACATATTGTTTCAGAAATGCAAACAATTAAAGAAATTGGTTTTAGGTTGTTTAAGTTAGCTTTAAGAAAAGAAATATGACTATTTGTAAAAGGAAATTTGATTATTGAAGGTGTTTTTAAATTATTATCTTTACAATCTCACATGGGTTTGATTCAGATTCAATTAGATGGTCCTTTTACACCCAGATGGTGCAACTTACCCACTGAGTCGGATCAACTTGCCCCTAACCTAGGGTAAATTGAGCCACAATTTTTTATAAGAAGCCATATTTTTGGAACCCTTTGTCATATAATGATAGGAAACATCCTGAAATTACTTTAGATACTTTCATTGTACTTCTGCCTTATTTTCTCTTATCTTGAAGACCACATTAGTAAAAAAAAAAGGCTCAACTTACCCCCCTCTCCCCTACTGGTGGGTTTTAGATAGATTTAACCTGGGAATAGAGTAGATAAATCATTTAAGCTAAACGTTTAAAGAACTCAGCAGAACTGAATCAATTATTGAGTTGAGCTCAATTTAAGAACATACAACACAGTGACATTCAGAACAAAACACAAAAACCATCATTTGCAACACTTTGTGGATTTGATATCACATTAAAAAAAAAACATAAAAAAATAGTAAAACATATTCAGTATTAGGTAAGCAACATCACACACACTAAGTTTAATTTACTTTTCTTTTCTCAACTCATACAGAAAAACACCTACGCTAACTGAACATGTACTGCTTGCAATGTCAGCTGCTGGACTGATTATTAGTTTTAAAACACTTAAAATGACTAAATGTGACAATCTATAAAAGTCTGCAGGATACTTTAGAACCAGCTTTGTTAAAAAAATGAGCTGACAAAGATATACACACACACTTATTGTTGTGTGTAGGGACATGAAATCGCAGATATATCTGATTTGACTGCTTTCCATTCCATGGCATTTACGTTTGCTATGTCTGGCTGTGTGAAGCCATGCAGGCTACAGATATTTGAGTTGAATTCTGTTTGTGGAGAGTTGCAAATTGGCTCAAATAATGGTATTATAAAGTATAATAATTTGGAATGGGACGATCGGTTTGCGCAACCAACAATAATAGTGGAATCCATTGCAATCTTTAAAAAAAACTGGAGGGAAAAAACTGTTCAATACATTAATAATATTATCACATGGTACTTGTTAGGATGACATTACAACACGACTGGGGTTAACATGGGAGACATGTACAGACAAAGTCCAAACCCAAGTGTGCTTACCCTCGCATTAGGTACAAGATTACACCAGCAGCCTTTCTGATATAACTGTATAAAACAAGTTAGCACGGTACACATGTGATCTGCAAACTGTATTACCACAACACCACTGTAGAGCAGGCTGAGATGAAATCAGCTCAAAAGACCTTGAGCTTTGGCCTTGTGGTTCACAACCTTCAAAAATTAAAATAATCCATAAGAGCATGCCTGCTTTACGTATATAATCACATTGCTGTAAGAAGGATATTGAATCTTAATGCAAAATAGCAGGCTGTTGATACTGTACCTGGTCTTTAAGGCCATTTATTACCAAGGTTAATCTCTAACCAGACAACCTGAGTGCTCTCACGTGAGCTCACTCCCTCTGGCTTTTCCAGAGTAAGACCAAACTGTAGCCAAATGTAAACCTAAAACCTGTGCTCACCTTCAGATTCAGTCACAGAGCTATTGCACTTCCTAACACTTCCTTTTCCCATTAAACACACACAAAGGCACATTTAAATGGTCAATGACTATCCGAATCAACAATCAATTAATTAGCTAATAATTTGGTTGATTATGCTAATCGACTGTTACTTGTTTTTAACTACAATTTGTACCAGCCTTTGCAATGTTTTCAGACGACACAGACAATTGGAAAGATTTCAGATGATAGCAGCTTTGGATAAACACAAAAAAACTTTCCAATATTACCCTAATATTGTGATATTATCCTTACATTGTAATCATTATGAGAACAAGCTGTAATTTGTTGTGTTAGCTTAACTGAGTACATGATGTTAATTAACTACATAACATACACACACTTAAAGGATTATTAGGAACACCTGTTCAATTTCTCATTAATGCAATTATCTAATCAACCAATCACATGGCAGTTGCTTCAATGCATTTAGGGGTGTGGTCCTGGTCAAGACAATCTCCTGAACTCCAAACTGAATGTCAGAATGGGAAAGAAAGGTGATATAAGCAATTTTGAGCGTGACATGGTTGTTGGTGCCAGACGGGCCAGTCTGAGTATTTCACAATCTGCTCAGTTACTGGGATTTTCACACACAACCATTTCTAGAGTTTACAAAGAATGGTGTGAAAAGGGAAAAACATCCAGTATGCGGCAGTCCTGTGGGCGAAAATGCCTTGTTGATGCTAGAGGTCAGAGGAGAATGGGCCGACTGATTCAAGCTGACAGAAGAGCAACTTTGACTGAAATAACCACTCGTTACAACCGCGGTATGCAGCAAAGCATTTGTGAAGCCACAACACGCACAACCTTGAGGCGGATGGGCTACAACAGCAGAAGACCCCACCGGGTACCACTCATCTCCACTACAAATAGGAAAAAGAGGCTACAATTTGCACGAGCTCAACAAAATTGGACAGTTGAAGACTGGAAAAATGTTGCCTGGTCTGATGAGTCTCGATTTCTGTTGAGACATTCAGATGGTAGAGTCAGAATTTGGCGTAAACAGAATGAGAACATGGATCCATCATGCCTTGTTACCACTGTGCAGGCTGGTGGTGGTGGTGTAATGGTGTGGGGGATGTTTTCTTGGCACACTTTAGGCCCCTTAGTGCCAATTGGGCATCGTTTAAATGCCACGGCCTACCTGAGCATTGTTTCTGACCATGTCCATCCCTTTATGACCACCATGTACCCATCCTCTGATGGCTACTTCCAGCAGGATAATGCACCATGTCACAAAGCTTGAATCATTTCAAATTGGTTTTTTGAACATGACAATGAGTTCACTGTACTAAAATGGCCCCCACAGTCACCAGATCTCAACCCAATAGAGCATCTTTGGGATGTGGTGGAACGGGAGCTTCGTGCCCTGGATGTGCATCCCACAAATCTCCATCAACTGCAAGATGCTATCCTATCAATATGGGCCAACATTTCTAAAGATTGCTTTCAGCACCTTGTTGAATCAATTCCACATAGAATTAAGGCAGTTCTGAAGGCGAAAGGAGGTCAAACACAGTATTAGTATGGTGTTCCTAATAATCCTTTAGGTGAGTGTATATTACAGCTGTATATTACTGCCATATGGACATTACTTTGATACACTTGAACTGTAACATTGAAACAAGCATTTTCTGTAAAGCTGCTTTGAAACAATATGCATTGTGAAAAGCGCAATAAATAAACTTGATTTGAATTAGGCTAATCGAATAATCACTATAAATGTTAACCAACTGAGTAACTTAAGCACATGAAATGTTATATTTGGTGATAATACAGGCAGTCAGGGAAACTGAAAGTTCTTGTTGCTTGTAACTCATATACACTATATTGCCAAAAGTTTTGGGACGCCTGCCTTTACATGCACATAAACTTTAATGACATCCCATTCTTAATCTGTAGGGTTTCATATGGAGTTGGCCCACCCTTTGCAGCTATAACAGCTTCAGCTCTTCTGGGAAGGCCTTCCATTTTTAACCATTCTTCTAGAAGCGCATTTGTGAGGTCAGGCACTGATGTTGGACGAGAAGGGTGTTCCGAAAGGTGTTCTATTGGGCTGAGGTCAGGAGGTGCAGGCCAGTCCAGTTCCTTCACACCAAACTCGCTCATCCATGTCTTTATAGACCTTGCTTTGTGCACTGGTGCACATTCATATTGGAACAGGAAGGGGCCATCCCCAAACAAAGTTGGGAGCATGAAATTGTCCAAAATGTCTTGGTATGCTGAAGCATTAGGAGTTCCTTTCACTGGAACTAAGAAGCTAAGCCAACCCCTGAAAAACAACCCCACACCATAATCCGCCCTCCACTAAACAAAAAAGGTCTGTAGCTATTGACTTTGCAGAAAGTTGGTGACTTCTGTGCACTGTGCGCCTCAGCATGCGCTGACCCCACTCTGTGATTTCACGTGGCCTACCACTTCGTGGCTGAGTTGCTGTTGTTCCTAATTGCTTCCACTTTGTTATAATACCACTAACAGTTGACCGTGGAATATTTAGTTGTGAGGAAATTTCACGAATGGACTTATTGCGTAGGTGGCAACCTATCACGGTACCACACTTGAATTCACTGAGCTCCTGAGAGCGACCCATTCTTTCACAAATGTTTGTAGAAGCAGTCTGCATGCCTAGGTGCTTGATTTTATACACCCGTGGCCATGGAAGTGATTGGACCACCTTAATTCAATTATTTGGAGGGGTGTCCCAATACTTTTGGCAATGTAGTGTATTTTTCCCATAAACACAATGCAAAAGCTGCTCTTTCTTATACAACAAAAAAGCATGCTAATCTTTAAAAGTTTAGTTACAATGGTGTTTGACCTGATCCCTGATTTAAGAAGAATCACCCATCAGTCTCCCTGACAGGGTTTGATGTATTATTGCAACAATCACATCAACATTGGCTAAGTATAAGAGGGAATCATTGGACGACAATCATTGGCGCAAATGCCTGAGAAAGTCTACTAGTGCCATAGAAAAACTTTTCATGACCTAATCAACATCATCTAACAGACTCATTTCAGGTGACAATAAAAGTTGATAAACGTTCAATTAAAAAAATACAGAAGCTTCTGTATTATTAATTATGCACTCGTTTATGTTCATGTTAACCAATAATCAATAAACTGACCATTAAATTACGATGGATTATGGAAATTCCAGAAAACTGAGATCCCTAAGACAAAGCTGTGCCTTCATGTAACAATATAGCAGTAAGTTTCTTTCATTTCATGCATGCAGGATGACGAGAAACCTGAGGCCTCATCAGGGTTCTGAGGAGATACTGTATGTGCATGATCAAAGAACCAATTACATGTTAAAGAATTCCTCATGTTGAACATGATGATCACCTTTGAACTTCCAGGGAATGAGAGATTGAGAAAAAGACCAGGTCTTCCTAAGAGGGTCATTCCAGAATGTTCAGTAGAGTGACGAGTGATGTTCCGGAACTGTACAATTCCCTGCATTACTCTCAGAATGCCAGAGAGAGCTAAATTACTCCAAACGCGGGATGGGACAATTCACCAAGGCACTGACACATTTCATATCAAGATGTAAGATTTATGAAGTCATATTTCCATGACACAACATGCCTGATCAATGATAGGGTTGTTGAAACGGTAACGGTTAGTTTGGGGACCAATTCTCAGTCTAAATACACAACAAACATATTACAACAAACATACTGGCTGTTTATTAGCACTTATAAAGCACATATTAATGTGCTAATCTTATTCTGCATGACCATATTATACATCCCTTAACCCTACATCATACCTAAACTTAACCACTACAACAACTACCTTACTAACTATTAATAAGCAGCGAATTTGGAGTTTATTGAGGCAAGTCATAGTTAATAGTGAATATGTGTTCCCCAAACCATTGAAACCAATACACAAATTCTCTATATTAAAATTTTAAGTATTTTTCAATTAAGTAAACATTTCAACAACAAAAAAAGTAATTTGTAAATATTTTTAATTATTTGTAATTGCAGTTAAGTAATTGTTCATGATTGGTTTTAGAGGGCTTAGAAGAATTACATGGGTAACTGAATTCAGACAAAATAATTTTTTATTTTATTTTAGTACATGGTATTTTTATTTTATTTTAGTACATGGTACCAGATACCTGTACTTTTCTCTTCACTACAACATGCTATGCAAAAGATGGTGATGGCTACACATTAATATATTCCCTATATGCTTGTAATGGCATTGTGGCTCATAGCAATTCACTATAAAAACATCAAAGTACACAAGAAAGAAATTTTGTGTGTATTTGCCAATTATTATGTCTTATACGCAGAACGTTAGATCCATCATCTTTTCATCATGTCTGGCAGTAAAGAATACCTCAACTGACTGATGAGATTGCTCATTTGCTGCTTCAAAAACCTGAAATTCCCAAGCAATCACAGGACTGACATTTTAAATAAGGCTCCAGAGAGAATGAACGGCCAGCGGAGCTATCATGAGAGACAGATACACAGAATATATTTTGACAGCTTTTCCTACAGCTGTGAGTAATTATTGCAGAGGCTTCAGACATAATCTAGCATTTCCAAAACATGTGTTTAAACTAATCTCAAGGGTATCTGTGTTTGGGAGGGAAGATTTGCAGGTGGCATTGCTGGGCACAACTAGCTCAATAATAACTGGAGAAAGCTATCCGTTAACATTCATATTCATTTCAATTGCTTGAACCAGTATCTACCAAGCCAGCTAACAGGGTCTGAAGAACCTGAAGCCCTCTTAGAGGTCTAGGACTCGTGGAACTCTTTAAATTTCACTGTCACCCACAGCAATGAGGCTAAAGGTCAAAAGAGAGCCGATTAAAGCTGTACTCAGAAAAAGGGATCGTTTCCCATGCTTTATGACTCTGCGCCTTGATTTGCACTGTGTCTGACTGTCTGCTTACACCCTTTAAAGGGATAGTTCACCCAAAAATGAAAATTCTGTCATTAATTACTCACCCTCATGTTGTTCCAAACCCATAAGACTTTTGTTAATATTCAGAACACAAATGAATATCTTTTTGATGAAATCTGAGAGCTTTCTGTCCCTCCATTGACAGCTACAAAACTACCAATTTGACGCTTTAAAAAGTTCATAAAGAGATAGTAAAACGAATCCATATGAATTGAGTTGTTTAGTCCAAATCTTCTGAAGAGACACAATCGCTTTATATGATGAACAGATTTAATTTAGGCTTTTATTCACATATAAACATTGATCAGTGAACATAAACAGAAGCTCAACCGTACAAGCTTTGACACGCGAGAACAAACCTCATTGGTTCTTGCGGAAGCTCAAACATGCTGCGTAACACAAGAATGAACCTTATTGGTTCTTGCGAAAGCTCAAACGTGCTGTGTAACACAAGAATGAACCTCAATGGTTCTTACTAGGCTTGCTGCGATAGTCGGTGTTGCCGGTATTACCGGTGTTCAGACGAAACACCGGTTACATCACTTGCCCACCACGGCACCGCCCCCACCGTCGTTTTGATTTGTATAGTAACAAAATCATTTAGTTCAGTTAGAGAACAGACACTACAAATAAAAACTGAATTTGCTGCTCAATACAGCGTGAGCTGAACGAGAGTCGCAGCAGGAGTCAGATTTCATTTATCAGGAGAGCGAAGAGCTGACAGACAAGATGATCGCAGAAGATTTGGTTTCAAAGCGAAATGTAAAAGCACCTATTTAAGTGAGTTTGTCATTGTACTGTATTGTTGTTGTGTTTTTCATTAAGAATAATAGGCTAATGAACCCAAAATTCAAGCAACCCGCCCCCGAATTGGCGCTGTCAGTCATTCACGGTGCTTGTCCACTGGCGCGTTTTCTTCCATAGCTTAACTTCCATAGGAATTCATTTAAAACAATCACTTTGCCCCGCTCCGCTATGAATGCCCGAGCGGCCGTGCGCATTTTACTTTCGGTGTAGAATTAGCGATTTAAAAGCCCCCACCAGTGATACCGGTATTAGGTACCGGTGTTGTCACACGTCAATTAACTGGTGGGAAAATTTCCTTACCGTCACAGTCCTAGTTCTTGCAGAAGCTCAAATGTGCTGCATAACACGAGAATGAACCTCATTGGTACTCGCACGTCAAGCGAACATGCTTGAGCTTCCGTTTAGCACAACTGATGTGTGAGTTGATCAATGTTTATATGTGAATAAAACCCTTAATTTAATCAGTTCATATAAAGCGATCGTGTCTCTTCAGAAAATTTGGACTAAACCACTCAATTCATATGGATTCACTTTACAAGTTATTTGCGTAGCTGTCAATGGAGGAATAAAAAGCTCTTAGATTTCATGAAAAAGATCTTCATTTGTGTTCCGAAGATGAATGAATGACATACAGGTTTGGAACGACATGAGGGTGAATAATTAATGACAGAATTTTCATTTTTGGATGAACTATCCCTTTAAGATTCATTAAAACACATGTTAATTAAGATTATTACATTACTGCAACAAATTATGCCTGTCCAAGAAATTCTGTAATCGCCATCAGAGCATGCATGCAGATTTGACAGCTCTGACAAATTAAATGTGAAACACTTCCACAGAGTGTGCTGCAAAAGAGCGAAAACATGCAGATCTTACAGCCACTTCAAAGTTAATACCATACTGATGTGTCTGATGTTACAGTGGTTTAGAATGAAAACGAAAGAATCACATTCATTACATCATTATGTGACATCACACTTATTAACTTCAATTATATTGCTGGCTTCACAGGCAAAGGACAGCTGTCACAGTGACAAACACATTCTGTGAAAAGATTGAATAGAACACTTGGAAAGTTAAAATCCTGTCATCCTTTCCAAATCTTTAGGAGTTTCTTTCTTTTGCAGAACACAAAAGAAGAAATTATGAATGTTAGTCACCAAACCGTTTTGGTGACTTCCATTATAAGGCCAAAAAAATAAAATAAAAATAAACACCAAGACATTTCTTAAAATATCTTCTTTTATGTTCCACAGAAGAAAGAAACTCATACAGGTTTGGAAATGACCCAAGGGCAAGTAAATCAATACAGAATTTTCATTTTTGAGTGAATCCCTTTAAGGAAGAAAGTGATTTGAGCTCTTCTTACATTCAGAAGAAAGCAAGGAGGAAATGTTTGGCAACATGAAAGGTCTCTACAGGTGATAAGCTGAAGAATTCCCTTTTCCCAAGAGTGCAAGGGTAGGATTCAGTTTACGTTTTAACCCTATATTATAATCAATGACATGCACACTGAGTCTCTGATACTTCATGAATTTTTTGGGAACCAATTAGAAACCAAAATTCAACTTGACCGCATCCATCAAATTTCCTCTGTGCAGAATGTTACATTACTTACATTTGGGGTCTTAGATACCCCATATATTATACACAATTAAATGCTTTGTAGTTGGTATATTGTGATATATGTTTTAAGCTGCTTTACACACTGTATTTTAATTCGTAATATCTGACTTTCCTTTATTGCATCTTTCTGCAATGTGTTTTTGAAAATGTCAACAGACCATGAGGGTCTGGTCAATTCCCTTTTTTTATAGCTACTGCAATTGAACTGATTCTCATGATTCTCATGACAGAAAATGTGCAGCATTGCACTAAAAATGAAAAGTTCATGTAAACTATGGGTCTGCCCAGTTTCGACATAGCCGACTAAGAGTTTGACTGCAACCTTAACACTTTTTAAAATAAGATTATAAACTGTAAAAGTGACTGTAAATCCGTCAAAGTACAAAGTTAGACAATATAGCTTTAACTCTTACCTGTGGATTGACTCTCATAAGCAGCAGCGCTCCTTTCGCGTGCTACGCGTCCACCTGTTCACATGCACAGTTCAGTGCTAAAGGAGGAGTCCACGCGGGTTTTCCCTCCCACTGTATTATAAACAGGTAAGCGTTTGTATTGCTACGTCATGGCTTGTGTTTTAAATAATCCTCAAATGACAAGTTTAACGTATACACGCATTTGTATTGTGAGGGTGGCGTGTGGTGGTCTGAAATAAGGAGGCGAAGTTTGCTTTGTGCGTTAGTAGTTTTATAATCCACGTTCCAGTTCTATTTGACATTTAAACGGTTTCCAGGGTTGAGTCTTTATAGTACAACATTGTTACTTACACTGTCAACAAGAAAAGATATTCGGCTGATACGCCACAAGTTTTAAAGATGGCAGGCACGGAGATGCACGCTTAATTTAAACGACGTATTAATTCGCTGAACATTTCGTGTTTCATGCCATTTCAAGTGCTTTTCAATTCGGAAATTACCAAAAGTGAAAATTTCCAAGGAGGGAGTTGTTTAAGTTTCCAAACCGTTTCCACTAGATTGATTGATGTATTCAGGCGTATTTGTGGACAGGGTAGCCTTAATAATATTCGGCGAACACTGACTTCTCACCTGTATTTGTTAGCAGGTATCCATGTTGTACAGTGACTGTTGCTTTAGTAAAATGATTTATGCAATCACATTGTTTGTCAATTTAATAATAAAGTATTTTGTCCTGTAATTGTTTTGTGATGTAGATTTTGTGTGCGCGTGCTGGTAACATTTAATAGAAAAAGTAATCTGATCTTTGCACATACTTGTCTCAGTTATGATAGTTACAGCAGCTTTGAGTTAGCCTACTCCACTTTTCTTTTTTTCCACTTTGTTTTACAAACCTTCCCATCTGAGATGAAACTCATTTAGTTTTCATTGTAATACAGGTTAAGAGACACTATACATAGGCTATGAGGCATCTTTGATTAGATGTGATGGAAAAAAAACATAATACTTCAGTATGATTGATAAATGCATTAACATATGCATACTTGCAGTCAGAGAATTCAAGCATTACAAATTTAGGGCCTTCTTTCCTGTAGGTTAAACACCTGAAGATGCTTGGCTTGAGATGTACACTGAAAAAAAAGTGTGTTGGATTTACATGATTTAATTGTGTACATCGGTCCCACATGAATCAATTAAGTTAAACAAACATAATTTGTTCATGTAACTTCAACATCATGGAATGAATACATTTTAAGTGACTCAATTAAGTAGTCTCAAAGTGAATTTTATGTGGCTCCCTCAAATGATTCAGGCATTCAACTTCATATATTCATTCATTCACTTCAATTTCATTTGAATTATAATACTGCACTAGCTAGTTGACAAACTTTTACCTAGTAATAACACACATTAACATCTTAAATGCTAAGCATTAAAAGCTCCTTCAGCAAAGCAGTTAAGACATTCGCTGTATCAATCCACAGCCTAAGCAAATGCTCCACTCTTCTCCACAATGGTAACCCACTGTAATTTAAATTGTTCCAATAATTCCAACATAATTGAATATTAAACACTATTAAACACAATCAAGTCTCCCCCTTTCTCATCTTGCTCAAAATAAAATAACAACATTTACTCTCTCTTGATTTAGCCATATGCAAAGCATGCTGGGAACTAACAAGCCCCGCCCAGTTTCAGTTAATGCAACACAAATCAATAATGTAATCACAACACAAATAGATTAAGTAAACTTCAATTTGACTTATATTTAAGTGGATTGAACACAATTTGGTTAGCAATTGTGTTGCTTTAGCTCATTTTAATTAAGCAATTTGAACAAGCAGTAAAAATCATTTCAATTCTAACTGCAACAAAATATAATTGTGCATAATTAGGATAATTAGGTTAGATATCAAATGCTTATCAACTCTAACTGCACAAGGTTAAAGAAAATATGATCAAGAGGACAATATATACAGGTTATAATATTGTTTTTATGTTGTGTTGGCTAAGTAATATCTGGGTCCTCGAGCAAAAGCAGTTCAAAACCACTGTGCTAGAGAATAAAAGACTAAAAGACAAATTTACAATCTGCTGCCCCCCTATGGTAGTGATGGGCAAGTACAAAGCCTACTGCAGTGAACCACAAAACTGACTCATTTACTGTACCAAGCCTGTGCAAGTCTCTAATGGGACAATAAAACAGTAAGTGCTGTAATTTTGTCTATGGCCTAAATTGCTCCACTGAGTCATATCCCTGTTTTCCATAGTCCCCATTTTTCACCTCATGTTTGGTTTATTTAGCATTATGGGCAAAAATCACTTCAGTCCATTATTTATTCCATAGTCAAAAAGAGGGTTGTGTTGTAGAAGGAGGGCAGAGATGGCTTGGTTATGCTGAGCACAGCGGAACATGCATTTCACCCCTGCTAGATGCATCAGATGGTCCTTTTTCATCAGTGTCTTCCAGTCTGTCACTCTTCTCGCAATCTGTTGAAGAAGAGCAAAGTATAACATTGCCGGTTGTCTCTTAGTAAAGACACATTTTGAGATTTCAGAGTTGACTGTGTTAGTTGGGTGTAAGAGAAACTCAGGAGTTGACCTCATTAGTGTTCACCATTGAGGGCTCGGTGTTTGATTCTTGCAGTATCTGTGCAGTGCGTTGTCTTAGAGCATCCCACAGGGCAACTGCACTCATGTGATCTAATAACAAAGACCACACTTAATCATCCTAAATATTTCAATTTACATCATGACTTTTCTATAATTTCTTCTTTTTTTGCATATTCCAAGTGTTCTGAAGCCATTCCATAGATTAATGTTAGGTACAGATGAATATTTAAGTTGTTAAATTCAACTTCACATAAAAGCTTCCCTCCGCTGCGGTTGTCAGTCATTCTCCGTTCAGCATTCAAACAGCACGCCGCATTCAGTTTCAACTGTCAACTTGGTAAAACTCTGTCTAAGATGATTCAATGTTTCTATTATTATACTTGATCTGTAGATAAAGGTCTGTGGTTTTGAATAAAAGAACTTTATCTTGCTTGAGTTTATTGCTGTTTCTAAATCATGTTACTTTCTCCCTGGTGTCTGTTAGATCCCAACACTGGAGTAGAGAGCACAATGAATTGTTCCAATTAATTAATTAATTCATTTTTTTTTTTTTTTTGTATCAGATCAGTACTCCGTATCGGCCAATACTGAATCCCAGGTATCGGAATCTGTATCAGAGGAGAAAAGGGCAGATTCGAGCATCCCAAGTCCCTAAGATTTGTTGTTATTTGAAAGAAATTTATACTGTTATTCCAAAGGATGTGTTAAATTGATCAAAAGTGACTGTCAAGACATTTATAATGTTACAAAATTTCTATTTCAAATAAATGCTGTTATTTTGAGCTTTCTATTCATCAAAGAATACTGAAAAGAAACGTATCATAGTTTCCACAAAATATTAAGCAGCACAACTGTTTTCAACATAGATAATATTAGAAATGTTTCTTGAGCAGCAAATCAGCAAATCTAACTGATTTCTGAAGGATCATGTGACACTGCAGACTGGAGCTGAAAATCCAGCTCTGCCATCACAGGAATGAATTACATTTTAAAATATTAAAATAGAAATAAAATTTTATTAATATTTGACAATATTACTGTATTTTTTATCAAATAGATGCAGCTTTGGTAAACATAAGAGACTTCTTTCAAAAACAAAAAATCATACAGACCATAAACATAGGAACTGTAGTGTAATCATAATCAAGTTTGCAAAATTATTATCTTATTGCATGTAATGAGTAAATATACCCAATACATTCACTTCTCATACAGTAATCCATCTGTAGAAACAAAAATGTCAATACCTTTCATGTCGTCTTTTAGCTGGGAAAACCAAGGGGGTATTTCCTTTGAGCAAGAGGAAGGGCTGAGGAAATACTCTGCAGTCGATTCATCAAACAAACTAAAAGACAGATTGCCAGCTGATCAAATAGTTAAAACAGTAAGTTAAATCATCTGAAACTGTGCTTCTTCAACTCGCACTGTATATCAAGAACAGCCGTCACTGAGGCCTACCACCATCACAAAAAACACATACCTGATGAGGCATCGCTTGCAGTCATCCTGGATCAGTTTATGTTCCAGCATAATGTTTTGTTCCACCATTCTAAAGGCGTTTTGACAGCACAACTGTGAGCAGACAGAGGATGTTACCAAAATAAATCAAATACTCTACCTTCCCTATTATGCCTTTTGTAAATTTGGCAAAAATGTAAGAAAAGCCTTAAAAATTCTGGTGAAAAAGAACTCATGACATCACTCAGATCTTAAAGACCAAAACTTTAGCAGCAAAAATAGACATATATTCTCACCTGTATTCATCCGGTCTTCATCTGAGTCTTTCTCCTTGTACTCTTAGAAACACTGGGAGTGACATCCAGCTGACTGATTCCAGATCAGATTGAGACCGATCTCGGTAGGGCCGTGCCATTCAGTTCAGGCAGCAGGTTGGTTGTGACATCCATGGAGATCCGGTAACCCAGGTGACAGAAAGCACCTGATTCCTCCAAGGAATGAGGACAAATAGAGTCCCATCCCTTCTGACACTTGCCTCTGCTGTCCAGGGATTGTGGGATAGTATGTGTTGGCACAGAAGTGATGTGTGCATTTGTGTTTAATGATTGACCCTAGAGCTGCGGGTCCAAACATGTCCTGTTAATCGTAAAGCTAATGAGTGAAAAAAGAAGGAAACTGATGAGACAAAGTAATGTTCAACACTCTTAGAAAAAAAGGTACAAAAGCTGGCACTGGGGCGGTACCCTTTCAAGAGATACACCTTTGTATTGTACCTAAAGACAGCATATTAGTACCTCAAAGGTCATATTTCTACCAAAAGTGTACATATTGGTACATATTAGAACCTTTTTTAGGATACCGTCCCAGTGACAGCTCTAGTACCATTTTTTTTACAGTGAAGGATGAAAGAGAAATTCTGTCAGAATGGACTTTCTGTCGGAAAGTCTGTAGATTTGAAACACTAGTGACTTCTGTACTCGTATTAAAAATAGCATGCTGATAATCATAGAATCATCTACTATATGATAGTTGTGACCACATATACACTCACCTAAAGGATTATTAGGAACACCATACTAATACTGTGTTTGACCCCCTTTCGCCTTCAGAACTGCCTTAATTCTACGTGGCATTGATTCAACAAGGTGCTGAAAGCATTCTTTAGAAATGTTGGCCCATATTGATAGGATAGCATCTTGCAGTTGATGGAGATTTGTGGGATGTACATCCAGGGCACGAAGCTCCCGTTCCACCACATCCCAAAGATGCTCTATAGGGTTGAGATCTGGTGACTGTGGGGGCCATTTTAGTACAGTGAACTCATTGTCATGTTCAAGAAACCAATTTGAAATGATTCGAGCTTTGTGACATGGTGCATTATCCTGCTGGAAGTAGCCATCAGAGGATGGGTACATGGTGGTCATAAAGGGATGGACATGGTCAGAAACAATGCTCAGGTAGGCCGTGGCATTTAAACGATGCCCAATTGGCACTAAGGGGCCTAAAGTGTGCCAAGAAAACATCCCCCACACCATTACACCACCACCACCAGCCTGCACAGTGGTAACAAGGCATGATGGATCCATGTTCTCATTCTGTTTACGCCAAATTCTGACTCTACCATCTGAATGTCTCAAAAGAAATCGAGACTCATCAGACCAGGCAACATTTTTCCAGTCTTCAACTGTCCAATTTTGGTGAGCTCGTGCAAATTGTAGCCTCTTTTTCCTATTTGTAGTGGAGATGAGTGGTACCGGTGGGGTCTTCTGCTGTTGTAGCCCATCCGCCTCAAGGTTTTGCGTGTTGTGGCTTCATAAATGCTTTGCTGCATACCTCGGTTGTAACGAGTGGTTATTTCAGTCAAAGTTGCTCTTCTATCAGCTTGAATCAGTCGGCCCATTCTCCTCTGACCTCTAGCATCAACAAGGCATTTTCGCCCACAGGACTGCCGCATACTGGATGTTTTTCCCTTTTCACACCATTCTTTGTAAACTCTAGAAATGGTTGTGCGTGAAAATCCCAGTAACTGAGCAGATTGTGAAATACTCAGACCGGCCCGTCTGGCACCAACAACCATGCCACGCTCAAAATTGCTTAAATCACCTTTCTTTCCCATTCTGACATTCAGTTTGGAGTTCAGGAGATTGTCTTGACCAGGACCACACCCCTAAATGCATTGAAGCAACTGCCATGTGATTGGTTGATTAGATAATTGCATTAATGAGAAATTGAACAGGTGTTCCTAATAATCCTTTAGGTGAGTGTAGATTTAATTGCCTGTCTGTTATAATTTAATGAAACATTGTAATGAAAATAAAAAACACACACACCAAAATTAAGGCTATCTAATATCAGAATGAAAATTAACAATCAGAATTTAGATTCTAAGCTCTTGTCTTAGAATATTACAGGCTTTTAAGGTTAACGTTAAAACAGTGTATTAAAATGTTTCTTGACAAAAAGTCACCATGGTCTTTCTGGTATGAAAGTAAATAATGCTCATATGCCATTATGTGTCAGAAAAAAACTATTTTATTCCTTTTTGAACTTTGGAATTGATTTTCAGGGGCATTTTTACTTATTACTTTTACTTAGATGATTTGTTTTCATGATAAAAAAGACAAACAAGCCTATTTTTTCTGTTTTCTGATTTCAAAATGTCTATGAATGGAAGATACACGTCAAATACCTTTTAATCAATGTACTGAAATAAATTCTCAATCGGAACAATTGTCTTTTAATCAATCAACATCAATAATAAAAGAGCTCTAAATAATGCACATTAGTAATTTCTCTGCTAGAATACATTTTCAATTATTACAATGTTAATATGTAAGTGTGAGAATATGTTAATGTTAGATAAGAAATTCATTATGAGAGTATTGTTTTCTCATTTTTGTCACTTTTTTGGGCCAAGCCTTGGTTTATTTTCGACCTCCAGTGGTTTATAGGTTTACAACTTTTAACTTCACCCTTACCATTTCCTGTCTTTTCACCAGCTACAAAGTGGTCTTTGGTGTACTCATATGAAGAGGATGCCATACCTTTCAGCACGACCGATTTCAAATGGTGCTAGAAAACCCCAGTCCACTCTGAACACCAGAGGAAATCAGTCACGCTACAAAAAGTAGAAGCATAGCGAAGGACTGTTTTTGTGTGGCGCCATTAAATAAGCTTTTAAATAAATAGCGCAAATGCATTTAAAGGTGAAAAACAAATCAAATGCCAATGTCACTCAGTTGAAACGCATGTATTCTAATGAGAGTCTTCTTCCAGTCTCATTCACTCATACTGATTTATGGATAGATTGCCTTCCCATAGATTGCATGCACATTGTTTTTGGTGGTTCGTGTCTCTGTGGTAATTGGAGGGCCCCTCTGTAGGACGCTGCAGTGTGTCATAGCAGCTTAGCCATGGACCATCAGTGTTGAAAAGAGGGGACCTCCCAGAATCAGCATGGCAGCGGATCTGTGTGAGACGTGGGAAATAACCAGCACAAACACACACACACATTTGTCATTTTAATTTAATTGCTTTTAAAATCATTCACTTTTGTATATTTTACATCCTTTTGAATGCATGGAATTGAAATAACATCCTTCAGTGACATTTTAAATGAGTAGATATAGACCTGGTTTCACAGACAGGGCTTAGATTAGGCCAGGATTAGGCCTTAGTTCAATGTAAGTATATTTGATAAACATGCTTTAGAAATGAAACATTACTGGTGTGCTTCTTTAGACAAAACAATGGCACTGACATATTTTAAGATATGTCAGTTCATATTGCTTCAGTTAAAGCAGCTCAAATGTGCATTTTAGTCTGGGACTATAGGCTTAAGCCTTGTCTGTGAAACCGGGGGATGGCCATTTAAAGGGACCTTTCTTTTTCTTTTCTTTTTTGCTCACCCTCATATCAATCCAGCCTGCAGGTTGTTATTTTTCAGTGGAACACAAACAAAGAATTTTTTAATTATTGTCACAATGCTCTTTGTCATAAATTACACTTTTGTGACCATTGGCTGTCAAGATCTAAAAAAGACTAGAAAAGCACTTTAAAATGAGTTTATACAACTCGTGCACTATATTTCAAGTCTTATGGTGCCACACAATAGCTTTGAGAAATCAATTGATATTTAAGACATTATTCACCTGCAGTTCTCAAATCAAATAAGGTGCCGTTTTAATTGGCCATGATTGATGTTATTGATGTCCAGCCTGCGCCATAACAGCCATATTTGATATTTGATTACGGAGCTTCAGCTACTAACTTTAAAGTCTTTAATATTAAAAAGACTTTTAGGTGAATAATGGTGAATTACTTAATTTTAAAGCCCGTAATATTAAAAATAAGTCTTTGATATCACTGTTTTTGTATAATGTTTCCCTACATCTCAAAATTGTGTTTTAGGGTTTCATGATCCTTTAAGTTTAGCCTTAAGGCAAAAAGGTAAAAAAGCTGTATTTCTGTCAGTTTTAGTTGAATAGTTAGCCACACCTGTACTTAACCAGACAGATTTGAAAAGAAAAGGCAGATTTTATTAAAGACACACCTGTACACAAATCTCTACATGTTTGCAGTCATTAAAAATCCCACAAAATTGAAATGGAATTTCAACTCCAGTCTTTAACATTTTTGCCAGAAATCAATTGACATGTCTACATATGAAGTTTGAGAAAAATAAATTCATAAAAGCAGTACATTTCCAAAGTGCCATTGTGAACCGAAATGTCACTTTACAGACTAATGTGATCATAAGTGACAGCACAAGTATATCTTATAAATTCGATCTACTGAAGTATAAGATGCTAGTAGATGTTACAGCTGTTTTTGTTATAATATTTTTTTTTATTAATGCACTACAGTTTTTAAAACATGTACTCAACATACTATGGGCCACGTTTTTAACGATCTGAGCGCATGGTCTGAAGCGCATGGTGCAGGTGCACTTAGGGCGTGTCCGAATCCACTTGCTAGTTTAATGAAGGAAAAAACGGTTTTGACGCACCAGGTGCATGGTCCAAAAGGGTTGTACCTAGTCTCTTAATGAGTCATGGGTGTGTTTTGGGCATAATGTGTTATAAAACAATCATGTCCCATTCCCTTTAAAAGCCATTTGCTATTTACATGGCGGAAGTTGCGAGTGGAAAGACTGAATGCTTCTCCAGAGAGGAAACCTTTTATTTTTAACATTTAAAATGTTTATGTGCTGCTGCACATCCCTGTGTGTGTAAGAGAGCGTAGCTACGCGTGTTGTGCAATGCCTATAGGCGCATATTACTAACGCGCCCTTTAAATAACACAAAAAATACTGCGCTATTGACTTTAGACCAGGTTTTTGTTGGTCAATGGTGCATTCATTTTCAGTTGCCTCAAAATAGCAATGCGCCAACAATGCGCCTGAACACACCTCGTTTTCAAACCAGCACGCCCTTGGGTGAACAGATGGGCACAAGAGCATTTGCTATTTAAACAACGTGGCTCTGGACATGAAAATGATAACTGCGTCAGGCTGAAACTAGCAAAAAACACTTGCATCGTGCCTGACGTCACATTGCGCCGGGTGTATGATAGGGCCCTATATGTGCAATGTAAGTAGGGGTATATGAACTTAGGGCACATATAAAATCAAACAACATATACTGTAATGATTTCTGCATATCTCCCAAGGTATCTGATCATTCAAATTTAGATCAATATTCTGTAAAACTATAATGTATTTGAAGACACCATGGTGATTAGCGTTTTCTGAGCCACTTTAAATTAAGTCTTTAACTACTATGAACTAACATTTAAATTATTAATTTGATACAATGCACTTATTGTGTATACGCATGTTTTTGTACTGTACTTATATTTAAAATACCTGCATGTAAATAATTAATTATTGTAATTACATCTGTAATTACACTGTTGACCCATCCCTTACCCCACACTTAAACCTAACCATACCACCAAGCCTGTCCCTAACTTCAAAAGCAGCAAAAGTGCCTTGCAATACAGCATAAACACAATAAACACATTGTACCTAACTGTACTGTAAGTATAGTAGTTAAAACAATAAAACATGACCATGTTTTCTTTGGGGAGAAACTTGGAATTTATTTAATTTTTATGAAATGTTCTCCCATCCAGTATAATAGTGTTACATTGACACACTAATCACCATAATGAAACTCTATTCATGCTATTATCCTACAATGTAGAAAAACATGGCTATTTTTACAGTAATTTATTGTGCTATCATTGGAAATGCATTGATTTGACAATAACTAGAAAAATTACTGTTAAGTCTCATACAATCCTGGCTTTTTTTATGATGAGGGGAGATTGGGGGCTCGTCTGGCTGGTCTGTCTAACATGAACTAGGTCAGTGCTCTTTTCTGTACTGGAAACCATTGCTGCTTGTCTGTGTCCTCCACGTGCACCCAGTAACCAAAACTCAAACATATATGAACTGACTTGCCCACTGGCACACCCATATCGGTAATTATAAAAAGCAGGCTGGATCAAACATGGCCTTTTTTTGAGGGCGTGACCTCAAGGAGAGCACATGGCAATGGGATTTGACCATAAATCCATGTGGGTTTAAAAGCAGGGTGTCACGCATAGGATTTAGTGTAAAGCAATGCAGCAGTTCTGAATATGGATTACTTTATTTGAACCGAAAGTCCTATAGGGCGTCAAGTGTAAAGTATATTATTTGAGTCACAATATTGATTGTAACCAATAAATATTAGCTTAAGTTAACAAGAACCATATTTTATATAACATATTTAAATAATATTATTATCATATCTGTTAAAGCCACTGAAAGGCAATGTATTTGATAAATATATAGATTCATCAACTTTCAAGTTATTGTGAATAGTCTTACCTTTCGATTAAAGTGCAGTAAAAGAGATTCAGAATTCTTGTAGATCTCTTATAGTGAAGAATTAATGGTCCCAAGAAAGGTACACAGCCAGTGTGTGGGATGACCATGTGCTCATCCTTCATCAGTGATGCCGTCTTGGCATGTGTGTGTGTGTTTGTGTGAGTAAGAAAGAAGAAGCAAGGAAGAGTGAAATAAATGAAACAATGAATTCAGTGCTGTTTTAAAGACAAACATGGTTAAAAATGAGAATGTAGAAAAAATGAAAAATACCTTGATTAAAAACAAAGGAAAAGACTGAATGAAGAACAGCATGATGTGAGGATGCAGTGGATGAGAGATGAAAAGCTAAGAGAAGCATGGAGGCTTGTCTGTCTGGAAACAGTCTCTCAGACAGACTTGACAGCCCCCCGCCCATGCCCCCCAAACTGCTGGCTTTGAAAACACCCCTACACCCACCAAACACCCCTCCCCTCTCTCCCTTTCCTACCCTCACCAACAGCCATGGCAATTCCACAACACGGCCTTTGTGGGGAGAATTTCACATTTTTATGTTGCACTTTTATTACTGTTAATGAACTAAAACTGTTTATCTCAGAATCTATTGTTAACAAGCAATGTGTTTTTATGTCTGTTGTCTCATGACCCAGTGCATGTGAGGTGAATATGGGCCAGGGTGCCCTCTAAAGGCCACGACTATAAATAGCAAAATGGCACTCATTTGAGAGCATGGTTACGCTGTATACCTGCACGATCTCATTTCTTGGCGTGTCATTCTTATTACAGTACTGTCATGATACACTGATGGTCTTTCTAACAGTCAAGATGGTATAAATTTATCTGTGATTTGTGACAGGTTCTTTGATGATTGTTGAATGGAAAGAAATAACATGATGTAACAAACAAAGATTTATTGTTTATATTAAACACAACATTTTTCTCCATGTAATTTGCATGATAAAATATAAAATGTATAGTATAGTTCTCCCAAAGTTTAAAATTCACCCTCACGTCATTCCAAACCTTCCTAAATTTCCTCCTTCCATGGAAAAACAATTTTTAGTCTGCTTTTCCATACTACATAAATGTGTCAAATCTGAATTTGTGCATTCAAGTTACATAAATGAGATTTGAGACCTACAGCAGAGGGAAATATTTTCAGTAAGTAACAACTTAAATTTCTGTATTTACATAACTGTATGGCTCCAGAAGAGTTGTAGTGCAGGATTCATATGGACCAATGGTACTTGCTTTTTTGTCCTTTTTTGGAATTTGACACCTCCTGGACACCATTCACTTTCATGTATGGAAAGAGCCGCATAAACACCCTGACAAACATCCCCTTGTGTTCAGTGTAGAAAATAAAATCTGCAAAATCAAGTTTGGAATGACATGAAGTTGAGTAAATGACATAATCTTCATTTTTGGGTGAACTCTGCCTTTACAATAAGGTTTCACTAGTTAACATTAGTTAATGTATTAACAGAGCTGAGTAGATTACTTACAAATTGTAATTGGTTACTGATTCCAAACTGCATGACAAAAATTGTACTTAGTAACGTATCCATTACATTGCATATTTAAGGTAATATAATCTGACTACTTTTGGATTACATTTAGATTTTTAGATTACTTTTGACCTAACTTGTTTATCACATTGATTTGAGAAGAATAAACTTGTACAATATTGATATATAAAAAAAATATGTTCCATTCTTTGTTATCAACAACATGAAGGGCATTAAATATACATTACATCAGGGCTTCACAAACTGTGGTCCGTGATGGAACTGCAGGGGTTCGTGAAAAGTTATTAAGTAGTTAAATTAAACATATTTAATTAAATAATTTAAAAATAAAAACAATAAAAATAAAACACTCCTAAAAGATTTTGTTTACCTGCATGTCATGTGACCATTAACCACCATCAGAGAACCGTTAACTTAATTGTATTATTTATTATTATTATTTTTATTGACTTAATTTTATCATTGACCTAACTTCTCAGGGGTTACTTCAAGTAAATATATTAGGTCAAAGAAATTTCAGAATTTCAGACAAAAGCCTTCCAAAGACATTAATACATTAAATAACTCACTGAAACTGAGTGATAATTCAAATAATAATTGTGTTAATCAGTTGATTAGATAATGCAATGTTGAGAAAATCAATGAATTATGAATAATTTACTGCCATTGTGAGAATAACATGTAATCATGTAATCAATAAAAAAGTAACTGTAGTCTGATTAGGAGTATTTTAAAATGTAATATAATCTTATTACAAGTACTTCATTTTTGGATTCTGATTATGTAATCCAGAGAACATGTAGTCAGTTACTACACAGAACTGTGTAACTTACAATGAACAAAATATTTTTATTATATCTTTATTATATCAATATCTTTATTAATGTTAGTTAATAAAAATACAGTAATTCATTGTTTGTTCATGTTAGTTTACAGTGCATTAACTAATCTTAACAAATACAACTTTTGATTTTAATAATGTTTTAGTAAATTTAGGTTAATAAATGCTGTAGAAGTATTTTTCATTCTTAATTCATGTTAACTAAAGTAGTTAACTAATGTTAACGAATGAAATCTTATTGTAAAGTGTAACCACTGTGCCTTTACGTTGAATTGTATGCAGAAACATTCTTTTTGCTAACTTACATTATCTGTCAGAAAGGTACATAGTTTCCTCATGTTTTCTATTTAATGCCTGCCATCAAGTGAAACCACCAGTTTGCCTGCACAGTCCAACCTTTCTGCTCACAAAGTGCAATCTGCTGCAGGAAGTGATTCCGAGCCTCGTCCTCCCCTTGATCCTGCTGCAGTGCAGTACGTAGGTAGCGCATGTCTTGTGACATGCTGAGCTCAGGAATTCCCGTGAGGAGCATTAGAGAGAAGAGCGTGACAAGAAGGCGAGACTGGGCCCGGAGGGACAGATAGGCATTGATACAGGTGTCCTAGAGAAAGAACAGATACTTGAGGCTGTAGCATTTTTGTTGACTTGTTCAAATCATGTGTCTGCGTGATAGACACATGATAGACAAATTTTTTTTACTAGTTACTCTGTCACTAATCCAGATAGAATGGGGTCTAGTTTTTAAAAGCTTAATAAAACTGACAGACAGGAGAAATGTATTTTAGTTAGTATTATAGTATAATATATTGAATTAGCTTTTATTTTTATATTTTCAGTTTTTCATTTTAATTTTAGCTTAAGTTTTAGTAGTTTTTTGCTATATGCTTTTGTCATTTAAAAAAAATAGTTTTTTATAGCTAGTTTGTCATTTTAGTACTTGAATATAAATTTATTTCACTTATATTAATTCATAATTTTTGTTTAGGTTTTAAATATTTATATTAATAATATTTATAATTCATCATATTTCAGCTTTATTTGTGCCGAAAACTGTTTTTAATAGTTTTAGTTAACAATAACAACATTGGTTGCAAGACCCTGTAACACTGAGAAGATGTTGACAGTGCAGAAGAACATACCATAAATCTCTTGAAGTAAAGGCTGGGACGGCCTTTCACCCTGCCCATAACGTACAGGAAGTCAGGGGTCAGGACAAAGGGCACCCTTTCTCTGTTCACCCCCATGAAGCTCTTAGTGTTGCCCAAGATATGGCCAAAATCAATATGGAACAAGTTGCCTGAGAAGAACAGAATACTTAATATTTGTTAGATGCTCTGGTGACACATTCATTAGTAAAACACTAGTACATCTATTCATGCCCATGTTCTGTGCTATTGAAACCTCTCTAAAAAATCTTTCCACAATACTCTGGGTATTTTAGATGGATGGCAGAAGTCAAATATGTGGCATGAATTGTATTTTAGTAACCAGCTGTAAAGAGATCATGACTGAAGTATTTCATAGATAATTTTCTTTCAATATGTTTACATCATGCAAAATGGCTTTTTTTATCATTAACATGTTCTTTTACCTTGATCAGTGATCATAATGTTGTCGTTGTGGCGATCACCTATACCAAGCACATATGTGGCCACACAGTAGCCGGCACATGAGTTCACAAACTTCTCCATAGCTTGAAAGTGCTGTTTCACCAAAGTTCAAGACATAAGGAAGAGAATCATCAGATACCTGCTTATCAGACTGTAGAGACATCTCATAAATCATAAATCAGATCTGGTGGAAGGCAATTGACTGAGAGGGGGCGGCTCACATGAGATTAGTGTATAGTGTATTAGTACACTATATCTGCTTACTTTTTCCTGGAATGGGCACTTCCTCTGGAGCCAGTCATACAAGGCATTGTTTTTGAAAGCTCCCGCCATACCTCCCTGACTCTTCTGAACTGAGGCAATAGTGATCGCATCTCGCACAATCTCAATCATTCCTGTGTCAAAGACAGACATACAGCTAGATGTCACAGACAACAGTCACTTGATCAGTTTGTTGGACATTAGGCTTTTGTGTACAATGCAATTCGACAGAATCAATTATCCCTGATTGCTGTGTCAAAATTATAATTTTTTAATTACTCTCACTAAAGACTTTACTGCTGTTATAAGAACAAGAGTGAGACTGATCATTACCTATGTTATATCCTGTTGAAATGCATCCATAGGGCACCAGGTTCAAGTCTAAACCTTTTTCTTGCCAAATTGAGTCCATGACCACGAGAGTCTGAAAAACAACATAAAAAAACCCTTTCATTTCTTAATTTATTCAGTTTTTAATTGCTAATGAAATCAGTCATATTTTTGAATAGTTGCTAGTTTACCTGGATGATGAGCATGTCCTGTCGGAGGTCATCTCCATGCTTAAAGATGATGCCAACAGGAGGAGAGGGTGGAGCTTCTGACTGTATGCAGGAGAACTCAAGCCAGAGTGGCTTTTTCTTAGAGGCCATCACCTTACAGTCTTTCAGCTGTGTGAGGCATAGTTTGATTAACGGGATAGTTCACCCAAAAATTCTGTCGTCATTTACTCACCCTCATGTCATTCCAAACCTGTGTGACTTACTTTCTTCTGACAAACACAATTGAAGATATTTTGAATAATGTGTCAACTGGTTTTTTCCAGACTTTTTTCAAAATATCTTATTGCGTCATACATGTTTGGAATGGCATGAGGGTGAATAAATAATTTGAGAATTAATGAAGGCCTACAAACAGTTTATGCAGGGACCAAGTTGCAGTTTGTTTGGGAGTAAACCAAACCCCCAACATAGAGAGGCTTAGTTTGTTATATAAAGAAATCTGATAGCATTTTAAAATGCTGTAGTCAATAATTTTATTCCTTAAAAGTCATCTTTGATCACCAAAAATGACATATTTAAATGTTTTTTTCCTGTTAAAAAAATCCACTCACTCACTCCAGCTCAGAGACCCACTCTGTCAACTTACTGAGGTAAATGCGGCACAAAAGTTATCGCTCTTTACAACGTTGGGTACATAATGGTAATTAATATGATTAACCTTTTGCTTGACTACGTTACGTGTTTTGCTTATGTTACACAAACCATGTTCCCGTTCGCCATCTCACAGTCAGACAGCTGCCTTCTAACAATCAGTATCCTTAGAAATGCTATGAACAACTCAGAATGTCAGTGGAGAAAGGCATATAGTTCATCATAACATCGTAATATACATCATACACCCGCTATATTGCTAAATCTACCTAATTTTTCAAATCAACAGAAAAATATACAGGGATAACCTGGCTTCTCTTGAGACTGCTTCAGAGAATAGTTAATGATATGCTAAAGCCCCCCAGCATGCTGACATGATTGGTTACAAGGTATTTTGTGATTTCAAACCATGTTTTTGAGTCTTTAGATCACTGCAGTTTTAAAGAGAAAATACAAAGCAATGGTGTTGACTTATGAATGTGGTTTGTCTTAAAGCATATTAAAACACCACATAAATATATAAACAACATTAAAAACTTGATTTTCACCACAGGGGGACTTTAATATTCAAACATATACTGGAAACTATATCTATAAATAAATACGATCAACTCACTATAATACTTCCTGCTCTGACACGAGGATCAAAAGGCACCTGGAAGTCAGTGGGTAAATTGCACTCCTCCAATAACTCCTGCAGCTTCTGAGGAGCTGATACATATACATGATAATGTAGATGAATATATAAAACACAAAACGTACAGAGGGAACAGTTGTTTGAACTTTACCTGTTGATGGAAGGTCTGTCCTATCTGGGTAGAGCATCTTCACTGCTAGAGCCACATCGTGGAGGCAATTGACGACTTGTACTTGACGCTGGAATTCAGTCAGCATTGCCTCTCCACAGCCCAACAGGTATGCCTCCAGGATAACTGCCATACGCTGGCGGAAAAATGGGCATCCTGCCACCTCACTTCGCAAATACCAGAAAAAGAAGTGTCCGATCCGTCTGCTCTGTGTTCCAGGAAATGGCAATGGATTTAACATTTATGTTTTGACAGGTGTATTGTATTTTTGGTGAAAATTAAAGAGATGTGAAACATCATCTAATGAAGTATGCATAGCTGGAAACATATGACTCACTCTTAGTGCTCTTTTGAGAAGGAATCTTGCCAGACAGCTATCATGATATGGCTCGACTTTAAGGGTCTAAAGAAAATAGCATGCTTTATTGGAAAACACAGTTGGAGAAAAACCCAAGAAAGGCTCATTACTTTGGCACTAGCATTATTGTATAGGTTAGTATACTTTTATAGCAATTTACCTGAACCAGCTGCAGCAGGTACTTAAGTACCTCATCATTGGATAAGATGTCTAATCTTTGAACTGCCAGTCTTCTGACCTTCATATCTGCAAAATCCACACTTAGGAGCTCAAGGGCCACACACAGCTCTATGTCCTCTGGCTCCCAGTGACTCAACAGCCAGTGGACATCCTGGGCCGCAGTTGGCGTCCTCCAGTCGACCTTGCGAAGAAACTGAGGTAAATTTGAGGCATAGTGGATACTTTCTTCTTTTAGCCTCCTGAGGCAATCTGTCTTTGTGAAGGGTGTTGTTGTAGGAGCCTTATTAGATTGGGAGGAGAGTCTGGATTCTCCTGAAAGGTCCAGTGTAGAAGAGCCTGAGATAGGAGATGTACCACTAAAAGAAGAGCTCTTGCCATGCGGCAGGACAACAGGAAAGCTGTAGCGATCTAGCATAAAGGTAATTGCCATTGATTTAGCTACATCAGGGTTAGTGGCGGTAGACAGCTTTTCCGCTTCGTAAGTGAATGCCTCCTCGTCCCATTCTGGGAAAGGCCACATGTGCAGAGAGTGTGGACCTTGGCTAAGAAGGGATCTGTGGTCAATCAACTGGAGGTTTACAAAGTATAGAACTTTCCCTTTTCCCTTCTGGTAATCTGGTACTTTAGAGGAGTTCGACTTTGTGTCCTTGGTCAATGTGCCTTCTGTGGTACCGGCATTAATTGTGAGGCCTAATTTCGCTCCGTGAGGGATATCCTTGATCAGAATGTCAAATTCTAGCCAGGTGTTCCACAGCACTTCATCTGTAAACTCTTTTCGAGTTGAACAAACCGATGACACAATCTTTCTACCATATATTATGGTAGCTTCCACATGAACAAGTGGAGGTACCTTACTTGGTAGTTCTGGGATGTCAAACCCTAAGAGTTTAACCCTGAACTTTCTATCACAGTCCCACATAGAAATCATCACTATATCCTCTACTTCTTTCCCTTTAAGGGAAAGTTCCTCATGGGAGTATGAGAGACCAGTGAGACTGTCCACTAGCGGCCAGTACTCTCTGCTCACTGTGTTATCTGGAAGGGATGAGACTGCAATCACTGAGAGATGAAGCTCCAGTGAGTTTTTAAGGCAGTGCCCGATCCACAAATAGTCTGAGAGCTTAAAGTCTCCACTCAAGAATTCCTCTCTGCCACACACCTTGAGGACATGATCAACAGACCATCCTTCGAATGACAGGTTCCCCTTTGGCAATGATTCCCAGAAGATCTTGAGAAGATCACTGGGGGTATGTGTCAAGTCAGCTTTAATGGAAATATTTGAACTATTATAATAAAGAGTCACTGAGAGTTTCCGCTGAAGGTGACCTTGCTGGTCATTTGGGAGCACTGTGGAAGTTGTCCATGGTTCAGTGGCATAAGCTATAGGATCACGTTTTTTCAGTTCTTCCCTTCGCGGTGTGGCAAACTTTCTTCGGGTATAGCCTAGCTCACTTAAACGATTAGTATCTGAGGAGTCCAAATCATAGCCAATTAGTTCGTTTAGAATGCCCTGGAAGCGAATTCTCTCCTCGGAGGCAGTTTTCTGAGCCAAAACATTGACGCAGACAGTTTGAAGACCATCAGTACCCTGAAACCAGGGCACATCAAGAGTTCGCAATACCTGAAAGTCGTCATAAATTTCATACCACTCCTCCTCCTTGTGGTACAACAGACTGTATCGTTCCGGGTCCAGAAGTGCAAATGGCTCCGAAAGTCTGTTATTCTCCTGTGCTAGCATACACAGGCGCACACGAAGCTGATGGACGCTGCATTGCGCTGGGAGTTTAATCTGAACAGGTTCCTGGCTGTCCAGTGACAGGAATCCTTCCCTGGTCGGTAACTTACAAATAAATACAAGGCTGTTATCGGAGCAAGATTCCTGTTGATGGTGTGCATCCCATTTGTTCTCCATGGATGCTGAAATGGAATAGAGTTAACATGAGCACAAGTTTATCTTTTAAAAACAGGGAGTGTCTTGTGCTTTTTGTGGTACAGAAATTAATTATAACATCCAGGTTGGGATGAGGGTTAAGTTGAGCCATTTGTTTAAAAGAAAATAGTGGAGTGGTGCTTGCACTTGGTAAACTCTGTCATGATGCTAAGGTGCTTTGAATAGGCAAAGGCCAGGGCAGTTTCTTAAGTTGATTTTAGTGTCTTGCTATGCAGTTACTAGGATATTGAGCTAGGAAGTTAAAGGGACCAACATATCTGTATTTCAAAGAGAGTGACTTCTGTAATATGATCACATATTTTAGCATATTTTTATACAATAAAACATTTAAAACCATGGTAGAGGTTGTCTTGGTGAGACTATTTTACATTCCAACAATGTTGCTGGTAAATACAAGTGTTGCTTCCTCCTTGCATTTCCCCATTTTTGTGAAGCTAAATATTTTCTTTAGTGCAAAAAAAATCATGGATAATTTTTGTTAAAATCAAAGTTGATTTTCTGTATGATGTTTGAATTTGTATGATTTTTTTGTCATATCGGTAAATTGCCAACACACACACACACATATATATATACACACCGATCAGGCAAAACATTTTGACCTAATATTGTGTCTGTCCCCCTTTTGCTGCCAAAAGAAAACATGATTCATCAGACCAGGCCACCTTCTTCCATTGCTCCGTGGTCCAGTTCTGATGCTCACGTGCTCACTGTTGGCGCTTTCGGCGGACAGGGGTCAGCATGGGCACCCTGACAGGTCTGCGGCTATGCAGCCCCATACGCAACAAACTGCGATGCACTGTGTATTCAGACACCTTTCTATCAGAACCAGCATTAACTTCTTGAGCTATTCAAAATATATACATTTATTTGTGGGAAAATAATAATACAAATTCAAACATCATACAGAAAATCAACTTTGCTTATATATATACTGTATATACAATTAATGTGGTACATTTGTGTTGACATAAAACCCACTGGACTATGCAAATAATTGACATGCAAAATAAACTTTTATTAAACATTGCCTTTTTGTTTCTCTCACTTTTAGATGGCTAGATATGATGGTGCCTGCCTAAAAACATTATTTAACAAAAAGGTACATAGGAATATATAGCATTTATATAGCATTTCTTACCCCACTCTCTCTATTATTTAGTTAGCTTTTTTAAATTACAAATGTGAATAATAATTTAGCATTTTCATTTTTGTAGTGTTATCATTCCTTCCCCATTTAAACAAAACAACCGGGGAAAAAATATAATATACTATTATCCTTAACCTGTATTTAAATAAATAAATAAAAAAACAGGCACAACTAGTATTATTATTATTTCTATATTTTGGGTTTTGGGTTAAGGAATGTGGCTACAAAGGTTTTGCAACACACAAACTGGTTCTGCCAGCCATTCAAGAAGAATGTATCAGTCTTGAGCATTGTCCCGTCGAGCCAAGCCAAGCTAAGAGAAGCAACAGCCTTCTGTAAGTACTATATTCCTCACAAAATTTGTTTTACAACATGTTTAAAATACAAACTAAATGTCAACTTATGTTGCATGATTATTATGAATCAGTAAAATTGCACTTACCTCTACAGCCTGGTTTCAGGTCGGGTTCTGTGGCTTGTGTGTGTGTGTGTGTGTGTGTGTGTGTGTGTGTGAGCAACCGTTCAATTTCCCTTACTGTAATGCATCAATGTGAAGTGACTGATTGCACAACGACTCATTTCTTCCTCATTCCTTTGTCTTTGTGCACCTGATAGGAAGAACATTTTAATCACTCCAGACTTGTTTTCTCTTGTTGGTTTCATGCAATTCAGAATGGATTTCACATGACCAAATTCTTTTATGTATAAATAGTTCTTTTTATGACCTATACCATCTATCTGTAAACTAAAACTTTATTTTTTAGTTTAAGTGTTTGTCAAGGACTCTCACCATTAAAAGGGGGGCTTAAAAATGCATCTAAAGTGCTTGAACTGAACAATGACTCTGAAATAGTAAAGACCTGTTTTATCCACTAGAGGGAGCTCAACAATAATAGTAGCCTAGTTGGTGAGCAAGACCAGATGTATATTACAAAGTACTGCATTCTTGCAATACTTACATTGCAAGCTATTCTCTAGTCAAGGTTTCTCTATTCTCTCTTAAAGTGTTAGGTTTCATGAGCTGCACACTTTTGCTCTTTTTCCTATTATATGTCACTTCTGTAATGTGTGCAGGAAGCATTCAGGAAAAAGAGAATGTGGATTTGCCACTTTGGTTTTCACACATTTGCCAGAATGATAAAGGACTTTCAGTATATATTTCCCATTACTTATTTAGCCATTTGACTTTTTCCTTTCTTTTTCTTCAAAGAAACGTAAAATGAACTAAATTGAACGTATGATTGATCACATTCGAGATGCATTGCAAGTTTTACAGTAAATAATAATAATTATTAAATGTTCCAGTAGGTCAAATGAAAATATTTTTACATTTCTGAAAAAAATTGTGGGTTGTGCTTGGAGTGCCTGCCATTGCTAAGGTGTTATGAGTGGTTGTCAGTACACACTATATAAAGTCTTTGTGATTTTCACAGGTTCCTTTTTTTTAGTTGGTGGTTTTTAGCAGGTTAGCCATCAGGCAAAAAATTGTATGTCTAACTGCTTAGAAAAGTATTAGCACAACTCTTCCAAACAAGTGATCATTCATGCTTGTGGGGGGAGGTACACATCAAAGTTTAATATTTAAAAACTTAAATCTAAATATCCATAACCTAAAGTTAATAGTGATTAATAGTAATAGTCATACTTGCTTTAGCAAGAACCGTTTATTAATGTCAAGTCATGTCTCATGCCAAGAAAACAAGGTCTAGCTTGTTGGGCTGACTTGTTTGTTTCATGGCAGATGTGTTTGCACAGTGATATTCTTCATGCAGTTCATCATAAATAAGGACCTTTTTAGTTACACATGGCTTTGCCAGCGAATATAAGGAAATAGTCTGAAAAGTAGGAAGGTTGCATTTAAACACTCACTGGAAGCAATTGAGTGGTAAAAGATAGTCTGTATATGAACAATTATCCATTTGATTACAAAATCGATCACAAAAGAAGCAGCGGGCCTAATGATTATTGATGTGTCTGTGCTATTTGTACAGTTATTAGTGTCCAATGGATTTAGACACCATTTCCAACAGTTTATTAAGCACAGGAACTGCAGGTAGAACTGTAAATTTCCGAACTGATGTATTTTAATATGGGTATGAAGTTGCATCACATACTTTTATGACTTGGCACCAAATAATTATATAATTATATTCATTTCTACTCAAATTTTAACTGGAAACAATCAACAATGTCTTCATAATGCATAATTAAGATTTTTTACATAGATGGCAACTTTGAACTAGACTGAAGTTACATTTTTGTCACAATAAATAAATAAATAAATACTGTACATATAAATACACAAATTCTTAAATAAATCCATACATACACATACACATAAATTCATATAAATAATTTTTTTTATATATTGTATTCATTTATGAAGTATTAGTCTCTGCCACAGTATTTACCATTATCTGTTATATTAGAACTATCACCTTTGCTCATTTTTGGTTAATGCTGAATATAAGTCAAAATATACCTTTAAAAAAGTTAATATGTTTTTATAACAAACCTGAATTAACAATGAACAAATAAAAAAATTACACAAACCTAGATTAATAACTGAATTATTATTCATTGTTTGTTCCTGATACCTAATGCATTAACTAATATTAACAAATTGAACCGTAATGTAAAGTGTTATTTACATAGAAACTAGGCATGTTTGAACAAAGGTCAAATTTACTGTTTTGCATTCAAAGTATTTTGCATTAACGTTTATTATTGTGCATTATTAAAATCTCAGAAATAAACCCTCACACCAATACACATGACATCTATCTATCTTTATTCCATTCTGTTTCTTCAAAATGTTACTGAATGTTGACTGAAAATTCCCTGAAACATCTTGCGACAACCTGGCTTCAATCCTGGGCTCAATTAGCGGTTCTCCCTCCTCCACCACAGCAGCCTGGCCAGAGCTTCCCTCACCTCCCTGTTGCGCAGACCGTAAATGAGTGGATTAATGCAAGGAGGCACCTGAAGCATTACCAGCAGCATGATGTGTAGGGTCCCTGCTGACGTCCAGCCTCCAGGATAATCCAGCGAGTGGATCATGGCCATGTTGCCTTTGAGTTCCCACAGAGCATCTGAGGCTATCTTCAGAAAGATGGGGAGCATCTGAAGCAGCAGCATTGTGCAGTAGAACAACACGGTTTTGCGTGCCCTCACATTGACCTGCTGGAAAGGCTGAATGGCGTTGCGCGCATCCTGATACATGCGCAGGTATGAGAAAGAGTAGGAAAAGATGCAAAGCAGCGTCACCATTAGTCCAGACACTTTGCGAAACACAGCAGCAGCCCGTGGAAAGCCCAGGAGGGACTCCAAGGTGTCTGGCTCACAAAGGAGTCCTGTAATGGGTTTGCCCAGCAATGAGTTCTTGTGCGCTAAACTGAGCAAAGCTGTGATCATTGCGGATAAGCACACTGGAGTAAGCCATGTGAACCCGACTATGAGGTAAAGGCGCTTGGTGGTTAGTATACTGAGGTAGTAGATGGCCTGGCACACGTACAGGTAGCGCTCCAGAGCCATGCAGGTGATAGTAAGCATAGTGCAGAAAACACAAACAGTGTTAATAAAGAACTGAGCAAAACACCAAGCTCCGTACAGCAGCGTGGTCTTCTGCAGCAGGCAGTGTATCACTGTTGGACCTTGGGTGACAATGAGTAGAACATCACTCACTATAAGGTTTTTCAGCAAGGCAAAGCGTGGCTCCCAGGATAAGTCTTCTGAATTGTCGATACTAAACAGAGTGCACCCATTGATCACAAGTGAGATTATGGTCATCACCACAAAGACACACACCAGTATCTGCACAGCTGTATCTGAAGGCAGGATGGATCTGAAGAGGCAGCATCCCTGGTCCAACAGCTGGAGGGTGTCTGAAGAGATGTTGCAGGCATCCTTGTTTGGAGTCGGACACGCGCAGGCTGCAGCCCATAACATGATACATGGTAAATCACGTGTGAAACGCATCTGGATGAGGACGAGCACTTTTATGGCAGCTTCGGCACTCTGTGGCTGATGTTCGCGGTTGTTGCGTTTACATGCGATGTGTTTACAGAACATGTGGGCAGGAGAGTGACTTGAATGAAGGTGGAGCTTAAATTCATTCAAAGAGACATACATATTGTAAAAATAACCAGAAGAAAGAACTCGCCTTTATTGCTCTTGTAAGTTAACTGTTCAAACACATTTTTTGTTCATTTGATCAAAGCCGCAGAGGAGTAGCTAGCATATTAGATAAATAAATAAATAGTCCTAAATATGGTAATGTTATTTTATGTTAAACCCACATGCTAAAACATTTAGTCTTGTTATGGCTGTTTGGGGTGGGGATAGTTGTAACAGTTTATTATTAATAATATTACAACCAACTCCTATGAGTCCAGTTATCAATCACATCTTCTGTTGAGGTAAAATCACCTCCGTTTTTTTTTGCGTTTTGAGGGATTTATTCAGTAGGCTATATGTTTCCATCATAGTTTTTTTGTGCGTGCACATTATTAGAATTTACGCGCATCTTGATGTTTCCATCCAGCGTTTTTATGCAATATCTCAAAATTCACATAAAATAGGTGGATCTTGGAAAAATAGCTAGTGACTGAACCCTTATGTGACATGAGTCGGCTACACTTACACGCACACTCACACAAACACGCGCAGCAATTGTTTTGCACGTTTAATGTTCTAAAAAATACAATATTTTTTTTTCAGTTTAAATAATTTACGTTGTTCAAAACACTTTTTTTCCTCGTTCTTCAATGATGTTTATGCAAAAATTGGATAGTGTGGGTGTTATTTAAGCAAATTACCTTACATCAATCCCCAGTTAGTGTTACAACTCACCCCAGTAGTGGGGTAGATTGTAACAACGGAACTCTTTGTATTTGCATTTACATTAATTGTAACTACATTAACTCATATTACATTAACTCACATAATCTGTTATTGTGTAGTACATGTCCAAGTGAGTTATATTTGTAGCAGACAAATGTGACTACACTGTATATCAACATTTGAGACATCTAGCTCACTGATGCTCAAACAAAAAGTGTTACTGCAAAATAGCTTCAACAGTTGAGATATTCAAATATGTGATTAAACTGTTATTCACAAAATAAAACTGTTGCATAAACCACTGATACATTTTAGAATGCATTTGTCTAACGTTTGCAATAATTTATTGACATTATGAGACATTTTCTTTATAGTAGAAACACACACAAACAAAAACAAACAAACAAAAAAAACAGAAAGCAGCATTTGTGTCAGGTTGACCTGCCTCAAAGTGAGATCCACCGATCAGAGAGGTTGCCATATCTCAATTGATTTTTTTTTTAATTGGTTAAAAAGGGGTGGTTGATTATGATTTCACTTTTTAAACTTTAGTTAGTGTGTTTAGTTAGTGCTATTAAAGGGACACACTAAAACGGCACATTTTTGCTCACCCTCAAAAAGTGACAATTTTAACATGCTATAAAAAAGTATCTGTGGCGTATTTTGAGCTAAAACTTCACATACACACTCTGGGGACATCAGAGACTTATTTTACATCTTGTAAAAAGGGGCAATCAACCACCCCTTTAAAATTAATGGAGAATATCTCGTGTTTTTCCGTGGGTGCTCTAGTGCGTTCAAGTTCTCCTCAGCACCCTTTCACACATAGAGGTCACTATTTAAAAAAGCATTTTCTTGCATGCATGGGTTTTGATGTCACATCAACCACAGTGGCCGTATATGTTTAATCCCCCTAGTTTTTCTGAAAACATCAATAGATCAATGTAGATTTCAGTCTGAGGTTTTCTTAAAGAGGAGAGCTAAATTTGTCTATTTTGTCCATTACATAATCAGAATTAGCTAATAAGGGTAAATCGACATTGCTTGATCTAGTCGGGTTGGGTTTCTTTCCAGAGAGTTGTAGCTTCACCAGTTGTAGAGATCTTTGATGGAATCACGTCCTCATGTTCTGATATCAAATACACGTGACATTTCACTTGTATGAAGTTCTTCTCTGTCTGCTGGTCGAATGGGAACAAACTCAATTGCGTTAATAATTGAAGCTGTATTCTATTTTTTTGTATACCGTTTTCACATACTTTTATATAATTTTTATAAATTTTGTTCAATTACATACAGTATTACTGTGTTTTTACTGTGTTATGTTTAATATCTCTTCAGTTAAACATTAAAACATAAACGCATACTGTCTCAAGTGGACATCTGAAAATCTCTTTGTAAAATATGTGTAAAAAAAGTTCAAATCTTGTTTTTCATGCCCTAAGAGCAATAAAAACACACTGGAAAAAATCCTGACTGTTGTTATCCTAATTCGTGCATGAAAGGGTTTAAATGCCAGTACATTTGACTTTATTTAAGCACAATGTCCATTCAACTTTTAATTTAGACTATTAAAATAAAACACAATTAAGGTAAATGGCACTAATGGCATAAATAGCTCTAAGCGTTGTAAAGATGCAAGCGTTGATCACATGCATATTCCATTTAGTCTTCTATTGTCTTCGGGCATGACTACCGAAGGAAGATTATAATGTTAACAGAATCGATTAAAAATAGACTGAACATGTGGTTGTGGAAGGTTGCAGAAAGAGTTGTTACAGCATGAGGTAAGCGATTGTTTATATTCCCTTGAGATGTGATTGACAGGAGTAGATGAACATGCCTCATTAGAACTCCTTTTCTCTGCATATAAAAAATCTGGTTCAAAGGATGTAGATCAAACATAATCATATAGGCCTGTTCTTGACTGGCTTGTATTAGCATTTATTCATGCAGTTGTAGAATCAGTGACCACTCTGGATAGATAACAGGGAGTATGAGAGAGGGTGCATGCTCTCTCCATATTTAGCTTGCTACACTTCTAGTTGTTCTCGAAGATTCAGCTGCTGTCCTTAAGAATGTCCAAGAATAGAGTGAAGAAAAAAGGAGGAGTGTTAGGCAGAGAGACAGGAATGAGAGGTTGACATTTGCTGCTGTCATTTACCTCAGCATCTTGGAGAGCTTAGGGATGACATGAGGCACTCACAGAGAATACAAGCTTTTTAACCGAGCCCTCAGAGGTTACCTGTGCAGTGTCCCGTCCCACCATCACACTCTGCCTTATGGACTGGAGCAAGGGGGCTGGATTTGAAACAGTGATGACAGGACACTCACTGAGTGATTTGTCGATTTATGTAAATCTATCCGTAATGAGCAAGCAGCTATTCTGATGCACAAAGTCATCGTCATAAGTTAATGGGAAATATTTTTTAATAAAGGTTAGTGAGACTAAAATGTAGAGAGATTAAGGAAATGTATTGATTTTCACTCCATATTTTTCACCTTTCTTGTCGGAGGCATTGTTGCTGAATAAGATCAACGAGACATACCTTTATTTTTAATTAATTAATTTTACCTTAAAGGAGGACTAGAAAAAATGCTAAAGAAGAGAGTAGTTAAAAGGTTTAAATTAATCATTGCAGATCTCACTATATATGTGTGTGATAGATCAAGTTGCTATATTAGATCTCAATCTCTCCCGTCATTAGATTTGCAATTTTGTCTGATATCCAAAAGCAAGGTTTCAGTTTGTGCCTTTAATTGACATCAAGTATACATTTGGCTATGAAATCTTTAAACATCATGACTTAGATTTTACTTTATTACAAGTTGAGTAACAAATGTTTATAAGTGATAGTGTGTAGTTGTGTTAAGCATGTGGTTTAAGCCTAACTACTTTAAGACTTGTCCTGGGAGTAGATATATTTGCAAAGCCTATGAAACTCTAGCAGTCAGAGGATTATTAGGAGAAACCGGATAAGGCATGGAAGGCTAAAGATGACGAGCCTTACGTGTATGACAAGGTCACTCCTTGTTCTGTCACATCAAAGAAAATAATAACAGAAGTAGAGAGTAGAAGAGAGAGAGGGGAAAGCAGTAGTATGTTGATGAAGAAGAAAATGCAAGCATAAAGGGTTTCACATGTTTTGCTTTAGTTCTTGTCCTTGGGTTTTGGTTTGACCTATTTTTCTTTGTTATCAGTTTTCCCACCACTTGTTTGTTACTATGGTTCCTGATTAGTCCTCACCTCCTGACCTAGTTGTCCTAAGTTCTTCAGTCCTTTGTCTTACATTGATGTTTCTATTGTAACGCTAGTGTGTTTCTCTGTTCCTGTATTCATTAAGCTGATTCAGATTTTCAGATTTTTTTTTTTAAGTGTGACCTGCCAATACCGATTTTTGCCAATTCTGATTTTCTTTCTAATAACTATGGACAGCATATACAAACAAAAATCTCCTTTTCTTCAATGCAAATTTTTATTTAAAAAAAGTCAGTCATAAAATAAGAACAAGTAAACAAATTGCAAACAACAGCACAAATAAGTGCAATAGAACAAAGAGAGATATAAAATAAACACGACTGTAAGTTCCTCAAGTGGGTCTAACAGTATATTCAGGTAAGAAGTACTACTGAAATTAAAGTAATCAAATGTAAAATAGCACTAGTGTCACGGTTCTGTTTGTGTTTTGGTCTTTCAGTTTGTGTTTTGATTTGTTCCTTTGTTCATTGCTACTTAAGTTGCACCCTCACCTTCAGTCTTTGTCTAGTCACTGTTATGTAAGGTTGTGTTTCCCTGGCCGTCTGTCTGTTCCCGTGTGACATTATTAAAGTTTCAGTTTGGATTTTGATCTTCTGTTTCTTCAGTTTGTTCCTGGTTCCTGACATCGTTACAACTGGATAGTCTTCATTGTAAAAATTAAATGCAGATTAATGCTTACAATTAAAGTTACAAAAGTTATTCAGTCAAGAGCAGAGTGTTTTTCTTTGTCTTTTGTTCTTTGATTAACATGACAGACAGCAGCAGGAATATTAGACTGCTGTCACTTTAAGAGCTTATGCAGAGATACTGTTACACAACATGCATTATCTTTCTCAACTATTTATGTTCCAAAACTGACAGTGTTTAACTGAATACTCATCAAGACGGGCATTTGACATAATTATGTGTGTATTTTACCTTTTAAGCGCAGTTGGTATTGGTGTATCGATACTGCAGAAAAGCTGTAACCATTTCAGATATTTCAGTATCGATATGTATCTAAATATCAATATTTTTGACAACACTAGTGTCTAATTTGGTTTGTTGTTCCGACCATTTTCGTGGTTCCCCCACGGGTTTCTTTGGCATTACAAGTTTTACAAATTGTGAACTTTATGTCGTCTTCACTGAGCGTGGTTGTGACGCTTGCGCCGCTGCCAACAAAACGGACCAATCGGAAAGATGTGAGACTGACTGGGTCGGGCCGAGCATGCGGAAATCAGCTTATTCCGGTCCTTGGCCGGTCGATAGGTGCATCTATTGTCTTTTGCCAACTCCTCTGCCTTGAACAAGAGGAACGCTCCCTCGAGCACCACAGAAGGTATTTTTAGATCTGACTTACTTGACCCACTATTCGGACAGCTGCCTGTACACATTTTACTACGTCGGACTTAACACCTGAATGAAGGCTACGCTGTCTGGGGAAGGTCCTCTGACTCCACTGGACTCCCTCGTCCCTCCAGCTGCACCTTGGTCAGACGTCGACCCTACTACACCACAGTCTTCCACTCCTCTGGCTGCGCCTCGTCCCATCATCCCTCTGGCTCTGTCGGGCTCCTCCTTCCCTCCAGCATTGCCTTGGTCCTCGCTCCCTCTGTCTCTGCCCTGGCCTGGCCTCCATCTTTCCCATTCCACCTGGGTATCCATGGCTCATCCCTCCCTCGACTCCACTGTGGGCCTCCTTCTTGGCTGGTTCCTCCCTCCATCCTCTCTGCCCTGTTTTTTCCCGCTGGCACCTTCTTCTGTGTCCTGCCCTTCGACAGCCCCTCGTCCGCCTCCTTAGCCTCCACCCTCCTTCCTCTGTTGCACTTAATTTTTTCTACGGCTCAAGGACATCCCTGGTGAAAAAAACGTACTATTAAATGCATAAAAAATGTACTTGAGTATGTTTTTAGTACAACACAAATATACTATAATACTATAATTCTTGTTTTTTACTATAAGCGACTTACCTAATGTCGTGCCAAATATGTGTTACATGCAGTACTCACCTGCATGAAGAGGACGGCCACGATGTGTGCGTGATCTGACTGGGCCAAGCCCACGCAGACGCTGCTCTCGCCAGGTCCGGCTGCTCTCACTGCGAGAGTATGCCCATCTCCTCTCTTTGCTCGCGGATAGCGCCCCTCGCGCTCTCTCGTTCCCTTTCCAGTCCGAACCCGGCGGAAAAAACGGCGGAGCCCGAGGGCTGAGTACACCTAGGCTAACGAGTTCACGTCGGCCCAATGCCCGCGTGCCTCGTCTTCGCCTCAGAGAGACGTTTCTCCCGTGACGTTCTCTCGATCGGACCTGTTCCCTCCACTGGAAGCCGAGGGCCTGGTCTCATTCGGCGGCAATGATGAGGACGTGCGCAAGCATCCACACGATGACTCCGTGTCTCTCGCCGCTTCTGGCGCTGAGGAATGGTCTGGCTCCATCGACGACCCCGCCCCCTCAACATCACAGCATCCTCTGCGGGTATCGCGTGTGTCTCGGCTGAGACTGCGCCGAATTTGCACGATGAGATGGTGCTGCCAACCCCGCGGGCTTGGCTCGCCAGCCTTGATGCATCCCGCTTCTCTCTCTCTCTCTCGCCGTGCTGAAGAAGCGCCGCGGACAGAGAATGCCAGAGTGGACGAGCGAACTCACGCCGGAGCTCTCCACGCGGTTCTCGCTCTCAGACTGCTGGAGATATTGAGAGCGCGGCTTACGTTACAGCCTGCTCTAACTGCAGCTCGCGCTTACTGCCATGGCAGCATGCCCTCTCTCTCTCAGCGCGCACGCCCTGTTGAGAGCGCGACTTACGTCATTGCTGCACTTGCTGTCTAGCGCATAGCGGCATCGTAAAATGGCGGCCAGGCCCTGCTCCTTTTTCACTCTCTATCACTTCGCCTGTTATGAAGCACGCTCGCCTGCCCACAAAACACTGTTGAGAGCATGACTTCTCTCTACTACTTCTCCCAGTCCCCTCTATTCAGGCGACTGGAGAGGTTCAGCATTGCAGTATACAAGCCTGTTATGAAGCATGCACGCCTGTACACAAAACACTGTTGAGAGCGTGACTTCTCTCTACCACTTCTCCCAGTCCCCACTATTCAAGCGACTGGAGAGGTTCACCATTGCAGTAAACGAGCCCGTTATGAAGCGTGCACGCCTGCACACAAAACGCTGTATTAAAGGCGATCCTAATAAACAATTAAGAGTATTTTCCTCTTTTATGACTGTAGGCAGTGTGTCCCCTACATAGTGTGCACCCCTGCATATAAGCACTGTTAATTCAGCGCTACGGAATCACTCAAAAGATCAGGAAGAAAGGAGGGTTGAGTCCCGCCCAGGCCGGTCCGCCCCCCCAAAAAACTCAGAATTCTCTCCCCACGGCCCGTTTTAGTTCCGGCCATGTTCCGGAAAAATGTTATTTTGAATATTGTGAGTGTAAACTGAGAGCCCGCTCTGAGAGCAACATGACTCATGTCCTCAAAACCGAAGTGGAGAGCCTATTGATGAAAAAAGCTATAGAGGCGGTACCTCTAGCACAGCGCGAGTCAGGGTTTTACAGCCGCTATATTCTTCGTCCCCAAGAAAGATGGCGGTCTCAGACCCATCTTAGACCTCAGACATCTGAACAAGGCTCTTATCAAACGGCCTTTCAGAATGCTGACATTAAAACAGATCATTGTGCAAATCCGCCCGAAGGACTGGTTTTTCTCAGTGGATCTGAAAGATGCTTACTTTCATATCCAAATTACCCCTTACCTGAATTACCTGAAATTACGGGTTCCTCCCCAAGCATGGCATTCTGGCCAGCTTTGGATCAAAGTGGGCCGCGGCTGTGTCAAAGCCCCGGCCCTGTGGTCGAATCCCCGCCTCTACGAGTCGGGGGTGAGCTTGGGGAGAGTTTCCAGATGGATGGTAGTCACCACGGATGCCTCCAACTCGCTGTGTGCGAGGGAGAACCGGTCTTCGCTCATGGTCGAGCATGGAGTCACGGTTGCACACAAACTGCCTAGAAATGCTAGCAGTAGTGCTGGCCCTCGAGACTTTTTTACCACGTCTCTCAGGTCACCATGTTCTAGTCCGCACAGACAACACAACAGTGGTCTCCTACATAAACCACCAAGGCGGGCTCAGGTCGAGATGGCTCAACCAACAGGTCAGACATATCCTCCTATGGGCAAAAGGCAAATTACACTCGCTAAAAGCAGTGCATGTGCCATGCAGACTGAACCAGGGAGCAGACATGCTCTCCAGGGGCCTCGTGTCCCCAGGAGACTGGACCCTCCATCCCCAAACGGTTCAAATGATATGGAATGTTTTCGGGAGGGCAGAGGTCGACCTCTTCGCCTCCGAAGACAACTTTCACTGCCCGATTAACTTTTCAAAGAGCAAGGATGCGCTGGCCCACGAATGGCCCAGCAGTCTACTTTATGTTTTTCCTCCAGTCCCGCTTCTCCCTCATGTCTTAAAAAGAATCAGGTTTTCCTGAGAACCACTAGTTTTCCGAGTTGATTCAGCTACTATCAGCAGCCCCATGGCCAGTTCCACTGAGAAAAAATCTCCTTTCTCAGGCGAACGAGACAGTCTGGCACCCCCGTCCCAAACTGTGGGTACTTCATGTCTGGCCACTCAAAGGGAGCTCGAGTACCTCCCAGTGAGTGTTCTTAGCACTATCAGTGAAGCTAGAGCTCCGTCTACTAGATGTCTCTATGCTCTTAAATGGTCAGTGTTCTCTGACTGGTGCTCAGCCAGAAACCATAACCCAGTGTCATGCGAGATATCACAGATACTCGTTTTCTACAAGAGATGTTGGATGCAGGATGAACTCCATCCACACTCAAAGTCTACACGGCAGCTATCGCCGCTTCTCATGCACCGATAGCTGGCCAATCAGTAGGCAGACATAACATGGTTGTGAAGTTCTTAAAAGGAGCCAGGAGGCTTAACCCTCCTCGCCCTCCTACAGTGCCACCTTGGGACCTTGCACTGGTCCTGCAAGCACTAAAAAAACCTCCCTTTCGAACCGTTGCAGACGGCCGAATTAAAACCGCTTTCCATGATAACTGCCCTGCTATTAGCACTGGCATCAGTTAAGCATGTGGGTGACATTACAGCGCTCTCTGTGAACGCGTCATGTCTAGAATTTGGCCCAGGTGATTCTAAAGTCATCCTCAAACCGAGACATGGCTATCTACCCAAAGTGCTTTCAACACTGTTCAAAGCACAGGTAATCACTCTCTCTGGTTATTTTGTATTTTAGATAAGAAAAATAACTTGTGACAGGTTGGATTCTGATGACATTTCTCAATGTCTATGGTGTCTGCAAACAGCATATAAGTCTATCATAACTCTGACAGCAATTCAGTGACATCAAGGCTATAATGTGATTAGTTATCAATGCATATGTGACCTTTTTTGGTTCAGCAAAGAGCCTTGTGATCAGTTCTTAAAACAACCATTTTGTCTTAGTGTGAAGAACATTTTAATAACCTTTTGTGCAATGGAAAGGTCCCACGTTAAAGGTTCTTAATGGAACAATAGATGGCAATAAAGAACCTTTATTTTTAAGAATGAAGTTGACTGTTAAGCTTTCTTTAATGGTACAGGCATTGAATTCCATAAAGATTCTTTGGTAGTACGTTCGGATTTTATTCATAAACACATTAGAAGCATCCAAAATGTCTGAGTAGGAAGGCCTTCTGCTGTGCATTTTATGAAGAATTCACACCACTTAAATAAAGTATGTAGAATGTAAAAGTATGTAGTATGTTCTACGTAGTAAAAATGAAATCAGCACTTCTATAAAACAGCAATATTTTAGGCGTAAAAAAAAATCTATGGAATCTCTGCAAAAGTAGTAGGTTTCAACTCAATAGTTGAGAAGTGGAAATCAATACTTCATGGCCACATATTTATTTGGTGAGTAACTGTAAGAAACTGATACAATGACTGGCTTGCTGCACGTGCAACACATGCAAAGTCACATCTCGTTGTCATTGTGACTCACTTTTTAATGTGATGTGTCAATGTGATGCACATCCAAGTGAGCCAGTCAGCACAGACTTGGAAATACAGCCAAGATGACTGATGGATGGACAGATTGAGAGATAAGGTAAAGAAATACAGGCACATGGAGGAGGGCACAAATCCTATACCCTGTGTGTGGAAGTGAGTTTAGCCTACATCTGTTTCTAGAAGCTGTTTATCCACTGCCTAAATAACCTCTCATTGCTTTCCTTATTTGTTTTTTATTTATTTTTTTATTTTTTTGGCAGGGAAATGTTATTGAGACCACTTGTCCATCCTTCAGCTAAATATGGGGCAATGGAGGGCACATAGAGGTGGCGATGGATTAGAAAGATATGAAGAAGGGTGGAGCTTTTTTAGGGCTACACAGACATTGGTTGACAAGTTCACTGTCTTGAGTTTCTTGTCCAATCCTGACCATTTTCTAGAAAGGTGAGAATAATATGAAGTCTTATTAGGGGAGTCTGGAGGCATTTGTTCATCTGTGAACATTTAGGAGGAAGGCTGCTGGACAGAAGACCGTTACTGTTTTCAGCTACACATTGATCTCACTAACAAGCTGTCAGTATGGTAAGATATCTGGAAAGGAGTGTATATGGACAAAATGCTTCAGTCAGTCAGAGATCTTTGTATGATCTTTGTATGCATGGATGCATACTTATGACTGGAAGATTTTCTAGAAGACCTAATGAAAAAGTGGATATGTGCGGGTTTTACTTTTTACTTGATCTAAACCTCTAACCCGGATACTTGCTCTAACTTAATGACATCAACTTGATTCAGTCATATTAAATAATAGTTTTAATAAATCCAGTTTATGTAGGTGTTACACATAAAGAACATTTTTACATTTTTAGAAGTGTAGGACTGTATGTCAAATTGAGCCTGGTAGATTATAAGGCTTGAATTTGAAGAGTTGTTTGGCTTGATGTGTTGTGCAAATATGTTTACACTGCAAGTAAAATTTATAGCAGTGCAGTAGTCATATATATGTATTCGTGAACTGTCTATTTAATGTGCATGCTACAAGTGATTGACAGCTGACTTCTCTTCTTTGCCTGTTATCGTTGATAGTGTTTGGCCTTGTTTGTGGTAAGCCATCTTCAAAGAGAGAGAACGTATAGGGTTTGATTACAGTGCTGAGACTATCATGGTGCTTTGACATTCATGTCATGGTGCGTTTCCTCGTGATCATGTGGACAAAAAGGATTCTGGCTCTATAAGAGTATATTCATATTGGTGTTGAATAGCATTTTTACACAAAACAACAACCGGACAAGAGGGACAACAGATATTTGGTCCATAAGGAAGAGATGTTTGTTGTTTCTGGTTAGAGCTTTTGTGTCTTTCCCACCAATTAAAATAGACACACTTGAGAAGAAAGCGATGATGGATATGTGTGGTGTAGGAGGTGTTGGTTAATGACACTTATTAATAATACTGCTATATTTAAGCACTGTGTTCAGAGAGTATGATGTTTGGCAGATTTCTTGTAGTTCCACTTCCATTTCAAAGCTCTGTATATTTATCTTACATGGCCCAGAATACATTTCATGGAGAAATCTTGCAAATGCTCTCATACAAGAAACATTAATGCCACTTTCAGCAATGTATTGTACTAGCTATTGCGGGAGTACAATTTCCTTCTTTAGGGAGTTCTTAAACACTAGCATTAAATATAATTTCATAAAATGTATACACATTAGATTCAATATTATGTTCATGGAATACAATATAAGCACCTAATCTGTCTTATTTTTTTAAATAATCTGTATTACTGGAATGTGACATGAGATATCGTAAATTAATTGATTTCATCCTTCGGTCTCATTGTCATTCTTTTTCTGGCAGCAGAACGGAATCTGTAAATCATGTGATTTGTTTAACTCTCACTCCTTCAAGGAAGCTTCAATAACAGTGTAACAAAGGTTTTTGTAATAAGGTAGAAGACCGGGTCGGCGTGACTGGGACTCGTGGTTATTATTCAAAGTACTCTTGTACACACAAAAATAATGTGGCGCTCACAGTGCTCTCAATGACTCCGTTCACTCTCAGTAATACGTTCAGGTGCTCCCCAGAGCTTTCTCAGTCCACCACACAGGCCACAAGTCTCCAGTCTGTCCCTCTCCTCGCTGCCTGTTTTCCTCTGGCTTTTATGCCGTCTCTCCGCGCCAATCACTGCAATCAGACACAGGTGTTTATCATCATATCTGGAGAGGAAGTCAGCTACAACCATCTGCGCCCCCGGCCTGTGGACCACCTTGAACTTAAAAGGCTGTAAAGCTAGATACCAACGGGTGATCCGCGCGTTGGTATCCTTCATGCGGTGGCGCCACTGCAGGGGCGCGTGGTCCGAACAGAGGGTGAACTCCCTTCCCAGGAGATAATACCGGATTGAGGACGGCCCACTCTTTCTCTATGGTGCTGTACTTAGACTCCCTCTTAGAGAGCTTACGACTAACGTACAGCACCAGCCGCTCCTCACCCCCCACCTCCTGGGACAGGACCGCCCCCAGCCCCGTCCGACGCGTCAGTCTGCAACAAAAACAGAAGAGAAAAATCAGGAGAGTGCAATAACGGTCCACCACATAAAGCAGCCTTCACCTGGGTAAAAGCCCGCTGGCACAGCTCGTCAGTGAGTTGCGAGGGCGAGAGGTGATCTCCCCCTGGGGCCAGAGTGAGGGATTGCACTTTAGTATTCACTTCTGGCCCGAGATCCTCCTCTCCACCGTCGCCAACATCACTGACTCCTCCTCCCTCCATTTTTTAAGGAGATTCAGGTGATAAATTTGACCTTTATCCATTATCCGTAATCTATCCGTTCTAACCACCTCATAATCGAGATCTCCAACTCGTCGTGTGACCTTAAACGGTCCTTGCCACTTGGCGAGTAATTTGGAGCTAGACGTGGGCAATAATGCAAGTACCTTTTCTCCCGGTGTAAATTCTCGCATTCTAGCTCCCCTGTCATACAACCGGCACTGTCGGTCCTGGGCCTGTAGCAAATTCTCCCTTGAGAGCTGCCCCAAAGTGTGAAGTTTTGCTCTCAGGTCCAGCACATACTGAATTTCGTTTTTACTCTCCGATGGTCCTTCCTCCCAAACCTCTCGCATGACATCAAGCACCCCACGCCATACAGAAGCTCAAAGGGGGAAAACCCCGTGGAGGCTTGCGGGACCTCCCGTACCACGAATAACAGGGGTTCTAGCCATCTATCCCAATTTCTGGCGTCACCCTGAACGAACTTACGAATCATTGTTTTTAAAGTGCGATTAAATCGATCCACCAAGCTGTCTGTTTGTGGGTGATAGACGCTGGTGCGAATCGATTTAATCCCCAACAATTTGTATAGCTTGCATAACGTACGTGACATAAACGCCGTGCCTTGATCAGTGAGAATCTCTTTCGGGATTCACACTCGGGAGATTAGGCTAAACAGTGCGTCCGCCACACTCTTCGCTGAAATGGTGCGGAGCGCCACTGCCTCAAGATATCGGGTTGCATAATCCACTATGACTAATGCAAATCGATGTCCCCGTGCAGATCGCACTAATGGCCCGATGAGGTCCATACCAATTCTCTCGACGGGGACCTGCACGAGAGGAAGAGGGCGCAATGGCGCTTTTGGGGCGGCCGGTGGATTTACCAGCTGACATTCACGACATGCGGCACACCATCTGCACACATTCTCGTGAATGCCCGGCCAGAAAAATCGGGTCATTAGACAATTTAATGTGGTGGTTATCCCCAAATGCCCAGCCATCAGATTACAATGAGCCACCTGGAAAAGCATTTCCCGGCGGCTTTTGGGTACTAATAACTGAGTTGTATCCTGTTTTGTCTGAGCATCTTGGGTCACTCGATACAACTTATCCTTTAAAATAGCAAAATACGGATAGGTGAGCGGCCATGCAGGGTGGACAGGCTGCCCGTCGATGGACTGGACCTGATCAAACGCGTGTTTCAGCGATTCATCCTGGGATTGCTCCAGGGGGAAATCATCACGCTCCATAAGGTTTAGCCTTTCAACAGCGTTCTTTTCCCCTGCAGCCACTCCCAGAGGTCCCGGTTCAGCCTCGCCCACCTGCACCACTGCGCCCCTTCCGTGCTCTCGGTTTTCCCAAGACACATCCGCACATAACGTTCCCAATAATACCCTAAATCCGGGCCAATTTGTCCCCAAAATTAGCGGATGTCGGAGGTGCGGACTTACTGCCACATCCACTTTATGCTTTTGACCCCGAAACTGAATAGTGACTGGCATTAATGGATATTTTAATACATCCCCGTGCATACACCGCACCATAAACATGCGGCCACTATCCAATGCCCTCGGTTGCATCAAGCTTTGGTGAATGGAGGTTTGGCTACAACCTGAATCCACCAAAGCTTGATAAGTACCCTCCTCAATACTCACAGGTATTTGGTACAACCCAGCTTGATCGAGGGCAGCCTGTGGGGCGTCCGGGACCCGGACCAATGTCCCAACCTCCATCACCGGACACCTATCGATAAAATGGCCCGGATCCCCGCAACGCCAGCAGGCCGGCCCGGACCTTCCCGCTGCTCTATGGGCAGGAAGCGGGTCAAGGTATTGGCGCAAAGGGAGGGAAGGAACAGGGTTAAAGGGGTGTCCCGGCAGGGTCGGCCCCGCCTCCCGAGCCGGAGCAGCCCTCTGTGCCTCTGGTTTCCCACCAGACCTCCATCGGGGTGGGACTCAGGATGGCAGGCTCCGGCGAGTACGTGGCATTGGGACCAGCCTAGAAGAGAGAGGAAGAGAGACAGGGGAAGGGGAGGAGAGAGAAACCGTTGGAAGGGGTCCGCCGACCCCAGGGCATGCCACCAGCTGATCCTCCGCCAGTTGGATGGCCGAGTCCAGCGACGCCAGACGGTAGCACTGGACCCACTGCGCCTTCTTTGTGGGCAGTCGGGCTATGAATTGCTCCAGCACCACTAGATCGATAATGTTGTCCGCGTCGCTTTCCTCAGCTGACCCGCTGGAGGATGGCCTTTTTCAAGTCTCTGTACACCAGAAGGTGTGGGACCGGCAGTTGCTGAGCCGCTATTTGCGCCTCCCCCGTGAGGAGAGGGATTAGGCGCAGCGGCCAATGTTCTTCGTCCCACCCACTGGCCTCCGCCGTCCTCTCGAATAAGTCCAAGAACGCCTCAGGATCATCCTGGGCGCCCATTTTGGAGAGAGGCAGCTGTGTGGGTGGGCCCGCTGATGTCTTTGCCTCGGTCCGAACCTCCCGGTCCATCCAGCTCCGGAACGCCTCGCGGTCCTCCTGCTGGCCGTGGATGAGGATCTGAAACCGCCTTTCCTGATCCTCTCTCATGTCCAAGAGCACCTGATGTTGTTCTTGGTGGAGGCCCACGAGTGATGTGATGACGTCCGCAAACGGCGATCCTGACGGGCTCTGCATCCTGGCGGTGGCACTCTTCTTCCTCCCGGGTTTCTGCACCACTGTAACAAAGGTTCTTGTAATAAGGAGGAAGACAGGGTCGGCGTGACTGGAACTCGTGGTTTTTATTCAAAGTACTCTTGTACACACAAAAATAAAGTGGTGCTCACAGCGCTCTCAATGACTCCGTTCACTCTCAGTAATACGTTCAGGTGCTCCCCAGAGCTTTCTCAGTCCACCACACAGGCCACAAGTCTCCAGTCTGTCTCTCTCCTTGCTGCCTGTTTTCCTCTGGCTTTTATGCCGTCTCTCCGCGCCAATCACTGCAATCAGACACAGGTGTTTATCATCATGCACTTGACCTAATTACTCACCGCCATGCTCCTGACTCTCTCTCTTCGTGCAGACCTCGCTAAACCACGCCCCCTCTGCCACAAACAGCTTCAATAGAAACCCATTAAATCTACCTCACTTGATGATGTATTATAAATGGTATAAACTATTAATTCTGTTCATTCTACATGTTCTTTACAGTTCTTCGTGATGTTGAGCTATTAGTTATTTTAGTCAGTCAATGAGTTCTAAATGCACGTTTCTTCAGTTATTTTATTTATTTATTGCATATCCATAACCACATACTTGTCAATGTTTATTTATTGATTTATTTCATGTTAAAATCCCTAAGTTCTAAAAAGAGCATTAATAAAAGAAATACAGGGGTTGGACAAAATAATGTAAATGTGGGAAATAGACAATATTTCTTTATTAAGGTGTTTTACCAAAATGTGCCTTTAATACAGCTTCAAACCTTATTAGAATAGATGAATACAACTTTTAGATAGATGACATTCAACTGGAGACTATCAAAACATCTGACAGTTATTCAGAGATGTTCAGGAGGGAATCTGCCTCTCACTTTTCTCTCCAAAACTGCCCACAGTTCAATAATATTCAAGTCAGGTGATTAAGCTGACCAGGGCAGATAATGAAGTTTATCTTGGTGCTCCAATTGTTTATAATCATAACACCATCTTTTTCACATTTTAGTATTGCTGTCTGAAATTACATTTTTAGCAATAGGAGCTCTTTCATTGATGTTGGCTTTGAGAAGTTTTCTGTGGTCAGTTTTTGTGGAAACATGGTCTTAAGGGTCAATACTGAGGTTTGCTGTCACTTTGCTACAGTTGTTCTGTGTTTTTGTCACGATACACTGTAAAAGAATCACAGAAGATCCAATAGCGAGTACGAACAGTTTTATTGACAATAAACAGTTCGATGAAGACGTAGAAAACAGAAGTATGCAGGACTCAGAGACTCAGTTCGATAAATGCATAGGAGAACAGGTGACTGCAGAAAGTGCTTGGTGACGCAGGGACTACAACGGGCAGACGAAGAACAGACAAAGGATTCGATCCAGATGAAGCTCAAGGGAAACACACGTCCTAGAAGACGGCAGAGAATAGAGCGACCGATCCTGATTGCACCTGCAACGAACTGACAAACAGGACACGCAAACACACACATTAAATAGACCGCTAAACAAGGAACAGCTGCTACTGATAATGATCAGCGTTAAACGAGACCACGCCCCCCCTACACACACACTAGGGCGAGTCAGTGAATCCATGAACCGTGGCAGTACCCTCTCCCCTAAGAACGCCTCCTGGCATTCCCAGGAGAACCTACCTGTAGAATGTAATCATCTATCAGGGAGTGATCCAGGATGTCCCTAGCAGGAACCCAACTTCTCTCCTCTGGACTGTAACCCTCCCAGTCCACCAAGTACTGGAATCCACGTCCCCTCCGTCTGGTGCGCGCTCCCACCTGAAGAAGAGTCTCCCGGGCTCTTCTCCATGTGCGATGACACCTTTGGACAAAGGCGTGAGCGGAGGGAACCGCAACTTCAGATTCCAGACTGGGAAAAACTGGTGGCTGGTAACCTATACTACACTCAAAAGGCGAAAGGCCCGTGGATGATACTGGTAACAAGTTGTGAGCGTACTCTATCCATGAGAGTTGTTGGCTCCATGAGGAAGGATTCTGAGCCACCCTACATCGTAACACTCTCTCCAGATCCTGGTTGGCTCTCTCGGTTTGACCGTTACTCTGGGGATGAAAACCAGATGACAGGCTGACAGTCGCTCCCAGTAATCTACAAAATTCTTTCCAAAATTTGGAAGTGAACTGAGACTGAGAACTGATGTTCTTAGACCCAAGACGATACGAAAGCGAAAAATCGAAACGACCAAAAAAACAGCGCCCACCGAGCCTGCCTGGAGTTAAGTCGTTTAGCGGACCTGATGTATTCTAAATTCTTGTGATCGGTCCAGACGATGAAAGGTACCCCCGAACCTTCTAACCAGTGACACCATTCTTCCAATGCTAATTTGACTGCCAACAACTCTCTGTTACCAATATCATAATTGCGTTCGGCTGTCGATAAGCGATGAGAAACAAAACGCACATGGGTGCATCTTGTCGTCCGCGGCGGTGCGCTGGGAAAGAACTGCACCTACCCCCACCTCCGACGCATCAACCTCCACCACGAACTGACGTGACGGATCAGGGGCTACAAGGATGGGAGCTGAAACGAAGCGGCTCTTTAGGTTGGAAAATGCAGCCTCAGCTGCATTAGACTACCTGAACGTCATTCTGGTGGAGGTCAAGGCGGTCAGAGGAGCGGCTAGTTGGCTGAAGTTGCGAATAAAACGGCGATAAAAATGTGCAAATCCCAGAAACCTCTGTAGGGTCTTACGGGAGTCTGGGATTGGCCAATCTACCACAGCCTTAACCTTGTCAGGATCCATGCGCACCCCCTCAGACGTGACGATATACCCTAAGAACGGGACTGACTGTGCATGAAACACGCATTTCTCTGCCTTGACAAAAAGCCCATTCTCGAGTAACCTGTGGAGCACTTGTCTGACGTGTCGAACATGTTCCTGGAGAGAAGAAAACATCAAAATGTCGTCCAGGTAGACATATGAACTGATCGACCATATCTCTCAACACGTCATTGGCAAGTGCTTGGAAAACGGCAGGGGAGTTGGACAGGCTGAAAGGCATGACCAAGTATTCAAAGTGCCCCCTGGGGGTATTAAACACCGTTTTCCACTCATCCCCCTCCCTTATGCGGACCAAATGATAAGCGTTGCGCAGATCTAATTTTGTGAAAAGAGACGCTCCCTGCAACCGTTCAAAGGCTGAATCCATCAACGGCAAAGGATAAGTATTCTTTACCGTGATGTTGTTCAGCCCTCGGTAGTCAATGCACGGTCGCAGAGAGCCATCCTTCTTGCTCACGAAAAAAAACCCGGCGCCAGCTGGAGATGAGGACAGACGAATGAGCCCAGTTACGAGAATCAGAAATATATTTCTCCATGACCTCCCTCTCAGGATTAGAAAGTGAGTATAACTTGCCTTTCGGCAGAGAGGTACCTGGCATTAACTCTACAGCACAGTCATAGGGACGATGCGGAGGTAGAGAAGCAGCCCGGGACTGAACACTCTCTTCAGGTCAAGGTAGTCTTCCAGCACGTTAGACAGATTCACCGACTCCTCCTGTAACACAGAACAAGAGACAGACGGACATGCAGACACTAAACAGTGAGCGTGACACTCTTGGCTCCACTCCGAAACGGAACTCTGTCCCCAATCGATCCTGGGTCTGTGCTTGACAAGCCACGGGTGACCCAGAATGATAGGCGAGAGCGGGGACCTGGAAATAAAAAACATGTCTGTTCGGTGTGATTACTGGACGTGATGAGTGTGATAGAGCCCGTGGAGTGAGTGATGTCCAGTAACTTCTGCCCGCCAAGTGCGTGAACGGAAATGGTGTGCTAAAGGGGAACCATGGGAATACCCAGACGATGTGCCAGTGAAATGTCCAGTAGGTTGCCCTCTGCTCCTGAGTCCACCAACGCCTGACAGCAGTGGAATCCCGTTGCCCATTGTAGTCTTATCGGGAGGAGAGTGGCTGATGAGGATTCACCCATAGAGATCCCACCCGACAGTAACCCCTTAACTACTGTCGGGCTTGGTCTTTTACTGGGCAGTCTCTAAGATAATGTCCAGCTCCTCCACAGTATAGGCAAAGTCCTCTCTCTCTCCGATGTTGTCTCTCCTCCCGGGAAAGCCGAACCCACCTGCATGGGCTCCTGATTAACTGGATGGCTGACCGCAACCCCACTGTTGCCACTGGGAAATCCTCGGACCTCGAAACTCGTGACTGGGTGTGTATAATCCATCCGTTGCTGTATACGGGCATCAACACGTAATGCTAACTCGATCAATCCATCAAGATTCTTGGGTAAGTCCAGGGTGTAGACTTCTCTCTGGATGCGGTCAGCCAGCCCATGCAGGAACATGTCCCACTGCGCCTCCTCATTCCAGCTACACTCCGTCGCCAGGGTGCGGAATTCGATGGCATAATCCGAGACGGATCTTCTTTCCAGGCGCAGATCGGCGAGTCTGCGGGCCGCTTCACAACCCGCCACTGCCCGGTCGAACACCTGCTTCATCTCCAGAGAGAGTGTAGCGAACGAGGAGCAGCATCGGACACCTGCGCCACCAGTGCCTGCACAGCCCGAGCTGTGGCGAGCACTTGTTCATCCTGCTGGTCCATATGTTGTGCACTTTTAGTAAGGTAATCCTGCAGGTCCGTAGCTCTAGCTGGATCCATGTTGGTCAGTTCGTTCTATCACGGTACACTGTAAAAGAATCACAGAAGATCCAATAGCGAGTACGAACAGGTTTATTCACAATAAACTCAGAGAAACAGAAGTATGCAGGTCTCAGAGACTTGATGACGCAGGGACTACAACGGGCAGACGAAGAACAGACATCAAAGGATCCAATCCAGACGAAGCTCAAGGGAAACACACGTCCTAGAAGACGGCAGAGAATAGAGCGTCCGATCCTGATTGCACCTGCAACGAACTGACAAACAGGACACGCAAACACACACATTAAATAGACCGCTAAACAAGGAACAGCTGCTACTGATAATGATCAGCGCTAAACGAGACCACGCCCCCCCCCCACACACACTAGGGCGAGTCAGTGAATCGTGACAGTTTTTTGGACACAATCCTTATTAGTGTTCGAAGGTCCCTATCATTCATTTTCGATTTTTTCCCTCTATTCTTCCTTTCCATGCTTTGTGTGCACCATCATAATCATAAAGACTGTTGTTCCTAAAACACACAACAATTGGGAAGTTAAGGTTACAGATGCATTAAACGTGTCTGATGATTTGCCCTTTTTAGGGCATCTGACAAGTTACCCATTTCACACATGGCTTATACTAAACACTGCTGTAAAACTCTTACTGCACTGATAAACAAGAGAATATAAACAACAAAAATATAAATAAAAGATAATCACAATGTTTGCTTTTTTTTCACTGTAGCCTACAGAAATTATATTAACCCCAATAATACGGTGTTAATTCTCAAGTCCTAATAAATGCTAATTCTCAGTCTGATGTGTGAAAGCCCCATGAGGCTCTTATTATACCGTAATCTCTTTCTTATTAGCCCACTGATGCCCAGGCAGATGCCCGCTCTTTCCTGAGTGAGGAAATGATTGCTGGTGAGTGTGTGAAAATTTTGCTCATTACATTATACACATATGATTCACATTGCTTGCTTTTCTGAGGTGAATCATTAAAATAAAAAAGTTCTGATCTCACACAGCCTTTCACATCCTGTTTTGATTTTTTTTTTTTTTTTTTGATTTCATCTGAAATCAAAGAGTTCAAGGCTGCATTTGACATGTTCGACACCGATGGTGGCGGTGATATCAGCACCAAGGAGTTGGGTACGGTCATGAGGATGTTGGGTCAGAATCCAACCAGAGAGGAGCTGGATGCCATCATTGAAGAAGTAGATGAAGATGGTAAGTCTGGTCGCAACACAAAAATGGACTACATTAAATATAGGTTTGCTTGCAATGAGCTTGAAAATGGTTTGTGCCAACCACACTTCAGAAACCAAATACTTAAATTGTTCTCCGTTTATTCCTCTATGCATTTCAGTCTGTCCCATTATATCTAAGTTTTGCATCCTCAGGCAGTGGCACTATCGACTTTGAGGAGTTCTTGGTCATGATGGTGCAGCAGCTAAAAGAAGACCAAGCTGGCAAGTCCGAAGAAGAGCTATCTGAATGCTTCCGTGTCTTTGACAAGTAGGTCCTACTCGCCTTGCTCCGAGCGGGACTTGAACTGGCATCTCTGGCATGGTAGGCGGGTATACTATCAAGGACGCTAAAGACAGCAGTCTCTAGCGTCAGTCGCTAGCAGAGATGGCAAAAGTACACAGTACACACATCCTTTACTCAAGTAGAAGTACAGATACTCATGTTTAAAAATACTCTGGTAAAGTTGAAGTACACACTACACTTTTTCACTCGAGTTAAAGTAAAGAAGTATGGGCTCTGACATGTACTTAAGTAAAAAGTAGCCATTAATACTACCTGTTTTAGTGTCACGCTGGTAACTGGATCTCACATCATATTAATACATTATTACAAAATAATTTACATTTAACATTTTGTTAGCTAGTGAATGTATCCAGGCTGAACAACCACCATGTAGAACAGGGCCGGACTGGGACAAAATTTCAGGCCAGGAAAGCTCACACTCATCCAGGCCATCTTTGTTTGCTAATTTTCCTGTACCTGTCACTTTTTCATCAGCATGTCTACGGTTATAAACAGAGCTGTCTCCACCTTGTTGCAAAACAACTACCTCATTATAATTTTTTGCATATGATATAAATTTATTTTATTACATTTAAAGTATTACATTATGAACATGTGTTACTGTTTTATCTTAAAATGACTTAAATACTGTAGATTAAACAAAATTATATCTTCTAAATTGCCAAAATATCAAAATTAGTACAATAATACCTTATTCATATCTTTAGAAAATGCCTGATACTGAACATGTTATTGCATTATCATGTTATATTTTTCCCTTACAAAAATGTAAAAAAAATTTTTTTTTTGGCAGATTGTATTCTATTTGTATAACCATAGTTGTACTACAAATTCTATGGTTAATGTAGCAAAACCATGGTTAATTTCCGTAAGGGTTGAGTTGTCTGCCCGAACTCCCTCTAAATTATATAACAAATAGACAGACAAATTATGTGAATATTTGTCTGCTAAATTAGGCTACTACTGTACCTTTACAATAGATAATAATGTCCTTCAGCAAACAGTATTTTGAGTGATCAGAGTAATGGGGTGCTACTGCTAACAGTTGCTAGCATTTTAATGCTTAACTAAGTAAACAAAGACAAAACTACAATAGCCTATTTACAGATGAAACTGACCTGCACTTGAAATCCTGAAGAGATCAGTAGTTTTGCCTCTCTGCTCCACCTGTGCACTCCACTCCATTCTCGAGTCTCGCACTGATTACTCTGACCGATTCATGATTTATTAGAGATGGCACCAAATACAGATTAAAACTAAAGTAATGAGCCTGGTTTGAAAATGTAAGTACAAAATACAGATATTTGTGTAAAAATGTAAGGGGTTAAAGTAAAAAAATTTCCGAAAAATAAATAGTGAAGTAAAGTACTGATACTAGAAAAATCTACTTAAGTACAGTAACGAAGTATTTGTGCTTAGTTACTTCCCATCTCTGGTCGCTAGTACACCCATCTCTTGAGATCAGGAGAGTGAGGTTTACCTAGACAGCTCTCACTGGCTGGCCTCCATTACATCCGCAGCAAATGAAACAAAACAGCAGTGTGAGGAAAGGTCATTGGATTGGTCTTTCATGTCCACAGTAGGAAGGCATACAAAATTGCTAGGGATAGTTCAACCATAAATGAACATTCTGTCATAATTTATGTCATCAAACCCGTATTACTTTCTTTCTTCAGTGGAACAGATATTTGGAATAATGTTGGTAACCAAACAGTTTTGCTGCCTGTTATCTTCCATTGTATGGACAAATGGAGACATTTCAAAAGATAGCTTTTGTGTTGCCCAGTAGGCCTAAATAATGACAGAAATGTCATTTTTGGGTGCACTATCCCTTTAGGTTCAAGAGCTTGATTTCTGTGCCAGAGAATTCTCCATCCCTTATTTAGTATTACAGTATTTGCCTTGATATATGCATTTTGAAATATTTATTGAATATTAATCCAAAGTATAACATGTGCTGCTTATTTTAGGTAGTAAAAGGTACTACATTTCTTTATCACTAAAGCTTCTTGTGCCAGCTAAGGAATTGCAATTGAATGAATGAAGTTTGTTAACAGATGTCGTTCTTCAGGGATTTTACATCTCCTTGATTCTGTGCAAATGCAAATCCATACAGTCCATTTCACGTTTTTAAGAAAAGGGATTTTTTTTATTCAATACTGGTAAAACATATCATAATTGGGGAGTCATTGGCCTAATGGTTAGAGAGTCAGACTGGTAACCAGATTCTCTATACCGGCAGGAAATGACTGAGCAAGGCACCTAACTTCCAATCGCTCTCTGGGCGCTGCAGCAAATGGCTGCCCACTGCTTTGTGTGTGTCCACGGTTTGCTGTGTGTGTGTGTGTGTGTTCACTACTCACTGCACCTAATGTGTGTGCACTAACTTGGATGGATTAAATGCAGAGGACAAATTCTGTGTATGGGTTACCATACTTGGCCTTCACGTCTTGTCACTTAATACATTTTTGCCAATTAAACAAGTAAATTGCCTTTTGTCAGAATACACAGCAATTTTTTAATAGCTGTCACAGGAGAAAGATGCTTTTTGCTTCCAGATGGTCCAGTTACAATATCTACACTCTCAGAAAAAATTGTAAAAATTTTACCTTTAGGTGTACAACAGCTTGTCACTGGGCAGTACCCTTAAAAGGACATCTTTGTACCCTTTTCAGTAGCAATGTACCTTAAGGTACTACTATGAACCTTCTATACAAATATGTCCTTTTGCGTAGTAACCTACTGTCTAACACTTGATGCTCTGTCAAGTCCTTGTCGTCAGTTAGAAACCTGGGTGTGCACAAATCTTTAATTTGAATTTCAGTACAGAAAATTATGATTTGTGCACACTCAGGTTCCTAACTGACGACGAGGACTTGACAGAGTATCAAGTGTTAGACAGTAGGTTACTAAGTGCGGAGGTTTTTTGTCCAATAATTAAAAACAATTTGTTTTTCAGAATTAAGTAGTAGGAAATTACTAGTCATCCAATTTTTGATATCAGCTATGCATTCCGTTAATCTTGTGAATTGGCAAGTTTTCGCTGGGGCGCGAAGAAATATAGAGCTGATAACATCAGCACAACAGTGATAATGCCATGCTTCAATGATATCTCCCAAGGGTGAACAGGGTGAAAAGCAATATCCTAGTACTGAGCCTTGCCGACTTTACTTTTCTGAAAAATATAAAATATGAAACCAATTTCACCATTTTGAAATTTGCCACTCAGTGCAATATTTTTTTTAATGCTTTGACATAGCGGAACATAATTTAATTGTTTCTTTAAGGTACCTAAGTTTGAACACAGCACCACCTAGAGTTCAGAACATACAGTGGTTGGCAGAATTATTGGCACCCCTGGTAGATATGATCAAATATGGCTGTAAAAAATAAATCTGCATTGTTTATCCTTTTGATCTTTTATTCAAAAAAATCAAAAAAATCTAACCTTTCATTGAAGTAAAAGAATTGAAAGTGGGGGGTAAATCACATTATGAAATAAATGCTTTTCTCCAAAACACGTTGGCCACAATTATTGGCACCCTTTTATTAAATACTTTTTGCCATCTCCTTTTGCCAAGATAACAGCTCTGAGTCTTCTTCTATAATGCCTGATGAGTTTGGGGAACACCTGACAAGAGATCAGAGACCATTCCTTCATACAGAATCTCTCCAGATCCTTCAGATTCCCAGTTCCATGTTGGTGCTTCTTCTCTTCAGTTCACCCCACTCATTTTCTATAGGGTTCAGGTCAGGGGACTGGGATGGTCATGGCAGAAGCTTCATTTAGTGTTCAGTGACACATTTGTGTGTTGATTTTGATGTTTGTTTTGGATCGTTGTCCTGATGGAAGATCCAACCACGGCCCATTATAAGATTTCTAGCAGAGGCCGTCTGGTTTAGATTTTTTATCTGTTGGTATTTGCTAGAATCCATTATACCATGTATCTGAACAAGATTTCCAGGACCTCCAAAAAATAGGCCCACAACATTAAAGATCCAGCAGTATTTTTAACCGTGGGCATGGGGTACTTTTTATCCCTGTTTGTACCAAACCCATCTGGTGGATTTGCTGCCAAAAAGCTCTTTTTATAGTTTCATCTGACCACAGAACCAGGTCCCTTTTGAATTTCCAGTCGTGTCTGACAACTGAATATGCTGGAGTTTGTTTCTGGATGAGCAAGAAGGTTTTTCTTGAATCCCTCCCAAAAAACATGTGGTGATGTAGGGGTTGTTTGTTGTGTGTTTTTTTTTTTTAGGCTTTCTGACCCCAAGACTCAACTAATCTCTGCGATTCTCCATCTGTGATCCTTGGAGATTCTTTGGCCACTCAAACTTTCCTCCTCGCCGTGCATTAAGACAATATAGACACATGTCCACTTTCAGGCAGATTCGTAACATCTTTAGTTGATTGGAACTTCTTAATTATTGCCCTGATGTTGGAAATGGGGATTTTCAATGCTTTAGCTATTTTCCTACAGCCACTTTCTATTTTGTGAAGCTCAACAATCTTTTGCTGCACATCAGAACTATATTCTTTGGCTTTACTCATTGTGATGAATGATTAAGAGAATTTGGCCTTTGTGTTTCCTCATATTTGTACTCCTGTGGAACACGACATCATAGCTGGACAATTTCATGTTCCTAGTCACCCTGGTGTGCTAAAAAAAATTAATATTAATGGGAATATACTTCAGAGATAATTTACTCATAAAAAATTCTAGGGGTGCCAATAATTGTGGCCAACGTGTTTTGGAGAAAAGCATTTATTTCATAATGTGATTTACCCCCCACTTTCAATTCTTTTACTTCAATGAAAGGTTAGATTTTTGTGACTTTTTTTTAATAAAAGATCAAATTTTTTTACAGCCATATTTGATCATATTTACCAGGGGTGCCAATAATTCTGACCACCACTGTATATCAGAAGAAGGCTTTTTATAAAAATACATATGCTTTTGAAAATGTTGTCTAAAATTCATTTCATCGATCTCATTTGTCATTTTTTTTATTTTGCTGTATATGTAAATATACATTGTCCATGTTTGTCCCAAAATCAAAAGAACTTTGGACTGTGCCACACAGAAATAATTGAACAGATTTTTGATATTCGAGAAACATCTTTACAAAGTTGACTGTGCCTGTGTTTGTTGTCTTATACAGTACTACAGTATGTTATCTTTGCATGCTGGTTGGTTACCATTGGTCTTTCTAATGGCACTCTTTGGCCATCATGAACATAAGCTAAGTTTACAGCTAAGTTAGCTTAGCATTTTAATCATTTAGAGTGCTTAGGACAGTGCTTGTTTGTTCATTCTCACATTGAAAGCTCTCCTCGGGATCAGCACAGATGTGTGTTCTTTACGTATTCGACTTGGAGGTTCTGGGTTTAAAACCACCTCAGACCGCACAAAGTTTGGTGTATTCTGGGTTTAATGAAACAGGCCTTCGTTGCATATGGATTCAAACTTATAATTAAGTTATTTGTATTTTTTGTCAAATTTATATGGTTTAAAATTAAAATGTTCAACATGATGTGCTTCCTTAATTATGTATGACAGCATCACTTAAACACTCATGTAACAGTCATCAGTTGAATAGAGGAACAAACACATCCTGACATCACAAGACAATACCCTGTTGAGAAAAACAGCATATGCTGGTTAGGTATGTTTTGAAGCATGGCAGCTGGTTTGAGCTGGTCCTGAGCTGGAGCTAGTTGCTTAGGACCAGTACTTGACCAGCTAAGGACTAGCTTAAACCAGCTCAAACCAGCTGCCATGCTTCAAAACATACCTAACCAGCATATGCTGTTTTTTTTTTTCAACAGGGTAATGTAATTGAAATGTTATATACTTTTTTCAACAGGAACCAGGATGGTTTCATTGATCGTGAGGAGTTTGGGGATATCTTGCGCGCCACTGGCGAGCCGTTGGCAGAAGAAGACGTAGATGAACTCATGGCAGATGCGGACACAAACAAAGATGGAAAGATTGATTTTGATGGTAAAGCAAATCTTATTTATTCTATTTGTATGTGCTGCTCTCATGTGGTAAATAAAGGTTCCAGAAGCTGTTTTCATAGCAATGCAACAGAAGAACCATTTTGGATTACCCAAAGAACCTTTCAGTGAACAATTCTTAAAACAACCTTTTTATTCCCTTTAAATAATCTGAAGAACCTTTTTCCATTTATAAAGAACCTTTTGGGCAATGGAAAGGTTCTATTGATGTTAAAGTTTCTTCATAGAACAATCAATGCCAAAAAAAAAATTTTGATTTATTTTTAGAGTGTATTAACGCAGATACAGATATAAATGCATGAATGCTCATAGGGTTTCTTTTTCTTGACCTCCAGTTGTCGGTGACTATGAGCTCTTTTGAATCCTATCAACATCGTATCACAATAACTGAATGCTAAGGATGTTCAGATTTGTGGAGAGTGTGTGAACAATGCCAGGAAATGTGTTTTGTATGATATTTCATCTCTTTTTTCATTTTCATTTCAGAGTTTCTTAAAATGATGGAGAACGTCCAGTAAGAAAACCTTACATTCCATTCCCTCCAATCCTTAATGAAACCAAGTCAAGATGTTGAAGAAAAACTCACGCTGAGCTCTGTCAAGGAAAAGAGTACAAAGTACAACACACTGGTTTAAATCACCAAAAATAAAGTTGGAATTTGCATTGAAGGCCAGAGAATATTATAGATCAGTGCCGTCTCCTTGGCGATGTTCCTCAGGGACCACAATGTGATGGTCTCTATAAATAATCCTCCAAACCTTTTAAGAGGAAACGATTTACCCTCAGCTGTCCCCTACTACACCTGCTTCTTCCCAAGACATTTTCCAACCTTCCTTCAAGCCCCTTCCCCATTCCCTTTACAGTGTTTCAAAAATAACCCTGCTACAGTATTTACCTTGGAAACAGACTTAATGTTGTGTTGTCATAGAGATAAGAAATATCTTTTAGCTCACATGTTAACAGTGTTTCTGCAAATCTATTAAAAAGGCATGTTCTGGCCAATCTACCTTCTTGTTTATTTGTGATTGTACTATCTAAAAGTATCTCATTGTGTTAATATTATTAATCTCCTTGTGTGTGAAAATTTCAGCTAATTTAAAGATAAAATTTATTTCAAGCTAAATATTTCATTTCAAGCTATAACTGAGACTCATGTGCCATCAGCCACCTCGCCTATAATTTTACTACACCCCTCAGAAAAACAAGATCATCCCACCATGTTGGCCATGGTGGAAATGATCCCCGTGTCCAAAATAGACAAGATCTAGTAGATCCGTAGTGTTGTAGTTTGGATTTATCTTTTCGTCTGTTGGTCTCTTCAGATATTTTTTCTACTTACCCTGAGTTCAGGACAGAGTCTTGACATGGCCAGGAAAGGTCATGAAAAAAGATCAATTTTGAATCCTAAAGACAGGAGCATGCAAGTTATACATATGTTCTGATCGGAGACAAAAAGGTCAGATTTCCATGTTTTCTTCTCATGGTGGAAAGCCATGCAATCCTTTTGACACCTCGCTGTCTTCAGGTCATACCGATGGAGGTATTATCTCATGCCAGTGTTGTAAATGCAAATCACCAGAGCTGCAATCATATACAAACTGCACACCCGGACCTCTCTGCTCTCCTCAAAATCTCCTTTTAAAATCACTCCATTTCTGCCAAGTATATAGTCCGCAACCCCCTCCACCTCAGTTCCCCCACATCCTTTTCCAATCCACATCCTCACGATTCCTCGCTCAGGAAGCACATGCTATACATGGAAACTTGAGCTTAGGCTCTTTGGGGTTTGGGGTACCTGTGTCGCCATTGCAGATTTTGGGTGCTGGTGGGTGGTGGTGGTGGGGGGGGGGAGAGAGATCTAAATCATCTGCTATTCAGGGCACGCTGAAGATTTGCAACACAGCACCTTCCCATGAGGTTTAGGGTTTCTCGGCTTGACTAAAAGGGGGGTGGTGCAGAACGCTTTAAAAAATACATTTCCATCTGTACACTTAAGAAAAAAGGTTACTTATTTTCAATTGCTACAACATTATGCACCATTTTAGCTTTTGTTACTTCTCAGACTTAGTAGGAATTCTGAGGGGAATTATTGAAAAGCAAAGTCTCAGGATGAAAGACTGCTAAGAAATCATGCCCAAACATTAGTGTGGTCAACATGGCATTTCCACAATTACATTTTACCAGACATAATAATTATTTTATTGTGTCTTTTATCAGTTCTTATAATAAATACAGGCTTTCTGATAGACATGGCAGAATAACCATTTTCCTGTATTCTTGCAGACTGTTCTTAAATTGTACTCATTTCACATTTCTATTGGCTTATGGGAGCAGCCGAACCCTAAAAGTTCAGGATTCTAAATCTGGAGGCCTGTGGGCGGGTCTTGGGTGGCCTGTTTAAAGTGTGTCAGAACTGTCACTTGATGTCTAGTCTTTCTGTTGGGGTGTGAGCGCCTTGACCACTGCTTTTCTCGTGGATATAAGTGAGGGAGGCTAATCCACAACCATGGTAAGAGTTTAAATAATCTAAGCGGTCAGTTTTGCCAATGAACGCATGAAAACAAAAAATGTGCAGATGGCCTATTAGTCAAAGTAATTCAAATTACATCTATTAGTATATATCTGTCATTATTGAGAAAGGATATTATAAGGTTACAGTAGGCTATTATTTTACTATTTTGCATGCATTTAATAATGCATTAAAATAAAGAATAAAAATGGGTCATTCTTCAGTTAGGGAAAATTTTCTTGCCCCTAATGATGGGAATATTCAAAGAAAACAATGGTATTGTTAAAAAGGTTTTGAAGAATAGATTTAAGATTTTCTTTTTCTCATTTTAAAGAAAATTTCTCTATATTGGGCTCATCTCTGTCTGACCAGAGATGTCTGTCATAATCTGAGAGTAACTTTATTAGGTGTATTTAGATGTTATTTTATATACATTCAAAGTTATTTGACTGCTAGTTAACCTTTGTTAGCAAGACCAATGCTTATTTGGTTTATTTTTTATTTTTGTTTTTTCATTATTATTACTATCACACATTACAGCAGAAACCACTGTAAAGTAGCTCACAGCCATGACTGTTTTTTTTTTGTTTTTTTAACAATGTATTAATGTTTTAACATGGACGAGACAAGAGTTATTTTCTTCACGTTACCTGTAAATATATAAGAGTAGAGTGGTAGTAGGCCTAACGAGAGTCTAAAATAAGGGATAGTGGTCAGAACTCAGTAAGTGCGTGGATATTAACATCCTGCTATTTGATATGAAGCTGGTCAGCAGGTTAGGTTAAATGGGTTGACTAAAAGCTGAGGTGACACATTCCAAGGGTCCTATTTCGGAATTACCATGTAGAGTCACTGACTGAGGGGATAGCATCTTGAGTCTTAAAATAGTTGCAAAATTGTCCTGCAAGGGTGTTCTGGGCACCATTTGCAGTTTGCAAGGCCTAAAACGCTGCCTTAATTAATACAGATTAGGAAAACAAAAAAATGACTCTCCAGAAGAACCAGGGTTTCTCATTTATCAGATTAACACATTGTACTGTTCATATCTGAAGCTAACCGTTCATAATGTAACCGCTGTTGCTTCACAGACTGACGCGCAACAAGAGGCCCGCTCATACCTGAGCGAGGAGATGCTTGCCGGTGAGTGTGCACACAGAAAAAAAGATATATCACCAATATCCACGTCTTTCCGTCATATTAAACTATATGCGTCTATTTCAAAGAGTTCAAGGCTGCCTTCGACATGTTCGACACCGATGGTGGTGGTGATATCAGCACCAAGGAGTTGGGTACCGTCATGAGGATGTTGGGTCAGAATCCAACCAGAGAGGAGCTGGAAGAAATCATCGAGGAGGTCGATGAAGACGGTAAACAAAATAACAGTTTTGTATATATCTACTTTGCCACATACAAAGTAGATACATAGCACAATATAAAACAATATGGCTCGAAATATACTATGAGCAAGCTTATTTCCGCGCTGCATTCTCAGCGCTGCCGCAAGGGGCGATGCAGTAGACACTGGTGTAGGTTTAATGTCTTTTACAGTCAGTTATTTATTTCAGGCCAAATACTGATAAGGCAGGCAAACAGTTTTAAAAGAATCTTGCTTGCTGAAAATTAACATCCTGTTTAAAGTCAAAATTATATGAATGGTCCTTCAGGCCAATGGAAGAGCGCACGTCAAGTAGCCTATGTTCAACATTGATCACATACTTGCGTAGGCCTACAATATGTGTCTGGTCTACGTGATGATGTCTACATATATTTTGACAGATTAATTATAAGATCTGTTTGGTTTTAAGCATAAAAATGCAAAAATATCAATTGTAGTAGCTATAAGGTACTTCATACTGTAAATTGTAGGCAGCGGATCCATTGACTTTGAGGAGTTCTTGGTCATGATGGTGAGACTCCTAAAGGAGGACCAGGCTGGCAAGAGTGAGGAAGAGTTGGCCGAATGCTTCCGCGTGCTGGACAAGTATGTCATTTGATATCTTCTAGTGTACACCTGTTGTTGGATGTGACCTAGTCTCACTTTAGCATATGTAATCTCTAATGTCAATCTGCAGGAATGGTGATGGCTACATTGACAGAGAAGAGTTTGCTGAGATCATCCGCAGCACTGGTGAATCCATCACAGAGGAAGAGATTGATGAGCTGCTTAAAGATGGAGACAAGAACAACGATGGCATGCTGGACTTTGATGGTATGATGTGGTTTATATATTTTATTTTGTTTAAATTATAAACTTGGATTCTGATCAGATACTGAAGCAACACAATGTCCCTTTTCCCCCCAGAATTCCTCAAGATGATGGAGAACGTGCAGTAAAACAAAGACTCACGGACATTCCTCTCCCCTCTCACCCCTGCCGACTGAAACCCTGCCCTCTCTTGCCACTCAAACTCACTTTCCCCTTTTGTCCTCTTTCTGCCTCCATCTCACCTCTTCAGCAGACAGACAGATAAACACCCTTGTGGGGTTTGCCAAGGTTGGGCTCCCACTGACCCTCATGCAAGACCCAAGGAGCCAAGCTGTGGTGTGGTTCACAGATTTATCATGTTATGATGGCGCTGTTTGCTGGAAGCACATACCATGGTAGACCTCATGTTTGTGGGTGTTTAGTCTAGATTTAGTCTAGATCAGCAGCTTATTATCGCTGCATAGACCAATGCAAAGTCACAACCACTTCATTGTATTTAAGAACAAATGCTTGAAAACAGAATAAAAAATAAAACACATTGTTTAGTTGGTCTGACATTTTGATTTGTATGCTTTTGTTTTGAGGAGTTTATCAATTAAACATTCTTTTTTGTCTCCCGAGTCTCTGACCCCAATTAGTTGACCATTTCTGTATATACTAATGACTATAACTATTACTGTTTATGTAGCAGCAAAACCCAAACCCCAAACTTTTACAAATATCAACGTGGTAATTAACTTAAAATAGCTCTGCTTCTCTATTTAGATTACATTTAGATTTTCAACATGACATTCTTTGTGTGCTGCAAGTGTGGAAATCAGTAAATTGTGTCTTGTTTATCTGGTCAATGGCTGCCGAGTATTATTTGCTAATTAATTGGTTGAACACTAATAATGCAAATAACAGAGAATTGAAAGCTGGTCAATTAAACCCATTCCTCATTTCTCTGGTTGACATACACTGGAAAAAACGACCAAATGTTAAAAGAATAACGAATGAGTATATTAATAATCCAGTTTTATACTGTAACATGTATTGCTGTGATTTATACATGCACGTCTAAACTATAAATAGAATGCATATGTCACAAAAAAATCCAAACCAAAATCTCAAGATGTATCCCAAAATCTATGCATTAGTTATATTTACATTAACAAAATGCAAATGCGTAAACTATTTTAAATGCTTTTTTTTTTTTAATAATTCTGAACAACAGGCACTATTTACCAAAGCAATTCCTTTTAAACTTAGATTAACCCTCCAGTTTGCAACAACAATGGAATACCATTTCATTGTTTTTTTTATATACATTTAATATTAATAAAATAAAAATCTCACACACCAGATCTCCCTTGTAAAAGATGCCTGCTGGTCTTCTCACAGCATGCTATGATATTTTTAGGAGTATCTTCCAGGATACAAAACATTTTAGGGAAAATTAATGTCAGTATATGCTACTGTCATTAAAGATATTATATTAAGGTCGTTGTACATGTCATCTAATAATTAATAAACAGCCATGTTTATTGAAATGTTTATTGGCTTCTCAAAACAATAAAACCTTGGTCTTCCATTAGAAGTTTACTCTTTATTGTACAAAAACTGAAAAACAAAAAAACAATAATAATAATGTTAGAAATCATCATTCAATGAACGGTCATGCAAATGGAAAAATTCAGAGCTATAAGAAAAGTGGGCTTAGGTTTACACCAGGTCAAACACCATTAAAGTCAAGAAGAAACCCTTTTAACGTTAATTGAACAAAATAGCAAAGCAACCGTTGGCATGTTTTTAAGACCCATAATTTGCCTCGTCAAAGGCTTTGCGAGCCTTCTTCAGCTCCTCGTTCATGGTGAGCAGGTCCTTTACTCTCGCAAACTTTCTAGGGTCTTTGCGGATGAGAAAGACAATGTCCTCCACCTGCACACGGCCCTGACGCCCAATAGACATCGCCTTGTGTGTCATCTCCGTGATGAACTCGATCACCAGATCCTCCAGTATGTCCACTGATTCGGTGTACGGGTTTTGGTCGTCTCCAAACCCATACATCATGCAGCGAAGCTCCTTCGAAAAAAGCCGCTTTCGTTTACCTTGTCCCGAATCTACCCCGTTACCTCCGTCGTCTAAATCCTCGTCAAAACCAGCATCCTCCTCTTCCTCAGCCATTCTTTAAACGAAATACAACGCGCTGATTAGAAACAGCCATGCAAACACAAATATATTCTAACAGGGACAACGTTTAAGTATAACATAACTTACATGTGAAAACCGAACGAGAACAAAAACAGAACACACCAACCAGCAAATGCAAAGACAGGAAATTCTGTTCATTCATTTACATCTAACACGACACTGGATAGGACATTACAACCGCCAGCGCCACCTAGAGTTCTGGGTGACGCATATAAAGGTGGAAAGTTCGAAACATTTCCGGGAGTTGGTTCTTTCGAACAAATCAATTCAGTGATTCTTTTACGTCACAACTTGGAATTTTATTTATTTATTGCATAACAAGAACAAAAACAACATACACATACAGAGGATCACACTGTATTCAATTATTATCTATTACATTCAAAATAAACTATACAGAGGAACACTTACAAAAATCATTTAAAAAAGAAAAGGATAAAAAAATTCTATACATCCGTTTCGCTTTTTTATTTCTTGCATCTAGAGCCTCAATATATTGTTCAATTTTAAATAATATAATGTTAGGTTTCACAACGTGACATTCTATGCTCCAAACGTCGCAACAAAGTGAACAGAAATATTGGCAAAATCTTGACAACTGGCAAAGACTTTGAATCATAAAATATATCAGCTATTTTTTTTTCTCGTAAAAATTAACATGCACAAAAGCAAAAGGAGTAAAAATAATCTAGATATACAATTTTATTTGCTAAAGAGTTAAAGATAATTGAAAAGTAAAACCTTTTTTAATTTAATCTTATTTTAGACTTGTATTATTATTATTATTTACTATTTATTCTTTCACTCTGTATTACTAATTTGTTATTCGTTATTTGAATGTCTTATTATATCTATGTAAATTGTGTTTAGCATAAAAAACAACAAAAAAGCATCCCAACAAAGTCATATACACACGTTTTATTAATAAGGGGTGTTTATTGTAATTGCATATGTCCATCAGTCAAATTTTCACTCCAAATCCTCTCAGCGACTGGCTGAATGCGGGATAGAAAACTACACCATTACAAGAGAATTAGTAAGAATAGTATGCTAGTGTGTTTTCTGTATTCATTCATTGCTGAGTCTAATTCGAGAACGATTTGTTTTATTAACCGGTTCAACTGATTCACCGAAAAGATCCGACTCAAAATAACGAATCTAACAGTGCTAAAGCGTAGCTGATTTAGCAGCCATTCTGCGATATTGCTCAGTTCACCATTACAGTGGCTTGGGCACATGATTAGATCATTTGCACACAGGAAGAATATGATCATAATAAATATTTAATTTAAAAACATCTCGAGTAATTTGTTTAGAGTTCAAAATTTCCCGGGCTGCAGCGTATGAACGCCCACGTCACAGCAGAAGGCACTACACAGGGGTGTCTGTATGTTAGGTACACAGACAAGTTTTTTTTTTTATTTGAATGACACAATTCTATGGCAGATTCGCGCGCTAATGTCACCCTAGTGCTGTGAGAAGAAGCCTGCAAATGATGATTACATAATGTTTAATGCTGCCAGCTTTTCGTTTACAAGGACTATGTAAACAGTGAGGTAAGAAAATCTGTGATCACTGACCTTAGCTAGTACTGGTTAGCTGAAAATGGCACAGTCAGCGTGCGCAAACTGTCAAATCATCAGCGAGGTAACGAGGTTTTGGGTGCTCACGAGGGCTTAGGAGAACATTTGAGCTAGAATGTATTTAAAAAAAACCTAGAGTTTGTTGCTGAAATATCTAATAAAACAAGACACGTTTCAACCCGCATTTTACCAGGCATTATAACGGTAACGTTACAGCTGTTACACCTTTCAACAAGTGCTTCTCTGATCAATATGACAATGGCGCACATCAAACTTTGGCCCTGCATGTTCTTATCAACCTACTCAGAGTTTGATTTTCCATACTTCGTGACTAGCTGTGGTTAATTCTTATTACCTTCCTTTCTTTTTAACACTGCTTAGCTGCGCCTTGTTGTATCCGGGTTGTCCAGGATGGCGTGCCCGACGCAGTTCCTCTGCAGGGCGCTGCGCACTGTCGGCCTGGTGCTTTTCTACTATGTGTTTTCCATTGGCATAACTTTCTACAACAAGTGGCTCATGAAGGTGGGATGTAGTTCATTTGCATAAAAATCTGCCCTTTTGGAAATTTGGATAAAATTTTTCCAGAATGTTTGTTTTGTTTTATTTTGAAGATAGCATTTGGTTTTGTATAACATCTGTTTTTGTCATTTGCCTCAGGACTTCCACTTCCCACTGTTCATGACCCTCGTCCATCTTGCTATAATATTTTGTTTCTCTACACTGACACGCTTCGCCATGCAGTGCTGGACGGGAAAGCCTCGAGTTACCCTTCCGTGGAAGGTTTACCTTTCTAAAGTAGCCCCAACAGGTGAGAATTTTTGTTGTTGTTTGTTTTGGAAAAAGTCATCAGTGAGTCCAAAGACCAAAAATATGTTTTAAATGTGTGTGTCGTAATGGTCTCTGAAGAGATAAACAAAAAGATAACATGTTTTGTCCAACATACAGTTTGCGTGTGTGAAGTCCACATTGATTGTGCCAATAACTGAGAGAATCTAGTAGCTTGATTTTCTCTGCTTAAATATTCTGGGGTCTTGTCCACAAGAGCATTATCTTTAGATTGCTATAAATTAACCACACCCTCAGCATCATACATTCATGATCAATTCATGTTCAGGTTTCACCATCGATTATTTTATCCTGGCTATAATTTGTATCTTGTTTGCTTTTTTGTTGTTTTTGTTATGAGGTCTACCATTTTGTCTGTTATTGTGTTGACTGTATTATGACAAGTTATGTGTTGTGCAAGTGTACGGTGGAAACAAATTTCCTCTTGAGGACAAATAAACTAAAATCATATTATTGTGAGAAAGGGTTTTCATTGTAATATCTATACAACTGTTTGTCTTTGTCCATCAGCCCTGGCGACAGCGCTGGATATTGGACTGTCCAACTGGAGCTTCCTTTTCATCACTATTAGTTTGTAAGCATTATTATTACATACAAAAAAATCCCTTAAATCTAAGTACTACAGACATTCAAACATTTTGTAGATATTGTTAGTCTTAGATGTGCAATCAAATTTTATTATTACATGCTTGATTTTGATTGGTCAGTCATGTGATTGTGCAGTCAAATATTTTGTGTAATGACCATTAAAGTTGGAAAGCCAAACTAAAGGCTGGAATACGCTAGACCACTTTTAAAATCCTATCAGATTTTAAAACATTAGGCATCATACAGTTGCTAACTTTGTAAATGGATACAGAGACAAACTGGGCATCACTAAAGGACTGAGCATCACACGCTACCAGACATTCAAGTCATTCCAAATGCAACAAACTCGCGCAGAAACATGCGTCACATTGTTTGGAGATGCAAGACAACGAAAACAATATGTGTTCTAAAATCGACTCAAAATATCAAACATGTTTGATTTCCCCTAAATGGGTGGAGTTAAACTCTGAAGTCTCTGAGTCTGTGCCCAATCTGCCCATGATTTTCTACACTACATGATTTTCAGTGAAATCTAGCATCAACTCATCCTGACTGAAAACCTGGGCACATGTCGTGTAGTTTATTCCAGCCTTTACTTGAACTCTATTCTTGACCTGTGTTACAAGCACTGGTGTTTGCTTCAAGAAATGCAAGTTAAATTAAAACTACTTGGGATTTTTGGGTTTCCTGTAGGTACACCATGACCAAGTCTTCAGCTGTTCTCTTCATTCTCTTTTTCTCCCTGGTCTTTAAACTGGAGGAGCCGGTAAGTGTGTTTGTACACTTGATTCTTGAATAAGGGAGTAAAGAAAAGGAAGCTATTGTTTAAAATAACCTATCTTTAGTTCAGACAAATTTAATACATTTAGCATTAAGGTGCTTTGTCAAGTTAGGCATAGGCAGCAACGTGCAGCATTTCATAAGACATTTTTTACAACAGCATGTAATCTGTAGCAGTTAAAGTACATTTTAAAGAGAATGCCCTCCCACTGTGGTGATGGATGAAATGCATTTTAACAGTTTTTATATTACGGTTTATAGACTGTTGAAATGCTATTTATTAAATCCACTGTAAGCACTTTTCTTGAGTGGTCACACTGAGACAAAAAATGTAGGAACTGCTTGATATGTTATTAAACCAATTTGTACTTTTACCACCCAGTGTGTTTTTCTGCATTTGGCTGAGCAGTTGCTTGAGTGGCTAGCCAATGCCACTATTAAAGTCGCATGAAATCATAATGGACCCTCATAATCTTTAATCAAAAACGTTAACCTTCCCTCCCCCCTCAAAACGAATTATCTTCCTGTCATGTGCTATGGCTTGAGTGCGGCACTATTGTGGCCTGTCTTGTTTCTGCCTCCATTCAAGGTCTCCTTGAATGAAAAACTATGTGAGTGGCCCGGCAGGATTTTGCCTCCGTAGTCGTGTTTAGGCGTCATCAACAGCTATTAAGTGGTGCCATTGGTGGTGCGAACACTCACAGAAAAAAATTTGGTCTGATGTAGCGCTTCTCGTCCAGTGTGTGATCTTCTTTATGCTTTGTTTTGCTAATGTTGGAGGCTCCTGGTTGAAGGATATAATTTGTTAATCATAACCCGCCAAATTGGCTAGTGAGTTGATATTTCACCCATATTTGGCAGGTTGGTGGTTGTTCATTTCAAACCCTGGTCACAATGTAAATACATCTGATTAAAGATAACTGAAAATACACATACTTTTTTTGTCTGGAATGCTTAATAGGATAATAATAAATATTTTTAGCTTTTTCATGCCAGGCAATCAGTAATGCATGCAGGTGCCAACCCATTATAAGAAGTCAGTATAAATCAGTCCAAGATCACTTTTTGATTTTAGCTGCATTAACAGACCACATGAAATGCCATGAATGTAGTTTTTCTTTATGTACCTCTTATTCATACAGGATGTTGGGGCGAGAGATATCGAAGGGCTTGACCCCTTTTTTCGCTTGGTGTTTGTTGTAGGTAATGTGTACTGCCTGACTCTTTTGAACCCAACAGAACCCATTCCTGATCCTCGTGGTGTTGCTGATAGCTAGCGGTCTGTTCATGTTCACTCTCAAGTCCACTCAATTTAATCTGGAGGGTTTCCTTATGGTCCTGTTGGCCTCTTTTATCGGAGGGATCCGCTGGACTCTCACTCAAGTGCTCATGCAGAAAGCAGAGCTTCGTAAGTCTTGGTGTGAGGAGAACATTGAAAGTTTCTGTTAAGATCACTAAACTGTGACCTGTATTTGGTCTCTATGGTGAAGTGGTGAATTCTTGTGACTCTTATGACCTTCTCTTTGCCACACAGGCCTTCAGAACCCCATAGACACCATCTACCATCTACAGCCCCTCATGTTCCTGGGCCTCTTTCCTCTGTTTTTTCTCAATGAGGGTCAGTCAGACACCAGGGTTTTTCTTTTCTTTTTTTTCTTTTTTTTAAATTTATTAAAATATATTAATTAAAACAACACTTTAATGTTAATAATATTTTACAATATTACTGTATTTTTGGATCACATAAGTGCAGCCTTGGTGAGCATAAGAAAAAATCATATAGATAAAAACATAAAGCCAGGAGAAAGGTCAGAAAGGAACCCTGTATGTATTTTAAGCTGTATTAAAGTTTTATTAGTATTTAGTATTTTGGGGGAAATCCCACAAAGAAATGTCAGTGTTATATTTGACCTCAAAATATAAAACAATTTGTTTTATTTCTATTAATGTAATGGGCAAAAATTTAATCCTGTCTCCTAAACCATTTTTTAAATAAAATCCGCTTACAGGGTTTCTGCTGGGTTTTTTAAAAAGTCTTAATTCATCCTTACATAAATGAAGGCCTTAAAAGGTCTTAAATTCATAAAGTCATGGCATTAAATGTTGCATGCATTGCAAAAAATGGACATCTTTCTCAGTATTTTTGTACAAAGTGCAAATATCTAGACATCTTTAAATCAAGATACATTTATTTAAGATGCAAATGTAAAATGAAGCCTAGAAAAATTGAACGGATTTAACTCTTTCCCTGCCATTGATGGACATTTCCGGCTTTTTGTGTTTTCACTATTTTACAGTAGGGGGCGCTATTAGGCATCTTCTGAAAGGGTACTAAATCTCCTGATCAAAAGACGTGAAGATGAAGCAGAAACAAGCGATATCATATGTAAAACAATGCATATTTAAAATTACATGATTATTACATAAAACTTTTTTTTTTGTCTGGGGGCCATCAAAAACGCTGATAGTGGCAACTAATGAATTAAAAAAAGCTGGCAGGGTGAGAGTTCAGTGAGTTTTTGCTTAAAAAAAGAACAAATATCTGTCAATTAGTTACGAATTAAAATTATGAATTAATTAAAAATGACTTCATTTTAAATTAGGTTTTCTGAGCCTATTGATAGATATTTGTGCTTGTTTTAATCATAATCTCTTAATTTTTAATCAGTTTCACAGAAAACAAGACTTCAGATTGGATGCCATTTCGCATCTCCAGTAAATGCATCTTGACTTAAGAATCTTTAGACATTTGCACTGGAAAACAAGACAATAATACGGAGGAAGAACATCACTTTTTTGCAGTGTGATCAGAAGGTGCAGTAAAAATTTTTTCCATATTCTAGTGGTTGGGAGTAGAGCGATTCAAGCTACTTTTTGTTGTAAAATTAATTAAAAAGTAATGGATATCCTAGACAATTACATTTAGAGAACATATTGACGTATTGTCTGTTTTCCTTAAATTGTCTTTACTTGGTCTTAAAAAGGTCTTCAAAAAGTCTTACCATAAGACCATAACGTAGCTATACTTTACAATTTAAATATCATATTTCCCCCCTTATAATTGTCATGAAATTCACAATGTTTAAACGCATATTAAAGGTTCTAAAATACGTTTCATTTACGTCGTTTGGGGTAAAACTTTTTTTTTTTTGCCATTTGCTATGTGTCTTGGTTAGCAGTGCATTTGTGCCTCAAGTAACCTGTTGCTTGTCTGTTTCCTCATCTTGTCAATCACGAGCAGGACTGAGTGTGAGCACCACAGAGAAGCTCTTCAGGGTCAGTGAGCTCTCACACCTGCTTTACTCTCTGGTGACTCTGTCTGTGGGCGGCATGCTGGCATTTGGGCTGGGCTTTTCCGAGTTCCTGCTGGTGTCCCGCACATCCAGCCTCACGCTATCAATTGCAGGTATTTTTAAGGTGAGAATACATCTTCAGGAATTTCTTATTTGCTTTCACATACTTATGAGTAATATAAAAAGCTGCAGAAGCTCTTTGTCTCTTCATCTTTGTCCATTTCTCAGTAGCTCTGCTTCTGCCTTCATTAGACTTAAAGCATTCATATTCTTCACAAAGACATTCTCTCTGTCTCTCTGTAGGAGGTGTGCACTCTGCTGCTGGCAGTGGAGTTCATGGGGGATAAAATGAGCACAGTGAACTGGTTGGGCTTTGCTGTGTGTCTCTCTGGCATATCACTGCATGTTAGCCTCAAAACATACTATAACAAAGGTAAGACTAATCCTGATTATGCCTGTAGATGTTTGTAATGCAGTGCAATGATTCATACAGGCGTTTGGGTATAATAAAGGTTGCAATGAAATGGAAGTAGCGGCAGATGTTTTCCTCTGTATTGACATACATTAAAGGTGCACTGTGTACATTTTAGATTTTTAAACCAGCTTAATTTGTTTTAAAGGGGTCATGACATTTTCACATTTTCCTTGATCTTTTGACATTGTACTATAAACATCCTGTAAGTTTCAGAACGCAGATCCTTGTTAGTCCAAAAACAGCTTTTATTGATACCAAGCAAAATGACTCGTTTCGGATTTTGTCACATTATTACATCATAATGCGTCGAACGACTGCCTCTGCAGAAGAAGATCAATGCCTACTTCTACATCATTGCCTCTTTAGCCCCGCCCACCAATTTGCGCATGTCACGTAGTAAATACGAGAGACGCAAACACAGGATTACTTCAGCAACAAAACGATAGAGATGCCTCTGAGGATTACAAGATGTTTTTGTTTTGAAGTGACAAGTTGTGGAAAAACGCATTGCCGTCCTTGTGATCCTAAGTGTGGATGAACTTTATTTTTTATGATGTTCAAGTCAGATCACATCACTCACTGTTCAGACAATGTTCATTTGTTTGCTTCATTTCACTGCGGATTTGTTTTAAAACAAGACACAGTTTGACGCAGGTTTTTCAGAGAGACTGAAAATAAAAGATGATGCCGTGCCGACTATATTGGATCCAATAGTAATGTCGCAACACACACGTTGCTTTGGATACCGAAGCGGTGTGTTTTGCACTGGAAGTCTTGTTGTCAGAAAAGCAAAAAGAAAGAACCTGACATATTCCTAGATTGCACGAAAAGGGCAGTATGGAATCCTAAAAAGAGAACTTGAGGTAAAATATTGTTGTTGTTTTTTTTAGCAAGTGGTACAAATAAATGTAGCCTACTCACTGGGTTGCTGAAGCACCTCCGCTATCATTTATCTTTTTTTACATAACATAGCATAACATAACATAAAGGCAGGAGTACTGCCATAGCTCCACAAATCTTTCCTCCATTGCACCAATACTAGCATCTCTCTTTTGCATCTGCATGTTTGAAAGCTGTGGAAGCCCGTCACCCTACGTCAAACGGATTGTGCCAAAATTGGGCTAAAATCGAGTAGTCTGAACCAGGCATTAGGAAGAAGAACTTGTTTTTGAATCACTAATTGTTTTGTTTGTATGGAGACCAGGTATTGGCTGCTCTAAGTGTGTGTGTATCTCTGTCTTTTGATAGGAAATGGCCCCATGGTGAGACAACTACCAGTCAGAGACAACCCAGACCTTGAGCTTCCACTTCTGCAAACAAAAGACGACTATTGTGAAGACACCAATGATGAAGAGGAGCATGAGATTCTTTATTAGTTTGAGAAAGACATGAATGTCCTAAATAGACTTGTGGAATGTTCTGCTTTAAAGGCTCATATCAATGGTCACATTGACCACAGGTACTGAACAAGCTTCAGATATGTTATGAATAAGCATAAGAAGAGACTATACAGCTATGTACTGTGGTACATTTGTGTGTTTTCTGTCTCTCCATGGTTCTGAGAGGACACTATGCTCTTGAGAAGACGGGACTCTAAAACTCTAAAGGGATAGTTCACCCAAACAGTTCACTACTGTCATAATTTACTTGCCCTCTTGTCATTTCTAACCTGTATGACTTTTCTCCTGTGGAACACAAAAGGAGATGTTTTGAAGAGTGTCTTCCACAGAATGAAAGTGGATGGGGACCAAGGACTGTCGAGCTCTAAAATTGTAAATCTATATAAATTGTGTGCAATATTCCAAGGCCCCTGAAGCCGTATGATAGACATTCTGCAATAAATAATTCATTTTGTCTTTAAAGAAAAAGTCACACAGGTTTTGGAAGACACTAGGGTGAGTAAATTGGATTTTGGAGTACATTTATAGATGAATTATACCTTTAAAACTGCTTGTGGCATTAGTCACAGCACAGGACCAATCTCCAAGTGGCCTTACACATTTGTTTACATGACAATAAAGGATTTATTTTACTAAATATCAATTATATTTCAGTTGCCCACAATGATGATTTCACTAATTATGTTTTTTTTGTTTGTTTTTTTTAAATAAAATGAACTTTGATTTATTCTATCATGGATTCCTTTCCTTTTAACTTTCTACAAGGCGACTTTATGAATGGCATGCATTTGTTTCATCGTTCAGCAAATTATATCAACTCGTCGAGTGGGAGGCAGAATTCAGCAAAGCAGATTAGCCTAATTAGATTTGTTTGGAGTTTTCATGCAGGTGGAGGGAAGTCTTTAAATTCATGAACCTGATTGAGTTTGTTTAGTGGATTAATCATGAATTCAGAGAGGGCCTCTTCGGTTCCAAGTAGTCTGAAGATCAAGAGAGCACAGATGATGTTTCAGGAGATGGGAATGAATTTGCTTAAGCAGAATGTATGCTTCGGTTTGCCATTGCGTCTTGCGTACATCCACACATGCAGCCCAAGTAAACTTTATTTATTTTTAAATTATGCAATACACTCATTTACTTTCAGTGCCTTTTTTAGGATTATCTACATGTTCAAAGCTTGAAGTCTAATTTGGTCAAAGACTAATTTTTAGTCCCCTCTGATTGTTACCACCAAAATGTGGTCTTCCGACAAATAAAGTGTTTACCCTGACAGTTCCATTATACATACAGTATTGCAGTAGGTTGAGACCAGGTATGGTTGTAACACTTTTTGCTTCATGCAACTTTTAAATTAAATTTTGAGCTAGTGTGCTCAAACATTTATACAACGTACCCACATTTGTTTACTACAAAAGGCACCCATTCAAATCTCTACTATTAAATGCATTAAAATGTACTTGAGTATGTTTTTAGTACAATACAAATATATTATATTGCATTTATAATACATTTAATAGCACAGCCCTTATGAGTGGATGTGTAGCCTACCTTTTTTACAATCTAGCCTACCTCACAAGGGTAGGTTGTAACATGCTGGGGTAAGTTGTAACAATTAGACGAAAGAAGCAAAAACAGCAACCACAATATGCTTCAAAAACAGGTTTACTGAAGCAATCCAAAAGAACAATACAAAACAATGCCTCTTTTTGTGATTGACCACAGCTCAAATACACTTTCTGTTTGACTCAGGAGTGTGTGCATGTGTCTGTAAATGAGTCTAGTAGAACTTCATTAGCGGTATTTATGCTTAATGAACCCTCGACTGCAGTGTAGGCTACCTGTGTAAAGAACATGTATATCTAACAACAACAACACACAAAAAAACAAAATTTGTGTATCTGTGAAAATTTTCAATCAGAATAACAATAGTGAAAAATCAGTTTTTAACTCAGGAGTGCAGGCTTGGTGGGCCCATGAACTGCATTGGGCACATTTTACCTACACTTCCTTTGGCTTTAAGTTGCCAAATGGCTCCATACAGACAACAGTTGACAAATACTTACGTGACAAAGGTCCAGCTGAGGACAAATATACAAATGTAAATAGAATCATGAAACAGCATTAGAATAATTCCCCATATGCAAAAACAGAAGAAAAAAAAAGTGAGAGCACTTGTCAACCATCAGACATAAAACTTAACGTTTTAAGTATTTTTATTTAGTTGATATTCTTACTTTTTAACATAGGACTTTTGTGTTAAGGACATGTTTTATCCCGTATCTCAAGAATCAGTGCTAATTAAAGTAAAGCAATTAGCAACCTACGCGGACGGTTTTCGCATTGCACTGTTTGTTTATATAAAACTTTTTTTTTTGTCTAGGCCCTGTGTCTCAAAACAAACTTAACTGTCTACTTCTACAGCATTTGGGGCAGCACAAAGTTTTGAGACAGCCTAACTCCTCTCTCTCTCTCTCGAGCTTTGCAGATATTCCCCGCCTCTATATTACTAGAGGAGGGCACTGCACCCGTATCAGATTTCACACCTAACCCAACCAAAGTAGAGACATAAACGGGAGCGAATGGGAAGTGAGTGACCGGGACTCAATGTGTTAACATCCCTTACCTGTGTGGAATGCGCCAGGTACACGCTTCAGCTTCAGGTAAACTACCTTATTTCCAATAGACCCTTATCAGAGTCAGATATATATTATGTGTGTGTGATCCTCAATGCTTTGCTGCGGTTTGCTGTTTTAAAAAATAAAAAAATAAAAAAATAATACTTTTTAATTCGCTTTGACTTACTGTATTTTGCTTCTAGTGGTTCAAGCATCTGAGTTTGAGCAGTAGCCTATCTATATAAGTCATAGTCATGTAATGTTTGACAGTAAGTCTCACCACCTAGCAATGCGCAGTTCATGCGGGCTGCCTCAGTTCTAGGTTTCATGCGCTTGTGTAGCGGTAATAGCTTTCGACAGTTAACTTTAGGTGTGGTATCACAACAGATTCGGAGCTTTAAAGTTCCACATATCATCTGTTTCTATTGTATTCAATACAACACGCCAATGCATGTAAATGCCATCTTATTATGGCCCAAAGCAAGGGGAGGGAGGGGGTCCAATTAAAATAGGAGCCAAATAATTGCACTTCTCACACATAATATTTGTGTGAATCAGACCAGCACTACTGCGATTTGCTGTTCTCGTCATTTATTGTGGTATTTTACAATATATATATATATATATATATATATATATATATATATATATATATATACAGTCAGTTCACTTGCTGAATAAATGCTAAACTACATTAAGGTTTGCAGACATGTCTGGTTATAAATATATAACAGGTGCTCAGCTTTCCCTCCCTCGTCTTGTAATTGACTTCAATGAGCCTGTAATGACCACTTCTGGTGCAGCCTTTTCTGTAAGTGTCCCATCTCTTTCTGTCTCTCTTTCTTATTCCCCAGTCCCCCTTATTGTTTAGGAGGGTATATTTAAAGCTGTGTTACAAGGGTTTGGGATACTCTCTGTATGCGGCTTCATCAGAGAACAACAGAATAAAGATCACCTCGCTTTGATGTTTATTTGGAGTGAATGAAAGTTTCACCTTGCTCACAGTGACTATTTTCCCACAGGTCTTTAATTGATACCAGCGCAATTATGACAGCCCACATCTCTCCTCTCGTCCTCCCAGAGCGAATGACACTCATCCTGGTGACGATTCTCCTTATGCTGGTTTTTGAAGTTCATACCCAAGGTTATATGTTACCTATATACCAATATTGCAATTCTGGCTGATGTTTGGAATCATTTTTCATGTTGTGACTGATAACCGAAAAATGGCTGATGTACTATCAATGGCTCAATACTATTTTGTCTAACTATATCTATAACTATGTCATGCACAATTAAATACCAGAAGATAATGATAAACTACATATAATCTAATATATCAATTTTTTGCAAGTCCCTAAATTCTGCAGCTTCTGTATGTTTGTTCCGGTATTTTTACACACGTCTCTGCATCCTTGAAAATGGTCAGAATTTAAGAGCCATGGATAATTACTGGTGCGTGGTGCTTCCATAATTAGATGTCCTCTTTTCTAACCAAAATGCAAGGCCTGTGCACTTCAAAATGAAATAAAGGGTCAAGTAGCATTCATGCCCACAAAATAGCAATCCACATATAGCTCTTTTTGTGGGACAGGAATACATTTGCTTTTTCATTCATTTAAAGATAAAGTGTATAATTTTATAATGTTAAAATATTCCTAGCCCAGTTTAATGTGCAGAAACAACTATAAGTTTGTTTACATGATAGTTTCCTAGTTTGGCACAGAAATGATTCTAAACCAGAATATAAATTCTAAATTCAGATATAAAAAAAGAAAATATAATTATATCATATTAATTATTTCTCCTCATAATTGTGTCTTTTCTGAATGGTATAATAGTGGTATTATATTACTAATATATAGCACTAATACTATATTATATTTGGCTTAAAGAAATAAACTATTTTTAGAAAAGACAAAATGTTTTATTCTGTATAGCATTTGAAATACTGTCAGAAAACACACAGCTTTTGTTTTGTTTGTGAAATGTCATCTGCATTCCTAAAAGTCTATCTAATGGGACCGAATTTACAACCCACATGCTAGAAAAGTATGTTGTAACCCCACAAAACAATGAAAAACCTGTAACAGTCAGAAAGACACATTTAGACACTAAAGACACTTTTAGCCAAAATCAAATGATACTGATTAAACTCTGTCTAAATTGTAACTTTCCCCAAGGGAAGGAAATTTTTGGTTAGCAGCACACCAGAAAAGAATAGTCGTTAGAATGCAGACTTACTGCCCGAGGCCCTTATGCAACACTGCTGAATCCTTAGACAAATGCACTGCACATAGCACTTGGTGGACGTTGCTACATTTGGGAAAGAAATTTGCCTTAAAATGCTTGGAATAATTTATGTGTCCTTTCTAGGCCTCTTGTTATCTCTGTCTTCCCTAGAGGATACATGCTGTGCTTGTGTTTTCCACACTGTTTTTGTCTGAGCCGTTGGCCGCACATTTGTTGACTTCTGGGTTGGTGGTGCTGCTGTGTCGGCCAGAAAGCTTCCTTTTTCTTCTGATCCACTGCCAGTTATTGCAGAGCATCGATAATTATTTGTTGCCCGTGTAAAAATGTTGTTACCTTAAGGAGCTATTTCTACCAGATCTGACCCTTAAAAATTACTTTTAGTTATTTAATCTAATGCAGTTGATTGCCATATTTAATAACAACAACAACAATAAAAATAAAAATAATATATTTTTTTACTCAAATTAAGCCTGTTAATTTAGATGTTACCACATTAAGCATGTTTTTATTCTTGATAAAACCGATAAAAGTTTTTTTTTTAATATAATGCATGAAACCCAGTATTTCACCATTCACCTTATATAATATTAATAATAATAACAATAAACAAAATATTTTAGGTTGAATTAAACCTGTTAATTTAGATATTACCTTATATATGAATCATATTGTTATATACATTAAAAAATATATATATTATTTTTTTATACAGTGCATGAAACATTTCACCATTTTCACCCTGATTTTGATCCCCCAATAACATAATCCGGAGCTTTAAGACACTACAGTAAGAGGGGACAAAGATCTTCATGTTTTTTGGGGTCATACCCGTTGTAAAACTCATCTGGGCTATGACGTTACATGCATGCATCCCCTTCAGGCTGACCTTCAACCCCACCGAAAAGCAGATTTCCTGTGGTCCTCAACCCCCTGTTACCCTGCAGGGCATTACAGGGCCTGCTTTGAGCGCTCGCGGACAGCTGGGGAGAGGGGAAGACGGAGCAGGAAACATGAAAGAGGGGATTGTGACAAACTGGCATGTGGAAATTATGCAGATAAGCTGAAGACAAGGGCAGAGTTGAGCAAGAGAACAGTGATGAAGGAAAAGGAGGAATGAATAAAAAAAACTTCCAGTTAAAATATTAGAAATTCTCCGAGAGGGGAAGTCGAGGGGGGGGAAAGCCATTGAGAAGCTTTTAGAGGAAGACTTTGATCTTTCAAGACGTACATATCTTAATCCCACATACAGGCCTCTTTTCCCATGATTTTCTCTAGGAGTTACATGCTTGTTTTTGTCCCTCATCTGACTTATACAGAGGACACAAACTTATCAAATGTCTATCAGGTTAATAGATCAGTTTTCTTTGCTAATAATGTGTTGTGAAGTTGCATTTCCACAAAGCTTGTTTTGTAAAATATTTGAATTAATTTCCAGGTCGGCTGAAGCTGACTGTTCTGTCTGAAGATCGGCTGCAGATGAAATGGAAGGAGGCGGAAGGGCCAGTGCAGGGTTACAAGGTCCGTGTGCGGCCCATCACAGGTGAGACCACTTTAGTTATTGGTAAATAATTAAGATTACATTATTACTTCTTACCAAGAGTTCTCTCTCTCTCTCTCTCTCTCTCTCTCTCTCTCTCTCTCTCTCTCTCGCTCTCTCTCTTGCTCTCTCTCTCTCTTTTGAACGGTGGTGTATGCAATGTGCATTCATAATGTACATAATGACACAAAAAGGTGCACACTGATTGTCATGAACAACAGCAAAGCGTGTAGAAGCCATACCTGCTGGCTCCAGGGCACATTAAACCCTCCACTGCTTTGAGGAAACACCCAAATTTTGTCCGCTACACATAACAGGAACTGGATTCCTCTGAAGCATTCAAATTTATTTCATTTACCAGCAGCATTTTGACACTTTTGAAACAAAATTCTGTATTTGACAGTAAATAAATCAAATCAATAGAAACGTTAAAGTCAGCATGAAATGGAAGTTGCCGTAGTCTTCCTTATTGTGCCATATAAACGAGTAAAATGGCTTCTCCAACAAGACATTTTTTTTTCGGGAATGTATTGGATCATTGTTATTATTTAGATTAAAGATCATGAGGGCACATAATAATGATGTGCACGGATAAATTCTTTTCAGTACATTCTTGTCCCACTGAGTAAGCATTCAGAACAGGTGAGGAATGGGAAAGCAGGATTTTTGAGAGCGGATGGAATGAGGATAGTCATAACCTTTGCTCATATCACCTCTGTCTGACATCTCATCTGGTTTTTTACCACTCTGTATGTGTCTTTCAGTGAAACCCTTCTCCCCCCCCCCTCTCTCTCTTTCTCTCTCTCTGTCTGTCTTTATCTTTGTCTCTCTTATCTACTGTTCCGCCCTTGTGCTCAGGTGAGTCCAGACAGGTCTGTTGCAGTCTCGAGAAAGTTCACACAGCAAAACAAACCGCACACACGCCCCACAGTGTTCCAGGCAGAGGCACATCTTTGAGGCTGCCTCATTTTAGAAAAGTAACCTTTACATTCCAAATTAAGAAAGAAAAACAGTAATTTACACCTCATGACGAATAACATTGTTTTTATTATGGTTACTTTTCTGAAATGACACTTCCTAGAAAATGTAAACACGTCTAAATACTAGATTTTAATTTTGAGCACATACAATTATTTCTAACCGCAATGCACCTTAATTAAAACAAATGTTTTATTTGTTTTTATTTAATTGATTTAAATAAAATGGGTGGCCATTTTCCACACTCTCACCAATAGTGAGCTGCATGTTTGATGTCCAAAGTGAACTGCATTTATGTACTTCAATATCAGCCACTTTGCAAAGCTGCCTTACATTATAAATTCACAAAATAATCTTGACCAACACTTTCTGCTTCAACTGTTAAGATCTGAATGAAATGCAGATAATAAGAAACTCTTTTATATAAAAAATTCAAGGGATCTTTAATTCCTCAGCTCAACCAATGCCGTGAGTTTGGGGCGGGGTTATCTACTTATCCATCCAATAGGGTTTGTTCGCAAAACCTGTTTTAAGACCTTTACTTTTTCAGGTGTTTTGGTGATGCTAGTCGCATAAACTTTACACCCTTTAAATCTAAATCACCCTTTCTTTTTCTTTTCCAGAGGTTCAGCAGCCAGAGCTGATGCTGACAACCACACGCGGCCGGGCCACGGTAGCAGGCCTGGACTCCAGACAGGAATACCTCCTCCAAGTCCTGGTGCTCAATGGGACACAGGAGAAACTCGTTGCAAAAAGACGTTTTACCAGTAAGGCCCTGTCCCAAATGACACACTTCATATGCACTTACGGACTTCTGGACTTACAATGGCTGCTGCGTGTGCATGTTCGTTAAGTCCATGAGACCGTAGGGTGTCCCATTTGTTATTTAACGTTTCAGAAGGGTGCTCATGAGCGTCCCCCTTTGCAGTCGATATATACACCCTCGATGCACACTTTTGCCAAGCCCGCACTAAAGTGAGCTCCACAGCAGACTTCTTCCCGAAAGTGAAAGCGGCGTTACGCCACAAAAGTGTTTAGGGTGCCATTTGGGACAGGGCCTAAGAGTGGAGGATGAGAGGATGTTCCTATGTGGTTGCTACGGTATTTAGAATTTTCGCTAGAATGTTGCTGGGTGACTTGGCCCAAGCCAAAAGAGCCAACCATCAACTCCTTCCTGTAACCTCTATGGAATTTTTCAACCATTTTATCATCTGCCAGGCTAAAATAATGAGTGTGATTGCTTAGGAAAGGAATTGCACATCAAGTCACATGATTCGAGGAATCATTCACATCTGTACCAAAAATGGTAGAGTATGCCTCATAGCATAATATCAGAATTAGAGGTTTCTCATTCAAATTGTTGTTGGAGGTGGGGGATCTTTCCAAAGATAAGAGCTTATTGTGTGCGAAAAGCAAAAAACTGTATATCATAGTTCCCAGCGGTCAGAAGCTGTCAACACACACCCAAAGTACAGAAACCATTCCTTTTAACACATCACAAACACAGACAGTGTTCAGGGGGGAACTGTCTGTAATTGACACTGTCAAATGGTGGATTCCTGCCAGATTACAGACTGGGACTGACTCTTGTGTCTTTACAGGCAGAAAACACTTTTGGAATTCCCTTTAAAACACAGTAATGTTCCATCGAAACGACCACCGTGAAAGAAACCTGATATCAGATGATGAAATGCCTTAGTAAAGAACCTGGCTTTGCATTTGAAATTCCCCTCAGCTGTGAATGTGTTAAAATAAGAATGTAGATGGGAGATCGGACTTTATTTCATAATAGCTTGGTGTTGTCATTGTCAAAAGATTATTGGCAGACTATGCCAAACATCTCTCATACGTTGGTACGAGAGGTTGGGAGAGTAGGTTACTGTCTCGAGCCATGCAGGTCTGGACAGGCCAGTCATGTGGTTTGGCTAGAGGGTCATGCTTGCTTGTCTGAGGAGGATTATTCCATTGTTCCTTCATAAAAGCCAAAGCATCCACTCAGTTTTTCCATGTGGATCTTCTTATATATCAAAAAGGTGTGAACAAAATAGGGCTTAAACACGGTGTACTTGTTTTATATAATCTGATTTACCTAATAGTTTACTAAATAAATAAGCAAAACAATTTTATCATTCATTCCACATCCTTTCACGTATACAGTACACATGCTTTATCTGTTTATTTTCATATCCTCCACACAGTCATCTTTACTTTCCCTGTTCCTCATGTTTTCATAGTCGATGGGTTGCGTGAGGAAGAGTTGATCCGCAGCGGGAACAGGGAGCAGAAGAAGAAAACTCCCTCCATTGGCTCTGGCTCTGGAGAAGTGGATGATGTGACAGAGGCTCTAGCAGCCCTTCCAACTGTGCTCTACCGAGAACCAACGACTACAGGTTTGTCTGCTAATTTCTATATATTTATTTGTCAATCACAACCATTTTCAACATTGATAATAATAAAAAAATGTTTCTTGAGCAATCAATGCAGTATATTAGAAGAATTACTGAAGGATCATGTGACACTGAAGACTGGAGTAATGATGCTGAAAATTCAGCTTTGCCATCACAGGAATAAATTACATCTTAAAAATATATTAAAAGAGAAAAGTTATATATGTTAAAAAAATTGAAAAAAAGTTATAAATGCAGCTTTGTTGGGCATAAGATTTGGACTGTAGTGTATATGTCTTAATATTGTGTTCTAGGCCTAATTATGCACATTATTACATAAAATAATGTTAATATATTATAATTAAATCATTTTTTGATATATTTAGACTGAGGACCTATGTTAATAATAATTGATTGAAGTACTTGACATAAAAGAATGGCATTTTCAGTGTGAAATATCAGTGTATGCCTGGTTTTGTAGTTTTCGCTCCAAGCTCCAGATGTGTGAAATGGTGTTACTAAAACGATGAACATTTCTTAGTGATAAACCAAACATACTTCTGCCTAACCAGGTGTACAAAGCCAAGGAACTCTGTGCCGACCTTCTGTCCCACGGCCTCTCTGTCATTATATGTTTTTTACTGGTGGGGCTACAGATAGTTGAACTGGCGCCAGCTCCTTTACTAACCTATTAATAAGAGTCCATTCACCCCCAAACGCCTGTAATCAATGCTGCCTAATGGGTCAGGACAGGACTGGACAAGGAGGGGGGATGCTGTCCACCTGTGTTGAGTGTGCATTTAGAACAAGGAGGGGTGTGGGAACTGAGACACCATCACTAGCTATATTCTTTATATTTTGATATCCCTCAAACAATCCTCAAACATTCTTCTGAAACCACTTCAACATACATTCAAATTTTGTTTTGCAGATAATTTAAGCTTTTAATGTTGTATAACCATTTTTTTTTTGTGTAAGCTTTACTTTTAAATAAATTTAGGATTAAAGTTTAAAAATCTCCCACTAACTCACCAACTGTGATGGTGTGATTGTAATAATTGTATACTGACTTGCATATGCTCTTCTTGCATTTCTTGTATACTTGATTGTGATTAGTCTTGCAATAATCCACAATTATATGTAGAAATGTGTTGATTGTCATGCACATCCTTGAGTCAAATTCACCCACTTTTAAGATCATTAAAATTCAAATTCACAGTTGCAAAGACCCCTTTTATTAAACAAATGTATTGACATTTTAAAATTTTGGATCAATCTGAGACAAGATTGCTTTATTAGACTTTTTTTTTGCTGCAATACATATAAAAAATTTATTTAGCTATTTATCTTTCACTCGTATTGTCTTTCTGCTGCTATAGAGTCTCCTGCTGTACCTGAGCTTGAGCCAGAAGTTGACAGAAGCCCCAAAGAAAAGAAAAAAAAAGACAAGAATCGATCCAAGACTGAGGATAAAAATGATCAAGATGATAATAGAGGGAAGTCAGTCAGAGAGGAGGTCACCAACACCAACAAACTGAGAAAAAACACCCCGACCCAACCTGTCACAGGTAATACCACTCACATTTCAGATGATTTATATCAACCAGATGGACAAATAGCTATTAAAAAGATAATGTACAAAGTTATTGACCTCATAAATATGCAAATATAAATGTAAAATGCACAATGACTCCAATGAGAGTCACCCGTGATGCAGGAACATGTTAGGGTCAGTGTTTAACAGATTTAATGAGCTGTGTTGATGTTTCCTGTGTCTGTATAGTGAGGTCTAATAACAGAATTAGGGACAAACTAGAGTTAATGGCACTGTAGGTTGTTATCAAGGCCCCTCGTGTGCCCTCAGGACTGAAATTAGTTTCCTCCTTCCTCCCATCTGTAAAAAACACATGCATAGATAGGAATGCACAATGGAGGAACACACACATACTGTATATGTATTGACAAAAAATGCTCTTGCAAAATCTCTCCACAAATTGCTTGATATAGAAGCAGAGAGGATTGCAAAATGTTTGCAGAAAAGACTCATGAATACCCCTCACAGCAAAATATAACCACAAACATGCACAGACTAGAGACATTAAAAGACATTCTCACACTCAGTTTGTGTTGCCTTATTAAAACAGCAGTGTTTGAATCTTGCCCAATTTGTCTTAAGCTGTTTCCACACGAAAGCCGTTTGAATGCAGTGCTGGCGTTCAGGCAGATCTGGTCCTTTTGGTGGATGGATCCTGGAGCATCGGCCGCACAAACTTCAGAAAAGTGCGGGACTTCCTGGAGGGCCTGGCTGTCCCCTTTCACATCGGTCCAAAGGGCGTGCAGATAGGTGAGATGCTATTTCATGGGTATATACATTGCGGTCACAGCTGTGCATTTTAGTTGTAACATTTAAACTTTATTCAATTAAATATTTATTTAATGAAAGTTTATACACTACTGTTTAAAAGTTTTTGGTCTCTCACCTTTGATCAATTTAATACATCATTGCTGTTTAAAAGTATTATTTTGTTGTTTTAGCATTATCTCAGTACAGTGGAGATCCACGCACAGAGTGGCATCTTAATAACTTCACCTCAAGAGAGCCGCTTTTGGAGGCTATCAGGAACTTCAGATACAAGGGAGGCAACACATTCACTGGTAACTAGATATTATTCCTTAGCAACCTGATATTAATAAATATTATAAAAAGGTTAGACTCTAAATTCTGATTGGATGAGCTGCATTCAATGCCATTGGACAATGCCAATAAATGCACCTCTTTGAATGCACATTCTATGGTAATGTATAAAGTTGCTTGGCAACCACAAAAACCCATGAGCATTTGTCTCTAATTTATCAGTTTAAATATACCAGCCTATTTTAGTTATAGAACTGATACTGATAACATTAAGTCACATTTACTAGCCAGTACAGATATGACCAATAATACCATGCATCCTTTAATATCTATTGAACATTTATGTATTGTAGCTGTCACCATTTACAAGCAATTATTTTTCCCTTTGGTAAAGAGGGTTTCATCATCCCAAAGAACACCTCTTACCCATTCTAAATTCACTGAAATGCACAGCATCTTGTGTCTTATTGTTTTTTGTCTAATAATCTTAACCCAACAGCGTAATCCAGCAGTTATGATAGGATTCTTTTATGAAACCAATATGTGAATTTGTCTGCAAATGTGAACTTCTTCCCTGTCCATTTTTAACATTATGATGTCTGTACCTAAGGTCAGGCTCTCATCCACGCTCTTGAGAACAATCTAAAGGAGAAGGTGGGGGCACGGCCCAATACCCCACAATTCCTGCTGCTGCTGACTGATGGGAAATCTCAGGATGATGCCATTGCTGCAGCCAATAGGCTGAAGAATGCCGGCGTGGAGATCATTGCTATAGGTGAGAGCTTCTCTTAGCGAATTGCACATGGAGTGTAATGAATTTCAGAGAGGCTTTAAAGATGGACACTGTTTGCTAATGAATACACTACCATTCAAAAGTTTGTGGTCGGTAAGATTTTAATGTTTTTGAAAAAAGTATCTTATGCTCACCAATTTGATAAAAAATACAGTAAAAAAATAATATTGTGATATTGTCACAGTTATGGTATGTTTTGTTCATGGACCTCTGGTGTGTTTTCATTTGTCACTTGATTCTTTGTTCTGCTTCCCGCCACTCATCTGTTTCCATGGTCACCGTCATTATGAGTTAATTCCCTTCCAGCTGTGTGTCATCATCCTCATTTGCGTGTCCTATTTAAGTTCTACCATTTCTGTCACTCCTTGTCCAGTATTGTAAGTCTTATGTTGTGTTCATGTTTGGCTGTGCTACCGTTGTGCTTGCCTGAGAGATCATTTTATATTAAATTCCTTTTGTTATTTGAATCTGTCCTCCTTTGTCTTCCTACCATTGTTGAACCCTGACAGATATATTATTACAGTATTTTGAAATATTATTACCATTACTCTAGTTCACATGATCAGAAATCATTCTAATTGACCCTTTTGACATTTCCGTGTTTCTCAGAAGTGGAAGTTGTCATAATTGGGTAAACTTCTAATGATGTGAATGAGAGACTACATTAAATATATATATATTTTTTGTGTTCCAATTTGCTCAAATATCAAAAGAAAAAATCCACAATACTCTTTTCACAACTTTCAAAAAGAGGAAAAAAATAGAGAGATTGATAACGGCAGTCAGAAGAGAGAAACTGTTAACGTGTCATCACAGTCTGCGAAATGGGTCCATATGCTGATTATTTGCTCAAGGAACATTTCTTATTATTATCAATGTTGAAAACCGTTGTGCTGCTTAATGTTTTTCTGGAAACTGTAATAATTTTTTTTTCTTCAGGATTCTTTGATGAATAGAAAGTTCAAAAGAACAGCTTTTATTTGAAATAAAATGTTACATCAAAAATGTTCTTTATTGTCACTTTTGTTTTGATAAATTATATTATTTTATTTGTTTCCCACTCATGTCCAGGTGTGAAAAATGCAGATGAGGCAGAGTTAAGGCAGGTGGCGTCTGAACCTCTGGAGCTGAATGTATATAACGTGAATGATTTTCCTCTGCTCAGTAAACTGGTGGGAAGACTAGCACGCATCCTCTGTGGCAAGATTGAAGACCGTATTAAAGCGAAGAGTAGGTCAATCACACACACATTAGTTTTCATTATATTGATCCTACAAATTTCTTCTATGTACTCCCTTTAAATGAACCGCCATGTGTCTTTTGTAAAAAGGAATGGAGCGACCCACTCAGGACCCAGTTCTGTCCTATCCCAGCCCAACTGATCTGCAGTACATAGGACTAGGCTCGCGAGAGGTGCGCCTGCGTTGGACAGCCCCCAGCAAAGATCCACAACAGTACAGAGTAGTGTACCACACAGCTGAAGGACAGAGTCTGAAAGAGGTGAGCCAAGTGTCTAGCACTAAAATGTGAGTCTGCATAGGTTAGACTAAGAGTTTGATACACACTTGAGGCTGTTTTCCTGTAAAGATGTAAAAAGCTATAATTTCTTGTATCAGATGGCAGTGTTAATTTTGTCTTACTTTTGAGCACCAGGAATTGAGGAAAGGTTGGTTTGTTGGCGCCACCTAAAGGACATTTTCTCTGCTGTAGTTATAATTGCATTCAGAAAACTCACTTCATGCATGCATCATATCATATGCATGTTGTTAATTGATCTCAGGTGGTGGTGAATGGAACTAGCTCCACAACACTGCTGACAGGACTGTCCTCACAGACACAGTACCACCTGTCCATCTTCCCCGTCTATGAGAACAACGTGGGCTCTGCCCTCAGAGGCACCTTCACGACGTGTGAGTTTCAGCATTGAAAATGCTCATTCATAATATTTCCTTATATATGCTGCTCCAAGACCACATTGAAAATCTGGGATTCAAAACTTGGAAATAAAGAGAGAATTTTGAAAACTTTAAAGAAATAAATGTTATGATAAAATGAATTAGAAATATTTCAGGTCACTGATCAAATAAGCACATTTGTGATATTGATCATGTGACTTTTTGAACATTCGGTTAGATAAACCTTCTTCTACTGAAGCTCATGGTGCTCTTTGGATCAACTCAAATCATTTAGGAGAACTGCAATTCAGGAGCTGCTTACATTAAAGTCATTCTGAAAATTCCTGCTGATTTTTCTATTCAACTTTTCACTCATATTTTTATGCTGATAATATAATTTGGTTTAATGAAATGCTCTCCTCTTTAAAGTACCATTGGCGGTACCTGAAGCTCTAGAGGTCACTGCCTCCTCCCCCAGCAGTCTGCGGGTGCGCTGGCAACCGGCCACAGGAGCCACACAGTACATGGCCTTATACTCAGCACTTAATGATGGAGAGCCTGATGATGCCAAAGAGGTGAGTCTGGAATCCTGTGATGTCTCACCATGTGGCTCGGTGTTTCTAATTATGTTACATTGGTTTGATGCCTTTTATTGTGCTCTTGTTTTTTGTGCCAGGTGAAATTTGGACCTGCTCAGACGGATGTGGAGTTGGTGGATCTGATGCCGTCCACAGATTACTCAGTCACACTTTATGCTTTGTATGATGAGGACCCTAGTGACCCAATCACAGCCATCGGAACCACGTGTAAATATTGATTCATTATCTGCATTTAGAGATACTGCTACTAGTATCTGCTACTAGAAATGTATCTACCTCTATCTGATGACTGATTTTCCTTCTCATGCACTTCCTTTCACACTTTACATTTACATATATTACATTTAATCATTTAGCAGATGACTTTATCCAAAGCTACTTACAAATAAGAGCAATCAAGCCAACAATAGGGCAACAAAATGCAAGTACTGTGACTAGTCCCAGTTAGTCTTGCACAGTACATGTAGCAATGTGTTTTTTAATAGATGTATACTGTAGAATAGTAAGTATTAGTATTAATGTATTAAACTATTAAATGAATGTATTAAAGTATTAAATTAATACTTTTATCCACTTGCCGCAATGCCATTTTTTTTCTTGGGCATCACAAATATGGTGTTTTCCTATGTGTGACAGATCTTTATTAAATGCAAAATTATATCAACATTTACTCACCCTCTTGTCATTCCAAACCTGTATGACTTTCTTCTGTGGAACATAAAAGAAGATATTTTGAGAAATGTCTTAAGCTGTCAGACTGTCAGACTGAACGGTTCTAAGAACGGTAAGGAATGGTTCCAGTTGTATTTCAGCTTGGTTCGTTGCGGCACGATTACAAACTTTTCTCGGCCTGGAATTCTCAGCACGACTGGCTAACCGTACTGGTAGAATGAGTGTAGTGATGTTGCCACTCAGGATTGGTCACTTGTCTGTTGCTTGGCTGCCAGTTTCTCTGTAGCTGACCAAGCTTGCTATTTTAATGCAAGTTAATAATAGAATTAAAAGAAATATCGGATCAACCTCCATAATGCGGACTATTTACATCTCATACTGTCTGTAAACTCTTTTTCTGTATTACATTCCAAAGAGCTCCGTTATCAGCCCCACAGTAGGAAATTAAACCATATCCGTGCTGGCTGGGCCAGATCGGCACGGAATGGAATTAAGCAACGAGAACGGTTTGGCCCAACAGAGGAAAAGCGGCTGCAGTGTTTTATTTGTTTTTTTGTCCATACAATGAAAGTCAATGGAAGCTGTTTGGTTACCAACATTTTTCAAAATATCTTATTTGTGTTCTACAAAAGAATAAAACTCATACAGGTTTGGAATTACATAAAGTAAATGATGACAGAAATTTCATCAAATTTTGACAAAAAAAAAAACACTTTTCATTTTTGGGTTAACTATCTTTTTAATAATGTGATATAATGAGTAGGAAAGAGAGAAACTGCATATAGACTTAATTTCTGTCATTAAGGAAAATAATGTAGATCAGAAAAGACAGATGGCTACATTAACCTCTTTGTTTCTCAATGGTAAACATAAAAATGAACCTTGGAAATGAACCGTTTTTGGTCTAGACACAAATGATGAACGCTCTTTTGTAAAAAGGACCTTTGTGAACCCTTTGGTGATTAACATGAAAGAATCACTGAATCATTTTGAACTAATTCATTGAAATAAACAATTCATCAAATGGGAATTCACACCAATACAAGAAACTGAGAACTGATTCCCACCTTCAACTCAGAAGTTTGGTCCCTTGCTGCACCAAATTGAATTGAGTCCTGCAGGAATCCTATGGGAATGCAGACCTCTTCCTCTGTCTTTTGCTCATTCCCTCTGTACTTTCTCTTGTCTATTTTTTTCCAGTCCCATTGCCGTCTCCTCTCAGTTTGCAATTTCCCACGGTCAGTCATAGCACTCTGAAGGTCACATGGGTCCCTGGAGCTGTCGATGTACCTGCACACCGCATCGTCTACAGCACCAATCACGGCAGTGATGTCAAGCAGGTAAGCAGATCCCATTTTTGGGGGGAGGGGCATTTTTGCCACTATTGGATCGGGCAGTCAAAGGCTCTGAAAGAATAAATTACATTTTAAACTATATTCAAATAGAAAATAGTTATTTTAAACTGTAATAACATTTCACAATATTACTGATTTTAGTGTAGTGTGTGAGCAGAAGAGACTTTTGAGTGACAGTGTACAGTATGTACTCAATCTCTCTGTTTCTCAGGTGGAGGTCAAAGGTGTGAACACAGTGTTGCTGCAGAATCTCTCTTCCCTCTCCAGGTATCTGGTATCAATCCAGTCACTCTATGAAAAGGGCCTGTCCACTCCTGTCACAGCCAATGTCACTACCTGTAAGTTACACACATTTTTGACAAGTTCATTTTGGAAGATTGTTGCTTAAATGCTAAATTTGATATTTCAGTGAGGGTCCCAGCTCCCTCAGATCTGAGAGTTACTAACTTCTCCGGCAGTGACATAACAGTGCGATGGGAAGCCGCGGCGGATGACGTGGTCTCTTATCTCATCAAATGGATCTCCCTCAGTGGAGGAGACCTCAGGCAGGTTCGCTCCAACTCTAGCATTTCCTGTGTTATGTATGTGCAGTTAATAATGATTGAAATAGCTTCGATTACTGCAAGAATTTAGTAAGAGGCAATAGTAATTTGGTAATAGGTGGTAATTCATGGGTATATTACAGCTGACAGTAGATGGGGAGAGTGAGGGGGCAATCTTGGAAGAGGTTGAGGAAGATAAGGAATACCAGATTTCACTCTCCGCATTATATGCCGATGGGGCTCAGAGTGAGGCTGTGGCCATACGATACAGCACCTGTAAGTATATATATGCATATAAAAAAAACCTTTGACTACAAATCATAAATAACTTTGTTGCATTTTTTGTGCTGCTTTAGTGTCTGGAGGTGGTCCGAGCAGTTTATCCATCTCAGAGGAGACAGCAGTCAGTATGATGGTCACCTGGGTTCACCCCAACGCCCATGTGCTTCAGTACCGTGTGTCATACACTCCCCTCAATGGGGATGCAAGGGAGAACACAGTGAGTGCTTTTAGAAGAGTGAAACTTCTTATTTTGTATTGCCTGTGTAGTTGAATTGTCTTGTCTCCTTCAACATGTACTATAGATTCCATATTGAGTGACCTGATGTTATAGAGGTTTGTGGTGGGCTGTTATAGCAACCACTCAGAACACTGTAGCAACCATTTATGAAGCCACTTAAATCCACTTAGAACCGCACCGCAATGGCCTGTCAACTCTGACTTCTGAATGGCCAAACACAGATCATATTTTCTACAGACAATGTAAAGTTCTCTAGTCTAGTTCTCAACAACTAAATGAAAAAATGTATAGGTAAAATATAAATATAATAAAAAAAACTTAAACTAAACTACAAAACAATTGAGTAACTCTCAAATTAATAAAATAATGACACCATCACCATCATCTTACAACCCATCCTGATTAATCATAAAAAAAGCCAATTGATAACACTGTTCAAAACTTTGGGGTCAGTAAGAAATTAATACTTTTATTTAGCAAGTATTCATTAAACTGATCAAAAGTGACAGTAAAGACATTTATAATGTTACAAAAGATTTGTATCCTATATATTTATTTCCATTCATCAAACAAATAATGAAAAAATATCACGGTTTCCAGAAAAATATTAAGCAGCACAAATGTTTTCAACATTGATAATAATAAGAAATGTTTCTTGAGCAGCAAATCAGCATATCAGAATGATTTCTGAAGAATCATGTGACACTGAAGACTGGAGTCAGAATGCTAAAAATTCAGCTTTGCATCAGAGGAATAAATTACATATTAAAATATATCAAAATAGAAAACAGTTATTTTAAATTGTAATAATTTTTCAGAATATTACTGTTTTTAATCAAATAAATGGAGCCTTGGTGAGCATAAAAGACCTCTTTCAAAAACATCTTACCAATATGTTTACTCTGCTCATCAAAACTTACCGACCCCATACTTTTCATACTTTGTGTGTATATGATATATATATACAGGTGCTGGTCATATAATTAGAATATCATCAACAAGTTGATTTATTTCACTAATTCCATTCAAAAAGTGAAACTTGTATATTATATCCATTCATTACACACAGACTGATATATTTCAAATGTTTATTTCTTTTAATTTTGATGATTATAACTGACAACTAAGGAAAATCCCAAATTCAGTATCTTAGAAAATTAGAATATTACTTAAGACCAATACAAAGAAAGGATTTTTAGAAATCTTGGCCAACTGAAAAGTATGAACATGAAAAGTATGAGCATGTACAGCACTCAATACTTAGTTGGGGCTCCTTTTGCCTGAACTACTGCAGCAATGCAGCATGGCATGGAGTCGATCAGTCTGTGGCACTGCTCAGGGGTTATGAGAGCCCAGGTTGCTCTGATAGTGGCCTTCAGTTCTTCTGCATTGTTGGGTCTGGCATATCGCATCTTCCTCTTCACAATACCCCATAGATTTTCTATGGGGTTAAGGTCAGGCGAGTTTGCTGGCCAATTAAGAACAGGGATACCATGGTCCTTAAACCAGGTACTGGTTGCTTTGGCACTGTGTGCAGGTGCCAAGTCCTGTTGGAAAATGAAATCTGCATCTCCATAAAGTTGGTCAGCAGCAGGAAGCATGAAGTGCTCTAAAACTTCCTGGTATACGGCTGCGTTGACCTTGGACCTCAGAAAACACAGTGGACCAACACCAGCAGATGACATGGCACCCCAAACCATCACTGACTGTGGAAACTTTACACTGGACCTCAAGCAACGTGGATTGTGTGCCTCTCCTCTCTTCCTCCAGACTCTGGGACCCTGATTTCCAAAGGAAATGCAAAATTTACTTTCATCAATGAACATAACTTTGGACCACTCAGCAGCAGTCCAGTCCTTTTTGTCTTTAGCCCAGGCGAGATGTTTCTGACGCTGTCTGTTGTTCAAGAGTGGCTTGACACAAGGAATGCGACAGCTGAAACCCATGTCTTGCATACGTCTGTGCGTAGTGGTTCTTGAAGCACTGACTCCAGCTGCAGTCCACTCTTTGTGAATCTCCCCCACATTTTTTAATGGGTTTTGTTTCACAATCCTCTCCAGGGTGTGGTTATCCCTATTGCTTGTACACTTTTTTCTACCACATCTTTTCCTTCCCTTCGCCTCTCTATTAATGTGCTTGGACACAGAGCTCTGTGAACAGCCAGCCTCTTTTGCAATGACCTTTTGTGTCTTGCCCTCTTTGTGCAAGGTGTCAATGGTCGTCTTTTGGACAACTGTCAAGTCAGCAGTCTTCCCCATGATTGTGTAGCCTACAGAACTAGACTGAGAGACCATTTAAAGGCCTTTGCGGGTGTTTTGAGTTAATTAGCTGATTAGAGTGTGGCACCAGGTGTCTTCAATATTGAACCTTTTCACAATATTCTAATTTTCTGAGATACAGAATTTGGGATTTTCCTTAGTTGTCAGTTATAATCATCAAAATTAAAAGAAATAAACATTTGAAATATATCAGTCTGTGTGTAATGAATGAATATAATATACAAGTTTCACTTTTTGAAATATATATATATATATTAGGATGTTATTATTAGGACATTAGATATTTTTAATTGTTAACATATTTAAATGATATAACTTAACACTAACTTTTGCAGCCCTAAAATACTAAAATAAAATAAAAAACTAGAAAGTCATATAGTGAAAAATCATGAAAAAAATTAAAAGGACAAATGATGAAAAAATAATGAATAAGTATAATGGACAAAATAATAAATTGATAAAAAAAATAGAAGTAAATCTAAATTTAAAATAATAATAATAACCCTGGAACTTCTCACTATTTCTTAATTTTATTTCCTAATTTTTAGTTTGTTGTGTTATAAATGTGGTGTGGTGTAATGTAGTCATGTTGGGTTTTTTTGATAGGTGTCACTGGCAGGCAGCGAAAGGCGCGCCCTGCTGCAGAATCTGCAGCCTGACACTCGTTACAGTGTGCTGGTGACTGCTGAGTACCGCAGCAGAGAGGGTGGCAGTGCCTCAGCCCAGGGGAAAACCAGTGAGTCTCTCACATGCATACAGACATCAATACAGTATCTTAAATATTAGAGTGTGTACTGAGCAAGTATGTACTTTGCACTTCACACTGCACTGCCTCTTGTACTTAATCTCCTATGTGTTATCTTTGCACAACCAGCCAACCTGCGGGTGAGCAGCGTGAGTGTGGTGCGGTCTGACCACTCCAGTATATGTGTGTCCTGGAGGCATGTACCAGCAGTCAGTGGTTATCGCATAGTCATCCAGGCCCTCAGAGGTACCAGCTCTGAAATGAACCATCATAAAGCATCATGAAATGTTTTTTGGAAAACATGAAAAACAGACAGTTTGTTTTGTGTAATTTATTTCTCTCTCTCTCTGTACGTTTGTGCTCAGATAAACAGACTAAGGAGGAGATAGTAGATGCTGCTAGCAGCAGTCACTGTTTCTCTGAACTGCAGTCTGAAACGGTGTACCGCATCAGTGTGCACTCCCGTCTGGGAACAGTAGAGGGCGCTGCTGTTACCATCCTTCACCCCACAGGTCAGAATCCTGTTTGACACATATTTCAGCCCAAAAAATAACTGATGTTATGTTTTGCTCAATGGTAATAGCATGTAATTGTCTCATAAAGCAACCACTCCTGTGAGAATTCAGGTTCCTCCTCGTCTGCATCCCATACAAAGAGAAGGTAAGAGTTAAGGTCAATTGATACCAAACAAATATTTTCATGAATATTCAGTGCAAAGAAGATTTTGAATAGAAATGCATACTTTTTTTATCTATTCATATCAAACCAATTAATTCAAAACTATTTTTCTTATTTTCTTTCGCTTCACTTTCATGAACAGGCCTTTACATGATTTTTTAAACTCAGCTTTCTTTAAACATAACATGCTGTCTTTCTTTCTTTCTTTCTTTCTCAGTGTGTCCTGAGATGACAGTCAGAAATCATGTGATTAAAGGTATGGTCAGATTTTTGCATTCTTGCATTGAATTTTAGGTGTACATATTATCAATTCATGCATTTCCTGAGAATCAAATTCACGACCTTGACTTTTTATTCTCAGCAACAAAGATAATAGCCTCCTGCCTTTCTCAGATAGCAATATTATGCTAATGAAGGGCTCAACAATAAGGTTTTGTCTGTTTGCCCATTAAGGACAATATTTCAGGTGCAATATTTTTTTTTATTTCTAATTTTAATATAACTTTTTTTTCATTTAATAGATGAATATAATTTTTTTATGTAATGTTTGCATTTAATATTTATTTTAAATAATTTTAACAGTTCTTAATATAAAATTCTTTACAAATAAAATTAGCTGGAAATTATAGTTATTTTCATTGTTTTTACAGGAAACTCCATCCTTATATTCATAAACTCTTACTTTCCCTGTTAAGAGGCCATCCTTGTTGTTCAGCCATAAACTATGTTAGAAAATGTGAATTTGTGTGTGTGTGTACATGTATTTTTTAGGTTTCAACATGATGGAAGCATTCGGTCTAACTCAGAGAGCTCACTCTACTATTGAGGGTGTGGCAGCTGAACCTTTCATCTTCAGTACCGTGCCTAGTTACACCCTCTATAGAGACGTACAGCTGACCCAGAGCACAGGGTAAGAAACACAAACACACAAATACACATATCATTAAACAGCTCAGTTACACCCTGCAGTCACCACTCACACCCTGTGTGTCTTTCTCAGCTTTATTCACCCAACTGGATTCTCTCCAGAACACACCATCAGCATGGCCTTTAGGCTCTTGCAGGATTCACCCAGGGAACCTTTCGCCCTCTGGCAGCTCACAGACAATGACTTCCAGCCCAAGATGGGGGTAGTGCTGGACCGTAAGCGCCTTGACATTTTGTAGATATATTCAAGAATGGTTTGAATTCAAAAGCCAGGCTATTGAATTGTAAATTCCTAGTCAAATTCATTAGATCTCTCTTCTCTCCTCTGTTATTTAGCTGAGAAGAAGCTTCTGCTGTATTTCAGTCTGGACTACAGAGGAGAGATACAGGAACTGACCTTTGACCAGCCACAAGTCCACACGGTTTTCTACGGCAGTTTTCATAAGGTTTGTGCGAAAGTTACTGGTTACTGATGCTCAGTCAGACAAGCTTTACAGAATGTCCCACTAATTTCCAACAATGATTGGTTATTATTTGTACGTGTGCGTTGAGGCATTTCAAAGCATTATCTGCCATTTTACTTTAAAAATGTTTTTAAATTAAAGGTGCAGTAAGCAATTTCTGAGAAACTTGAAATCACCAAAACAAACACACCCCTACCCAAAATAATCACACCCCTATCTTGATAGCTCCGCCCTCAAATTCACAGCTACATGCTATTGCTGCATCCCAATTCGCCTACTTATACTACGCCCTAAAAGTATGTACTTTTTTGTGAAGAAAAAGTACATACTTTTGAGTGTGTAGCAGAAGAGTAGACAAGCTTTAGGACATACTATCACGTCATACAATTGCATCTTTAACGTCTCTGACACACATCCTGTCACCGTAAACTAGCCTGTCAATCATCTTGTCACAGTTAAAATCCTCCACAATTAATTTAATTTAATTTCCTAATGTATGGGAGAGAAATTAGGTAGCACATTGATCTGCAGATGCAGGTCTTTCATGTGGAGAAGTCTCCTCATATTAATGCATAATGATGCATTTAAAAGTTAATGGCCAAACAATTCTTTATAAAAGTTCACATTGTTATTGCAGATGAAATATAACATAGATAACATTTAAATAAATATTTTTTATCAGTTTTATTTGTTATTTGTCACTCAAACCTTTATTTTTATCTTTTTACTCGTGTTTGTAGTTCTGAACTGAATCTCCTCCAAAGCGCGATGGGTTGTGGACAATATTAGCCTTTATAGTGTGCACAGATCCACACTTCGAAAATCTACCAGAAATAGTAGACCATCCAGGGACTTTTGACATGCACTTTTCAACATACTATGCTTTGGGACACATTTATTCTAATCTCCCATACTATTTATAATGGATAGTATGGACATTGGGACACAGGGCATGTAACACAGGCATGAGTTTATACGCCCCTTACTGCTGATTGGCTGAAGTGTGTTTTGCTGCTCAGTCCGATCAACTTTTGACAGCGTTTCTCAGAAATCACTTACTGCAGCTTTAAACAATAACTTGAAATCAGAACGGAGGCAAGCGCTTGTGAACAGCAACTAAAAAGAGAAAAGCCTCATTTAGAAGTTTAGGGGGGAAATGCAGCTTATATTCTTATAGATTATAGGTGTCCCACCTTTACTGTTTTTTTTTTTTAGAATTTTAATAAAATGGTGTTTAAAACACTTTCCAAACACACTGATCCTCCTTAGAAAAGAGCAAAAGCTTGTCTGAAAATGGCATATAGCAACAGTTGCTAAGGTAGGATTGGTCAGAAATTATTTAAGGCGGTGCTTAGCAAAGAGTCTTTTAGTATAGTATACAACACTAAAAAATCTCTTTACCTGATTTGATTGGCAGATCCATTTGTCAGTCAGTCAGGTGAGCGTATCACTGTCTGTAGACTGCCAGAGGGTTGGTGAGAGGCCTGCACGTCCCTTGGGAACTTTGCCTACTGATGGCTTTGAGATGCTGGGCAAACTAGTGAGGACACGTGGACCTCACAGCGGATCTGCAGCTGTGAGTCTCACTTCATGCCCAGAAACATACTGTTTACTTTAAATTCAAATATGATGTACAGTACATACACTACTGTCCAAAAGTTTGGGTCGGTAAGATTTTTTAAAATGTTTTTGAAATTAGTCTCTTATTGTCACCAAGGCTGCATTTATTTGATCTATTTGATTTTCAAAGCTGAATCTTCAGCAGCCATTACTCCAGTCTTCAGTGTCACATGATTCTTCAATTTTGCTGTTTAACCCTTGTGCATTTCTTAAAAAAAGTTACTCTGAGGTCCTTTGACAAAAATAAAAAAAATAAAACTATCATAAAAATAGTAAAATCCTAATAAAAATACACACTTGTGCCAAAATGTATGCAGCAAAAAAAAACTGAAAAAGAAAAAAATGTCCATAAGGGTTAATATATTTTGGAAACCGTTATACATGTTTTCTTTATTTCTTTGATGAATCTAAAGTTCAAAAGACAGCATTTATTTGAAACATAATTTTTTTTGTAACATTATAAATGTCTTTATTGTCACTTTTAATCAATTTAATGCATCCTTGCTGAATAAAAGTATTAAATTCTAATATAAAAAAAAATCTTGCTGACCCCATACTTTGAACGGTAATATATACACACATAAGGCCATGTGTATTGTATTTTACTCTAGTTTCAGATGCAGTCCTTTGAGATTGTGTGCAACACTACTTGGGCATCAGAAGACAGCTGCTGTGATCTGCCCTCACAGGTACACAATCAATCTAGGTAGAGTTGACATCTCAATATGGATGGCACTGACTTTATGTAGTGCAGGACGCCTTAAAGTTGCTTCTTTTTTGTCACTGAATGTCCCTCTCTGTTCTCTAGAGAGATGAGGAGAGCTGTCCAGCCCCTGCTTATGCTTGCACCTGCACCACCGACGTCCCTGGAGCACCTGGAGACATCGGGCCACCTGTGAGACTGCAAAGCTGCATTTTAAAACCGGCACAAACATTAGAAAGCTTGTGTAATAATTTGTTATAGTTGGTTTGAATAATTAGTGTTATGATAATTATTAGTGTTATGATATGCCTGTTTTCAGGGGAGACCTGGCACTCGTGGGGAGAAGGGAGAAAAGGGAGAGGTGGGCCAAAAGGTAGGGCAACTCGCATACAGACTTGGTGGGGTTCAAACCTACTACCCACTAAGTTTCTTTTGAACAGTATGTCTCATTCAAGTGTTTCTGACCCTTTTCTGCATCTCTCCAGGGTGAGGTGGGCCCACCTGGTAAACCAGGCCCTGAAGGCGGCTTTGGCACTCTTGGACCTGCTGGTCCACGGGGAATAACTGTAATGGGCAAAGCAGTATGTCTACACTTGTTATACAGAGAACATCTATTGCATATGAGCATTTTGAACAGATTAAAACCATCTCTCTTTGTCTATATAAGGGTCCACCAGGAGCAAGAGGGGAAAAAGGAGATATCGGAAGACCTGGGAGTCAGGTGAGCTTTTAGGCCACAGTTGTAGCTGATCATTTTAATTTCAGGTATATCTCACTCTTTCTTCACGTTGTGTTTGCAGGGTTTACCAGGGCCTCCTGGTCCAAAAGGTGGAGAAGGCATCCCTGGTCCTAAGGCAAGTCTCTGTGTGGCTCAAGGCTCTTATTGTCCTATGTGCATTTGAAATGTTCAGTCTGTCATTCATCTTTCTGTATATAAATTTCACACAGGGCACTAGAGGAGTGGAGGGTAACATTGGCAGCCCAGGAATCACAGGACCAAGAGTAAGACAGCCTTACCTAAATGCATTCAAGGAGTATCTAATGCATGTTTTCATTGCACTCTTATTTACATCTGTTTACACTTTGTAGGGTTTCCAGGGTATGCCTGGTCATCCAGGGCCAGTGGGAGAGAGAGGGCCACTAGGTCCTGTAGGGCCCACTGTGAGTAAAAGTCGATTACTCTTTATGTCCTTTATCCACATAATCTAGCCAAGACAGAACTCCAGAAAAAGATTTTTTATGTATTTGGGGGGAAATTATGCAAATGGTTAATGTTAAAGGAACACGCCGACTTTTTGGGACTTATTCACCGTATCTCCCAGAGTTAGATAAGTTTATACATACCATTTTTATCTCTGTGCGTGCCATAACTCTGTCTGACGCACCCACCGCTAGCCTAGCTTAGCACAAAGACTGGAGGTAAACGGCTCCATCTAGCCTACTGTTTAATAAATGACAAAATAACACCAACATTTTCCTATTTACATGTTGTGATGTGTAGTGCAGTAGATGTTCCAGATTGGAGTGTTTAATACTAAAAAAAATTTATTTCACAGGGTCTTCCTGGAAGTAAGGGTGAGAGAGGAGAGAAGGTAGGTTACAAAAGTACATGTTTGCAATTTGCAAATCTTAAAACAGATTATTTTATTTGAATAATTCTTATGTTTTTTAGGGTGAGCCACAGTCTCTTGCCATGATCTTCCAGCTTGTTACACAGGCCTGTGAAAAGCTTGTGCACAGTATGTAGTACACTGTCTACATCCTTTTTAATTTAATCGCAGAATTTAAAAGCAGCTTCAATTATGAGTTGATAATTAATTGTGTTCTAGATGAAGTTCTGAAGTTGGATGCTTTTCTGAATGAGATGAATCGGAAGCCAGTGCCCATCCAGGAACCAATAGCACCACCAGGAGAGCCTGGTATACCAGGGGGAAGAGGGGCACCTGGACCCCGAGGCCCTCAGGGTAGGCAAGGAAGCAGAGGGGTGTCTGGGAAACCTGGGTATCCTGGTGAGCAGGGTAAGCCTCGACACTTTCTTTTTTAGGCAAACTTTACATTTGATGGTTGCCATTAGTCACATTTGAATTTACATTCTGTGTCATGCAAGTAATTCAGTGATTAACTTCTAGGGCGCAGAGGTATGCCCGGTGAGAAGGGGTCTCCAGGAGCAAATATGCTGGGACCAGAGGGAATAAAGGGTTTTGCAGGTATTGAAATATATTTGTGTATTGCACAGCTGTGTTTGTAAAATTTGTATCATCATATTTAGGTTTCCTGTACCAAAAGTGTCAAAACTTTGCAAATAAATGTTTTATCAATCAGTTTTTGTCTTGTTTTCCAATGAAACATCTTTAAAACAAGATACATTTACCTGAGAGGCGCAATTGTTTAAGATCGTAAGACCTACACTACCATTCGGTCTGTAAGATTTCCACATTAATATGTGATAAATGTTTGTCAGGATTCTGTGGTGAATTTGACCAACTCCAAACTTTTAAAATGGTAGTGTCTTGAATATATATATATATATATATATATATTGTGTAATTGCCCCCTCATCCTTATTTTAAGCAGACATCTAATAAAAATGTTGTGAATTTTTGGTTAATAAAGAATAAAAAAGACTTTTTCAGAAAATTGGTCTTGTTGTTTTACATACTTTTGTTTCTGCACAAACCCAAATAATGTCTTTTGTAATGGTTTGTTATTTGTTTCTACTTCCCCAGGACCTCCAGGTGAAACTAAAACAGGGGAACCAGGTCCCAAAGGCGAGGATGGAAAAGCAGGACCTTCAGGTATTCCAGGAGCTTCAGGTCAGCGAGGCGAAATTGGACCCCCTGGTGTATGTGACAGCAGTGGATGTTATCAAGGACCGCCAGCTGCAGGTAAAGAAATTAGTCATTGTGACCACCATGAAAAACAGACCTGTGGGTAAAATGACTTTGTCTGTTTTTATCTTTTTTTTTTTCAGAGGATCCATACCTCGGATACCAGCCTTGAGTTACTGTTTTACTTCAGCACTTCCAGAATCCTCTCTCCCCAGACTTTGTAGAAAGACATTCCGTGACCTATTGGATAAAGAGATTCTGCCAGAGGTTGACTTTGAATGAGCCTGTTGATGGACTCTTTTGACTTTATTTTCTCAAAGTGGTAGTTGATCTCAGCTCAATACACCCATTCTGAGATTACCAAAGCACTGATCATCCTTGACCCTGTCTGTTTATTACCCAATTTTCATCCTGATCTGGGTAACAGAACAGATCTGGTGCAGAACTATTTGTGCAGCACAGAGGAACTCAAAACACACTCAGACTCTATTTTACAGAGACATTTTGCTATCCAGACGAAGAACTAGTGTGTTACTGAACAATATCCGCACTAAGAATGTTTCTACTATTTTACTTTATGTATTTTATTGTATTTAATGCACTATATGTGTTTTAAATGTATAGTTGAAGGCATATTACTTTCAATATTTTCCATTCCAGTTTCTTGATCTCTTTCTGGTTTTTGTATTAAGTGTTTTTTTTTTTTTTTATATGAAATAAGAAATATTTTGCAAGAGCAATACATGTGCTAATATGAAATACACTGTGATATTATATTTTACATATGCAGAATTGCTGTCAATAGTATTTTATAGGATTATACTAAGTGAACTGGTCTTTTGTTTTTGTTAATACATGTTTATGTAAATCTGTACGAAATGAAACTGTTAAAGATCAAAAATGTTAACTCACCTGAGATCCGTCATGCTGTCAACGAAAGTTACTGTTCGCATTCACTTTGGTTCCAGACAAAATCAGTAGTTATCACTGCTGTTTACAAAATACCATTTTCACAAGCATAATTTTAGTATGCAAGCAGTAGTGAAATCATTCATAACATGTGAGATCATTTTCATGAAACGTTTAATGTATTTTTGATGTAATAGTTTCAAATGACTTGCTGAACAGATCAAATCAACAACATAGCACAAAATCTATGAGTATTTCAGGAGTAAAGCCTTTTATCTCATTGTAAATGACAGATGTCAATGCAAATAATATTGTGTTATTAAATATTTTTTCCATTATTTTTTTTTTTTTAACTGTGTGTGCCCAGTAAGGGGTTAATTACTTTCAAATGTTGTATTTTAATTCGTATTTGTAACATTTTGCTTACAACTGAACTTCGTACAGTGTTGATTTATTAAAGAATTCTCAAGACGTTATCCCAATGTAAAGTGTATCCAGCATATAACTTTAATGTTGCAATTACAACAAAAGCTTTAAACCTTTATGCCTCAATGAATTGTAGTATAACACATTGCTGTTGTACAAGTAACTGTACAAGACCATTGTTCGATGTTTTTTATCCAAACTACTTGATTTGGTAAAATATTTCGAGTTATTTGCTCCGGAACCAAAGGATGGAGCTAGTGATTTCCACGGACACCGTATCAGATGTAAACATCCGGTGTTTATTTTGTCGGAGACGCCAACATGGCGAGCCGGAGAGGCAATTCGAAGACCCGGGAGCAATCTGACAAATATTCTGTTTTGCTGCCAACCTATAACGAGCGAGAAAACCTCCCATTGATTGTGTGGTTGCTGGTGAAGTACTTCGGCGAGAGGTAATTGTGTTGTTGTGCTGGGCAAGAACCGGAAAACAACCAGTTGTCAGATTGTAGAAGTCCTAATGATGAGCTGTCACTGACATCACACAACATAACCACCTACTAGAGAGTCACTAAGAAGAAAAGATATTTCATTTGTTTTAAAAAGAGCATTCTTATTCAAATGACCATGTTTTGATGCAGTGGCTACAACTACGAGATCATAGTCATTGATGATGGTAGTCCGGACGGAACACTGCAGATCGCCGAGCAGCTGCAGAAGATTTACGGCGCCGACAAGATTGTGAGTTGTGCATAATAATACACTCCATGATTGACAGCTCGTCGAATGTTGGGAAAAAAATCATGAACATGTGGCATATCTCTTCTTTTTAGCTCCTGAGACCGCGAGCACAAAAACTGGGATTAGGTAAATTGGCTCATATTTCTTAATTCTTCTTAAATTACATACCGTGACTTACGTTAGTGTCATTTCAGGAACGGCTTACATCCACGGCATTAAACATGCGTCAGGAAACTTCGTTATCATTATGGATGCAGATCTCTCACATCATGCAAGTATTCCTAAATTATATACTGTTTTATACCTCCTTGAGTATATCCTGGTATTCAGGATTCCTACGGCCATGAAAGAGCTGGAAATATTTGCAAATATTTGTATTTTCCAGGTCTGGAAAAGTCATGGAAATTAATGTCATGAAAAGTTCTATAATGCCTTAAATATTTTTCTAGCGAGTAATATTTATAGACTTGCTCTTTTGAGACTGATCTTTTCAATTAATCTAAGGAAACCCATTTCTGCCACATAATAAACATGCTTTGGTAAATCAGAATTATGACATAAAAACATTTATTTATGAGATAATGAGATTTATGTACTAATTATGAGATAAAAAGTCATAGTAAATACATCACACGTTTTAATTATGACAAAAGACTTTACAAAAAGGCATAACAAGATTTTTTTTTGCCAATTATGACTTGAATTATGCAGCAGAAACAGGCTTCCTTAGAATCAAAGCAGTTCACAAAATTAGTCTGAATGACTTAGCAAATCTGTTTGAATGTGAATTATTTTTAAGAACCACTGAAAATGTCTTGAAAATTAATTTGTCAAAAAGTTTTGGATTGCTTCAAGCTTGTTTACTCACATTTTCAGGGAAACCTTCGGGAGCGTTTTTGTACAATAAGTGATTTTTTTCTTCTTCTCCCTCACAGCCAAAGTTTATCCCACAGTTCATTGAGTAAGTCATTTCCTTTCTATTACCTCATGGTTCTGCTGTTAAGACTTTTTACCTGCTCATAGTAGTTTAGCTATAATAGCATTATCACATGCACTTATAGCAGCCTCTTACATGGATTTGTTATGTGTTCAGAAAACAGAAAGAGGGTGGATTTGACCTGGTGTCTGGCACAAGGTACAAAGGAGACGGTGGTGTGTATGGATGGGATCTGCGCCGGAAACTCATCAGGTATTTGGTGGGAAATTTCAGCTGACTAAGGAAATATATTCTATATTCCAAATTTCTCATCATTTTGAAACTCTATCTATATTGTTTATTACTGCCACATATATACATATTCTGCCACACATCAATGTTCGTGTTTCATTGATTTAATGGAACTAGATTGCTTTGTTGTAATGATTATTTTCTTTTTAGTCGTGGGGCAAACTTTATCACACAAGTGCTGCTCAGACCAGGAGCATCTGATCTCACAGGGAGTTTTAGGTAAGTGCATGTTAATATATGAATTATTGTTTTTTTATATTACATTATTGTATTACTACCTCCTATCATGTGTTTCAGGCTTTATAAGAAAGAGGTTCTTGAAAAACTAGTAGAGCAGTGTGTGTCGAAAGGCTATGTGTTCCAGATGGAGATGATTGTTCGTGCGAGACAACTGGGCTATACAATTGGGGAGGTCAGCACACATCTCTCATTCTACATTTCCTATAAATGTTGTTGTTATTAAAGGCACAATATGTAAGATTTTTGGATTAAAATATCCAAAAACCACTAGAACAATGTTAACCTGTATATTTTGTTGACTTGTGTACTTTTTAAATCCAGAGAAATCAGCAATTTTAACCAGTGTAACGGCCCGTGTCATTGCGCCGCCTGTCAATGACATCATATCCATGTTACCCTCGATTTCGGTTTTTCTTCTGTAGAAACCATGTAAACACCAAAGATGCCACAGTAACAGTAATACAGCATTTTCTCCATCATTATAATATACTGTATTTAAAAAAGAATTGCATGCCATTTAGCAACACAAGTTATCCAGCTTTTATTAATATGATATTCTAATATCAATCTAGATTACTGCAGTGTGCAACAAGTGTCTCATACCAACCACTGAGTGAGCACACAGAGTAACATTTAACTTTTAACACACTAAAATGTATTTTTAGTATGATTAAACTTAAAGTAAAACAGCACTGTGTTACCCCACAATTTTAATTTGTCAGATAAAATGACCTGTGTGAGTAGTAATTCAGCACTTGCAGCTATTTCATTAGAATGAATAAAATAATGTTAATTTAAGTGATCAAACGTGACTGTAGCAAAGTTCAAGTTCAGGTTAATCGTACCTTTAATAATAAAAAACAAAAAAAGAAAGGAGAGACTGGCATATAAGCATAATAACAGAAACTTAAAATGTGCCAGGCTCTCGACTCCGCCCTGCTTCATACCACAGTAAGGTTAATACAATTTTTATTCATTAGCTCATCCATGAAAATTATTTTTGTCAGATTGTTTTCCATCGGCTGTGGAGGTGAAGATGACAACTCCCATGATTCCACGCTTATTCACGGCATCATCAAACTATGCCTTTGTTTTGAATAAGCGACCTCTAATTTTTGCCACTACATATTGTGCCTTTAAAATAAATAAATAAATAAATATTTTTAGATAATGCATTTACATAAGACTGTTTGCTGACTGTTTATACTTTCAAGTGAAGTTTTTTCATCTATTTCAAAGTAGCAGAGTGCTTTATTTTATAGGTCTCTGAAAGTGGTCTTGTCTGTCTATTACGCAGGTTCCTATTTCATTTGTGGATCGTGTTTATGGGGAGTCCAAATTAGGTGGAAATGAAATTGTCTCATTCCTGAAAGGATTGGTCACTCTTTTTGCCACTACATGACCTTTGACCTCATTTGGTTGTGTTTAGTATTGTGGTGTATGATCAGCACTTATCATCACTGTAATGGATCTAGAATAATAATAAGCTCATTATGATGAGTTATATGTCGCATATCAGGCTACAGTAGCTTTTGGATTGCTTGGATTTGCCACCTTCCATTTGCACTTAGTTTGGTTAATTATCAGACTGTATTCTGAAATGTACATTAAAATGTAAAAAAAAAAAAAAACTACATTTTAATAAAAAGGACCAAATTGACAAAGCTGGCTTTCTTTTGACTTATTTTGTATAAAATATATTTACTAAACTTTACTCTTAAAAAAGGTTTCAGAAAATTCAGAAAGCGCTTCACCGCCAAAGACGGGTTTTTACGGCTTTCCGTGTTTTCACTGTTACACGGTAGGGGCGCTATTACGCATCTTCTGAAAGAGTACTGAATCTCCTGAACAAAACACAGGTGAAGATGATGCAGAAACAAGCGATAGCATATGTAATCATATGCATATGTGAAATAACGCGATCATCAACATTAAACAGCATATAAATCAAAACTGCCTAACGTTACGGAATGAAATGTCGACCCAGGACAAGCTATAGGACTGTGCAAGCATTAGGGGTGTTAATAGACTCAATCTACTCCATCTATGTTTTGATCATCGTTCTGAATCAGATCCAGATGCAGTCTGTGACAAAAACATGATTTTCTTCGCTTTTTGCTCAATTTTTTTTATTTTTATGAAACTTACCCATATTCAAGTGTTTATTAAAAACATTTTTTTGTTTGTTTGTTTTGTTTAAAAGCAGAGGATCAGTTCTTTCTTTTTATATATTGCATGTTCATATATTCATACAATAAAATATTCTGAGGGCCATGTAATTTTTGTGAAAATGATCAAAAACACTGGCGGGGAACAGCCAATAAAAAAAATTAAAAAAACGCTAGCGGTGAAAGAGTTAACCTCTATGGAACCTTTGCATTGAACAAAAAAAAATCCTTTAGGTTATTAAAACATGGCTCCAGACTGTGACTACAGGGTATGTTTACACGACAACGATGTACTAAAACAGACGACAGCGTTGTCAAAATGATCCTCGTTCATACGGATCTGCGGAACACCCCGCGGACATGTATACGCATGTGCATGACGTCCCCATTTTCACAAATTCACATTTTTGTTGTTTACTTGGAGACGGTAAAGGCATCGTTTTCAAAACCTTGCACTTTTTCAAAATGTTGTCGTGTAAATGAATGCCCAAAACGCATAAAAGTTTTCCGTTTTCAGTTGAAAACAGTGTCGTGTAAACATACCCGGAGGTCGCAACCACCACATTGCCCAACTGATAGGAGCTGCCTTTTCTATTGCTTATGAGAAACATAAAAAGGCAAACAAAAAGAAACGGAACGAAACAGCGCTACTCATTTGAGCTGTTCATAAGCTCTGCCTCAGACCCATAATAAACAACGCAGCTCTAACTCGGAACAGCCACGTGACTAGTGGCTGGTCTTTGTGTGCAATTCTAAAAACCTGGAAGAACTTTTGAACATATATAAGCAGTAGGCTTTTTTAGAAAGCAAAATGTAAAAGATAAAAAAAAGTAGAATCAATGAATTATGAATAATTTACTGCCATTGTGAGAATAATGTGTAATCATGTAAGCAATAAAAAAGTAACTAGTCTGATTATGAGTATTTTAAAACTTAATATAATCCTATTACAAGTACTTAATTTTTGGAATCTGATTACATAATCCAGATTACATGTACTACTCAGCACTGATGTTAACTGTAACCATGGTATTGAGGCAGATACAGGGTCAGATTTACTAAACGGCAAATTAGCGTGAGAGCGCAATTCCATAAAAGCGCCATTGGGAGTGGAAAGTTCTGCGCGTGATCTACTGACGACGCGCAAATTAAAGAACACAGATGCAGCCTGTATGTGATTCATTTAAATACTCTCCTTCATCTGACTTGCGTCTGAAAGGGAAACTCCTACAAATGCATATGCAATAAGGTCAGCCGCAAAAATAACCCTGTCCTTTTCAGCGCTAATTTTTCACTGCATGTGTTTAGTAAATCCTGACAGTAGTTTAACGTCAAAAGGGGGTTTGCTGCCCCTATTGCATTGCTTGTGAAAACACCCTTTTGGAACATTTATATGTATATAGATTTTTTTTTTTTTACAGCCTGGAAAAAAATCTGAATAAATGTTGTACTTTTATGAGTGGCTACAGAGATGCATTCCCTAAAATAAACATTTAAAATTGCACAATTATTTTGCTTATTCAATGTATTCTGGATGTATAATATTTGTATAATACTTTTAACTTACATGGACTTCTGATCAAACTGACAAGGTTGAATTATGCACTGAATTTTACACAGTAGTCAGTGTCACAGGAAAACAATAGGCTACATCCTATGATGAGATACTGCCATCAATCTAGTGTAACGTTAGTAAGTGTCTAAACTATCATGTGACATATCCATATCCATTATTTTCTCCTATCTGGGTTTAGAGTGTTCAGTCCCAAATGACACACCAAACTTGTGTAATGTAAGGAGTTGCTCTGGATGAGCTTGATGTTACCACCACCAAGGGGGAATTACTCTAGAGCTCAAGGCCCAGAGGGTGGGGGAATCACCATGGCTTACAGTCTGCAACCCCAGCACTTGACATGCAGAAGTAGTCCCGGTGAGTTGCGCATGAGCGCGGTACAGCGCCACCACCCGAACTCATGATGCTCCGATGCTGGCTAAGTACTGAGGCACTGTATACATCCGACTCTCTGCGGGGGTAGATACCAGATGCAGAATTGACGCATACGTCTCTACCCAATCAAGTTTCGGCCGATGGCGCCCCCTATGGGTTCATTCCATGCAACTGCACCCAGGGGCTGTTTACACCAATTTCGGGAGCATTTAATAAAAGGTTATATGCAAGCACAGACACACTTGTGCATTTCAGGTAAGCTAAGGTGGCAGTAAATATTGGGTTGGTGGTGGTCTGACACCTCTCACCACATAATCCCACACCCAATGCCTCTCCGTCGGCACAATGCTTTTTTATGCTAATCAAACACACATGTCACTTCCGCCCTTTTTCACACGCCATTTTGGATAGTATAGGTACTGGACCGGGTCGTATTGTTTAAGTGGATGGCGGATTACGCTAATTGCTGTCAATTATACCGTCAACGCGCGCCTTGTGGACTGTGCATCATCGCAAACGCAGCACGCGCTCGGCGGTTCACGTTCCTTCTTCCTCCAGGACCCCCGTAGACCAGCACAGGCAGTGCTAGATGAGTTGCAGCAGCTCATTCCCGGCAAACAGACAGCTCTGGGTCGGCCCGTGACAGGAGTCGAGCTCCCTCTCTCGGCGTGGTGTGTCCGCCCGTGAAGCGGAGGACGAGGCGCTCAACTCGGGAGGCGGGAAAGTGACATTACGGGCTGCAGCTTGCGGGAGCGCGGGCCAGGTAAACTCTCTCCTCGTTGTGTGTTTAGGGAATGAAACCGAATGCTAACAAGTATGAGCTGGAGGGAGTAAACACGAACCTCAGGTGGAAAATGTAACGTTAGCTAATTGCATGTGCCATACAGTTGTTGAGCAGTTCACTCAGGTCGTGAATTAAAAATAAAGTTTTATGTGTTCTTACCGTCGTAATTGTAACTGTTGTTTTGGTAGCCTACCTGAGGGGAGTTATCATTTACACTCAGACCCTAAATCAGACCACTTACTCCAGTTCACTGTTATATATCCTTTTGCTATGACAGTTGGGCTAACTCGTCACGAATAGCTCGCGCTGCAACGTTAAATCGTTAAAGGGACCTTCACCAAAAAATAACCAATTATGTCATCCTTTATTCGCCCCCATGTTATTCTTTGATATACTAAAGGAAATTTTAGATCTTATGTTATTCAGAATGACAGTCTCAGTTTATTGCATGGTAAAGGATGCACTGAATGGTGACTGAGACTGTCATTTTTCTTTGCCTGCCAGCTCCTTTTGTGTTTCACAGGAGAAAAGAAAGTCGGTTATCATTTATCAATTAAGCACAAGCAGTTTTACTAATAATGAACTAAAGTTGGCGCTTGCTGGATTTGATCGCGTTTGACATGTCAACAAACCGAACAGTCCAACGTGTGACTGTTATTGGACTCTAATTGGTCAGTTGTTCTCCTCGTCAGTGTGTTGTCATTTACTTGTGTACTTGATTTTGCTCTATGTAGCTTGTAGTGATTGTTGGTCTATAAATTTAGTGTGGACTTTAGTATTTACCATACATGGATAGATGTCATTCAGCATATGCTTGAATTCGAATTTAGATATATACAACTGTACTTTTGAAACTGTAGCTGTGGTGTTGGGCCTTTGATGAACAGTTGGTGCTGAATGTATTTGACAGTATTATGTTCTTCTCATTAACACAGGGTTCATGTTTTTGGATATGGACGACCATGAGCTAGTTAATTACAACGTGACAGATCACACATATTTTAATTTTCAGTTTTATTAGTTGAGATTTGCTTATGTACATGTGTATGTGTATATATACCAAGTCATCTGCATTCTAGGGGATCATCAAATAACCTCCACCCAGAGCAGACACTGCAGATATGGCTTTCCATGCACTGGCCTCTGCTGTTGCCTCAACAGGAGGCGCCATTCCAAGGCTGTAATGCAGAAGCCTGCACAAAAAAAGGGAGCGGAAAAAGGGCAGGCAGAACAGGGAGAGGCTTATATAACATGGAGGAAGAGCTGTTCTCTAGCGCCATCTACAAAGGATGGGAGAAAGTCAGCGAGGAGATGAGGAACGCCTAACCAAAGAGAGAGAGCCCCCATCCAGTGCTGAAGTGAAACTGCTGCTCTTTGTTCAAGCAGGGTGTACTGTGTGATGCTTGTCATTGGTGAGGCCAAGAGCTGATGCAGGTTTTCCATGAAGACAGGTCAGATAGGTACATGACCTTTGACCTTAGTGGCCCTTTGATCTCATTTAAGCTGGCTGCAGTGGGATCAACCTTATTTAGCATTGCAGTTCATGTTTATTTCTTCATTTACAATATTTGTTAGAACGCAGATCTGCAGTGCTGATGCTGTAGAATATTGGCCACAGATTTGTTGGATGTGTTTGTGTTTTTCAGTTGTGCGATCATATTTTGAAACAGTGCTATCCCTACCAGGAATACAGGTACATCATGTACTGAAGCTCTTTTACTTCATGAAGGGTTTAAATTTTCTTTTTTTTTACATGTAAAACAGGTGTTTTATTATATATTTTATATATATATATATATATATATATATATACACACACACACACAAAAGTGAGAGTTAAGACATTTGTAATGTTAAAAAAATGCTCAAATAAATGCTGTTCTTTTGAATTTTTATTCATCAAACATTCCTGAAAAATATAGTGTTACGGTTTTCACAAAAATATTAAGCAACAAAACTGTTTTCAGCATTGATAATAATAAGAAATGTTTCTTAAGCAGCAAATCACCATATCAGAATGATTTCTGAAGGACTGGAGTAATGATGCTTAAATTCAGCTTTGATATCACAGGGATACATTTCTAAATATAATCAAATATTATTACCAAATTAATGCACCCTTGGTAAGCATAAGAGATTTCTTTCAAAAACATAAAAAATGTTACAGACCCCAAACTTTTGAATGGTAGTGTATTTAAAGTTTATTGTGATCTCATAATTGTATAAAACATCAATGCATTCAGTTCCTTCTTAACAAAACAGTATGTAAGGTTGTGTCAGTTTTTTTGGATCAATCATATAGACCCCCATATACATGTATACAGAGGTTGATTTCTGTAATTGTTGCCTCATGTATTTTCCTTATTCTCATTGACATTCTCATTTGTATAAGTTCCTTTGATGATAATTACATGCCACCATACAAAGGCTGTAATTTAATTTACTATTGTGAGATGTCTCATCTGAATATCATTCATGTATATAAATATGTTGCTGTCAGTGAAGACATAAGGCATTAAAAGTTGGAAAACACTGTTGTAAAATAAGAAAGCGATATGGTATGGTGTCAAAAGTAAGGTGGCCTTTTGTGTTTTGTGTTTAGCATTCAGCTCATTTTCCCAGGCTGTGACGAGGACTTAGATAAAGATGCTGACTGACTCATTTGTTGTGCTTTAGACCATTTTCTCTCCTCGTGACCATTTCTCTGACTTGCTTATGGTCTGGATTAGGGTACATTTAAATGGTCAGATTGATAGTGTCACAGTGAGATAAATTGATATGATTGATTATATAACCAATCAATGATGTTTTATTTTCGAATTGTTCTCTGAAATCATTCAAACAATACAAAATGCGTATTCATTCGTGATGGTAATAATGTGATGAATTTCAGGTGGCAGAATGTTTCAACTCCCAGTGAACAACATCAGCAGTCTAAGGAGAGCTAGAAAAAATGTGAAAAAAGTGCTGGGTGACATTGGGTTGGAGTTTTGCAGGGAGCACATTGATGTAAGTAAATTTGATGTCTGACTTGTTAAATGTCTACATAGGCAAATTACTACTACATACTCCCTATCATGGACCATCTGATTTACCTTAAAACGGCTCTAAATGATTTTGTGTTTCCACATTACATTCAGTGTCACAGTGCTCATTGTTCAGTAGCTGTGAAATCGGTGGCCAATCAGCTTTTTTTTTTTTTTTTTTTTACTAGGGATGCTCCGATCAGGGTTTTTGCAGTTGATACTGACTACCGATTTCTTGTCATCAAGATTGGCCGATCCTGATCATTCAAACTTTATATACGTTCAATTCACATTTATTTGTATAGTACTTTTCACAATACATATCGTTTCAAAGCAGCTTTACAGAAAATGCATGTCTACTCTTCATTACAATTTAATGAAGCTACAAGTTATCTGTTATCAGAGGTGACTGTGTCCAAGTAATGTCCATATTTCAGTAAGTTCTAAGATAATAGAAATAGATTACAAAAGAAACAATGAGCTCATTAAAGTAATTATTACAATATAACATAACGATTACTATAGAAACGATTACATAACGATTACAGTGGTGCCAAGTAAGTGATATGTAAGCTCTCTGTTGACTTTATAACTCTATAACTCTTAAAAAAATTAAAAAAAACATGGTATCATCAAATACATGGTCTCATTGAATAGAAAACCTTTAACATTTTGAAGAAAATAGATTTTAAAAATAGATATTGTTCATGCTTCACATGATGAATATGGGCTTGTTCACAATCATGTCAACTGCATGTGGGCCAGTTAAAAAAGCAGAACATGGTGCAAAAACCTAATCTGTATACTGTTTACATGTGCGTTAGATGTGAATTTTTATGGGTTTTTATTGAAATTGGAACCGATTCGTGAGATCAGCCAAATTTAGTGACTACCAATGTCAGTCATAGAATGTGATTATCGGCCGATACCGACCTGTGACCGATCAATTGGAACATCCCTATTTTTTACCATTCATCTTTTAATCTAGATTTTTTTTTCAATGTTAACACTGTGCAATTTAGTTTCTTTTGATTATAATAGGCCCAATGAAGAACAATCAGATGAAAAAAATATAATTTTTTTACGTTTTTAAACCAGATCCTTATTCTTTTCATTTAATTGTTGTGTAACTGGCTATTTGCGAATGCTTCCTGTGTTAATCAATATATCATTTCTAAAATATTTTTTTAGCATTAATAATAATAATAATTAATAATAATTTGCTACATTTATATAGCGCTTTTCTGGGTACTCAAAGCACTTTACATATAGAAGGGGGAATCTCCTCAACCACCACCAACGTGCAGCATCCACCTGGATAATGCGACGGCAGCCATATTGTGCCAGAGCGCTTACCACACACCAGCTGATTGGTGGAGAGGAGACTTGAGTGATGAAGCCAATTAGTATATGGGGATGATTAGGAGGCCATGATGGAAAGAGGCCAATGGGCAAATCACCCAGCCCTACATGTGAACCTGTTCTAATACTACTGACTGTATTTGATTTGCAGTGTGTTATTTTTCAGTCTTTTCATTGTTTCTACACCTTTCTCTTTTTGCACCGAAGTACATGTACAAAAGTATATGATGCAATTCTTCTAAAAGACTTGATATGGTCTTGATATTTATTGTATTGAGACAATCTTATAAAGCCTTTTTAACTCTGTACGATTCTTTTTCCCCTCCAGGACTATAAGGACTTTGTTCCCAATGAGTTCTACATTAAAAACACAGCATGGGACGATGTGTGTATGTGGGATCCCTCAATGACCAAATCACAAGTGAGTAGTATCTTAAGTGTTACTTAAAGAAAGGAAAATAATTTTTATAATCTTTTATGTCTGTTTGTTTTTGAGCACATCTCCATTTTTTCCTTACCCATTTGTCCTGTCTTCTTAGGAGTACCGCTCAAAGCCATTCTGTTGTTCAGGATGTACATTCTCCTCCAAGTTTTTCTCTGCCTACAAGAGTCACTTTCGTAATGTGCACAGTGAGGACTTTGAAAACCGCATTCTCCTGAACTGCCCCTACTGCACTTACAATGGAAACAAAAAGACTTTGGAGACACACATCAGACTGTTTCATATGCCCAACAATGTGATGCGCCAAAATGTTGGAGGACCTCAGGGAGCAGGGGTTGGTTTGAAAGATGGTGCTCGACTGGATAAGACACGTGATAATATAGAGCAAGCAGTGTACTACTGCAAGAAATGCACTTACAGGGACCCACTATATAATGTGGTGAGAAAGCATATCTACCGGGAACACTTTCAACACGTAGCGGCACCGTACTTGGTGAGGCCTGGTGAGAAGAAGATACCACCCAATGGGACAACAGCAGGCTCTGGTACAGGGAGCAATGCTGATTCTGGTGGTGCCAACAGTACGAGCACAGCCATCCACTGCAAACGGTGCCTCTTTGTACCCCGTACCTATGAAGCCCTTGTGCAGCATGTCATTGAGGACCATGAGCGCATTGGTTATCAAGTTACTGCCATGATTGGACACACCAATGTAGTGGTACCTCGGGCGAAGCCTGTGATTATGGTGTCACCTAAGGCTCATGGCGATAAGGGCCTTATTGGTGTAATGCCAAAGGGTACAGTAGTGACTGGGGTACGGCCTTTATCCACTCAGCAGCTGAGCCGAATTGTCATTCCTAAAGGGAGTTTGAACTCAAGTGGTCTCCTGTCAGGTGTTCATCTGAAACAGGGGGCTTTTGGTCTGAAGCCAGGGACTACACAGTCCTTGACCATTGGAGGACAACAGGTTCAGCTCTCAATCCCACAGCAGTCTCAAACAAGCAAACCACAGCTTTCTGCTAGTCTCCGCAGTTCAGTTTCTGCATCTGCATCCACTTCCATTCTAAAGATCCCTCAGCTGAACTCTCGAGTTCAGGCAGCAGCTACTACGGTGTCATCTGTTACCTCCAAGAAGGGCAACTCTGTCATCGGCACATCTTACACTCAGAAATGGAAGATCTGCACCATCTGCAATGAGCTCTTTCCAGAAAACGTATATAGTTCGCATTTTGAAAAGGAGCACAAAGCGGAAAAGGTACCGGCGGTGGCCAACTACATCATGAAAATTCACAACTTCACCAGTAAATGCTTATATTGCAACCGTTACTTACCCAGCGACACACTTCTTAACCACATGTTGATACATGGCTTATCTTGCCCGCACTGCAGGGCCACATTCAATGATGTAGAAAAAATGGTGACGCACATGAGAGGGGTACATCCCAATGAATCCGTCGGGCCAAGGACAGACTCCCCACTTACTTTTGACCTCACGCTTCAGCAGGGAAATCCCAAGAATGTCCAGCTGATCGTCACCACATATAACATGCGGGATGCCCCAGAAGAATCCGTGGCATTCCATGCCCAAAATAACGCATTACCACCATCATTGCAGGTGAATAAACAGGTTACCCCACAAGTCCCAAAGATACCCTCAGATGCCTCAGACGCCATACCGGCTAAGGCTACACCGCAAGCGGCTGTACCTTATAAGAAGGATGTAGGCAAAACACTTTGTCCTCTCTGCTTCTCGATTCTTAAGGGACCTATCTCAGATTCTCTAGCTCACCACTTACGTGACCGCCATCAAGTTATACAAACGGTTCATCCTGTGGAGAAGAAGTTGACTTACAAGTGTATCCATTGCCTTGGCGTCTACACTAGTAACATGACGGCTTCCACTATCACTTTGCATCTAGTGCACTGCCGGGGTGTCAGCAAAACTCAGAACGGCCGGCCTGCTCCCTCTGCGAGAGTTGCACAGGCCCAGGGGGCTGGTCTCAAACGGTCAGGTTTAGCAAATTTCGACCAAACCGAGCCAAAGAGAAGAAAATCTGGAACCGATGACCAGACTGAGCATAGCCCACCACTTCCAACTGACAAACAAGATGAGCCTGTAGTCTTTGCTTTGGACCCGAAGGGTTACGAGAATGAATCCTACGAGACACGAAAAGCTTTCCTTACTCAGTACTTCAACAGGCAGCCTTACCCCACTCGCCGAGAGGTGGAGAAGCTTGCGTCCAGTCTCTGGCTTTGGAAATCTGACATTGCGAGCCACTTCTCTAATCGAAGGAGGAGATGTATGGTGAATTGTGAAACGTTAAACACTCGGGTCCTGCTGGGATTTAAAATGCAAGACATTGTAGATTTGCATCATCCCATTAAATTTGACTCAAAGTGCTATTTTGGGAACCAGAAACATGACCATAAAAGACGAACTACTAAGTATCGCATAGGCCGATCTGCTAATGCTATTCACTTTCGGCAAAGAGCTACAACCAATGGTGACCTGCAGCAGAAGCATGGGACGCTAACAAGGGGTTCCGCCAAAGCCTCGCTTTACTCAAATGGTCAAAATGCCATCGTAGGGAGCAACTGCAATGATTCAGTGAAGAGCACCTTAAAACCTGGAGCACTTGTCAATTCTGAACCAATTGCTGTGGACTCAGACAGCGATAATGAGGTGAATGTGCAAAATGCTAGTCTAAATGCAGAGTTGCTTAGTAGTGAGGAACCAGAGACAAATGATAGAGTGGAGGGCAGTGACTCTGACATCAGGGAGGATGCCCAAAGTGAAAACGGCTATGGGTCGAAAGACTTGTTAAATGAAACAAGGCAACAAAAGGGCGATTGTCAGTCAGGTATCACAAACAAGCTTGAACAATCAGAGACTCAGTTAACCAAGCAACAGGTCTGATTTCTGGACAGGGTTAATAAAATGCACATGTATACTTTTGCTGTACTTTGATGTACACCAACAATGCTGCCTCATTGAACTTCTGAATCTGGACCTTGGTTACGTTACAGATGGTAGCTCTAAGGATCTGCTTTTCCCACAACACCTAAAGCCATTTGAGAAAGGCAAAAAAAGTCATGTGTTACAGTTTGAAGTATGAAGATGAATGCAAATTGTGTGATTTGTGAAGCTGGGGTTGACCTCAGGATAGGGAAAGAAAACACTCAACATTCACCAAACAATACATGATTTGCCTTCAGTTTGTTCCTTTAACACCCAGAAACATAACCATACTTGTTCATGTTCATTCAGCCGTTATTTTGGCAAAAGGAGTGATTATTAGAACCGACAGGTATTAAATTTAATGTTATTATATAGTATTGGTAGTGTATATTTGTACAGTCTTTTAGATATGTCTAAGGAGATGTGTAGGTGTACTTACTGATTAAAAAAAAAAGATTTTCTATACTTTTTGTGCTCACTTAATGTTCATATGCTCTACATTGGTTCACATAGACAATGGATGTGGCTTCGGTGGCTGTTTTTCCTGTTTACTTTTATTAACAAAAGTATAGCATTTTGCTAAAAAAATATATCCAAGTATAAATAATGCAAAATAAAATAACATAATCTCTTGCTTTTGTTTTGCCTGTTTATAATTGAAGCATCATTTTTTTATAAATATATTCACCATCCTGTAACTTGTGTTTTGCTTCCAGAGCAGCTTTCCATACATCCACATCTGCCCTTAAGAGTATTTGGCAGTTAAATTGACCACTGTAGCATTGTGCTAAGTAGACTAGCCTGTGTTTGGTTCAGCCTCCGCTGACTGCTATTTTCTTTTTTAGCAGTTGCACACTTTTTTTTGTTTCCCCCAGCTTGTGACCTGGGATTCAGAATGAGCATCTCTATTCAGTCTTAACTTTCTGTATGTTTAAATTTGTGATCTCCAATTTATGTTGTCTGTTGTTTTTGTTTTGTTTATCCCCTTTATTCTATTTTTCTTTGTCACTGCAAGCATTTCTGAACAATAAAGTGCTGTATTGTCCATCTTATAATGCTTCTAACCCTGGTCAGTCTCTAGCATCTTTGTCTTTTTCTACTTCCGGTTTTGCTGGTTTGGACTGCTGCAAACTACACATTTCAGGGGTGATATTTTTTCTTTTCTTTTATGGACTAATATGGACAGTATGATGTATAATTTTCTCTGAAAAGTTGTGTTGGTTGGCCTGATAATTTGAGTAACACTGTTCTCAACACCTCATAACTCAATTTTCCGATCTCGCCGTTCTTCATTTGCGTCGGCACAGAGTTTGTAAGGGAGCTGCACATTTTAGTTATTAGAATGTGAGACTTTCTGGACTAAAAATACCGTAATAGAGATTTAATTAGATTTAAAACAAAAAACCGCATAGGTTGCATGTGTTCACTTAAATCTAAGTATAGCTTTTGCTTTACACGGAAACATTGTTCACAACCCATTTCATCACTGTAATATAACATTTCTGAGTGAAATGGAATATTTACTGGATTGCTAAAAAGGGTCTTTTAATGACAAGTGAAAAGGGGACCGCTTGAAAAATAGGCTTTTACTTTAAACTGACAAGATTTTCCTCAACTCAGTATGTTTACGTGCACTAATTTTCCTCAATCAGAATGAATACAATCCAATTTCAGATAATGATCTACTTATGTTATGATCTACCCTAAATGTTGCAATCTGATTCACATATTTGTTTACATGTGCATTACATGTATTCTGAACAAAAATTTAATGCATGCGTAGTGACCGGAGAAAACCACTGCGACATGAGACGTAAATAAATACGCACATTTGCAAGACCTAAAGTGTATGTAAACATCATACGCATCACAGCACTCTGAATATGCGCAAGGTATTTTTGAAACCGATTGAGAATAGTTACAAGAGTTGACATTATTTTTTTCACATTTCCGCGGTTCTTAGAAGCGGAAGTTGTCATAGTTGGGTAAACTGCTGTAGCGGTGAATGGGAGACAGCAAATATAATTTATGTAGTTCCAAAATCTGATAGAGTTTCCACGACTTTACAAAAGAGGGAAAAATGGAAAGCTTATTGATTACGTTGGTCAGAAGAGAGGAAGATGTCAAATTTACAGCCTCGCAGCAGCATTAATTTGTTTAGAGTTATATAACAATATATAGCGTTATAAATGTGAATTAAAAAAAATGAAAATATGAAAAACTTGATAACTTTGGAAACTAGTCATCACAGTCTGTGAAAAGGGTCCATTATTTTGGGACTACTGAAATAGTCCCCACCAATCTAACAAATTTTTTTCAGATCGAGCTCAGTGGATCAATAGAGAGGTTTACATGAAGGATCTTCAAGTGGACTGAGCCATCAATCCAAATTATAAAAGGATTATTTGGGTGCATGTAAATGTAGCTACTGAAATCAATTCAGATTTGTTTAAATTTATATGCCATTAATGCTAAAGATACGTTTTTGCATGTCATGAATTGTACTGATTGTGACCCTGAGGTCAATCTACTCATGACTATTAAGAGAATATATTATATATTGTAGGGGTTTCAAAATGGAGGGATGATATGACTGTGCACTGTCACACTCAAAGAATTACTTTTTTCTGCTATGCAAGTCTGAGGGAAAGAACACAGCATGTGTGCTCCAGTTAGTGGGTGTGGGAGGGCTAGGACCTACGGCGAGAGGCTGAAACGAGACCTATCAGGCTGGCTGATGGAGGCCTGTGCATGTCCACAGAGCAGTATCAAAATGGGGGAGGGGAACATGAGTCTGACTAGAGGAGGGGAAAGAGGATAGATCATGAGAAAGTCTGTGGGGAAACTCTATATTGCCTCCTACAGTCACAGAGGAGCTCTGCCACTTCTGGTGGAGAGGGCCTGGCTCTCAGTACAGAAACACTGCTGCACATGCCTGAAATCTAATGTTTCTTTCGAGCTATTCTGTGATGTCAAGGAATAGCCTGGTCAATTAAAATGAATTCATATTAGAAGGAATATGAACACATTGACCAGTTTTGTGGTTGTTACCATAGTAAAAAAAAATTTTTTTAATTATATGAAATGTATAAATCATATAAAATGTACTAAAATAAATAAATAAATAGCCTATTTCTAGTTATTTAAATAAGCACAAAATAAAATAATGTTCAAGAACTTCAAAATCCAGGCCTCTGGTGTCAAAATGATGGATTTGTTTAAATGAATTATTAAATGTCATGAAGAAGAATGATTTACCATACAGTGACCAGTTATGTGGCATGTTGTCACAATAAAACCATTATGAAGCAAAGAAATCATAAACCAGCAAATATGCAGGTGGTCACAAACAAAATCACCAAATCACTATAGCTTTTGATTAAAATCAACCATTTTTTTATATAGTTATCTCTTATCTGAATGTATGTCAGTATGATTTTAGTAGGCTATGTTCACATTTTTACCAAGCACTATGAATGTAGGACTGTATCACTGATACTGATGGTTCAGATTTTTACCTGTGCTGCTAAAATGCACAAAAAAGTTGTAGACACAAGCATGTAGACATGGTCAAGAGGATCTTCTGAAGTTCAAACTGAACATCAGAATGGGGAAGAAAGGTGATTTAAGTGACTTTGAATGTGGCATGGTTGTTGGTGCCAGACGGGCTGGTCTGAGTATTTCAGAAACTGCTGATCTACTGGGATTTTCACGCACAACCATCTCTAGGGTTTACAGAGAATGGTCAGAAAAATATCCAGTGAGCGACAGTTCTGTGGGTGAAAATGCCTTGTTAATGCCAGAGGTAAGAAGAGAAAGCCAGACTGGTTTGAGCTGATAGAAAGAGCATCTCTGAAAGCACAAAACATCAAACCTTGAAGCAGATGGGCTACAGCAGCAGAAGAACACACCGTGTGCCACCTCTGTAAGCTAAGAACAGGAAACTGAGGCTACAATTCGCACAAGCTCACCAAAATTGGACAATATAAGATTGGAAAAACATTGACTGGTCTGATGAGTCTCGGGTTCTGCTGTGACATTTAGATAGTAGGGTCAGAATTTGGCATAAACAACATGAAAGCATGGATCCATCCTGCCTTGCATCAACGGTTCAGGCTGCTGGTGGTGCTGTAATGGTGTGGGGGATATTTTCTTGGCACACTTTGGGCCCCTTAGTACCAATTGAGCATCATTTAAATGCCACGGCCTACCTGAGTGTTGTTGGTGACCATGTGACCATCCCTTTATGACCACATGTACCCATCTTCTGATGGCTACTTCCTTAAAATGTTTTTTTGAACATGACAGTGAGTTCACTATACTCAAATGGCCTCCACAGTCTCCAGATCTCAATCCAATAGAGCACCTTTGAGATGTGGAGATTCACAACATGGATGTGCAGCCGGCAGATCGGCAGCAACTGAGTGATGCAATCATGTCAATATGGACATGAAATCTCTGAGGAATGATTCCAGTACCTTGTTAAATCTATGCCATGAAGAAATAAGGCAGTTCTGAAGGAAAAAGAAGGTCAAACCCGGTACTAGCAAGGTGTACCTAATAAAGTGGCTGGTGAGTGCATACTGTAAAAATGTTGGTTTAAGGGATTTGTGTTTGTTTAATTGGATGACTTACTTTATGCCTTTAATACCTAATGATAACCATCAGCATGTTAACATCATGGCTGTTTTTATTTAGTGGAGTTTTCTGCTTGTTTATTTTCAGAAGAAACTGAAAGATGCATTTATTATTTATATAGCTCTGGCTTCTACTTGGAAAAACATGCACATTGATTTGAGGAGCATGTTGTTTCAATTTTTTTTTTTTTTTAAAGAAAGAAAGAAAGAAGAACTGAAGTCTTTTGGTCATGGTCAGAGCACGGCTAATGTAGGATACAAGAGTCAGGGACTGGGTCAGAGAACTGCTGTGAGGAAAATCTGCAACTAACTATTTAAAAAATACTTTGAAAGGAAACTGACAGCATAAGCTTTGCTGAATGCAAAGAGGTCTTTTGACTTCTCAAAACATTCAAGGACATGCTCAAAGGTTGCTCTAGCTCAGAACTGTGTAAAGTATGTTATAAAATCTCGTAAAAGCTTTTTCTTCTGCTCTTCAAATATGAGTCAACATCTGTGTGTCTGATTTTGGAGTAAATGTCCCCAGTCTTTTTCATTCCAATTGAGGTTTTCAGTAATTAACATTTAAGTAATTAACAATTATATAAAATAAATTAAATATAAATAAGAAATTTACTGTGAATTGAGTTTATATATTCAGCATTTCCTTCCAGTTATTTTTAACTATATATTGTTTTCAGTAAGTAACATTTAAGTAATTGACATTTAAAAATGTATTTTATTAAAATTCTACATACATTTAAAATAAAATGGTATTATGATTAGTTTTGCATTAGTCATTGCATTGTATTACTAAACACTGAAATAGTAAACAGTAATTCAATTTAAAATAAAATAAAATACAATTTCAAAATTTCTTGCTGACAGATTATAAATATCAGATTCAGGATGAGGTTGTTGTCTATTATCACTAGATGGCAGTGTTATAAAAATGAAAACCTGCTTTTGCAATGCAAGGCTGAAAACTAAAGCAAGAGGGAAAATAGGAAGAAAGAAGTGTACTAAAATAAAAGAGCTGGTGTAGAAATATGTGTTGGCAGCCTCATGCCCTCATTAAAAGAGCAATTGCTGACTCTTAATATTGTTTCATTCATCAACAGGTAGGAAAAAGTGACTTTTCTGCTTCAACTTTTCTGCTGTATACATGGTATATCAGCATGCCATTTTAATTGGCACATGTAGCACTTCTGTAAGATCAGTGCTGGCTGTACCGATGTCCAGTGGTGTGTTATAGGTCCTGTTGGCCAGCACTGAGGCGGGAGTGCTTATGTAAGGGGAATCTCAGTGGGGCTTTCCATTGCACAGTTGGAAGGTTTTCCACTCTGCTCCTGTTTTGGTCCCTAGCCACAAGAGCAATCTGTGCCCCGCTCCGAGTTCCTGATGGCCGGAACTATAAACATGGCCTGTTTACTGCTTAACGTACTATGATTACTTACATGCACCACATATCTAATATTATATATGTCCTTGACAAAATGTTTTAGAGTATTCCTTTGCTGTCATATTGCAGTTGAAAATTTGCAGTTAAAAAAAAATATATATCGGTGCACTTTTCTATTTGTACGATAAATCAATAATTCAAAGAGTTTTTCAATTCATGCCAATTGATTATTCATTGCATTTTATTTAGAGAGGAGAAGATTGAAATGGAAGCAATGCAATACAAAATTCATTTTTAGGCTTGAGTCATGAATTATTGACAATTTTTTCTCTTTAAAATTATTCACTATCACAGCTTTTGCTCATTATGCAAAATTTCTGTCTATAACTTGGAAGGGGTGATATGTTTCCATCTTTGTTCTCATATCACCTCCTTCATATGCTCCTTTATTTTGCAAATGGGTTTTTAACCACAGAGACATAGTGCATACATTCATTTCAAGGACAGTTAAGAAACCAGGGCCTTGATTATAAACATTTCATAGGTCTCACATATCTGGTCAAAGCTTGTTGCTCGATAGAAACCAGTTTCAATCAGTAACTCTCATACTGCCTCAACATGACTCCGATATTCTTCAGCAGAGTGAAGCAGAGTCTTTCTCCTCTAGAGATAATACAAGCTCAAGGTCAGTGGAATAGTTTGAGGGAAACAACACACAAAAGCAACAGCCATAGACTGAGTTAACGCTAAAAAGTTGCTGATGGTGTGTCTCAGTGTGTGTGTGTGTGTGTGTGTGTGTGTGTGAGAAACAGAGAGAGAGAGAGCGAGAGCGCTAAAGGTTAGAGCTTTTGCTTGCAAAAAAATTTGATGAGCCAAACTGGATACAAAGGAAAAACCTTGAGTGGGACGTGTGCAAATGAAATTTCACGCAGAAACCAGTAACAGACAAATGTCATACAATATGAAGAAGAGACTGATGCCGTCAGTGAATAATTAACATTAATTCTGATAATCTTTGTTTAATATAGCCTAATTATGTATATAGGCTATTGCAATGAGGCACACCACATGAGTCCTGTATTGAATAGCCTATAGTGATCTATAAAATGATCTCTATAATCTCTAAAATGAATCGCATGTTGTAGGCTATTCCTAATTTGTAAAACTGCTTTGGATACAAGTGTCTGCTAAATGAACAAATGCAAATCTAAAGAGTGTTTTAGCAACCCCTGCCACCACTTTACCTGTAGCTATGTACACAATAAAGTGCCTTAAGTGCTTTTGTAAAACAGTCACCACACAATAAAAAGACACCATTTTTAATGAAAAATTTCACTGCTTTCATACCTGTCATATCACGCTGCGCCTCTTGCTTTTTTATCCAGGTAAATCATCGTGGTCATCATTAACAAAACTTAATTTATTAGGCAAAATAAGTCCATTATTCATCTTCAGTTCATAGTTTTCACACCCTTACGTTCACTTAGAGGGCAAATCAAGGCTTCTTTCGCAAAACACTTCGCAAAATCAAAAGTATCGTGCTCCTCTAAAAAACTTTGCGTTTGCTCGCAAAACATGGCCTTCTATCGAAACGTTTGCCTCGTAAAATCACTCAATACCACAATACCACCATGAACTCAAAGTTTGTAGAGGGAACGCAAAGGTTTCACGAGAGAACGCAACAGTTTTGAAACATATTTTTTCCTCCCATCTCATATATTTTCCCCCATCACTATGTCCATTTAAGAGCTCCTACATGAAGGCGTGTTTACACCATGTCGTAATTACCACAATTACGTAATTTTAACAGGTAAAAATCGTTCATGTCCTCGTAGAGCTCGTAATTACAGCTTGTAAGAGTTTTCTGTGAGCTACTTGTACCAAGTGCCCGCTGCAGATTCATTTAGGCATTGATAGTTTTGCTATAGAATAGATACTAAGTCCAAGGATGTGAACAGCTCCGAATAGAGGGGTACAGGTGTTGTGCCGAATTTCGACCCCCTGCCAAATTATTAGCCCCCTCGGTTACAGGGAGGTAATAATTTGGTGGGGGTCGGAATTTGGCACAACACCTGTATGGTGTCACTTTGTAGGCCAATCGGCAGTTAGTGGTTCCCTCGACAAAAACCCAATAGGATTTCCCCATAGGCTTTTGGATTATAGCAAAAAACAAGCTCTGTGGTCAACAAAAGCTTATGATACTTACACGTTTTGTCCATCAAGATAAATTTCAAAGATGAACACAACTTTTATGAATTTTGAGGCCTAAATGCAGTCACCAGAATTAAAAGCTAAAGGTAGGCAAAAAACAAACTAAACCGCGGTCCCATGCCTTCAACGTCGCATCACTAAGCTTCCGACAACTCTTTCAGTTTTTACCTAAAGACATTTTCCCAGAACGTTTGAGTTAGAATAGTTTTTTAAGAGCACAATTATAAGCATAACGAGGCTGTAAAAGTGGACTGAGTTTACCTGTTCGGCATGATGACATTTAATCTCCTCGACAGCCTCTGTATCACATTTAGCCACTTATTTTAGCAATTTAACCAAAAACTTCTGGACGATGGAACCTGAAGTGCTAAAATGCTAACTCGTTTTGGCCTACAAAGTGATGTCATACCTGCACTACTCTATATGCCACGTGTTGTCATCTCGAGACTGCTGAGATTACGACATGGTGTGAACGCAGCATTAGGCTACTACTACTAACCTGATAAATAAAAAATAACTGCTGTGCAGCGGGGAAAAAAACGCAGAGTTTCTATGGGAGTGCAATTTTTTTGTGAGAAGTTTTGTGAGCCTGACACAAAAACTTTAAAATACTATGTATAAATATATATTCCTCCCATCTCATAGTTTTTCCATCACCGTGTCCGCTTAGGGACTCCGTATAAAAGTGGCTAAAAGCTTCTAAAATCACCCTAATTTATTTTATGATGCACCTGCTGGCTGTACATTTTTTTCATCCCCTTTTATGACATAATTTATTAGCCTAAATTATAGGCCTGTTATTCTGTGATTTTAAATATGTTACTCTGTTGGAGTTTAATGAAAGTATTGGAGTTTGAATTTATCTTCGAAGAGATAGACGGCCAGGGACAGAGCGGTAAGACAATTCGCTGTGCTATTTTTACACTTCAACCTCTCCAGTTGTGGGGGGAAAAGGGGGGCAATTGATTTTATAAATCAGGTGTATCTCTTATTATGGGACTAAATGTATATTTTTATTTGCTTGAATAGTGCATGTATGAAACAGTTAAAAAGCCTTTGCAAAACCACCTAGTGAGTGAAAGAATCTCCACTCTGACCCAGTTCATGTGTTCTCTCTTCTGGGTATATCTCTTTTTATTAGTGACCTCTAAAATCTGGGGGAAAGACTGCTCTGGGTCTAGATACATTCATTTTCTAATACAACCTGTGTCTTCTGCATATCATAATACAGATTAATACAGAGATAAAAATGGAACAGAGAAATTCAAGAAGGTAATCAAATATCAATTTATCTTATTTCGGGGTGGGTTGTGGGGGTCTTTCTCAATATCCATGGTGGTATTGGCCCTGGTTAAATTACACATATAGGCCTATGTGTTTTTTATCTATTGAAATTTAGTGCGCTCAGATTATATTTATACTACACACATTCAGTATGGAACATACTTTTTAGCAGTTGTGAAGTAAATATTTATTCAAAACAAGTACATACTCAAGAGAGTATGTGATTTCAGACACAACAAAACAGAAACAGACATGAAACAGGAGATGATGTCATAGAGGTGACTTCTGTATACCCTGACTGTGTCTAGGTCAATAACTCACTTAAAATATCAGACAATTTGATTTATAATTTTGACCCATGTCAAAATTATTTTAAGGAGTATCAAATTTTGTTTTGTTTTTGATGTTATGAGAAACCAACATAGAAAGAGTTTACTAAGAGTTTTATGTTTTTTCTTTTCTTTATTGTGGACTCTCTTATGTCATTGACCCATACCTCTTTCTAGTACAACCACAGCTGCAGTTTGATTGGCCAGAAAAAGGGCACATCTACCAGCTATTTCAGATGTGCAAGTGACAATATGTGTGTGTGTGTGTTCTCCAAAAACTAGATTTCAATGGCCTCCAAGAAGAAAGAGCAGGCTAATTGGAGACCTCTGTCTGAAGATAAGACAGCTTTTGTGCACAAAAGGCTTAAAAATAGTGCATATTTTTGAGATGCTCATAGAAATCCCAATGAAGGCAATACAAAAATCCAGTTTTCAAAATAAATTTCACCTTTTCCAAAATATCAGGCATCACAGAATGTCCCATATTTCTCCTCACCATTATGTCCATGTGATTAATGAACTCCTCCAACTCACTTCAGTCAATGTGAGCTGGGACAGAATCGCTCAAACCAGCTTTCACTGATCGGCCAATTAAGGACTTTCTCTCACGCAAATACGCCACTGTCAATGTGTTCATTTATTGGATCAGTGATATTCAGACACAGATGCTGGACTGGACATATCCCTTTATAATTTACCTCTATACTCAGTTAATGTCAGAGTAATCCCTGCCCTACATCCCCATTCAAATATAGCTTCATAATTAAGGCCATCTAGTACACGTGACCAATAACCCATTAGCCAGGGAACGATTCCTTTTAACTGTATTGTACGATCAGAAAACCTGTACCAGACTAAGCATATTGCGTAACTTGTTTTGCATCTTTTTAGATAAGGATATAGCCTATTTTCTCTGTAGAAGCTTTTCCTTTATGTATCTTTAAGTTAATTCAAGGACCTGCCGTTTCTATTTGTGTTAGATTTGTATTTGAAGACACTTCGTTTTACCCGGTTTCAGTGGAGCATATTGTTGAGAATTACATCCATCTTGCTCATGATCTCTCCAGCAGACACCATTTCAATCTATGTTGTCTTTAAGCTACCGCACATCACAGTTACTGCATGTTTTTATTATATATTTTTGAAGGGTATTATTTTTCTCAGAAGATGGCTTTGTCACACAAACCCAAGGCCACAGTGTGAACTCATGTGGGCGAAAGCCAAATTCCACTCTAAAAGGCTATCTGAAAAAGACAAATGCATGTTAGTTCCAGCAGAGGAAATAACTGTATGATGAATAGCATTGCAACGGCTGCCTTCATCCTTTGATCCTAATTCAGAAATACAGGAACAGATTGGTGTGCGTTTGTAAACCTGCACATACAGATTTCTTATTTATGTGCATTGAACAGATTGTCATTTAAGTCGTGATCTTCTTACAGATTGCAATTACATTTGGGCAATATAATGATTACAATTAAATGGTAATCCATGATACAAGGACACTGTGTAGCTGGTTCAATGGGTGTGCCTGTGGTCCAATTATAGGTTGTCTTACACAGGCCTGCCAGTGGGGCCATTTCCTCCCTTCTTAAAACCCAATAACTAATTATAGAGCTTTTGGTTTTATGGACCATGGGTCAAAGACAAGTCTGATTTAAGGCTTTGTTATATTTTATTTTGGTGTTTTATGTCTTTGCATTCAAGAGAACCAATAAAAAAAAATAGTATTGAAAAGTCTTTATCCAAGACAAAAATTCACTTTGCAAAGCTAGGTTTTTTACATTATCAAAGTCACACTGTATTGGCCTTATACAACAGTTAATGTCTTCAAATCTGATTGGCTGAGTGGCATTTCACTGTCTGTGTATAGACGGTCAGACTGTATGACTGTGTCCGAAATCGCTCATGTTCATTTGTCATACATTTGTTGTATGTTCATTGTATTTATTGTAAGATAACAAAACAACTGGTTGTCATGTTTTTTCACTATTATGTTTATTTATTATATTAAAAATACACTACTGTCTGTCACATTTATTTTATTTGGTTATTTAAAATAACATAATTATTAACAACAATAAACAAGTGTATGAAAATACATTATGTACATAATGTTATGCAGTTGAAAATAATTACTATCAGTCAATCAATCTGTATCATTTCGCTTCACAATATCTTTATGATATATGTACTTTAATTAGCAAAATGTTACTCTTACATTTGAAAAAGTTGTGGGTATAAAGAGTGAAGGAATGTAAGGAAATGATGCTGTTCACTCCAACACCTGATATAGTGCACTATATAGGAAATAGGGAGTGGTTTTGGACGCAGTCTTTATAAGTGAATCAATTGGATTATCCAGGCAAAAAATGTGATTCATTTCATTTAGGAACAAAACAACTGACTGTCTTTATGAATGAGTCACTGAATCATTCATTCAACTGATACCTTCAACATCGCATATTCTTTTGCTTCATAGAAAAACTACTGCTGCCATTTTGTCTTGGTTATTGAATGAAGTGAAGATGACCTCAGAGGACTTCACTATTAATGTTATGTATAATTGATGTTTGTTTTGTATATTGTAGGCTTAAACGATATTTTTCCTTAGCTAAATCTCAGATTAAGGTTATGTACAGGTCAAATTATAAAATAGTTTGAATCAATATTAATTGATATTAAATTGTAATTTCATTTATTTATTTATATTAAGTGTATTTATCATTATTATTGTACAGTCAGTCTGTCACATTATCACAAAATAAAAGACATCACATCATCCCTATATCCATATCTTAAATATCCACAACTGCTCTATGTTGCTAGTCATAAGGAACTCCTTGAGGCTATAAGTGTGTATTTAGCACAATGAGTTTTGATGTTGAATTTCTCTCCACTTTATATTGCATTACCATTAGAGCATGTTACATTTTCTGTTCTGACCTGTCACATAGTTATCATGGAATGACGTGATGGTTGTTTTCTTGAGAAAACAAGAATAATTGAGCATATTCGGGTTTGAAAGCGGAAGCTACACACGCACAGGGTTAGTTCCTGCATAATTACACAGCCATCTGTCCGTATCCTATTGGCACACTATAGACCTGATACAGCATCGCTGCCCTCATCTCTGTGTGGTTCAATGGTTCATCCCATTAAGAAGAGAGTAGCTCTTCCCAGAGAGACATAATGGCTGTAGACTGGAAGAAAGGACTTCTCATTTCCCCATCTGACTGATGAACTTCATAATGGCGTGAGACCATGCAGATTACCAAACTCATCCTTACATGCTGAGATGCCAGTATTATTTCGTTTGTGGAAGACTACTGGTATGTCTAAAGCTTTAATGACAACATAAAACCCCACAAAACTCATTAAGAATATCCAGTATATTATCTTTTGTCACTGCACATTAATGCACAATACTATTGTGCTTTCCTGATCGAGAGCCTATAAAACATGTGAGTAAAAAAACAGAATGAGACTGAACAGGACTTTTTTGCCACCCTACCGTGGTTTTCATCTGATGCGCAGATAATGAAATGATGTTTGTTGCAGTTTAATCCGATGTAGTAATCCTGTCGCTTGCAATCTGCTAGTGCTTCTCAATCCTAGTCCTGGAGGGCCCCAGCTCTGCACATTTTGAATGTGTGCCTTATCTGACACACCCAGTTCAAGTCTTGCAGTCTCTACTAATAAGCCACTGGCTGATATAAAGCAGGTGTTAAATAAAAGAGACACTCAAAATGTGCAGTGCTCGGTGTGTGTGTGTGTGTGTTTGTACAATTATATATAAAAAGAGAGGAATATGTGTTATAGTGTGTTGGCTCTTCTTGATTGCAGGGTCCCACTGATGAAGGGGCCCCAATAAGGTCCAATAGGGTATAGCCAATGGGTCCAGGGAAGAGGTCCACAAAATGTAGTCCCTAAAATTGCATACATTGTGGGGACCGGCGAATACGAGGAAAATATCAACACCATATAAACACAATAGAAGTCAATGGAAACGTCTGTGTGTGTGTGTGTGAGAGAGAGAGAGAGAGAGAGAACTGCAGGGAGGGAGAGATTCAGTGATCCAGATGAAAGCAGAGATTATTTATTTCTCTGGGGAAGAGAGAAAGAGGGAGGGAGGAAGGGACAGACAGCAGCATTGCTCGCATCTTGTCAGAACTGCACCGATCTAATGCGTCTCTCATAAACGAGCCATTAACAGCCGATCAAGGGCTCGCAGTCTTCAAAGTTTGGATTTCCTCATCTATCCCGTGCGTACCCTGTCAACCCGAGCAGGTAAAACAACTTTAGATGTTTTGGTATATTGTCACAGATTTTTGTTTTATGTCTTTCCTTTAAAGCGTTTCCTTTTTATCAAATAGCAGGCGGAACATCTGTTGAAACAAAACAGGACATCACGATCTCTTTCATTTCGACCCATGTTTAAGTTTATAGATTGCGATAGAGTTTGTGAGGGAAACAGTCGTGAAGAAGCCGTGTAAAAATCAACCTGTCGGTGAACATGGTGTGTTGTGTGAGGTTGACATGCTGTTTCTCTGTTTCTCTGCGCAGGATTGCCTCAAGTGTTGCGTGTTTTATTCCTGAAGTAATTCGTGCCCTGACCGCATTTACACCGAAAAGTTGTTTTAACACGTGATTTTCAGGCTACCTTTAAAAAAAGAAAATAGAGTGAGAGAAACAGGTGAGCTTCGCGATTAGCTACATCGTATCGTTGCGTGAGATTTTGGAAACTGTTTTAAGAGCAGGTGATTGGAGTAGCCTAGTGCCGAGTAATGTAACGATAAATAGCCATCTAATCAGAGCGAGAAAGGTTTGAAATAACACATTAATTATTAATAAGGCACATACTATGTTATCGAGTTCCCTAATGGGTTTATCAATGCTTTTTTGTGCTTAGCGATCATTACTCGCTATGGGCACTTGTGTTCTTGTCGCATTTTTTCCTATTGTCATGTTGTCCTTGCCATTACTGAGATATTCATTCATTTATTGTACAAGTAGGATTAACTCTAGAGTGGTTGTTAAGAGCTGAGAGAAATTCTGGGTCATTTGTATACAGCTTTGTTATAGGCTACTTGAGGGCCAAATAAAATGACCTCACAAATATTGTGACATAACATGCTTAACATGTTGAAAACCAAGGACGTTTAAAGTAGTCTTTACTATTTGAAAGGCTAATAAGATGTGTTTCGTTTTAATAAAGCCAACCGGTTTTAGGGGTAGTAGCTATATTAGTATAAAACATTTATATGTAGTTCTCAATAATAGATTGAAAAGTGTGTGTGTGTGTTTTCTCAATGCATAATAAAATATCCACAGACACACAATGACATTTTGTTGACATTTTTCATTTCCATTAGAGTTCCACCTGTTTTGAAAAAGTTACTGACTTTTTCAAAACACATGCAACTTGAATGGAAATTAATAGAAATTGTTTTTGGTTTTGCTAAACTTATTCAAATTTATGTTTGTTAAACCATTGTTTTTTGTTTTGTTTTTTGTTTTTTTGGCGTCCCACACATCTAGTTCTCTGTCATTAATGTTTATTACCAGACCAGAGGTCTTCAACCTTTTTCATGCAAGAGACTACATTTAATGCATCATTTAATTTTTTTACATTTTTTTTAATAAAAATTACTTTGAGAGCAATCAATAATTGGCAGACCCAGTATGGTGCCACCACTACAGTAGAATAACAGACTCCCGGATGAAAACTTGTGGTCTTATCATTAATAGCCCTTTGAAGACATGCCAGCACCGCGTGGCACATCAAGTTCTTTATTCAGTTCTGTCAATTGTTAAACACACTGAAAGAAATACAATGCTTCGTAGACAGAAAATATCAGACAAATTACATCTGGGATCCTAGTTATATCAACATTTCCACTAAACTTCATACATAAAACCATGAAAATTAGGGATTTGGATTGTGTTTAACATTATATAAAGAACCCATCTATTTGATGGCAGTCTTTCCGTTCAGTAACGTCCTGCCTTGCTGTATGAGGATGCAAAGATCACGGTCAAACCTTCTAGAGCTTTCAGCTGCAGGTCGTAGCTGCTGAAACAGACATGAGAGTTTTACCCTGTGCCACACTTAAATAGTCTTTGCAGCCAGAGAGGTGTTTGTGAAAGTGACAGACGCACCCACAGGTGAGCTGTGAACTCGACTGAAATTTTGCACATCCTTTTAACACATAGCAGCATGATGCTGGAATTCCTAGCTAACACTCATTTACAGGATTTCACAAATGCTAAGCCTCTAAAAGAGATCTGTTATAAATGGTTAATGGCCATGACAGACTCCAATTCAGAATGTGCCAAAAACCGGCGGTTGAGCGGGAGAGCAAATGGGCCACAGTGGATTAGCAATAAAAATAAACAAACAAAACAAAAGTTGGTCGTGTGGATGCGGGATGGCAGTAAAAGATTGAAAGAGACATGATGAAATGCAAATACAGTCATTGGTGGTCTAGAAAATGTTGCCTTTTAAAAAAAGGAATCCCCTCAAAATACATATGTTTGGGTAGCATTCAAGACCATTCAAGTCATCAGGGTGTTTTTTTTTGTTGTTATATTTTTGTCCTTCTGCCATTATTTGAATAGGATATTAAAATGAAGACAGGAAATGGTAAGAGAGAAGAATAAGATCAAACTTGGGTCACCCAAAGTGCTGACCATATGTTGGAGCGCTGCCCATAAGGAAATATGGCTCTGACTACAGTGTAAAAAATATCCTGTTAAATTTACCAAAAAGCAGCTGTGGTTGCCAGGAGTTCACCATAAAAAAATATGGTGACAATGTTTTAGTTATTATGGGATGGCATATTGTACACTTTGCCTTCAGAACTGCCTTAATTCTTTGTGGCATAGATTTATCAATGTGCTGGAGACATTCCTCAGAGATTTTGGTCCATATTGACATGATTGCATCACTCAGTTGCTGCCGAGCTGTCGGCTGCACATCCATGATGTGAATCTCCTGTTCTACCATATCCCAAAGGTGCTCTATTGGATTGAGATCTGGAGACTGTGGAGGCCATTGGAGTATAGTGAACTCATTGTCATGTTCACAAAACCAGTTTGAGATGATTTGAGCTTTGTGACATGGCGTGTTATCCTGCTGGAAGTAGCCACCAAAAGATGGGTGCATGTGGTCATAAATGGATGGACATGGTCTGCAATAATACTCAGGTAGGCTGTGGCATTTAAATGATGCCCATTTGGTACTAAGGGGCCCAAAGTGTGCCAAGAAAAAAAAATTCCCACACCATTACAGCACTACCAGCAGCCTGAACCGTTGATTCAAGGCAGGATGGATCCATGCTTTCATGTTGTTTATGCCAAATTCTGACCCTACTATCTAAATGTCACAGCAGAACTCAAGACTCATCAGACCAGGCAAAATTTTTCCAATCTTCTATTGTCCAATTTTGGTGAACTTGTGCGAATTGTAGCCTCAGAGGTGGCACACAGTGTGTTTTTCTGCTGCTGTAGCCCATCTGCTTCAAGGTTTGATGTGTTGTGTGTTCAGAGATGCTCTCCTGCATACCTTGGTTGTAACAAATGGTCATTTGTGTTATTGTTGCCCTTCTATCAGCTCTAATCACTCTGGCCATTCTCCTCTGACCATGGGCATCAACAAGGCACATCTATGCCTAAAAGCATTAAGTTGCTGCCATGTGATTGGCTGATAGATATTTGTGTTAATGAGCAGTTGAACAGGTGTACCTAATAAAGTGGCAAGTGAGTGTATTTTATTTAAACAACTAAAAACATTATCCTCCGGGTTCATAGACAGGGCTTAGATTAAGCCAGTAGTAGGCCTTAGTTAAATTAAGACATTCAATTACCTTTTATAAACTTTACTGGTCAGTGCAAGTTGCTTTCAGTTAAGACAGCTCAAACATATATTTTAGTCTGGAACTAGGCTTAAGTCTTCTCTGTGAAATATACTAAGCCTACTTGGACTATCAGTAACAGAAAGCCACATGATGAATTAGAGTTCATCGTAAGTGACCTGTCCATAAAACATGGCCAATACCCCTATAGAGACGGTGCACACAAAAATAAATGATGCTAAATTATGTTAACTAAATAACATAAAATGTAACACAAAACAACCTGATGTACACGCTGATAACAAAAATGAGAAGAAACAAAACAATATAAAATGTCTTCTGGGAATGTCCTTATACTGTTTTGTTTTTTATTTTTAATTATATGGCAATTCATAGTTTTTACTTGCAAAAAGATAAATAAATCTGAAAGTATTTTACAGTAAAAATATGTATAATGCACACATGTATGGTACAGTAACTTACAATTAACCAACTAACAGGTTTTTACTATAGCATTTTTCACAGTTTATGTCTGTAAAAAATTACAAAAGAATTTTACAGTGTACCTATAACTTAAAGGTAGGGTAGGCAATGTTCCCTATCTGTCACTCACTTCGACATTGTGACAATGTAGTGACACCAGGGGTCGCACTTGGGAGCCCTAAACACCTCTGATACTTCAGAAAAAAAACAATGAGAATTGATGAGTTGAATTTGCATGCCACTCCCCTGGAGATGGCTTGGATCCATTCATTCAGATTTGTTCTTCGGAGCCGAGAACTCCCCTGGGCGCTTTAACAAGCAACTAGAAAGAGAAATGTCCAAAAGAAAATATTCTTTAACAAGAGAGTTTCTCTATAAAAGAGAAATGTCCTCTAAAAGAGCAAACATGGACAAAGAACTTGTTTTTAAAGAGACTTTTTCGCCCGTGTATTTCTGGATGCAATCTACACATGTCTCCATCAGATGCAGTTTGAGAAGGGCCATGCCCATGCTGGAGCAGCTTTTGGATCTGTTGCCACTCTTTCAGCCTTTGGACAGACCTTGTATTTCTACGGGCAGGGGTTCCGTTAGAACAAGTGTCCTGATGTGGTTACAACAGACACGTCCAACACAGGCTGGGGCGCTATATGCTTTCTGATTAAAGTCAGGGAGGACAAAAAACAGTTTGTGTTGATTGTGCCGTACTGGCCCACCTAGACTTCTCGGAGCTCAAGCTCCTCAAGACAGACCCCCTGCCCCCCCCCCTCCCCCCTCCCCCCCTTCCTTCTCAGGGGCAGGGAATAATTTGGCACCTGCACCTGGATCTCTGGAATCCCTGGGCGGGATGCCAGTGTCCCTCCACGAGGTGGCTATATGCTTTGAAGTGCCATCTGTTAGCGGACGGGTGTTGCCTGGCTATCACCAGACCAAGCTCAATTTAAGATTGAACATTGGTCTGGGGAGTCTGCTATGTATTTTCTACTGCACAAGAGGCGTGATAAACAAGCATAATTCAAATGACTCTGTACGCAATTGGATAGTCCTTCAACCAATCAGACCACAAGAGGCGTGATAAACGAGCATAATTCAAATGACTCTGTATGCAATTGGATAGTCCGTCAACCAATCAGACCACAAGAGGCGTGATCAATGGGCAACGACCCATCGCTTCTCTATCCGTCATCGTGCTAATCCCGCCAATAGCGCACCAGGTGGATAAGCCAGTCTGTGATTGGTTCCCGCAAAAGTGTAACAGAAGCAGTAGAAATGAATGTACAGGTTTCCAGACTGAGTTGCAGGGCGAAATCAAATCGCCGGCAGATCAGGCTGGGTTTACCCAGTCTAGGACTGGTGTTCTTTCAGAGGGAAGACCCACAGAGATGCGCAGTCAGATCAGTGCTTCCTTCCTGCAGAAGAAGTTGAAGAGGTGGCTGTCCCCTCCACCTTAAAAGTGTATGTGGCTGCTATGTGGCACAACACAATGCAGTGGACGGTCAAGTCAAGTCACCTTTATTTATATAGCGCTTTTTACAATGTCGATTGTTTCAAAGCAGCTTCACAGTGTTAAACAGGAAAATAATGCAACAGAATTTGATTCGGCTGTACAGCCGTTCTTGAGAAAACGCTTATTTTAATGATCATATAGTGTCAATGCAGGCAGATCAGTAATATAGTTGAAAATGTAGTGTCCCCAACTGAGCAAGCCAAAAGCCAAAGACGACAGTGGCAAGGAACCAAAACTCCTTCAGGGGCCAGAATGGAAAAAAAAACCTTGGGAGAAACCATGCTCAATCGGGGTGCCAGTTCTCCTCTGGCCAACGGACAAACAGTGTATGATAAAGATTCTGGCAACATTACAGGTCAGAAGTTATATTAGATCGAAAGATATTCGAAAGATTATTCAAAAGATCGGAGTTGTCACACCGGAGACGGGTTTAATGAGGATGTCGTGTCGATGCGGCATTTACAGTGGGGAGTTTAATTGACACGGTCTCTGCAGATATTTCCGGGTATGCATTGGTCATGTCCTGGCGCAGGTCCACCATCTGATCTGGATACGGCCCGGATCCGGCTGACTGCAGTAAACCTCGAGATAAACAGAGAGACTAACATTAGCGTAGATGCCATTCTTCTTATGATGTAACGAGTACATCAGGTGTTATGGGAAGTGTTCCCGGTTCCGGCTGACCTAGTTAATGCAGCCTAACAATCATTTAACTAAATTGAATAATAATTGATAATGTTCTATGTGTATGCCATAGTAAAGAGATGTGTTTTTAGTCTAGATTTAATCTGACAGAGTGTGTCTGCTTCGCGAACAATGCTAGGAAGACTGTTCCAGAGTTTAGGTGCTAAATAGGAAAAGGATCGACCACCTGCAGTTGATTTTGATATTCCAGGGATTATCAACTGGCCAGAATCTTGAGACCGCAATAGACGTGATGGAGTATAATGCGTTAAGAGATCGCTCAAGTACTGGGGAGCTAAACTATTTAGTGCTTTGTAAGTAATTAGAAAGATTTTAAAATGTATGCAAAGTTTAATAGAGAGCCAGTGCAGTGTTGACAGAACTGGGCTAATATGGTCATACTTCCTGGTTTTAGTAAGAACTTGAGCTTTTGCGCTTTGGACCAGCTGCAATTTATTTATTAAGCGAGCAACCACCCAGTAGATCATTAAAATAATCTAGCCTTAACTAACTGTTCAGCATTTTGCATTGAAAGCATGTGCCGTAATTTAGATATATTTTTAAGATGGTAGAATGCAGTTTTACAAATGCTAGAAACGTGGCTTTCTAAAGAAAGATTGGTATCAAAGAGCACACCTACTGACGACGAGGACTTAAGTCATCAAGTGTTAGACAGTATTCTAGAAAAAAATTATGTTTTTTCTGAATTAAGTTGCAGGAAATTACTAGTCATCCAATTTTTTATATCAGCTATGCATTCCGTTAATCTTGTGAATTGGTAAGTTTCGTCAGGGCGTGAAGAAATATATAGCTGAGTATCGTCAGCATAGCAATGAAAACTAACGCCATGCTTCCTAATGATATCTCCCAGTGGTAGCATGTACAGGGTGAAAAGCAACGGTCCTAGCACTGAGCCCTGCGGTACTCCATACTGAACTTGTGATCGGTGTGACATCTCTTCATTTACTGATACAAACTGATAACAATACAATGACACTAATGCCAACATAATTTTCGAGTCTATTTAAAAGAATGTTGTGGTCGATAGTATCGAATGCAGCGCTAAGATTGAGTAACACTAATAGAGATATACAACCACGATCAGATGATAAGAGTAAATAATTTGTTACTCTGATAGTCTCAGTACTGTGATACGGTCTCAACCCTGACTGGAAATCCTCACAGATACCATTTCTTTCTAAAAAGGAGCATAGTTGTAAGGACACTGCCTTTTCTAGTATTTTTGACAGAAACACTACATAACGTTACGTAAAGCACCAAAACTTCAAAAGAATTATATTTGAAACTAGACTTCTGAGTAATACTGAAGATAATATTATAAATTATAGCAAATTATAGTAACAATAATCTTGAGGGGTGGACTCATTTAAAGTAATGTAATCATCAGGTTTTAGCCAGGTTTCTGTCAAACACAGCACATCTAGATTATGATCTGTAATCATTTCATTAACAATAAGTGCTTTTGGGGGAAGGGATTGAATATTCAGCAGCCCGAGCTTTATCATTTGTTCATCTGTATTATATCTGTTTCTTTATTTGTTGGACATCAATTAAATTTTTGCCGTTAAATGGTTTTGATGTTTTTTTTGTATTTACTAATTTGTGGAACAGACACAGACTCCTGTGACGTGAGACAGCTAGCAGACGGTCGGTTAAGCCAGTCCGTCTGCTTCCTGACCTGGGCCCCAGTTAGTCAAGGTTCAACTCTAAGACTATGTGCCAAATTACTAGAGACAAGAGCGGCACCATCCCAGGAAGGATGGATGCCATCTTTTTTTAACAGGTCAGGTCTGCCCCAAAAGATTTTCCAATTGTCTATGAACCCTATGTTATTTTGTGGACACCACTTGGACACCACCACAGACAACCAGCCATTGAGTGATGATAGTCTGCTAAGTATCTCATCACTCCGATGAACAGGGAGGGGACCAGAGCAAAACATTTTTGCTGCCATCGTACTTGCAAGGTAAGTCCTTAAGAAAATGGTAAGTCCTTAAGAAAACACGACCTGATTATCAGGTTCCTCAAGAGGCGCCAGGAGGTTAAGTCCTCAGAGACTGGCTCCACAATAATGCTAAGCAGCCATGAACCAAAGAGCTTCAGACGCTCTGAGCATCTCTTCTGTTTTGGAGGACAGCTAAAGGGGAGAATTGTCTTCAGACAAAAAGAGAGATTGGCCCACTTGATTGTGGATGCCATTTCTTGGGCATACCAAACTCATGGTGCGTCCATGCTCCACTAGGAGTGTTGCATCCTCCTGGGCACTGGCAAATGGTGCCTCTCTAAACAGACATCTGTATAGCAGTGGGCTTGGCTACACCTAATACCTTGCGAGATTTTACAATCTCCAGGTTGAGCTGGTTTCGTCCTGAGTGTTATCAGGTATGAACAGGTACATTTCGGGCAACTGGCTGGGAGTACTACTTGCACACAGCACCCTTCCACTCCCTGAGGTGTTAACATACACTTTTTTGGTCCATGTGAGTTTCTTGTTCAGCAAACCCTGGACATCTTTCTAACCTTCAGCACCTATTGGTAGCCAAATTCAGCGGTAGAATTCTCTACCAGGTCCATTACTCATGGTATGCCCCTTTTCAGGTGAGTCTGTGAAATTGGGCTAAGTGCTCCATACGTGCTGATTCCCTCCATGTTGGGTTTCCCTGTCGCTAAACCCTGTCTTACCAGTCACTGTGTCTGTAGAGCTCACCCCTTTTCAGGTAGGACCTACAACAAGGACTTTCTTCCATGTGTGGTACTTTCCGTTCAGTAAGTCCATGTGATGTATTCTCCACATGCTAATATAATATTATAATAATAATAATGTGGTCTCCGTAGTATCCTTTCTTCTACAGAGGAGAAAGAACACTTCCCCAGTGTTAACTCTTTGCCTGCACAGCTGTAAGTTTAACCTTATTAAAAAAAAAAAAAACACAAAAACAAAACAGAAATGGTCAAGAAGTGGCTGAAGCAACCTATTCCCATTGTAAGTACTGTTCTCTGTCCCTGCGTAGTATGAGGGACTATGTGGCTTACGTGGAGCATTGGCAAGGTTACGATGTAGCAAGTGAACTTGTTACCCAGCACACAGCAGCTTTCCGACACCTGCACCGACAAACTGTGTAACATTTTTTAACTTGTTGTGCCTTTTTCTATTGGGAACCCTAACCTAACCCTAACCACGATTGTGTCCCTCTTGCCACAACACTGAACTACCCGCTAATCAGAGGTGTTTGGGGCTCCCAAGTGTCACTACATCGACACAACTTCTCGTTCCCTCCATCAGGGAACGGAGATTACGTCCAATCATTGCATTCGGTCCAAATGATAGGATAGGATGTCCTACCTGCCTGTCAACCTGTATTTACATACCTCCGCATACCCTGCTCGCACAGACATCACACACCATAAGTGCATTCCGTGAGGCTAAAAAAAAATCGCAAAATTGTAGACAGACAGTCACTGAGCGCCGCAAACAAACAGCACCTCACTTATCACTAAACAATCACTTATGCTGTTTTCCCTGCCATCTATACAAATGAAATGGACTGCTCTTATTGGTTGATTCACTAAGTGACTCACTTTGACTGTTGCATTTAGGAACTACTTGAAAAAGAGAATGGAAAATGGCAACAAAATGTATATACTAAACAACAAATGTGTATATGCGAGGAGGTCAGAAGGTTTCTGTGTTTGTACAACTTGAAACAATATAAACATGACACAACCTTCCTATGTGACTCATTTATTTATCCATACTAATTTATGGTCAGTAAAGTATACTAAAAAGCTTAGAACAATCAACTGTGTGCAAGACAACAGCAGACAAAGCAAACCCCAGATTTTAGCATGATATTTTTTCAGCCGTCTTACTAAAGATGCATATCCTCCCATCCAAAAGGGTTAAATCTGTCTGATCGGGGGACTCTAACAAAGGTGCCAATGAAATCAAGTCAAGACAAGCATCCAGACAAGATTAAATTCCCAGCTGAGGTTTCCAAGATGCCCATGAACGTCACTCCATCTTTTTACAGGCACTCTGTTGATTTTGGCTTAAAATTACATTAGACATGATCAAAACAAATGTAACATCTTAGACACTGTGCAAGACACCCATTCACTGTTATATTGACATAATGGTGCATTGAATTCATATAAAAGCACCCCATAGTTCACTGATATGCCAAATGTCAGCATCATTATCTGTGTTTGGACGAAGCTCTGAATCATTTTAGCCCCCATCCTGGGTTCTGTCACCTCCAGCTACTCAAAAAATTACACCATTTATGAGAGTAAGTGCTGGCAACCCTGAGCTAGACAGAATGGCAAACCTCTGCGAGAACATAAGCTAGCGAGTTCACATTTTTCAAATGGCTTGTTATCACAGTGTGGAAACATTACATACTACAGTCTCCATAACACTAGTGGAGGGAAATCACAATCAATGAGTCACAAATAAAGCTTTATATGCAATCGGTTATTTATAATCATGCTAATGCCCATTAGCACTGTGTCACACAACATTGTTTTCACCTCTTGGATGGTGCCAATTAAGTGGTTACTTGATTTTGGAGATTTGTCACAGCAGCTACCCCCAAGATCTGAGAAAAATATATTCAGCGAAAAATAATACATACATGTAACCCACCAAATGAGCATTATACAAAGCCTTTCTCTTCAGTTTCTAACCAGTGCAGCATTCAATCCGAGTCCTGTGGGCCACCTTGATGCTAGACCACATATAGCTAACACTTTCAAGTTAGATTCGTACCTTTTGCCCACACACTACACACCTCCCACAGATGCGTTTTGTAAATGGACGGGTGTATTTCAGTACTCCAGGCGTCTAATTCTCTTGTCCAACATTCAGCTCATAAGCTCAGATGTGCTGTTTGCAGTTTTAAACAAATGAAGTAAACACGTGTTAATCATATCAGCCTACAACAAATGAGCTATTCTACTGGATGGATTTGTAATCTCTATAAACACCCTCCCATAATGATGAATGAAATAGGATTCATAAGAAGCTTGTGAAACATATTCTCATAGGTTTTATAGCTCATATCTAATCAGCTTTACAATAACTATAAAATTGTGATTGGGACTGTTTTATGTGCAGCCTGTATAGATACAGGGTGCTTTAAGAATAAACTTAGCTGCTAACACACAAGCCACTCTGATCTCATTAATATTTTTATGTATTCATACAAAATGGTGACATATGCATTGTTTGGATATATACAATGAAACATATTATATGGATGTATTGACAGCATCTAAAACATAAATGTCTTTAGAAGTGTACAAATCTTTACAAATCCTTTATATTATATTTATTTGTTAATATTATTGAAATATGAAAACATTACATTACCGCCATTCATAAATCCTCTCCCGTGGCCTCATGGGATAGTAAAGTGCCCATCGTATGCACACTTCACAATTTCGCCAAAAGAACTAGGTCATCCGGGTACTTTTTGCCTACTCTGAGAATTCGGACAAACTTCTTTTGTCACATACTGTTTTTCACCTACTATGTAGTAGGGAAGTATGTGATTTCAGATGCAGATGTCTCTGAATCATCTGTGTATTTGACAAATATTGCATTTATTTCACTTCAGCTGTGATCAAGTATGCAAACAATGTGAGCGTCACTACGGGAAGCAGAAAGTGTCCAACTTCATGTCTCCGTTTTCAGCTCCTCCCCGTCTGCAAGCGGCAACTCTCGCCAATCGGTTACATCCAGCTGCAGCCGAAGTCGAACGCACCTTATAGCTGCAGCCTGGAGATCTCCAAATGGGGATGGTAACTCCAAAATGGGGTGGGAAATCCAAAATAGGTCGTGGCTTCCTCCCATTGACAGACACCAATTCTAAAGATTTCACTGGTCATGTCAATCACAGTGCTGATTTCCTAAACAATGCTACAACAACTGCTAACCCCTAAACCTATCTTAGGTAGGTAAACCCTACCTAACCTTAACCAATGAAATTGACTGCAGGGCGGGATTGGCGCTGAATAGCATGCTAAAGAAATTCCAGCTTATATCGTTGACCGGAGATTCAAACTCCAGTCCGAACTCCACTGCCCACAAGCACCAGGCTCCTCTCTCACAGAGCATATTTATTTATATAGCATATTTATTTTTATAGCATATTTTATAACTTTTTGTTTTAGATCAGAGAAACAATGTTTCATTTTCAAACTTTTATTTTTAAATGTAAGTCAATGACAATTGGCTGAAGCCAAAGCCAATTGCGTGCCCCCTTTTGAAGGGTTCTGCCCACTTTGGAGTTCATGCCCATTTTGGAGCTGTCCAGTCTGCAGTTATACCTACTTGCCAGTACAGCAATTACACCAGATTCCCTGTTTATTCAGACACCTTTATCCCCATGGACACTTTATTCCCCTTTTTGGACATTTTTTGTTTATTTTTATGTGATGCATCTCCGGGGCTGCATTTTCAGGACCGTATTTCTAGGACCGCAGTTCTAGGACCCTAGCAATGATTTAGTTGTTTAATTGATTAAGTTTAATTGATATATTGTCCTAACCAACCTCTAGCCCTAAACCTACCCATTGGTAACCCTGTTGAAATATTTAAATTAATTTAAGTAATTAAGTTTAAAATGGCCGTGCCTGCTATTTGGAAAAAGTTTGAATCAGGTCTCCTCTGTTGGAGTACAGTTGGCTAGATGGCGCTGTCACAAAAAAACTAGGGTCCTAGAAATGCAGTCCTGAAACTGCAGCGGTGCTAAAAGTGCAGCCTCCGGTATTGCAGGCAGATAATATTGGACAGGCCGGACGCCACACCCACTGTGTCTGTCGTTTGCTCCTCCCACCACAATACCATAAAACCATCCCATTAATTCCATAAATTCAATATTTTATTAAACTACAATATTCTATTGGAAACATTCTTAAGTCTCTAATTGTTAGTTTATACAATACTTGTGTTTTAGATGCTGTCATACTAAAAAAGGAATCCACACACCAAACAGATTCAAAGTAGAAGGACTAAAAGGTGTTTTTTAAGGTAACTTTTTTGTTTGTTAACTTTGGTATTCTGTTTTCACTTTATATGAGAATCTTCAGTAAAATACTACTTTTTTTTTTCATGTTTTGTTTAAATAAATCTACGCATCCAGAAAATACTTTTCATGTACAAATTGGCACAGGACTTTGGATGCTATGCTGGTTAGATGCTATCAATACATTAAAGGGATAGTTCACCCAAAAATTTACTCACCCTCAAGTTGTTCCAAACCTGTATGAATTTCTTTCTTCTGCTGAACACAAAAGAAGATATTTTGAAGAATATGGTTTACAAAACAGTTGATGGGCCCCATTGTCCATAGTATGAAAAAAAAAAAATACTATGGAAGTCAACTGTTCGGATACTGACATTCTTCAAAATATCTTCTTTTGTGTTAAGCAGAAGAAAGAAATTCATTCAGGTTTGGAACAACTTGAGGGTAACTTGAGTAAATGATGACAGAATTTGTATTTTTGGGTGAACTATCCGTTTAAAGGATTAGTTCACTTTAAAAGGAAAATTACCCCATGATTTACTCACCCTCAAGCTGTCCTAGGTGTATATGACATTCTTATTTCTACACAATCTGAGTTATATTAGTTTTTTGAGCTTCAAACTCGTGAGCCTATATTTACTGCCATTATAAAGCTTGGAAACATTAGGATATTATTAATATAACTCTGATTGTTTTCATCAGAAAGAAGAAAGTCATATACACCTTGAATGGCTTGAGGGTGAGTAAATCATGGGGTAATTTTCATTTTAAAGTGAACTAATCCTTTGATAATGTCAATGTATGTGTGCTAGAACAATGCTTTACATACAAATACATGTGAATACTAATGACATATTATAAACATCCACACTCATTTACCAATTAATACATTAATGAGCTTGGGGACACATATTATGTATGTTTTAACATTCCTGTAGCTCAAACAGTAGAGCATGTTGCTAACAATGCCAAGGACATTGGTTTAATTAAATGCATGATAACGTCTCGGTTACGTATGTAACCTTGGTTCCCTGAGTAGGGAACGAGACACTGCGAACCGTCGCTATGGGAACACCTTCGGTGTGACGAATGTCTGAAGCCCTTATACCATCACAGCAATTGATTGGCTAGTGACGCTTAGTGCCACTTTAGGAATACGTCATGTATGCTTATATGCATGTATGCTTAGACGCCATTCCTCTGGTCGAATGAGCATGTAGCCCTAGAGGCGAAGTGAGCCCACACGCCTCATAGGCCGCCGAAATAGTCCACATTTTCTGAAAGTCCGAGGAGCTAAGGCTAGTCCGTATGGAAGGACACGGTACTGGTAAGCTTTGCCCTCGAAAGCAAACTTAAGGAACTTCCTGTGTCTCTTGACGATCTGGATGTGGAAATACGCATCCTTAGATCGATAGTTACAAACCAATCTCTGGTTCAAACCTGAGACAGAATGGATTTCAATTAGCATTTTGAATTTGCTGACTCTGAGCTCAAGATTCAAACGACGCAAGTCCCGAATCGGACGCAATCTACCATCCTTTTTGGGCACCACAAAATACCGGCTGTAGAAGCCTGCCTCTGCCTGAGCGGGGGATATCTCTTTAAGCACCCTTCTCTAAGAGAGACACAATTTCTTGTCTTAAAGCCTGGTATGGTGCTCGTCGATGAGGCCTTGCCTAAAGCTGCCCGAGGCGCATTTAGCGGCGGAACAGTAAAGGCCGGAGCCAGAAGGACACAATAAAAGAGGCGAATACGCTTGCGCAGTGGAGGGCCTCACCTCCGGGGACGAGCGAGCTGTTCAGGAATTATTCTTGGGGACCTGAGAACGAGAGGCTTTGGCCGTCAAAGTCAGGTCAATTCTTCTACGTTGTTGCTGTCGAGCTGGTGGGCGAGTCCTAGGACCCCAGTCTCTGCAGGGGGGTTCCATAGGTGAAGGTTCATTTTGCTGTGCCTCATGGGAGCGCTTGAAGGGAGGATGAGTGTGAATGAGCTGGAGGCAGTTGCCGTTCAAACTTCCTGGACCTGCGCGGGATGAGTTGGCAAATACGGCGGACTGTTGTCTAATGGGAAAGATTTCTCTTTTTCTTTAATGTCAGTAAGATTAAGCCAAAGGTGGCGCTCCACTGAAACCATTCCCGCCATTGACCTGCCTACTGCGCGGGCGCTATGTTTGGTAGCTCTCAGCGCCAAGTCAGTTGCCCGCCTGAGCTTACGGCCTCAGGAGTCATGCCTTCTCTCTCATCTAACTCTTTCAGTAAGTCAGCTTGATAGGCCTGAAGCACAGCCATAGAGTGAAGGGTAGCTGCTGCTTGCATAGCTGCCATGTAGTATTTTCTAAGCAAAGAAGACGTAATTCTGCACGGTTTGGAAGGCAGCAGGGGGCGTGACTTCCAGGATGGAGCTGAAGTCGGCGCTAGATGGGCTGCAAGAGTTTCTTCGACGGCTGGCATCATCGCATAACCATGATCCGCTATTTTAGAAATGGTAGTGAAATCCGCGGCCACGAGATTAGTAATGCGCGCCGAAAATGGCTGCTTCCAAGACTTCGAAACCTTGTGGTGGAGGTCTTGGAAGAAGGGAAGAGGCCTACGGGGCTGGGTTGGTGTACGACTTGTGAAAAATCGATCGTCCAACTTAGATAGAGCCTGGTCTTGCACGGGCTCGCTATCCCATTCCAGCCCGAGCGGACGCGACCGGGGGAGAGAGAGAGAATCAGTCTGCTCACTCTCCATGCGCTCCGACTCGCCAACTTCATCCCAAGCGTCCATCTCATGCGGTGCCTCGGCGGCCGCAGAAACAGAGAGGCGGGGATTAGACGGGTGGCCTTTAGTAAAGGCGGTGAGCCTCGAGCGCAGCACTTTCAGACGCAGGCTATCGCATTGTTGACAGTCAGATAGGACGAGAGCACAGAAAGATCCGCTTCCTGAAGGAATAAAATCTGACGATATGACGCCTAGCGTGCATATAAGCATACATGACGTATTCCTAAGGCGGCGCTAAGCGTCACTAGCCAATCAATTGGCATGATGGTATAAGGTCTTCAGACATTCGTCACACCGAAGGTGTTCCCATAGCGACGGTTCACAGTGTCGAGTGAACCTATGAAAGGGAACTGATAAAATACAGAATTTGAATAGAGTGTCAGTTTGGATAAAAGTATGTTTGTATGTGCATTAAAAGAAGAATGATGGAGGGGTGTTGCTTTTAATTGTTGCTTTTAAGTTGCCCATTACCCCAGCAGATGTCGTCATCATGCCAGCTGAGGTTCTTCTCCACAGCCGTTCAGTGACCCTGTTCTGATGGTCATAAAGAGTTAAGCTCTGAGTTTACAGCACTGCTGAGATGCCATGATCTGCTGCAGCTGTGTTGAACACCAATAATTTCCACCCCCTGTAGCACTCTTCACTAACATATTAAAGAAAGATAATACAACATAATTATTTTTCACCAATATGCATAGGCTACAAAGGATGAGTTGCTCCCCTTAAGGCCACAGCCCAGTCATAGAAGTGCCATGATAGCCCCTTTAGCAAAAACTAACACAGGAACAGAGTGGCAATTATACTGTAATCGAGATACACCGACAACTAAGCCATTACGAGGATCATGTGAGTCTTAACGCACTCATTCACACTCAAAACATTCTCTTTCTCTCCATCAAATTACTTTTAATCACCTACATTATATAATTTGAAGCAGAGGCGCTTTCCACCAACTCCACCTCGCTTAGGCACCTTTTTCAGAATAATTTTGTTTCCGATTGGATGCAAAATAGACAGAACATCTTCCACTTCACCATTTGTGATAAAACAAAGCAAAAAAAAAGAGAGAAAAATAATAGTGGTTGGGCGGGGAGCAGGGCTTTGTGAGCAAAATATGCAAGTTGAGGCTTTCCGCATCACAATGAAAGCTGGCGCTTTTGTGTGCGCTTTTGTGACGGGCGATGCTTTCTATTACATTCAAAGTGTGGTAAATACATGCGGGATATGGGAGCAAACATAAATCAGTGATGAGGACTCTTCCCTGTAGCCTCGTTTTGTCTGCTATTACCCCCAACTTGAGGATAAAGAGAGATGGAAAAAGAGAATGGAGAATGAGCTGAGGAACAAAAAGAGATGAAGCCTTTGCCATTGAAATCTTTATTCTCATTATGACAGTGTTGTGCTATACACGTACTCTTGTCATTTTAATGCTGTCCCACACTGAGCCACTTATCTTCCTCTTTCTGTTTATTTATGTAGGGAGGAGGAAATAAAAAGAACTGGAAATTAAATTACTGCTGTTGGTGTTATAATATAAATGTCTGATAATCTAATTCTATTTAAAGACAGTGATAAATCACTGCTCTTAAAAAAAAAAACTGATATCCTTGAACGGGCAGGGTGTGTTATTCAGCTTACCACAAAACATTGGGCATGTGAAAGAGCTGGTGAGCACAATTTGGAGCCTTTTTCCATATTTTAAAAGAAAATTGGGTAAATTGTAAGCCATCAAACAGAATTTGTGTGTAATTTCTGCACCTTTGTTGGCACCAAACTGAACTTATCACGCTTTAAAAGCATTACTGAACAATTATACCTCAACAACTGTTACCAGCCAAGATTTTGCTCAGCAATTTTAAGGAAATTTTAAAATGTTCTTTAAATCTGTCTTTAAATAAAAAAAAATTAAAAAGTTTATGGTCATAGATCAGTGTTATTTTATTAATATTTTTATTTTATTTTTATAAATTTGATTCATATTAAAAAATATTATATCAGTGTTTTTTTTAAATATTAACATTGAGATTTAAGTCGTTTTTATTTTACATTTAATTTTATTAGCTGTTTTTTTATGTCTATATAGTTTTTAGTTTTAGATATTTTAGTACATCAAGTTAAACTAAATGAAAATTTGAAATGAAAAAATTTGAAAGTTTTTTAAAATTAGATTTCAAGTAATGAAAATGTTCATTTATTTCTGTGTATTCTGGTTCTGTGTATCACTGCACAACACCCTTAGCAACCACTCTTAGCAACATAAACATATGTTTGTTCTCAATTGAAATTGTTCATTGAAGCTTACTGTATTATGTAGAAGAGAATTGTGTGAGAGAGATTGAGTGACCAAGTGTACAGATTTAGCATTTTCCTTCAGGTCAGTTCTATGTTCATAATAAAAAAATCCATTTGAATGTCACTGGGATATCTTGTCCTTTTAACAGTTAATGTCCTGAAACTAACAGCGCTAGTCAAAGCATTTGTCAGTTGCCGTTTGATTCCGTGCTCACAGTCCTTTCAATATAAAAGCCTTCGCTACTGAGTTACTCACTCATTAAGACAGTCTTTGCTGTCATCTAATGGCGTAATAATGTAACTTCTGTTGCTGTTCACGGTCAGGGACTATTTTTTCCAGCAGAAGGAAGGCTTTTAGTGATTTTACAAGTTGCATTGCTCCGTGTCTTGCCTAACAACACCCCTTAGCGGTAATAAATTCACTGTAAACCACGGCTTCTTGGGGCTTATTGCTTTATAATAACCCTGTCATGGATTAAATTGTTGTAGAATCATTTAGAACAGTTTTGTTGTTATTATTACTTATTACTTATTGCCATTTTTTCAGTTGATTGTGAGAAGCATTTTTTTTTGTTGCGCTACTGCTTAATTTAACTTTTTTTAAAAGAAAAATATCAGATAAAAATTTTTTTTCAATGTCACACTTTATTCCCGTTTATGTCAGAATACTATCCATTACATTTTTACCATTTTATGAGCACATTTTACTGAAAACCATGCTGCCAGAAAGGAGTCCAGTCAATATCCATGGGATGCTCTGTAAAACATGTCTGAGGCCCTGTTTACACTAAATCCTCATCCATACTGGTTTCCACTGCGTTTCAGAAACAATCTTCGTCCACACTACACGACTGAAAACGCATGTCACATGACCATTCATGCATGCTGGGCATGCGCGTACAAGTATAAACAGTTGCCAATTGCTCTAATAATAGCTTGACTCTTGGGCATGTAGGTCGCTGCAGTATTATAAAATGTAGAGTTTAACTGCACAATGGCTGCTAAAAAGGACAACAAAGTCAGCAAAGCTTGCAGTTCCATCTCCATGTTATTGTTTACACGGTCGTCGAGGCTGGTCTGTTACAGAGCCTTTGAGAGAGACGGCTCTGGTCTGTTACACACACACACACACAATATTGGTTGACACTGGTTGTGTCGGGATGGTAGGGATGTTCAAACCATATTTTTGCATGTTTTTCTGCATAAGCTAGGATGGGAGAAAGTATTTAAATATCAACAAAATTACACATTTTATTTAAATTTTATCGAATTAATGTTGCAACGTAGCGGATGAAAAATCATATTCATTTTTCTTCCAGCCGTAAATAGAAAAGATTGTTTTAATATAGCTGTACAGTCAAACAATGTATTGTTTAAACATTTTCACAATCTGACTCATGTGTACTGTCCTCCTACAGACGTTCTTCGTATTCTGCCCTTTGGCCTCTTGTCTCCTTGTTTTTGATCACTTTGTTTTCCCTCCTTCTCCTGTCCTCCTTTCTGCTGTCTTTCCCAACCAACTTTTTTCTTCAAGAGCATTTACCCATCCGTGATAGCAAGTCAAGTGCTGTAGCATCATACGCACACTCATGCGCACATGTACGCTCTGTTGTTAATGTATTCTGTTTAAAACCCATTCACCCCTCAACACACTTCTACACGCTGTCCCTCTCTGGGCGTACTTTAAATAACCAAACCTTTGATGTCTAATCTAATGTTCTAGATATGTACGATCTGAGACGATCGACTACTACAGTACTGACAGAGAAGAGCTATTGCACAACGCATTATTGGAGTATCAAGCGAATACAATGGGAAGTAAAGGGAAATGAGCCTGCAATGTCTTTCACTGACCTGATTTTAGATAATCCACCTACTTAAAACTGAATCGTCACCCCTAGGTCCTATATTTGGCTGCTTTGTAACCGATGTGCCTTAGGTTAGAGTATGGGAGATGACGCTAATTGCCAAACTGTTAGCGCTGTGAGTTTTTGTGTGTTGGTGTGACAGACGGCCTTGACAGTTTACTGTGAGAGAAAGCAGCCAAACTCTCCAGATGGGTACTTTTCAGTGACTTTCACTTTCCTCTGCAGTCGGCACTTCTGACTTCCATTCAATGTGTTTTTCTTCATGGAGGTAGCACTGTGTTAATTAACATATGAGCTGTAGAGGTGAGCATTTTATAATGTATCTCTTGAGGGGACAAACATCAGAGCCTGTAGTAAAACAAGTTAAAGGGTTAGTTCACCCAAAATTTTTTAATTCTGTCTTTATTTAATCACCTGTTGTACTAAACCCGTAAGACTTTCGTTCATCTTCAGAACACAAATATATATTTTTAATGAAATCTGAGCGACTTCTGTCCCTCCATTGACAGCTACGCAACTACCCCTTTGACGCTTCAAAAAGTTCATAAAGAGATTGTAAAACTAATCCATATGAATTGAGTGGTTTAGTCCAAATTTTCTGAAGCGACTCGAACGCTTTGAATGATGAACAGGTTGAATTTAGACTTTTATTCACATATAAACATTCATCAATTCACACATCAGTTGTGGTAAACGGAAGCTCAATCATGTTTGCTTGATGTGCGAGAACCAATGAGGTTCATTCTCGTGTTATGCAGCATGTTTGAGTTTCTGCAAGAACCAATGAGGTTCATTCTCGTATTACGCAGCACGTTTGAGCTTCCGCAAGAACTAATGAGGTTTGTTCTCGTGTTAAGCAGCACGTTTGAGCTTCCGCAGGAACCAATGAGGTTCATTCTCGTGTCTTCAGAAAATTTGGACTAAACCGGTCAATTCATATGGATTAGTTTTACGATCTCTTTATGACATTTTGAAGCGTCAAAGTGGAAGTTGTGCAGTTGTCAGTGGAGGGACAGAAAGCTCTCAGATTTCATTAAAAAGATCTTCATTTGTGTTCCGAAGATGAAATAGACGATGAGAAAGAGTAATGACAGAATTTTCATTTTTGGGTGAACTATCCCTTTAATGAGTTGATAAGTACCCGTTGCAATAGTGTGGGAATTTTTTCAGCCCAATGGTTAATTTCAGTCTGTGGGCACAAAGAGGATAAATGACGCTGAGAGTTTTCGCAACGTGGCCACCATTATCTTCATTTCAATCATCAGATCTCGCTTCGCAAGGGAGCGGATTTCACTGCTGAATATTTTACACTTGCCTTTCTGTTCTCTCCTCTTTCATTGTCCTGCTCTGGTGCTTTCTTGCAGCTTCTCTGGTCTTCGATCTCTGAAGCTGATGCCTTTAGCAGAGGACTTGTCCCTTCATTACACTCTCCCAACATGTAACTTCTCTAAAACATTCTACAGTAAAGTATGAATTTGGAGTACTGTGGCTGCCTATTATATTTAATGTTTCTTTTTTCTAATCAATGATTTTATTCATTGAATGATTTTAATCTGAGTGCAGTTGAGGACATTGGCTGCACGAACCAAATTTGGCAGCCTGCTGATTGACATTTGGACTATGATGTACTATGATGAGGGCAGGACACATTAGGGCTGGGTAAAACATTTCCAGTTAATCACATCTTGATTTGAACAGACAAAACATCTATGTACTGCGAAAAAATGGACATAAAACACATCTTTCTATTGTTAAAAGTTGTTTATGTTGTTTTGGATGGATGAATGCAATAATATAAGGGTCGATTGTAATCCGATTCATGAACAAATTACTCTTTTGAACTGGTTCTTTGTAGTGAGTCAAAAAAAAACATACAATATGAGCTATAGCAGTATTGTGGAATATAGATCCCATTCACAAACAAATAAATGTCTAGTTCAGTCTAGAAACTAGAGGGCGCAGGCTGATAGGTCCTTTAACATCCAATCTGTATGCAATCACATCATTACCGCATGACACAAGCTGATTGGCCTCTGCTCATAGCTTAGAAATCTAGACACACCCTAGCAGCAGCAAATGTAATTTGCAGCCAGCATCGTCTAGCAACTGTCCGTTGGCTTGCGAGCTTGAAAAACCAAACTCTAGTCAGGCCAATCACATTGTGTATAGAGTCGGTGGGTGGGCTTAACGTAATGATGGCAGAGTTGCGACGGTTCCGTGTGCTACTTGAAAACAAAGAAGCTGGCGAACAGCGGTCTTTCGAATCGGCTTTGACCGCGACTCTGGAAGACTTGGAGTTAAGCTTTTCTTTGAGAAAAGAACAAAGAATGGCACTGAAGTCATTCTTAAAAAAGGAAGATGTGTTCGGAGTTTTGCCGACCGGATACGGCAAAAGTTTAATCTATCAACTAGCTCCGCTTCACCTTCTTCATTGTTTTGGTTGGTTGTAGCGCTATCCTATTGCGTGCAGAGGGAATTTGAAAGACAGCCGTTTACCCCGCCCCTCGGATTGAACCCTACCAATGGTGTGTTCCCAGACCCCACATCTTGATGTGGGTCTGGCTTGTCAGGCTACTCTGCTGATCCTGTAGCCAGGAAATCTGCATTGACACTCTTTCCAAGGACACATTTATACACATTCCCTGTTATTGTTAATTTTAGTACATATTTCCAGTTTTCCTGCGTGGCACATTTCCAGAAGGCCAGCAAGATTTTCATTTGAAGTTTGGTCCCTTTGGAAGTCCCTTAATATTTCATACATCTATTCCAGCCACTAACTAATTACCCCAGTACAGTATCAAGCCCTACAGTACAGAGCGAGAGATGAAACTGTGCTTTTGAATGACTGAAGGGGGGATGGAGGAACACATCACCATTAGTTTAGCTGGAGAGCTGTTGTGGCGTGCAGTTATGCTGGAATTTTCTCTGTTTCATCGTTTGAATGTTATTTCACATAAGCATCTGTACATCATTCCAATTTGTATAGATACTTTCAGAGTCTATGCAGTCAAACGTGTTCATAGAACTTAAATGATTAAAACATTCAAGGCAATAGTTTTCATGTCTTGTTGAGTTTAAATAATTAAAAAATATATATATTTAAAGTTCTCATGATGTAAAATCTGCCATAAATGACCATATAAGAAACTGTAACAAAAATATTCCAGACAACGCATTTCAAACATGGCAGCAAAATCAACAACAGTAGTGAAAATTAAACTTACATTATGTATGTCCCAGTGCATGCTGGGAAGAGGGTGCACGGGACCGAACTACAAAGCATTTTTTAGGTTAGAGATATTTGACAAAAAAAACATTAATCATATATAATTTATAACAAAAAGCCGCATTTAAATACAACGATTACTTTATTTAATTTGATAGTTGTTAGAATTCAACTGAAAAAAGCCTAGTATACCATTGGTAATTTTTCATGATTATTTCATGCATTATTTACTTGATCTGTGAATCATTTTTGGAGTGTAGGCTACATGTTTTGTTTTGTTTTGTTTTAGTTCATTGTCATGAAGAGACTTGAAGTCAAAGCATTTAAAACAACAAGCATTGCACTGATGCCAAGCTGTTTTCTCTTGGTACCTTTCACTTAAATGCTTTCAGGTATTTTTTTTCTCTCTCTCTCTCCTTCATCCTTTACTTTTAACCTTCTACTTTGTTCACTCCATCCCTTATCCCCGCTGTCTTCTCTATTTCACTCGCTTGTTCTTGCTCTTTCTCTCTCTTTTTCCCTCTGATTTTCCCAGGAGCCCAACTGACCTAATTCTCCTCCTAAGACATGGCTGCACTCGCATGGGCGCAACACTGTTTCTCACACTCGCATCTTTCGTATCCCAGATTCACCTCACCTTGTGAAAAAACAATATTTTTTATTTCATCAGCTGTAGTAGGTCCATGCATTGTCCTCATTAAACTACCATGAAGCCATTTTTTAAATTCACAGCAACTTCAGCAAGGTGTTAGCAGTTTAAAACTTTGTTTCTTTACTTCCTCAGTGAACCCATTACTTATGTTTGTTGCCAAGTTCTTCATTAGCTTGAAGACCTTTCTGATAGGGAGGTCTGATTAATGAAGATTAAAGCAGTGGTTCTATTTTGGTGGGTCACTCACAAACCAAAATGTGTCAGAAGTCTGTTCTGGTTGGTTAGCAAAATAAATAGACCTAGGCTTATTAACTTTTAAAAATGTTTCCTATATCTGTTGTTATTGACGTCAAACCCATGTGTCCAGTTAAACTCAAATTCACGTTTCACTTGGTAGAACCAGTGATCGACAGCAGCATGGCTAAATGTCTACATTTCTCAGTAGCGAAATTGACAATTCTTATTTTTTGTTTTTCCGAATGTTGCAGTGCTTATTATAGGCTAAATGATTTATCCATGCACATCATAATTTTTTTTTAATTCATGTGCCCTTGTAATGTTAACCTTCCCTTCCCCTTAAAACGACATCTGTTGTCTTCATGACGTGTGTCTCAATCGACTGCAAACTGACATTCAGATCTGTCACCATTTAGTTAGCAATACCCAATGTTCTACGATCCAATCAATTCCCAAAGGATGGAATCAAATCCCTGCTTACATTTTTCTCATTCTAGAGCTGAGTGAAATTCTACTTTTAGACATACCCTTGTGAACTTTCCTAAGCACTTCCCTTCTGGGAATCCCCACCGCCATTTTGAAGTGCGTTTAACTTTGTCAAGTGGGCGAGGAAAGTTTATTTGGACAGACCTTCGACCCCTCAATTTTGACAGAGGGACAGAGTCTACTCAATATGTACACTTCAGGCAGATCCACAGACCACAATGCAACATGATTGTGATATCACAGCAGATCTCACTTAATTTACCCCCACCCACACAACTAGTGTATTATAATGTAGTTATTTTAACATTTAACCACATAATACTTGTCGCTACCTTAAGCTGCCTGTTATAGTTTATTGTTATAATTTTTGTTTGTGTAATTTTTTATATTTCCTCCAACAGCCCAAGCATAAATACAGGCCTATAGAATGGTACGTAAAACAAATCTATAAAGAAAAACACTATAAATAATAAATCAGCTCCATATCGGATTCCAAGTGATCAAGGGCTTAGGGCATTCCATTTCAACACATTGCAAGGGTTCCGCCAGTAGTGGGCACTCCTATACATTCGAGTAAACGAGACGGAGGGAAGTTAGCAAGCCGTTTCACTCAGATATACACTATGTTGCCAAAAGTTTTGGGACGCCTGCCTTAACATGCACATGAACTTTAATGACATCCCATTCTTAAACCGTAGGGTTTAAATATAGAGTTGGCCCACCCTATGCAGCTATAACAGCTTCAACTCTTCTGGGAAGGCTTTCCACAAGGTTTAGGAGTGTGTTCATGGGAATTTTTTATCATTCTTCTAGAAGCGCATTTGTGAGGTCAGGCACTGATGTTGGACGAGAAGGCCTGGCTCGCAGTCTCCGCTCTAATTCACCCCAAAGGTGTTCTATCGGGTTGAGGTCAGGACTCTGTGCAGGCCAGTCAAGTTCCTCCAAACCAAACTCACTCATCCATGTCTTTATGGAACAGGAAGGGGCCATCTCCAAACTGTTCCCACAAAGTTGGGAGCATGAAATTGTCCAAAATGTCTTAGTATGCTGAAGCATTAAGAGGGGGCCAAGCCCAACCCCTGAAAAACAACCTCACACCACTTCATCCGACGCTTTGCATTGCACTTGGTGATTATAAGGCTTAGATGCAGCTGCTTGGCCATGGAAACCCATTCCATGAAGGCCACACGAAGTTTGGAGGTCTGTAGCTATTGACAATACAGAAAGTTGGCGACTTCTGCGCACTGTGCGCCTCAGCATGGCCTGACCCCGCTCTGTGATTTTACGTGGCCTACCACTTCGTGGCTGTGTTGCTGTTGTTCCAATTGTTACCACTTTTTTATAATACCACTAACAGTTGACCGTGGAATATTTAGTAGTGAGGAAATTTCACGAATGGACTTATTGCACAGATGGCAACCTATCACGGTACCACGCTTGAATTCACTGAGCTCCTGAGAATGACCCATTCTTTCACAAATGTTTGTAGAAGCAGTCTGCATGCCTAGGTGCTTGATTTTATACACCCGTGGCCATGGAAGTGATTGGACCACTTGAATTCAATGATTTGGAAGGGTTTCCCAATACTTTTGGCAATATAGTGTACATCGCAATAGGGAAGAAAAGACTATCGCAACTTCAGTTTCATGCTGACTTGAAATCATGGAGCTTTTCAGTATCTAAGCTATTTTATTTCAGAAATATCATGGTGGTGTTGTGGTGATGTTTTTCTTGGCAATATTTCAGAAATAAATTTAAAAAAAATAATTTAGAACAAGCAATGTCCGATTGAATCTGTTCTAATAAATCTAAATTAGATCAGAGCGGTTCCAGTGTAAGTGACTGAATCAGTTGGGCGTTTTACAACATACTCAGGTGAGGTAACAACAGGTTTACTGATAAATAGTTAAAGCACTCCATTAATATGAAGATCTGCAGCCCAAAATACATTTTATAGAAGTTTAGATGGAGAAGCATTGTGCATTATAAACGATGTGCTTGTTTGTAGCTTGGAGATGGGAACATCACATTTCTAATATTATGCATACTCTCTTAAATACTATTCTATTTTGTAGGCTACTCCAGTCTTGACAGTATGCGGCCATGAAATAAGGCCACATTATTGCTTTATCCCATCAACAATCAGTAATGCACTTTTTACTTTTCTTTTCTTTTTTTGTTCATTTTATCGTAATGCTTTGCTAAAAAAATTTTTGTAGTTTGTAGCTTGGCTAGAAAGTAGCTTGCCTAACACTGTGTGTGTGATCATGGTTTTTGGTCACTGTGTTGATGTCTAATGTAAAACTAGTATCTTCAAGCTGAATGAGCTGATTATGGGTGAGTGTAGAAGGGTGTATATATACACTCACCTAAAGGATTATTAGGAACACCATACTAATACTGTGTTTGACCCCCTTTCGCCTTCAGAACTGCCTTAATTCTACGTGGCATTGTTTCAACAAGGTGCTGTAAGCATTCTTTAGAAATGTTGGCCCATATTGATAGATTAGCATCTTGCAGTTGATGGAGATTTGTGGGATGCACATCCAGGGCACGAAGCTCCCGTTCCACCACATCCCAAAGATGCTCTATTGGGTTGAGATCTGGTGACTGTGGGGGCCATTTTAGTACAGTGAACTCATTGTCATGTTCAAGAAACCAATTTGAAATGATTCGAGCTTTGTGACATGGTGCATTATCCTGCTGGAAGTAGCCATCAGAGGATGGGTACATGGTGGTCATAAAGGGATGGACATGGTCAGAAACAATGCTCAGGTAGGCCGTGGCATTTAAACGATGCCCAATTGGCACTAAGGGGCCTAAAGTGTGCCAAGAAAACATCCCCCACACCATTACACCACCACCAGCAGCCTGCACAGTGGTAACAAGGCATGATGGATCCATGTTCTCATTCTGTTTACGCCAAATTCTGACATTTTTCCAGTCTTCAACTGTCCAATTTTGGTGAGCTCGTGCAAATTGTAGCCTCTTTTTCCTATTTGTAGTGGAGATGAGTGGTACCCGGTGGGGTCTTCTGCTGTTGTAGCCCATCCACCTCAAGGTTGTGCGTGTTGTGGCTTCACAAATGCTTTGCTGCATACCTCGGTTGTAACGAGTGGTTATTTCGTCAAAGTTGCTCTTCTATCAGCTTGAATCAGTCTCATTCTCCTCTGACCTCTAGCATCAACAAGGCATTTTCGCCCACAGGACTGCCGCATACTGGATGTTTTTCCCTTTTCACACCATTCTTTGTAAACTCTAGAAATGGTTGTGCGTGAAAATCCCAGTAACTGAGCAGATTGTGAAATACTCAGACCGGCCCGTCTGGCACCAACAACCATGCCACACTCAAAATTGCTTAAATCACCTTTCTTTCCCATTCTGACATTCAGTTTGGAGTTCAGGAGATTGTCTTGACCAGGACCACACCCCTAAATGCATTGAAGCAACTGCCATGTGATTGGTTGATTAGATAATTGCATTAATGAGAAATTGAACAGGTGTTCCTAATAATCCTTTAGGTGAGTGTGTATATATATATATATATATATATATATATATATATATATATATATAGCATGTGCAGAAGTCTCATTTCTATAGCAAGGACGCTTGTGGCTCATACTGGAGATGACCAGCTCACAGCTACTTTTTGAGATCATTATAACTATATGACATCATTATGGCTGGCATATGATAAATTAGGCATTTCCAGTATTTGACCTGTAAACTGCTTTGTGGGTGTGTTGTAAGGTATTTCTACATTTCTTTTAGTGCACCATATCATTTTGCATTTTTGAGATTGTTACAAACAATGAATGACATAACAATTTTTAATTGGCTGTGTGCATAACAGATGCTCTCCATTTCTGTTGCCAAATTTGAATTGTATAACAACATTTTACACAAAGCCTTTGTCCAGTGCTGATTTAAATCTGAAAATCGTATCATCCCAGGTTGTGTCCTTTATTCGCACTTCTTTTTATGCATATTCTTTCCACTTTCACATTTGAAAACAGAGGCTGAGCACGAAAAGGGGGAGCTGGGTAAATGAACAATAGTATAAAGGATCAAAGCTTCATGAGAATAGAGATAGTGTGGAGACAAACTGTTTAAAGTACAATCATCAATTGGGGTTTGAGGGGAAAAGAATAAACCACAGCTTCTGTAATGGTTAATTTTACATGAAAATAATAAAGTAGTGCAAAATGGAGTAGCTGAGGCATTTTTCAAACAGAACCTTGAACAGTCTGCAGTGTTAGTTTAGCATCACAGCTGGTGAAAGAAAGTGCCAGAAGGATGTGTGTGTGTGTGTGTGTGAGAGAGAGAGAGTGGCAATGCATGTGAATGTCTATAGGTGAGCTGAGTGTTGTGATTTTACTTGCACATATGCAATTATTGATCAGTCAACCTCAACATTATGTACCAGTGAAGGTTCTTATAAATCTCAGATACAAATCGATAATTATTACTCCTTAAAGTCTTCCTATCCACCACTAAATTTAATCAGCTGACAGGCCCATTTAATGACTAGTAAACCAAGAGAAGCTGAACCAAAAATACTGACACATTAGAAAGCAGAGCACTTTGTCATATTATTTTTAACAAAATTTAAACTTTTCACTTGATTTTTCTAAAAATGCGATAGTTATATGAATTAATTATATAAAAAAATTAAAAATTAGATTATAAATAATCATGCTCCCTGACCTGTATGCAAATTTAGCATTTTCCTTCCATCTGAGCAATTCAAGGCTGAAGTAGCACCTTCCTGTTTTTGCGGCTCTTCAAGCTGTTCTTTGCTGTAGGGTTGCACATGCGGCCTTGCATAACATTAGAAACGAGTAGGTGAGGTTTATTTTTAAAGGAATAATCTGGGTTTAACAAGTTCAGATTTATGGACAGCATTTGTGCCACTCTGTTCGATAACCACAGCCAATTTTTACTCATCCCTCAGCTTGTAAAACGGGTCTAAATTATTTTCAGTGGTAATTGACAGCATGTCACCAATGTTTCCGATAAAGCTCAATTTGTACTGAACCAGAAACGTTCATTTTAACAAGGTGCCTGATCGCATCAGTCTAACCTTTACAGTTTGTGACACATTTCAATGCGATTTGTTCTGTGAACCTGTCGCAGTGAATGGTAAAGGCTGTTATTGACTATAACAACTATATTAGACCTGACAGCAAACCCGCAACCTGTAAGGATTGTTACTCATGTCACATTTGAACAGGGCATTTACATAGTGGTAAGAAGCAAAATTTGGCCCATTAAAATTAATATTTTGGGTAAAGAGTTGAAGCGCTGTCAACAACATGTGTGGCATGCTGTCGAATATCATAGAAAGTAATTTTGACTTTATAAAAAAAAAAACTAACAAAATGTGTTTTCATTACTGCAGTTACAATCAATGTTATGTATTATTAATATACTGTTGTTGTAGTATATATTCATATTTTGAATTAGCTTTTATTTTTAAATATTCAGTTTTCATTTTTATTTTAGTTCAAGTTTTAGTAATTTTTTGCCATTTTTATTTATTTATTTATTTATTTATTTATTTTAAATGTTTCTATATAGCTTTAATTTATATTTAATTTAGTTCGTTGCCAAGGCAACATTTCACATTTTTGTTTACATTTACTAATATTTAGATTGTATTTTATTTCAGCTCTATTTTAATTACTGAATAAAAAAAATAAAAAAAGTTTTAGTTTGCACTTGGAAGATTTTTGGGGTAAAATGTAGCAAAATGCCCATACTGACGATTACATATTGAATCAGTGTTCAAAAGTATCTTAGCCTTATCCTGATTTACTACGGTAAGCCTCCAACATTGTGTTCAATTTTTAGCAACAGGGTTTGATTTGGCGGGACATTGCAGGTTTACATCAGACATGTCCGTGCTTCCTTACATCATGTTTGTTAAAGATAAGATAAAAAGATAGATAAAAAGATTCAGCCTATATGATAGCAGTTATGTTACTTCCTCAGATTACATTATTTTCATTATTGTCAGACTTTCTTCTTACTGTCAGTGGTAAAGAATAGCAGATTCACATGAATTAATAAAATGGTGAAAACTACCATGAAAAACAACAAGAATCAAATATTTTGCAATAGAGTTGGCGATAAAGAGGCCACAGTTCTGTAGTCAGGTGTTACTATTTAGTCTGGTGCTGTAATAGACTTCCCAAAGTGCATTCTGTTATGACAACTCTCTGGAGATTGGTATGGTAATATTGATTGGCATGGTAATGGATATGGAAATGTTAATGTATTTGCAGAGCAAGTACTGCCAATACATTCACAGACATTGCTGTGAGTATGTAAGACATGCTGTATGTTGTAACATACATGAATTAACCCCCATAGCAGATCTATAAAGGCTGAGCTGGGGAAGGTGGAGGGTTTCTGAAAGCGCGCTACAAACTGTTAACAGCAACCCTACCGGTTTGTCAGCCACCCTATTTGTTTGAACGTTGAGCCGCAGCTTATTGGCCGCTGATGCAACAACAACCAATCAGCTGTGCTATGTAGATAATGACGTGATCGCTACCAAATGAGTTAGACCTATCAGCCTGCTCCATCTACAGATTCATGCCAGAACTAGGTAATTATTGTAAACATGTTTTTTGTTTGTTTCCAACTGAGGGACAAAATAAAACTACCAAGTTTTTGGTGCAGGAAACTATACGATTATAAGTGAACATAAGGGGGAAATGATTTTTCATTAAAAAAAATGACTCCATTATCACAATGAAACTTTGGATATAGTGACTGTGGGTAGTTTTAATTTCTGGGTCACACAAACCCCCTTCTTACAAACAAAATCATTAAACGTTCAAATCGCCAGTGACCATGTGTCTGTATTGTGCCTGAATGTGTATGTGCATGTAGGGGCACATTGTGGCTGAGGAAGTGCATCTCAGACCAAAATACTGAGCAACCTAAAGGTTTGTTCATAATGCTGAATTAAAGTCACAGTTAGTCGGTAAGCAAGTGCATCTTTGCTCATTATGGCAATGAGCGTGAGTCATTGCACTTCCTTTCAGCGATAATCCACTCAATACTAATGCATTATTCATTAAAAATAGCAAGCAAACACATATTTACCCTCTTAACTCTCTATCTCAACCTGTTTTTGCTCCTTTTTCCAAACAAAAATCTGCTAATCAATCATCAAACAAGAATGAGACGTTACGTTTTATTACTCCCCTACCCTTCTCAGTTTTGGACTATAGCCATTTCTTACTCGTCAAATTGATTTCTGCTTCAGTCAATTGCTGCTTTTATCCGCGGGTGTCCATTGACCAAAGGTTACACACAACAGCTCCTGTTTTAGCTCCACTGTCTCCCCTCTGGGAGACAGACAGTATATCTATAGATGAAGAACAGCCTGTAGGGAGACAGAGAAAGGTAATGATGCGGATGTCTTGTATGTGGCCCCGGCTGCGCGAGACCCCAGGGACCTCATTTAGATTCTGCTAGGACACAGGCATCCGTGTTAAAAAAGCAGCAGAATTGCTGAAAGAAGGGTCTCATGAAGGGTCCTTTTACCACAGCTGCCAGCATGCTTTAAAAACTCGTTATACAGCAAACCAGAGCAATAGTCACATCTCCTGCTGTACCGGGCCGGCGAGAAGCCCATCTTCTAGCTTTAAATAGCTTCGGTTATATTTGATTTCCAGTAATGGGTTTAATGTAACTTAAAAAATGTTGGGGGGTTTTTGTCGCAAAGAACCATGACCCATTCACAGCTCTGTGTTTCTGCCGCAAAGCAAGTGACATGAGCATCGTTTCATTGAAATCCATTTACAAGGCTTCATTTGCATTTGTTTTGGAGCTTCGTTTTAAAATATGTCCATAAAAAATAAATAAATACAGTTCCTCCCTCAGACTGATGTTGTAAATTTACATCGGCGCACTGAGCAAAGTTTGCTTATTAAAAAGGCGGTCGTAAATAATTTATTGCTTTGTTTTTGCTTGCAGACAGTTCAGTGATGAGGGAACTATGAACTATGTGGAGATCGCTGATTATAATTGGGCGGAGGGTTCGCTCATGCAGCGAGCAGGCAAACGGCTTAAAAAAGTAAATGCAACATTTGCATTAGCTTCTCTGACGCAGAAGAGAGTACAGAGAGCAGCAGGAGTGCCTCATTATACTGTGGCAAAACCACAATGAAATCAATTTGTGTCATCATAGGAAATGATTCCACTTAATATTAAAGACAATAGGAGGAGATCGAAGAATCAGACAGGAAGATGAATGAAAGCTTTGATGGCTTCTGTCTCTCTAATGAATAAAATCTGTCATCCCACAGTCTTGTTGTACCTGCGCTCTTTTAACACGATGAGTTTCTCTCCTCTGCCTACACGAGTCTCAAAATACCATTATGGATACTTTAACATTTCTTATGAATCATTGAACCAATCTTTTTTTTTTTGGAGTTTTCATTTGATTTATTTATAAGATGAACACATCAGTAGCATGAAGTGGAATTTGTTATGCAATTTTTACTTTGCTATCAACAAGAAAACAATATTTTTGTACAACATAGTATTTATTAAAAATAGTATGTTATGTTCCTGTAGCTTAAATAGTAAAATATGATAACAACTCCAAGGTCAGGGATTTGATTAACAGGGAACACATGTACTAGTAAAATCTATATCTTGAATGCAAGTCCCTTTGGATAAATGTGTATGCCAAATGCATATATAAACTATATATATATCAAAACAAAGTCACATTAATGTCTCATTGCAAAATGCAAATTCTGTCATCATTTACTCACCCTTGTGTATTTGTTTCTGCTGTGGAACACAAGATAAGATATTTCAAAAAATGTTTCAGTTTTTTTCTATATATACAATGAAAGTTAGTATAGACCAGTGTTATTTTATACCATTGTCTGGACAGTTGAAACATTTCTCAAATTATCTTCTTTTTTCCACAGACGACAGGTTTGGAACGACATGAGAGTGAGTAAATTATGGCAACATTTTCATTTTTGGATGAACTACCCCTGTTTTTGACAGTGTAAACAGTTTATCACAATGACGTGGAGGCACTGCCTCCCTTCATGTGACTTTTCACCATGCATTAGGACCTTCAGTCTTCTCCTTCATCTTGTACTGTTGATTATTTTCTCATCCAAATCTCACCCTGGTAAACATTTGTGTATGTCACGAGTGGTCTATTCTCTCCCAGTTCTTTTCAGTCTATTCTCCTTCCAGCTTGTGCTCCCTCTGTCCTCACCTATGTGCACTTAATCTCAGGGATCAGGCTCATTCTAGTCACAAACATCATGTATGACCTACAGAAACAGGCAAAATCAACATCCATATCTTCAGCATCATTCCTGGTCAATTCGTAGCATTCCACCTGAAGGGTAACAGATTGATTTAATCCAGGCCTTCACTGCCCTTCCTGTATGGAAGCTGTCCTTTTGCATCAGCTCCAGATTTCTGAGCCTCCCTCCTGAGGAGCAGACAGTTTGGATGAGCATCTTGTGTTTGAATGAGAGCCCTTCCCTCCTCCCTCCCTCCTCTGATCTGTGGAGCATCCAGCTGCTCCAAGCAGCAGCCCAGCTGAACTCACTCAGCCAGGGTGGGGTTAACACTGCCCCCTTTACATTCATGCCAAAGTCAATTGATTTTGTCAGTCCAAACAATGGATGGGTAACTTGAAGACGAAGATTTTCTTAATACTTGGTATTAAAGGAATAGTTCACCCAAAAATAAAAAATTGTTCCAAACCTGTATGAATTTCTTTGTTCTGCTGAACTCAAAAGAAGATATTTTGAAGAATGTCGGTAACCAAACAGTTGATGGACCCCATTGACTTCCATAATATTTTTTTCTGTACTATGGAAGTCAACTGTTTAGTTCCCATATCCTTCAAAATATCTTCTTTTGTGTTCAGCAGAAGACAGAAATTCATACAAGTTTGGAACAACTTGAGGGTGAGTAAATGATGACAGAATTTTTGGGTGAACTAACCCTTTAGCATCTGTCTTCAGTGATCCGTTCACAAGTGGTGCATGAGAGGTCAGTGTGTTTCTGCATGTTGATACAGAAAAAAAATCTTAAAAGTAAAGATTGCCTGTTGCTTACAATATAATTCAAAATTTTAATGTCACCACAAAATGTGATGTTTTAAGTATAAATTGTGTCAGTAGATTTTGACATCTTGTATGAATATTCTGGTCACCCTCTTTCAGACAATTAAAATGAGCTTTCAAGCTTTAAAAATATAATAAAAGTGGTCTGTCTGTATACGACAGGGGCGGGGCCAGAGGGGCCAAAATGTAATTGGCCACCCCAAGTGCCCCCCCACTCCATCAGAGTCGGAATGTAATAGGTTGTTGGACTTGTCAGTATTAATTCTTTACTAGTAGTACTAGCGGTTTTCTTAACCAAAACTAATATTTTACAGTGCTTTGATTTATTTATATTTAATTTTATGCATGCAAGTGGTCACTGCACTTATCCCCCTGTTTGTTGCGGTTGTGGAGCGCCAGGATGTGTTGTTATCGGAGTATAGTGGGCACAAACGGACAGCGACGTGCAGTGGTTGGTTTCTCTGCTTATAAAAAATCATTTGCGCACAACAATTGAGTTCTCTTTCAAGTCTTGCGCTTAAACGGACAAATTCACACACAAATTGTCAACATGCCCGTCTTGAGTATCCTAGCAAACATAATATTTCTGCTGTCTGTGTTTTTAATGTTTATCAAACAACAAAAGACAAGGAAATCACTCACTGCTCCAGATTAAATAGCTATTGTAACTTTAATAAGGAACAATCTTTAATTTATACAGTCAAATATGCAATGTTATTTTACATTTGATTGCTGATATTCAATTTCTGTACCTGAAAACTAATGTTAGACCTACCAGAAAAACCTGAAAAGCACTGTTTATTTTATAAGTATCTTTGCTCTATTGTATTTATTTGTGCTGTTGCTTAGTTAGATTATTTGTTCTTATTTTCTTTATTTTTATTTGACAGTAGTTATTTTTTCCCTGAATATAGCACATACAAACGGAACCGTGAGTCATTTGAACAGTTACACCCCTAGTAAATATGTACATTATAAATATGTATTACAGGCCCCCATTAATTATTCTAGAAATAAGTTAATTCACCAAAGTGGCCATATACCATCACCATTCATATCTATGCAATCAATAAATAAATTACTACTAGAGTACAAAATTATTAACAAAAAAAAAATGGATCATGGATCTTAATTTTGCTCTCAAAATGCACCAGATTTATGCCTTTAAATTTAAAATGAACAAAATTTTCTTCCGTGGGGCATGCCCCAGGAGCCCCCCTAGAGGGACCAATGTCTACCAACCACAGTCTCACCAAATCCTGTGGGAAACACTGAATAATGTAATATATTTATAATGTAATATAAATATGAATAAACACTTCTAGCTTCTTGCTGTATATTCTATATTCTAACTATGATGGAAAAAAAATCTTGCTTGCATTGCATTTACCACAGGCCATGTGCTTCTACTACTGTTGAGTTATTTGTTATTTCATATCACATTTCAAATTACTTATTTTTAATTCCTTTTCACACAGAATAATATGTTTTGTTATCAATAATATACAGTATTATTACCTCCAATGTAGGGCTATTTATACTGGTTCACTGTTTACATGTATTTAAATGTGCCACCCCTCTCTGAGTCTGTGCATAATTCCTGAATAACTGAATAATTCCTCCATGCATATGTTTCTTTTTTATTCTTTTTTTTTATTATTTGACCTTACAATTTTTAATCAAAATAACTCTCTGGTGTCATATGTCAGACTTCTCCAATCATTTACTTCTCTTAAACCCCGCCCCTTTCTTACAACTGACAGCAAGCTTGCATTCAGGTCTGCCTCCATCCACTCAACAACTGATGAATTGAACTGCCATACTGTTTTTTTCCTTTTTGATAATCTGCTGGGATGTACGTCACAATACGGAAGTAAAGATTTGCCGTTACTTTCATTACATCACAACTTAATACTAAATGTAAATGTTTATATTTCTATTTAAAGGAAACTCTGTGATAAAATTGTTGATTTTACATGAAATGTAATTGTGACAATTCAAGAAGCTGAACCGAAGACAGAATATTTGCTTTACTAATTCGGATGAATCTTTTCTCAATATTTTCACTACATTTGAGGCTTCATCCGAGGCTCTGGCAAATATTGCGCTTAGTGGTGCCAAAATTCTGTTTCGGAACACCAAATGCATAATAAACCCAGCAGGATGATAATGATTATGGTGTTTGTCTGTGAGAGGTGGACATGAAAGCGGGACTGCATGCTATAATTTAGCACCAGATTAAGCAAGGGGAAGAAGGGAGGACATCAAACTTCTATGCTCCATGCTGTGACTTTTGAACTTGTTGCTTTGCTAGATTGTGAGGAGGTGTGTGTGCGTGCGTGTGTGTGTGGGTTTGGGTTCAGATGTGTTTGGAGAACAGCACAGCTCCTCTCATCCATCCTGTGGGATTGGCTCTGGTGTTTAATGTGTGTGCCTCTAGAGATGAAGATTCATTGCTTTAATAAGAACAGTACAGACAGGAGAGAGAATAGCGTACCATTACAGAGAAGTGTCTTGGGGAAGGCTGATGGTGAGGGTCTTATGATCTTTAATGATGGAGAGAGGAATCTGTTGCAAGCTAGTCGTTGTAAAAGACACCCCTCAGCCCTTTGTCGCTTCCTCGTCTTTGTCTTGAACTCAGTCTCTGGTGGACGTGTTGCCTCGTGCAGGCTGGGGGATTGTTTGAATGCTAATTTTAGACCGAAAGATGGGTGTGTGTATGTAAGGGGTGGGCGTGTGCAAAAAATAGCCATTATGAATATGCATGGACCCTCAATTAAACCAACATACATTTTTGCCAGAACTGATCTGAGAAATCACAAGCTCTGAGACAGTAATCCTTCATCCCACAGCATCCCATAATGGTACATTAACAAATCCATCTCTACAAGATTGACTTTTTTCACACCAGAGAGGGAAGGATGTGTGATTCAGTATGTATGTATGAGTCCTGTAACACAGGGCACGTATTGAGTGTAACTAATGAGCGAGGACTGTCAAATGCGATCCATCCATCCAGTGCAAAGTTCCCATCACAACATGCGCATCACTTCCCTAATGTAAGCATGTCACCTCCTGTATTTGCATCCAGCTCTGGAGGGAATCCACGATCGTTGTGAATATATCTTGTCAGCGCGTTCATGCCATACGGAAAGAGTGTTAAAAGTGCCTGTAGGAGGGAAGTAGCAACTCTGGCTCAAAACGTATAACTTCCTGCACTACACAGTGGCCCACAGTCATCCAACAATGACAAGTCGTATTTATTTATTTATATGTTTTCATTTTTCATATTTTTAAATATGTAATTAAAATGTCTCTCCCTAGTGCTGTCAAACTATTAATCGCATCCAAAATAAAAGTTTGTGTTGTGTTTGTGTAATATAAATATTTTATATATAAATATAACACATTTTTCTTAAATTATACACAGTACACATATATTATGTAAACACAAACTTTTATTTTGGATGCGTTTAATCGTTTGACAGCCCTAATATATACATCCATGATGCAAATCTCCCATTCCTTCACATCTTAAAGGTGCTCTATTGGATTGAGATCTGGAGACTGTGGAGGCCATTTGAGTATAGTGAACTCATTGTCATGTTCACAAAACCAGTTTGAGATGATTTGAGCTTTGTGACATGGCGTGTTATCCTGCTGGAAGTAGCCATCAGAAGATGGGTGCATGTGGTCATAAATGGATGGACATGGTCTGCAATAATACTCAGGTAGGCTGTGGCATTTAAATGATGCCCAATTGGTACTAAGGGGCCCAAAGTGTGCCAAGAAAATCTCCCACACACCATTACACCACCACCAGCAGCCTGAACCGTTGATGCAAGGCAGGATGGATCCATGCTTTCATGTTGTTTATGCCAAATTCTGCCCCTACTATCTAAATGTCACAGCAAAAATAGAGAATCATTAGACCAGGCAACATTTTTGAATCTTCGATTGCCTCAGTTTTCTGTTCTTAGCTGACAGGAGTGGCACACGGTGTGTTCTTCTGCTGCTGTAGCCCATCTGCTTCAAGGTTTGATGTTTTGTGTGTTCAGAGATGCTCTTCTGCAGATCTTGGTTGTAACAAATGATCATTTGAGTTACTGTTGCCTTTCTATCAGCTTGTACCAGTCTGGCCTTCTCTTCTGACTTTTGGCATTAACAAGGCATTTTCACCCACAGAACTGTCGCTCACTGGATATTTTCTCTTTTTCTGACCATTCTCTGTAAACCGTAGAGATGGTTGTGTGTGAAAATCCCAGTAGATCAGCAGTTTCTGAAATACTTAAAACCACCCGTTTGGCACCAACAACCATGCCACATTCAAAGTCACTTAAATCACCTTTCATCCCCATTCTGATGCTCAGTTTGAACTTCAGAAGATCATCTTGACCATGTCTACATGCCTGGTGGGTGGGTGGAGAAGGTGGGATGTGGCTCAGGCTCGAACCCCCGGTGTGTCCCCACAAGCTCTGCAGCCCTTTATATTTCAGAAGCAACGCACTGTGCCACAGTCACATAAGTGTTGCATTTTTTAAGATGACATCAAGTTAAAAATAGTTAAACTTTTTAAAACATGTCTGTGTTCTGTTTCATTCTGCTGCGCCTCATCTAGTTAAATTTGAATGCAAGAAGACATCTTATGTAAAGACCCAACCCAATTTCATTTTAATTGACTGCTATCGAGTTGTTTGTGTGGTACCAGAAGGCAGGTAACCGAAATAGCTATGCAAATATAACAAACATGATATCTCGGAAGTATGCGTAACAATGTCATGTTGACTTTTCTGTAGGATGAACAGCTGTCTAGCAAAAGCTAGGAAGTGAATCAGTGATTTTAATGTCTTCACTTCCCTTTTCTTAGCAGACAAAATCTCACAATATAGATATCACAATATTCTATTTTGTCACTTCATATAAGATTTTCAGCAGTCCTACAAAATGTTCCAGTTATGTAATATTTCACTTGTTCCCGACCTCTCCTACTGTATCCCGACCCCTCCCTTGCATGGATCCATGTGAGGGATTAGGGATTAGGGGCAGGAGTCGGAGTCGGAGCTGGATTACACAGCTGACAGTCCAGTGCTCTCTCTTCTGATAAAGATGCTGTCACTCTCATCACACTCTTCCTCACTGATACCATCGGTCTTAAATATCTTCAGTTTTAAATATCTTGCCCTGCACTGAGAAACATGTCCTCCCAACCATCTGTTGAATTACTTTCACTTGAGCATTATATTTCTAATCTTGTAATTGTGTGATATCAGAAAGCCCTTTTCACAAATATTGTGAATTTTTTAAAATACAATAACAATACAAATCATGTCGTTTGGATTGAACAATTATATATTATCAAACAATAACACAATATTCTTGTTACTGGATGATGTTCTCCCTATATAAAAAAAAAATTGTGTGTGTGTGTGTGTGCTTTTTTGTCCCCATGAGGAAAACAGCTTATAAATCATACTAAGTGGTTTTTTGGAAATGTAAAAATGCAGGAAGTTTTCTGTGATTGGTAGGTTAAGGGGTAGGGTTAGTGTAGGGGGATAGAAGATACAGATTGTACAATATAAAAATCATTATGTCTATGGAAAGTCCCCATAAAACATGAAAACACAACGTGTGTGTGTGTGTGTGTGTTTGGCAATTGTATGTGATGTTGCTTTTGTAACGGGAGAAAATCATGTGGTTTATTAATATTATGCAAGTTCATTATTAACTACAAATAGTTATATGGAAAATATAAGTTTATTATTAACTAAAAACTAACATTTGGTCCCAAACTAGCCAGCCACTAGTGAGTGACAGCTTAATCCAGGCAAAATCTGCAGTCCTGTGACTTATAACCCTGTTATTGTTTTATTTATTCACTTGTCTGTTGCTAGAAAATAGTGAAATCACACAAATCGAGATTTTAAACTGTAGTCATACATGGCCCAACTTTAAGCAGAGTTGAAAATTGTAAAACCCATATAAAATGAATGGAAAATAAAATATCTCACAATTTTTAGTTAGACCTCCTTTAGAAACATCTGAGTTAAACACATCCTTTTACTGACTGCTTTTGTGGGAAGTGTCCTATAATCAGTGGGCCTTTTTCATGAAGCACAAGCATGATTAATTTCTGTGTAGCAAATTGTCACATTTCAATCAATGGGACGATTTATGTAGAAATGGACTGTTTTACAAGAATGTGTATGTTTTACATAGAAATTGTTCTGCTTGTGTTGGATGAATAATATCCAATATTTCCAATTGATATTTTCTAGTTTATATTAAAAAAAAGAAAAAAAAAAGCATTCATTAGCATTTCGCAATTTCTGTGAGGTAGGACCTGTCTCGGTGAGGCTAGTTTGTGAAGACACATGCTCCTCTAGAGTGAATGGCATTAGTTTTATTGAGATTGATAGCTGTATGTGTATGTGTATGCTTGTTCTCCTCTGGACAGGTGGATGCTGTCATGCCATTTGGGTGCCTTGCTCTGCGAGATGGGCGGACATACAACAGCCTGTCAGACATCACTGACAAATACGAGATTGGACAGGTCCTCAAGGCGTGAGTGTGCATAGATCTGCCATTATAGCCTTAAGAAAGCCATTCCATCAATTATGTGGTCTCATTAAACATGAATTCAGAACGCGTTTTTCCCAGTTTATCTCAACAGTGTATTATTTATATAGGCCATTCACAACCATAAGGGGTATTTATTGGAGCATAAAATTCAGCATTCAGTATAATTTCTCTCTGCAGGAAAGAATTTTGTGAGCTGTGCCTGGTGAAGGAACGACAGACGGACAAGGTCTATGTGTGCAAGAAATTCCTCAAGAAAGATGGCAAGAAAGTGCGGAAGGCAGCCAAGAACGAGATCATGATCTTGAAAATGTACACGGTGACTCAAAACATCAACAGATGATGTAGGGTTTTGTGACAGTGCTGATCTGAAAGGACAAAGAGAAAATTTAAAGGGATAGTTCACCCAGAAATCAAAATTTTGCCATTGTGTCATTCCAAAAATCTAATTCATCTTTCACCTGTAGAGCACGAAAGTAAAAAATATAGCTGTATGTTTTCATTTTGGGGCAAACTACTCCTTTAAGGATGGTGGGGTGGAGAGAAAGATAGAGAGGGTAATAGAAGCTGAATGTATTGCTCGTGGCGTGATTATTACTCTTTTACTCATATTTAACGTAAGATTAAATAAACTATTCAGCTTTTTGCTGTCATGTGTTTATTCCAGGGTGAAACACCCAAACATCTTGCAGCTGATTGATGCATTCGAGACCAGGAAAGAGTTCTTCATCATACAAGAACTGTGAGTCTGACCTCACATTTGCCGTGATCAGTCACAATCCCTTCACTGTGCCTCTCAGTAGGCCAAGGACACCATCTCTCTACACCAGAACATCACTCCAGAAAATGCACTTCTTCTGTCTCCGTTCCTCATGCATATATCCAAATCTAGCCAGAACTAAAACTCTATTAAAACCCTGTCATTTGATTGTGCATGAATGACTTTGACATGCTATTACAACTATTAAGATTACGGTAATGAGTGCCTAATAGAAAATACAGTTTTTCGACATTTAGTCATTTACCATTTCCATTTTGACCTTAAAGATCCCATAGAATGATATTATATTTAGCTTGCAGGATTCCGGTTGCCAATGTGGCATTTTGAGGGCAATGGTGTGTCAAGAAGTCAGAAGTCAGATGTAGAATTACATACATGGGTTAATAGGTTATATTATATTATTGAAATCACAACAATTTTAACAGTTTGAGAACATATTCGAGTTTCACATTTGCACATCACTTTATTTATTAGCAAAAAGTTCCAATCCAGATTGAAATGTTTCCTTTTCAATTTGATTTAAAATGTTGATTTATATAACATTTGAAAACTGCACACTTTTTTTAACGATTCAGCAAATTTGGGCAGGTCTTTATGTAATGGTTCACCAAAATCCTTCCAATATAGTGATATTTCCTATGTTTTAAAATTCTCTAATTGTTTTATGTTTGGTGACTAACCACAAGAGTGCATGAGGCTCTGGATTAATCCTGAATATCCTGAAATAATCCTATAAAGTAGTTGCCAAAAGTGATGTCCGGAAGGGATATTTGTTTTTAATGACCCTACAAGTTTGAATAAACCATCAAAATATGAGGAAAATATTTGATATCTTTTAAATATGAGGGAAGAACAAAACACTAAACTTGGTTAAGGTATTTATCTGACAAAATTATTTGGCAAATAAAGGCAAACTACAGCTACAGGTTTTATTTCACTATGCAAAAAAACCTTGTAATCACTGTTGACTGCTTACATGATGGAATATCGTACATCTCGCAAGTTATTTTGGCAAAAATGACATGTAACCAAATTCAAGGTTATTTGGCTAGTTACTCATCGACGGAATATATCGGGTCTATAGTTAACGGTGAAATTGCTTGCTGGAAAGGCTCACAGGCATTCATTGACTATAACATAGTTATTAATATTTCATTGGTTCTCTCTTGTTATTGCATGTGTTGACAATTTCTTTGTATGACAGCCTGGCCAAAAATTTTGTCTGCACATTTTGGCATGTTTCATTGCAAGATCACAATTAAAACAATTGATTTCAAGCACAACTACACAATATGCTTACAAAATCTTTAACAAATTTGTAATCATTTTTTAATAAAGGGTAAAGATGTACATTTTCATAGAAGGGACATCACTTTTGGACACTACTGTATATATATATATATATATTGTTGTTCTTTCTGTATCAGATTTACATTTGCAGTACCTTGTTTCCAGCTGTCAGTCCATCTCTCAGCTCAAGGTCCCAGTTAGTCAAATGCCCTGGAGCACTGGCCCAATTGCATAATCCATCCCTTACCAAGTTTACTACCAATTAAATAAAGTTTTAATAAGAATGAACTTTACACACATATCCAGATCTCCCTTCTTTTATCTTATTTTTGACTGTGTGTTCATCACAGGGCCACAGGTGGAGATGTGTTTGATTGGATCTTAGACCAGGGGAACTACACAGAGAGAGATGCCGCCAATGTGATCCGTCAGGTCTTAGAAGCAGTGGCGTACCTTCACTCCCTCAACATCGTCCACAGGAACTTAAAGGTTTGTATGCAATCATAATATGATCATTTTTATTAATGGAAAGTACATATATATGTATAGAATATAATAATGGCGTGCAACACCTTATGCACTAGGCCGGTTTAATGTTACCTTGAGTTTTTGCTTCATTTTATGCACCTTAATAAAAATAAATAGTCTGAACATGTGATTCAAAGGCTGTAACTCTGTGTTAACGTGTTAATGTGCATGTGTGTGCTGGGGATGTTTTTATCTGTGGAGTATTAAATGATAATCAGTTATATTAATCAAACGCCTAGTCCTTTTTTACTCATATTTCAGGTGCTCCCTGTGGGAAATATGAAAGGAATAAACAATATTGCCACCTCCTGTGTTTCTAATGCATCAAACTAAAGTCATTAAGGTTATGATGCTGTTTGTCATGAGACAACGTGTTTATAGTGCCCTCTAGTGCACAGCAGATACACGCTGTGCAGGATATTAGCATCAGACATTCTCTATTATGTGTTATGCTATTATGTGTCTTGTCAGTAATGCATAATTCTGTGTTGCCTCCTGGGTGTTTTTAGATATAGCTTTGATGCATTTCCTTTTAATGCTTGTGCTTGAAATATCACAGATTCATATATTATACAGAGTAGGTCAGCTGTGGGTTTTCAGATTTATCTTTTAAAGACAGAACTCATTCTTCACATTGAGTGGGTGAAGGACTTTGGCCTGATGCCATGTCTTTCCTCCTATCAGTACTTATATATTAAAGTATTGATTATTTTTACCCTCTGCCTTTTCTGTCATTTCAGCTGGAGAACTTGATGTACTATAGAGAGAGTAATCACAACAAAGTCGTGTTACGGGATTTCTACCTGTCCAGGTTTGAGAACGGCTCAATCACTGAACCCTGCGGGACACCTGAGTACCTGGGTATTTATTCCTTACATGATCTTTATTTTTCTTTGAGTATGCGAAGCAGTAACCTTCACATTTGTTTCTCATATTTCCTGTCAGCCCCTGAAGTGGTGGCGCGTCATCGCTATGGAAGACCAGTCGATTGCTGGGCAGTGGGGGTCATTATGTACATACTGTAAGTTGGTGATTCAATTAGTTTGTCAGGGATTCTTTATTTTCTTTGTGTTTTTTTTAAACAGGGGTCTGGAGCTGGGGTCAAAAATCATGAGATTATTCAGTTTTCAATTCCAATTTATTTGTATAGTGCTTTTTACAGAATGGATTGTTCCAAAGGTTTATTATATACAGTAGTGGCCAAAAGTGATGTCAGGAGGGGATTTTGTTTTTAATAACCCTACACATTAGATTAAACCATACAAATATGAGGAAAATATAATTTTTTAGATATTTTAAATATAAAAGGAGAACAAATCACTAAACCTGGTTAAGGTCTGATGTTAAGGTCACACACATCTGACAATTATTTGGCAAAAAAAGGCAAAATACAGCTACAGGTTTTATTTTACTATGCATACAGTCGCTATAACATAAATAGTTATTCATATTTTGTTGATTCTCTCTTGTTTTTGCTTCATAATTTCTTTGAATGACAGCCTGGCCAAAATTTATGTTCGCACAATTTTATTGCATTATCAAAAATAAAACAGTTGACTTTAAGCACAACTACGCAATCTTTAAGCCATTTCTAAAAAAATATTTGAATAAAGGGTGAATATGTCAGTTTTTCTTGGCTGGACATCACATTTTTATTAAATTGACAGTGTATCTGAGATTACACTTTGTTTTTTTATATATATATAAACATCTTCCAGACAGTATTTTAATTATAATTAAACAAAGTACAATGACAACATAAAGCTTATTGTTTTATTATTTTGTTGTCTTTACAATACCATTGCTTATATTTTATATAACACTATATATATATATATAAAACATAGTATACACTCGCAATATAGCACACAGTATTGAATGTGGTTTTAAAACATAAATATAGCTGTCTTTGTATTTTAGGAAGTGGGTCATATTTAGGAAGAAGAATATTTAGGGGGTTCTTTGGCACCAACAAATTTGAAAACCCTTGTTTTAAAACACTAACCCCTGGTTTCATAGACAAGCCTTAAACCTTGTCCCAGACTAAAATGCATGTTTGAGCTGTTTTAACTGAAAGCAACTTGCACTGAAATATCTTAAAATATGTCAGTGCCATTGTTTTGTCTAAAGATTTTTTCTAAAGCAGTTTTGTCTACTGCGCACCAGTAATGTTTTTTTTCTAAGGCACGTTTATAAAAGCTGCTTAAATGTTCGAATTAAACTAAGGCTTAATTCTGGCTTAATCTAAGACCTGTCTGTGAAAGCAGGCCTATGTAAATTTACAGCACTTTTATACATAAATACATACTCGTGATATTTATGAGGAAACACAGCAGAACATAATACAAATCATACAAATCTCATTTGTAGGTTGTCTGGAAACCCTCCCTTCTATGATGAAACTGAGGAGGAGAACACCGACATGCACAACCGGATCATCTTCTGCCGCATTGTTGCTGGAGAATTTGAATTTGATTCACCGTACTGGGATGACATTTCCCCTGCTGGTACTAAGATCAGGAACTAAGAAGCTCCTGATCCAAACAAGTAATAATTAAAATGTTTATTTTATTGTATTTTATTTTTTATGCTTTACCCCAGTCTTTTTCTTCCATGTCATGCAGCAAAAGAGCTGGTCTGCAGACTTATGGATGTTGACCAAATGCTGAGAATTACTGCACAAGATGCACTTTCGCATGGATGGTAAGTCAGTATGCAAACAAGCAAACAGTTGATTTCTTTCAGAGACAATACCTCCACTTATTTGTATTTATTTTGCTAGGATCGCTGGAAATGGGGCTTCGGAAAAGAATCTGAAGGAAGGAGTCTGTGCTCAATTTGAGAAAAACTTTGCAAAGGCAAAGTGGAGGGTAAGAACAATTTAATTTCACACACACAACAGTCATGTGCATTTGCCAAATGCAACGAATAATTGCATTACTCACTTTTCTAGCAAACAGCATAATAAATAATAGGATAATGGATAAGGACTGTAAAGATGATAATGGCAAATTAAGCTGTTGTTTAATAAAGGTTCTGATGGTTATTATATTAATGTTTGCTTTTTCCTTGCATGTGATACCCAGGAGTTGAAGGTACTGTTGATATTCGCGGGGCAGCCTAGAGGCAGAGATTCTTTTCTCTGTATAACAATCTTTGACTTGGGCACTCATATTTCCTCTAGCACCATATTTAGTGTACGTCTCATAGCCTGGCCTGATTCTTCAAGCTACAATCATTCAGGAAATATGTAGTTCAAGTCGGATTGTTGGAAAGACTCTCGCTGTACTTAAGCCTCCCTGTATCTGCACACCAGTAACTAACAAATTTATCACTGCCCAGCTGGTCCCATGTGCATTCAGTCATATGCCGTCTGGCTTTTACTCACAGTGTCCTTAATATTCCAGTTTGAATTCCAGTTAGTCCTTCATTCACAGACAAATCTCCAGATTGACTATTCATCGTAGTGTCACATGTATGTGTATGAAAATTTGTCCCTGTGTTTGTGTGTGCCAGAAAGGACCAAAGTGGTTCTTATGAAAAGAGAGAAAGAGAGAGAGAGAGAGAGAGAGAGAGAGAGAGAGGGCAAAGTGGTTTGTCCTCAAATGACTTACCGTGGCCCTGATTCATTTATTCACGTCATGCTTTTGCCAATAACACATGCATATCAAATTGGGGATCATCCTGTATATGTGCTAGGGATGGGCACGAGCAGCAGAGCACTTGAAAGGGACAGCAATTATCGAGAATGACAATATTTGCGGTACTTTACTTTTTTTATATAAATAGCTTAAAAATAGGGATGCACTGATATAAAACTTCTGGCTCAATACTGATCTGATAATAATTATGTAATGGCTGATAAATGACCGAAATAAAAATTCTGTACTATTTTGTCTAATTAAAAGTAAAATAAAACACTAAAATCTAAAATCAACAATTTTAAACGCTACAAGTAAATTTTAGCCATCACAAATTATATATACAGCATGAAAAAAAGAATATTCCTTTTAAGTTTTGCTAAATATTACATTTTAAAGTGTTATTAAATTAAAGATTAACTTTAAGTGAGCTTTGGATGATGGCAAAGGTAATCTAAATATAAAAATAGGGAAAATTAGCATGTATAGTTAAATATCCAACTTCTCTATACTGGCCAATAATTAATAAGGTACCGTTATATATTGTGCATCCCTACTTAAAACATTTCACTCAGATCAACAGCCATTAACAGCATTTCATTTTTTGGTTCTTGCGTTCTCACATTTTCGAAAACAGCTAAAACGAAATATATCACAACAGGGTTTTGAAAAGTTTAACTATTACAGTAACTCTTTAAAAAATTCAATACGTTGAAAAAACCGAGACGCCTCCCTCTGACACAACACAATTACTAAAACGCCCATCTCTAATGTGTACGTCTCATGAAAGCGAGAGGAAAACTGATACCACAGACTTCCACACTGTTAACTATGCATTTCACCTCCATAGCAAAGAAGACCTTACATTACTTTATAATTCACTGGGTACTAAGTGTTTGGTGTTTTTCATTTCACTTACAGAAAGCGATTCGTGTCACCACATTCATGCAGCGCCTCCGAGCCTCCGAAGTTGGAGCGTCTGATGGTGCAGTAGAAGGCCAGGGTGAAGAGGTCAAAACTGATGGATTAGATGGTAAGGGGATACAAACAGACTCATGTGGCGTTTCTACTGTGAGCATGTCCCATGAGGTGTCCGTCGAAAGCAGACCCGTGAAGAATCAAGAAAAGGACAAAGCAGGAGACAGAAAAGTAGAAGAGAAAGAAGCAGAGACCCTTGCCCAGTCAAATAGCTCTTTAAAAGTACAAGCAGAGGAGCCAAACAAGAGAGAGACTAACGAAAGCACTTCTGAAATGGAGGACAAATCATCAACAGGAGCGAGCCAGAAAGAAGCACCCATCCAGCCAATCAAGACATCAGACAGACGAGAGAGCAACATCCCGACAGAGCCAGAGGCCACAACTGTTGGCAATGTTGAGAAGAAATCACCTCTCCCTGATACTCCAAATCGACGCAAGATGGCCGCCAATCTCTCAATGGATCATGGCTCATGTTCAGATGCCAAAACCAGTACCTCGTCAGCGGGAAAGGAAACACCTCTTCAATCAGAAGACAAGAAAGACACAGTCCATGATATGGCTGCAAGCAGCTGGTGTCAAACACAGCTCCCAGAAGCAGTTGCAGAGAAGCCAGCAGAAGTTGGGGCGACTTGCGAGGTCAACCCCAAGAGCAGAGAGTTGAAGAAAGGACGACCGGACAAGGGGAGCCAAACGGTGAAAAACATCCAGTGTACGTATGCGGGATTGGGATCTTCAAGTCTCGGCCGTGATAAATCGATATTTGTGCAGGAACTGCAGGAGATAGTCCATAGTGCATCCGGGTACGGAAGCCCATACTGTCCAACCTACTCTGTCGGACAGTACAGTGGTCTAGATACAGGAAGTGGAGCCAGCGCAGACTGGCAAATGGATTGTGTAATCGAACAAATTGAGAAGCAAATGGCTGCCGTGCTAGAGAAGATCGAGGGGGACATGCCTTCTTTACTGGAGCAGATCAGCGATCATCCTGAGACCCTTCCGAGAGCAAAGAGCGCCAGCTCATCCCCATCACCCCGACCTCGCTCGTACCATCATTCAACCCCGCCCCCCCTTCCCACCACACCTCGCCCAGCAATGCCTTCTCTACCACACCTGACCATCCCGCCTCCCTCGTACCCGCCACCTTCCCCACCCAGTCACGTTCAGGGTCACAGCCATCCAACTACTGATGATGGAAACAGCGATGGCCAGAAGTCTACAAAGCGGTCTGGCCAATCACCAAGGGGAAGTGTGTCAGGAAAAGGCTTGTAAAAATGCTAAGAGGATGTGAACGCTCAAGAATAAAGTAGGTGCACCATGTAACAATAAAATCTTTGGGGCTGTACAATGATATTTGGGGCTTAAATGAAAAGAGCCTTATTATTGATTGTATGTGACGGATAAGAAGCTTTTTTAATGTGTAAAGAGGAAAGTAACTGAGCATTTTGTATTATTAAAAGAAACAGTTAAGGTTATCCCACTTGTAAATGGTTCTACTCTACACTACCAGATCATAGCAAACACTAATATGTTTCCTAAATAACAGTTTTAATAATTGTAATGTAGAATCTGTGGAGAGTTTGGATACAAAAGTTTATATAACTTGAAAAAAACCCACCTTTAATGAAACGTGTTCCCTTAAAACAAGTTGGCATCCTACTCTGTTTTGGAGAACCGCTGTGCATTTGCTCTTCACCAGGTACTGACTTTGGAGGGTGTTATGATTTTTGTCACTTCATCCATCTTGGATTTTTGCTCTGAGATAGTGAAGTTGAAGCAGTGCATCTATGTACTCTCATCAATCATTTACCTTCTGTAATATTTCCAATAAGAGTAGTTCATTTATCATCCTTATTGTATATTCTCACATTTTATAGTAGTTTCTATAAGTCTCTGCCAAACATGACAGTCTTTCATTGATTGAGAATAATAATGCTCAGAGTGTGATAATTGATCATAACTTTGAGTCTACTTAACATCTATATTCTCTTTCCCGGCCTTTTTTGTTTGTTTTGTTTTTTGCTCTTGTATGTGTCCATATACATGTTTGTTTAATTCTCTCACTCTCTTTTCTCAATTTATGATGCATACTAGTATATCTTTACATTGTATAATACTTTTGCTAATATATCCTAAAGTAAGCTCTAATGTCTATATGTAAAGTCCTTGCACATGTTTGTGAATTGTAACTGTGGCTTCCACCTTTCCAAATATTATATAGTTTTTGGTGATGTGAATATTCTTCCAAGTTATTTTTTGCACTCTCTACACAAATATTTCAATAAAATTCAGATCAAACCATCTTGTTTTATAGGCTTTTCTTTTGGATTGACTTTTTTATTGAAATAAAATGACAGTTGTTGCATAACTAGCCTTATAGTAAATATTACAATTCCGAAATGACTTTAAAAGACATTGTGAAAGGGCTAACATAGACACTTGCCATCTATCAAGTTTGTTACAAGTATAAATGTTGCTAGTTCAGCAATGATATTATGGATATAAACTGAAGTAGTTGGTGCTATTCAATTCAACTTCATTTCCAGACTCAGGGTCCATTAGAGAAGAAGAAACTGACAGTAACAAAAAAAGAAGACGGTACAAAATACAGTTGCCCGGCCACAAAATGTTGTTTGGATTTAAATAGGCAAATGCAAATGCTCAAATTGTGAAAGAATGGTTGGGAGAGAACATGAAGAATCATTTTCACACATGAATTGGCACCTCTGAGTCCATTAAATTCATTGAAAGTCTTTGGGATGTGCTGGAGTAGACTTTACAGAGTGCTTGACTCCTGAATTGTTAATACAAGATCTTGACCAAAAATTGATGCACCTCTTGATGGAAATAATTTTTTGATGCAGCACATCCCAAAGACTTTCAATGAATTTAAGGTCTGGACTCAGAGTTGCCAATTCATGTGTGAAAATGATTCTTCATGCTCTCCCAACCATTCTTTCACAATTTGAGCCTGATGAATCTTGACATTAGAAGAACTGTTGCCAAACATATAACAAACATAATAATCACTGCAATAATGATCCTATAATTGACTCTTAAGCATTTGCCTATTTAAATCCAAACAGTGACTTTGTTTTTTGGCCGGGCAGTGTGCATACCATATAAAACGCTTAAATACAATTACACCAATATTTTCTCATCTGTGACTGGCATTGCACCACACTATGCTTAGAGTTTGACAACAGCATAATAGCATTCTGTGAATCATCTAGCTGACAAATACATTTATACATCAAATATCTCATTAAAGCCAGAAAAGATTTTACTCTTGCCTTACAAAATAGTTTAATTGCACTGCTGCACCTTAGTTTTTTTTTTTTTTTTCAAGAGAATCCTCAGTCATTGTAGGCAACCTGAAGATTACATAGGTTCACTTTTTTAAACTTAAGTGCAATATGCTCTAAAAAGGTTTATGTTAACCTGATCAAACACATACAATTTTCTCACCAACATTCTTGCTTGAGCATATAACATACAATGCTGCCTATACATGTCTTCATCATCACACATTTCATCATTAAAGTCATGCTCCAAATAGCATACATAAGATGATTGATTAGGATACCAAGCATACATCCAATCTTACAGTAACTTAATTGTTCTGACAATTCATTCATATAGACAAGGGCTGGTGAGAGTAGACCCGACTACTTATTCTTCTGTGAGACCACACAAGGCCCTTCCACTCTCCGACATCCCTTGCCACCACAACGCTCTGCAGAGCAGATGAGCAGCACCCACAACTCCCGGACCTGCCTTCATTGATGACAGCCAGGTAACGATTGTGGTTGCCCTAAACCTCGGCACTGTTTGTCACCGCTGTGAAATGAAACCACTATTTAAACATCTCAATACAGCCAGCCTAACTCCGTTAAGCTTAACAACAAGCAAGCTAGTCTGCCGTTAACATAAAATAGCGTCGTATAAGGTCAGAAATGCCACCAAAATGAATAAAAAATGCCCCCAAAATTCAAGATATGAATTGAGTGTATAGGCCTATCACACGAGCAAGAGTGCTATTTTCTCGAATATCAGCACAATTGCAAAATGTGATATTCATTTTATACAACAGTTCAATAAACAATAAGCTGTTTTTGCTCTCTTTGGCAAACAGAAATAGTTCTAAACAAAGCAGAAAAGTTGCATCTCCCAGCAACACACAGCTGTGTTTCGTTATGGAATGATTCACCATTTTTTTACTAATTGGTTGAGTCAATGATTCAATGACCCATTTATAAAGGTTGAATGAATGTTTCTATGATTCACTTATTACGACTTGCCGCCACCTACTGGCAGTTTTAGTTTCATAATAGGAGCTATCATTTAGTTTTTCCCCATTTCATATTTCTATATCCAAAATGTTACATTTAGAACATTAATCATACAAACATATCATGGGAAAACTGATACTCTTTTGAATTAAGTGGTATTACCCAGAGAGGCAATTATGTGTACATGTGAATTGTAATGAAATGTATCATTTTTGTGCTATGTATAAAGATATTGTGGGAGTGTTATATAAAGGCTAGTAGACCGTATTTTATATGCACTGACAAGAAATATACCAATAAGCAGGGTGGAAAAAGTAGTGTCTGCATATCATACTAAAGCTATGAAAGGGACTTAACAGGTAGGCCCAGACAGAGGCCTGTTCTGGACCAGAAAATGTTTACCAATGCTATAATATGCACTTGTAAGAGCACTAAATAGGAGCAATGTGATCTTACCATGCTCTATAGAGTGTGTTTCTGAAGCTGGGAATATAGTTGAACTGTGGAGGCAACATTATTCTGCCTTCTTTAACTGTGTAATGAATGAGCTTTATAAAGTGGAAACGGTCTCTTGTACTAACATGGAGTATTAAAACTAATGAAGTTTATCAAGCAATAATTCAGCTCACAAGCTGGTGGCTTAGATAAAATTACTGCACCTAAAGTTTGCGAGCCCTAGGGTTGCGGTTCTTCATGCCATTTGCTTTACTGGCTTGATGATACATGGGCTGTTGCCAGAGTCTATGTTGTCAGTAGCCTTGTGGCCTGTTATCAAGGATAAAGCTGGAAAGGCGGGAAGTTTGGATAACTATAGACCCATTGCAGGGCCATGCACAGACATTTTGAGGGGCAGGTGCTCAAGAGAAAAAAGGGCACCCCAAAATATAACTATTTAAAAAAAAACGTAAAGTTATATTGTTGATCATCTTTTAATTAATTTACACTAGTTAACACTATACATTATAGGGCTGTTATACCAATTAAATGAAATCAGTATCAACAAAATCTGTCTTACCATTTATCAAAATCCATCTAAACTGCAATTACAATTCCTCTTCCGTAAGTTTAGTCCAGTCTAATTTTACCAAGCCAGCCCTCTTAAACTCACATCTCAGGCAGTCTTTTAATATCAATAGTCATTAAAAATAGTACACGATCAGATGTAGATGCCTCATAAAGAATTTTGACTGATTGTAGAGTAGAATAAGCATCACTAATACATAGTCAAGCCATGAGGCTGTGTGCCAGGCTTCACTTATATACTAAGTATAGCTATCCAAGAGAAATTGACCAGAAAACATCTTGATATAACAAATTAAAAGTGTTTTCACTTTTCACAAGTAGTCCATCTTGACAGTCACAAATTCACATTTGTCTTAGCATTTTGTCACTTTCTTGTCAGTTAGATATGCTGTTATAACTTATACTGCTATGCTTCTCATCTTCTCTTGTAGTGGTGTATTTGTTTAGTGAACAACACAAGCCTCTTTATTGCACTGTCACTGTCTTCTACAGATACATTTAACTACTTTTTACAACAATACAATGTCTTCTTACCTCAGGAATTCCCATTATGCTTAGAACATTGTTTAGCAGATTTCCCAAATGTTACATTATTTACCTTTGTGTTTACATACTCCATGCCTATGATTTGTTTAAACAATCTATTGTCTGTATTGTTAATGTCCTGCAATCTGAGCCTCCTCAATGCCTAGAAAGCCCTGCTTTGAAAATGACAAAAGGGCAATTGACATGAATTGTGTTGACATGCAGTGTGTTGTGACATGCAGTCCATCTTAAACTGATTTTGCACACATTTGCATTGTACATGCATTATTAAGCAAGCGTTGAAACACAAGAATTTGATCAAAAAATGTCAAGCATTAGGCCTATACAGCATGACCACTTCAAATGATAGTGAGAATAAGGAAAAACAAATGGTACAATATACAATTTAACTTACACGTTCATATGAATGTTATGCTAAAATCTTGATTTTGAGGATAAAAGTCCAAACCAAAAGCAACTTGACGCGCGTTTCAACGTATAAAAACTTCAACTCCCATAGTGCATATCGCAACTCAAGCTTTGGGCGAGTCTATTTTTTAACTCAGTGGGGGGATATCAACGGTGAAATTATGGTTTCGACAAACAATATAAAACGTTTTCATTATTACCCCATTGCGTTTGTTATAAAATATTACTTGAAACGTTTGATATTTGGCCATCTATGCAATGCATGTATCTGGGGGTCTAATATGAACACAAGTTTGTGTTATTTCCCTGTATCTTGAATAATAGCACAATCTCAACTCAAACTCTGCACATGTTGGTTCTACGCTCATGAACTGAAGAATACTTGCTGAAACTGTTAACGGTACAGGGAATAGCCGGTCAGGCAACCGTCCAGCCTCCCCTCACACTGGAAAGTCACGGAGCTCCCGCCACTTCCAGGGATAAAGTTACATAAACGGTTTGATTAGACCTTTTTGTTCTTTATCTTTTGCCCGCGAGGTATTTTTGTATTCAGTACCGTGGAGAGGCCAAGTAATATCGGATGTGGTGAGTTCTGCATACTTATGTGCCTAGCTAATGCTAACTAGCTAACGTGTCCACAAGAACACAGTTACATCTAGCCAAATCCAAGTTTTACTGCTGAAGTCAGCTAGCCAGGTGCAACAATTTGCCTGTAAATTTTAACTGACCACTTTAGGAACAGCCAGCTAACGGCATGCGCGAGACAATGCGCTCCATGCGCGCATCACGAGCCGGGATAAAAGAAACCAACTCGTCCTTGCGGAAAAGTTGGCTTGTTCTCCCTTCATATGGTTTAGGTTATTTTTCACAATTCCTTCATGCTCTGCAAGAAGGTTGTGCTAAGCTAACAAGCTTCGCTTTTGCAGGCTAACGTTATCGCAAAACGTCCTCGCATCGTTTCCAAGAAAGCTAGCCTGGATAGATAGCGAGGTAATCTGACTGCCCATATATCTGCAAAACGGCTTAGATTACAGTCTTTTAAACGTATCTCAAGATTCACATGAGGAAAAATAGACCAAATACTAAATCAAACTTGTAGGGATGTTGGGTACCCGGTCATTGCTTTGCTTGTCTGGTTAGATCACCGATCATTAAACCTCAACCTGTTTATATAACCCTGTGCATTGTTCGCATCGATTTGCTATTGTGTAAACTGCAGCTTCATTAAATCCCACGATGCCCTCTTTAGTACGCATATAACTGCAATCTGAAACTATCATCTTAAGATGGTGTTTTGCAGCGAGCTAACTGGCTCACGCAAAGTGTGAGGTTTTGACTATCAAGTGCAGGTGCGTGAGCGGCAGAATGATGTGATGCGTTGAGGGTTGTTTACACTGTTTGTACCTGCTTTAAAGGTAACTCTCACAGGGGACATTTGCTTCTTTTATGCACCATATGCGAGAATAAGCGGCCCACTTGGGCCTTTGTCACAAGTATCACCCCATCCCCCAACGCTTATTCCTCTCATTTACAAGAAAGACCATGCCTAACCCCTCATTTTAGCAGTCATTGCTTTGAAAAGACATTTTCTGTGGGTTGTTGGTTTAAGAGAGGTAAGCTGATCCATGCAGTGCAATGAGGGATGCTCTTCAGAGGTTATGAAAGCATCATTAAACTTTGTAGACGTTCTTACAGGCTATTTTTTATGTCATATGTTATGGCTTTATTTTACGCCACTCTTTATCCCCATCTGCATGGGTGAAATATTTTACTCGCATGGTTTATGTCAATTATGTCTGCTCCTTAATAGTTGTGACCTACTTTAGAGTCAGCTGTCAAGAGCAGGTTGTATGTTTATATTAGGTAGAGTGAAAGAGTGCAGCACCTGCTTTAGTGTTTTAGTACATGATGTCTATTAAAATATCTCGTATAAGCACTTTTCAGTTTTTCCATCAGCCATTGAAAAATATTCTGCCGATTTGAACACTTTTTTTTTTTAAATTGCAAAAATGTTCTGCATTCTACTGTAATTGCCAGAATGCTGAATTGATGTGAGGTTAGTTAATTCTGTTTCCCATGACTAGTAATAAATATTCATTGTTATTACCAAAATAATATGTACATTTAATTTTGGCTATTAATTGTAAATAAATCACATCTTTACATTGCTGTAGCCTAAAGTGCCATTGAGACATTCACAACAATATCCTTAAATTGTGTCTCTTTGAAAAGTCAACTGTATAAGCGTAAACATTTTCCATCCACAACAAGATTATAATTGTACTGTTTACATATAGAGTTTGAAGCATGTGTATAACCCTTAAATGGGCAGGGACATTAAATATCTCTGAAAATGCATTTGTTATTTTGCAACACATTAGGACTCAAATAATGTGTCATTTTTCTTCAAAACTTTGCTTTTACTTTCAGTACTGTTTGTATCTCCCATGTAAATCCTATAGGATATAAAACCCATTTAAAAGAATAGTTCACCCAAAAAAGAATTTTCTCATCCTTCATGTCTTTCCAAAACTGTTGGATTTTCTTCTGCTGAGCATGTTGGTTACCAAATAGTTTTGGTCAGCATTGACTTCCATTGTATGGAGAGAAAAAAAAAACATTTTTCAAAACTTATTTTATGTTTCATAGAAGAAATTCCAGTAGTGGTATTAACACACAGAAGCCATTGATTGGCAAATGCTGCGGTGCTTAGTGGCACATCCGGTTTTCATTGGCATGTCCCAGCGGATAGTGGCATCTGGTACAAACTTGTGACATGTACCAATGGATTGCGTCATGTGCCACTGACATGTCACCGTATGTTGTGGCACCTCTAGTAGTGACTGACAGATGAGTTGAGCACCTATACTGATGTAATTGTGACACAGAATCATAAATAGCCTAATTTAGTGATTTAAAAAAAAAGTATAAATTAAACATATTTACAAATCAGTAATATTTTTCAAACATGCAGTCAGTTGGTGGCACATCTGTATCTGAGTGGCATGTCCACTGAATGTTGTGTAATACCAGTGTTACTATATTGTTGATTACGCAAACTGCCCATTCTAGGGGAAACGCAAAATAAATCTATCATCATGGGTCACTATGATTACCACATTAACAGTCGCATCCGTTACTGTAAACCTTTATTTTTGCATGATCCTACATGTATGCCGGTAGGTGTCAGTAGTAAGTGTACACTGGCCAGCGCAAGCTAAACCAAAACTTACGACAGTTGATGAAGATCCAGGGGTGGTGTATTTTTTTTATTTGTTGGTTAGACAATAGCAAAAACAAGTAATCCAAGTCTGATATTGATCTAAATAAATATAGATATAATTAAGTATGTGGTTAGTGATTCTCATCTAAGGCTTTAATATTTCGCAAATAATATTATGGGTTTATGTAATAAGAAATATAACCATCTTTAACAATGTGAACATGCATTCTTTCTGAAGATACCTGAATGTTTTAAGTATTTTGACTTGCTGTACTACATATAATAGACATTTACTATAGTATCTACAGACCTTCATTACTCTGCATTGTGAAGAGCCAGTGTCAAGGTCCAGCACACTTTTCAATGGTTGGTGCCAGTTTTCATAATGCATTTCAGAATGGTAGGTTTTCTCATACCCTTGCTGGTTTCCCTTTTGTGGCCACCTATCTAAATAGTGTCTGTATTCGTTTATCATTCCAAATGACACAGCTGAACTGTCAATCTTATGTAAGTAGAAAAAAAATGTTGAGTTATCAAAACAACTGAGTATTTACAATATGTACTTAAATGGTTAGTTCACCCAGAAATGAAAATTATCCCATGGTTTACTCACCCTCAAGCCATATGACGACTTCTTTCAGCCAAACACAATTGAGTTATTTAAAAAAAATATCCTGGCTTTCAAGCTTTATAATGGGAGTGAATAGTACCATAGATTTTGAAGCCCAAAAAGTGCATCCAGCCATCCTGAAAGTAATCCATATGGCTCCAGGGGGTTAATAAATGCCTTTTGAAGCAAAGTGATGCGTTTTTGTAAGAAAAATATAAATATTTATAACTTTATAAACTTTAATCATTGGATTCCGGTAATAAGCCATACTCAAGTCTAGTTTTGGTGGAAGTGACCTCTGACCTGACACATGATATATTGACAAACATGGGAGCGCAGGTATAGAGCAAAACAAAACACTGGTCACAAATTAGAAATCTAAAACGAAAGTCTTTACAGAGAAATGTTGAAGGATTTCAATATAAGAGAAGAGGAGCTTGAGTTTTGTTTCCTAGCCCTATTTGTTTGTCTACTCTAACCTAAGCTACTCCTACATCCTATGTCATGTGTCGGGTCAGAGGTCACTCTTCTGCCGGAACTCGACTTGTGTATAGCTGTTACCAGGAGCCAGTGATTTATAGTTTATAAAGTTATAAATATGGGGCAGATATTAAGTATGAAAAAGCCTGATGGTTGTAACAATTAACTCTTTCTAAACCCTATGCTTGAAAGCTACTTATTAATTAAATGTTGCTATGGCAAATAGTGTGTATGTTACACCATCTACATAATGCGTGGCAGACAGTGGCATATGTCACTGCTATTGGTAGTGCCCCAACATATGGCGACATGCTCCGAAACAATGTCAGTGGCACACGACGCAATCCATTGGCATGTCACAAGTTTTTAGTGGCACATGCCACTATCCACTGGCACATTCCAATGACAGCTGGATGTGCCCCTAAGCATAGCGGCATGTGCCAATGGCTTCTGTGCGTTCCATGCCACTTAATGTTAATGCTGCCTTTCAGAAAGACATTTTTCAAAATAACTTTTTAGGTTTTACAGAAGAAGTTATACAGTTTTGGAACAACATGAAGGGGAAATAAATTAATAATTTTTGGGTGACTAGTATGTCCATCTTGACAGTGGATAACGTGGTTCAGTTCAATATGCACATCTGAATATAAATTATAAAACCCTAAAGTCCCGGCATATGCAGTGTTACGTACTTGAAGTAGGCGGGTTTTCCGTAAAGTCATAGGTAGGGCAGCCAATGGGCGACTGCAGAGGATTGCAGCACTCTTGGCGAGACCACCTTTTCCTGTTCCTCTTTATCTCAGCAGCTCCGCCCCTGTGCTACAGCTGCCATTTTGGTTTTGTTCCGTTCGCTCAAACAAAACCAGAAACGCGATACAGGCAGGCAGGCAGCAGACTGAACGACACAGTGACTCGGCAGGATAGTGAAGGGGGCTTTCTCACAGCATCTCGCCCAGCGCTGTTCGTGCTGTTGCTGTCCGTTTTCTCCTCGCATCTACATCAGCACACAATCCGCACCATCTAAGTTAGTTTAACACGAGGAGCGGTTTGCTGACACTGAGAGTGGACTGAGAAGGATTATTGGTAAGAGGCAAACCATTACATTATACGCTAACTCGGTGCAAGCAGCTGTCTGATTGAATAGAGCTTTATAGCGTGTATTCCCTCGCATATGCTCGTATAATTATGCCCTTTTTGATCGGCACAAAGCAGATCGTTGTGTGTGTAACGTACAGGTGCGGAGTTCTTTCATTCACTGGTTAGCGTGCGAACTTGTGACTAGTGAGCTAGGCCTCAAGGCTCAGTAAACTGCCTGCACCAACTATTACAAAGCATGTAGCAGGCTAGCAAGCTAACGTTAGGTGTTTAAGAATCCCCTCGTTGCCTGCTAAGTGATCATCCGGTTAAATTAATTAAATCTAATTAGCGGGCACGCGACATGTTTGGATTTCACGTTTGGCGTGTCTGTTTAATTTTATATCTTGACATCCTGCAGATGATTTTTGTCTCGTCGAAACGGAAGTGAATATCTAAAATGTACAAAGCCGGTGTAACGTTGACGTTTACGTGATTGTAGATAATCTGTTTTTTTGTTTATGTCACGCACGGATTTATTCATGTTTCGGTTTTGCTTGGGTCATCCCAAATCAGAGGGCGGGCACCTCAATCTGCTCGTACCGTAATTTTGGTTTGCAAGATTACGTCAAGATATTAAGTTCACCATTTGCATGCTAATGGATTTGTGGGCATTCTCTTTATTTTATTTTGTTAAAGGGACAGTTCACCAAAAAATAAATTGTCATTTTCTTACTGTCATGTTGTTCTAAACCTGACTGACTTTCTTCCGGGGGGGAAACTGTCAGTCAGAATGACAGCCTCAGTCGTTACTATTGGGAAAAAAAGTGATTGATAAGTGCTGTCGTTTTCTGCCTAACAACTCTTTTAATGTTCCACAAAAGTCATATAGGTTTATAACATCAAGAGGGTGAGTAAATGACAATATTTTATTTTTTTGGTGATCTATCCGTTTTTTTAAAAAAAAATGAAAGTGTTCTGTTGAAAACGTCACGATTGTATGCGGAATTTCCGCTCAAACGCAGCTCGTGAGTTTGTAGTCATTCTAGAATATACGGTTTGATTCGAGGCCTTTGGACTCTATGTAACTAATGAGCGTTATGAAGTTTCCTTGTTAGTGAGCTATCTTAACGTAACAGGCTGAATATAGATGGGTGGGCAACCGTAATGTCACAAGAAGTTGTTTGTGCTACACCGGCCTTGGGTGACATTCACTGCAGTTTTGTTTTAATGAATCAGCGGTTTTGTTAAGGCAGAGTGGGTGAGCCAGTAACGTACATGCACGAGCCATTCACCATAAACACAACGCTTCTGTCCGCGAGCTATTTATAGCCGAAGAGTTTAATCTTGCGGCAGAAATCATGCTCTTCTTGTGCTGTGGAAATACAAACCTTATTGTTGTAAATCCTCACATAAGTGATCTGAATGTAGTTTGGTGTTTTTTTTTCCTATTCATCTTAATTTTTTGTCATAGTGCAAACTCATTTAAATGCATTTATTTGCAAAATAAGTGGTCTTGTAATATTACCTCCACCTTGGTTTTATAGACCAGAATTCCCTTTGCCCTTTTTGAATGACAATGACTTAACTGCATTGCTGGTACAATCGTTTTTATACTCATAAAGGAACTGTCCAGTGCTGAAATTACAATTTATCTCTATAAGTACATATTTCACCATTCTCATAAATGCACATTACATGTTTTATACGGATGATCATTTTTCTGTTTTCTTCTGTAAGTTGCATTACTGAAGTTTTTGTGCTCTTTTGTTCAATCTTGGCTGTATACCCAGATCTTAACATGTTTGTTCAATAGTGAATAAAAGTACAATTAGTAGTATTTTTTTTTTTTTCAGGTGCTTGCACATTAAATAATGTATTCAAACCATCTGGATGTTGCTATTATTACTCCTTTGCGCCACTGTTTTCCATTTGTTTGTGGGAGTAACCACAAGAGCTTTTGGCAAGTCCTAGAGCAAATAGCCTGAAAATGCTTTTAAGCCTCTACTAAGATGTTAATTGGTTTGTTTAATCTGGGAATTTGATATGTTATTCCACCAAAACGAAGTGACCTGGAAGATGCTGTTCTTTTAATTTTCTTTGTAGATGTTTAATGTGATCTGCAGTGTTTGCGTAATATTTATGCACTTCAAGCACTAATATTTGCTTGAAAAAACTCAGAAATTGAGTTTTCTTTTTTTTTCCTTTTTTTTTTTTAATAGATGTCCAGCTCGCCGCTGTCCAAGAAGCGTCGCGTGTCAGGATCAGAGACGAAGACGGGATCCCACTGCTCCTCCTCTAACTCTGTCAGAACCGAACTGTCTCACACACCAGCTAACGTAGGTTCAAGTCAGGCTTTTTAAAACGAACTTGTTTGGCTATAACTTGGACGTCATCTAGATAATCTAAATTTATATTGATTGAATTGATATAAAATATTCAGATGTACTTTTTTGGGGGGAGGGGTTAAAATCCTCATTCTTTACTGTGCCTGGTTGTTGAAAGTCAGCCAGTTTAATAAGTTATGTGCTTGACTATTTATAGTCTGTTAACTGTGGTTTTCTGTCTCTGCAGGGCATGGCTAAGAATGGAAATGATGCTGAGATCGACGAGGGTCTGTACTCCAGACAGCTGTGAGTTTGGCCTTCATTTCAGTTTGATGTATCCTTGTAACGTTCTTTTTAAGCAAATAAGTGGCTTGATCATGTGAGTGGTGGCTAAATTTAGTGTGTCTCTCAGGTACGTACTGGGCCATGATGCTATGAAGCGAATGCAGAGCTCCAATGTTCTGATCTCAGGGCTGCGAGGTTTGGGTGTAGAAATAGCCAAGAATGTCATTCTGGGCGGAGTCAAGAGCGTCACCCTGCACGACCAGGGCGTGGCCGAGTGGAAGGACCTTTCATCACAGGTCAGTGGTTGGTCATGACTCATAATAACCGTAAGTGTGTGAATGCAACACAGCCATTGCTTGTAAGCTTTGAAAGGGGGCAAAAAATGACTGTTAAAATAAGCATAAAACTAAATCTGTATTTGATGGCACAAACAACAATTGAATTATCATACAAAAGTTTGGGGTCTGTAATTTTTTTTAAAGGGTAACTAAGTCCCCCCCCCCAAAAAAAAAACATTGTTTTAAAGTTAATGATCTACAAGACTGGGGCCTTATTAGTGCTGTTCATTGATTTGAGTAAATGTTTTGACATTTTGGTATAAAGTGTTTTAATTCTACAATATATGGTGTAAAAACAAGTGCTGCCCTCTTAAGGTTGAACGGTGGCTACTGCAGATGAATTTTCCCATTGGACGTTGTTTGCCATCGTGACTTGTGTTGGCTCTTCCAACGGCTCACTACCCACGCCCCTGGCACGAGCTCACCACGCCCTAATGTTTTCCCGCATTGATCACATGAGAACGGCTTTACTCCAGTATGAACTCTCATGTTACATGAAGTAGAAACATTATGAATGAAACTTACTTGACACTTACTATTAACATTCTAATGAAGAAAATACGGTTAAATAATGCAGTTGTCAGTACACGTCAGGCTTTTCTTGTAATATTTTTGCTGCCAATCATGTGTATAGATACTTTTTATACATGAGATGCGTTTTCAAACCTTGACACGCAAGTGGTTGCCGTGGTAATGAACAACAATACCGTAAACAGTAACGTGCTGCCATATATAGTCTAACTTTTATTTGAGGAAATCTGTTTATAATAGGCTATTAGGTTTGAACTTATTGGTCCTGTGCTGCCTATTGATTCAGTTAATTTGAATAAAAATACATTGTATAAGGATTTGACTGTTCATAGATTAGGTCAGTGATCCCATTCTCTCTTGCGCTGCTGCTTCGCTAGCATCGTCGACATCAGTAGTTAAGACCGCAGTTTGAGCCAGCGGCTCGAATTGATAAAGCTTTGGCCCCGTGCCAACAGACAATTCACCCTCCTTCACTTCAGGTGAAGGTGGGGGAGAAAAGTCCTCTACTTCGAATGACTGCTCTGATGCAAAGCTACAGGCGTATCTCCAGTCACTCTCCATCTTTGCGAGTCTGACAGCTGTCAATCAATCTGTCACTGCTGGTCTCAGGTGCATGCCCCCCGCTCAGCCCCGCCCTTGTTTCGTCTCCGCTGGGCTCTGCCCACTTTTCCAGCATTTTTCAAATATTGCCAGTGGGTGGAGTTAGGCTCTGATCAGGGGTTGTTACCCTTTAAGGAAATTAATGCTTTTATTCAGTAAGGATGTATTAAACTTGTCAATTTATAGTAAAGACATGTACAATGTTTTCTACTTCAAATAAATGTTGTTCTTTTGAATCAAAGAATCCTGAGAAAAATGTATAACACAAATATTAAGCCGCACAATTTTTAACATTGATGATAAACAAAAAAAATAATAATTCTTGAGCAGCAAATCAGCATATTGTAATGATTTCTGAAGGATCATGTGACCCTGAAGACTGGAGTAATGATGCTGAAAATTCAGCTCTGCCATCACAGGAATAAAATATAAAACGGTTGTTTTAAATTTGTAGTAATATTTCACAGTATTACTGTTTTTACTGTATTTGATTAAAAAAATGCAGCCTTGGTGAGCATAAGACTTCTTTCAAAAACATTTTTAAAAAATCTCACCGACCCCAAACTTACGATTAGCAGTCTACATTAACATATTAAGACTAAGTTCAGTGGAGTAAAAATATTAATCAAATTGAAACACCACAGTGTAATATTTATAGTAGTAATAATAAAAATAAATTGTTCATTATATGTGTCTTAGTTTTACCTGCGCGAGGAGGATCTTGGGAAGAACCGTGCAGATGTCAGTCAGACTCGACTGGCAGAACTGAACAGCTATGTCCCTGTAACCTCCTACACTGGCACCCTCACCAACGAATACCTGACCCAGTTTCAGGTACTGGACTACACCCATCAGTTGAACACATGGACAAAATCCTACTTTTCCTACATGCATATGGAACTTTGCATTGGTTGATGTGTAACTGAATTTGAATGAGTTGCCTAAAAGGTGTTTGTGTTTGACCAGGTTGTTGTGCTCACCAACTCCAGCCTCGATGAGCAGACACGCATCGGGGATTTCTGCCACAATAATGGCGTCAAGTTGATCGTGGCAGACACACGTGGGCTGTTTGGGTAAGAATACCCTCTTGATTTGAGTTTTTCCCTTTTTTTTGGGATGACATTCTTATGCATGTTCTGTCTTTGAATAGGCAACTATTCTGTGATTTTGGGGAGGAAATGTTAGTATTTGACACCAATGGGGAGCAGCCGTTGAGCGCCATGATTTCAATGATCACAAAGGTAAGAGCCTGTGTGATGGTAGCATTAAGCCATGTTATTGTAGTAATAAAGTGCCACATTGTCATTTTGTTAAATTTCTGGCTGTCTGAATCTTTAGTTGTTGTTTTTTTTGTGTTGTTTGAAAAGGACAGCGCTGGTGTGGTTACGTGTCTGGATGAAGCACGACATGGATTTGAGAGTGGAGACTACGTCACTTTCACAGAAGTGCAGGGCATGACAGAGCTCAATGGTTGTGAACCAGTTGAGATCAAGACACTGGGTGAGTTATCAGGGGTTTTCTTTCTGTTACAGACCCATGAATGCCCACCCAGACTCTGTCAGCCCAGGAACCCCCACAATACAAAATGACGAGAGAAAAAATCAGTGGTTCTCAACATTTTTGACTTCAAGCCAAGAATTCCAAGAGTTTTAATTGTTGACTCCCGGTTTCACAGACAAGGCTTAAGCCTAGTCCCCGACTAAAATGCACGTTTGAGCTGTTTTTGACTGAATGCAACTTACACTGACATATCTTAAATATATCAGTGCCACACATTTTAAGATATGTCAATGCAAGTTGATTTGTTAAAACAGCTCAAACGTGCATTTTAATTTGAGACTAGGCTTAAATTTTAAATTGGTGTTCTGAATTTGTGTTCTAAATGCACATGGCATTTTGATGCTGCGTTCACACCAAACGTGAATGGAGCGTCAAATTCGTGTCTATCGCGTCTAGTTGGACGCTTGAACATTTTGAATCCATTCGCACGTCTACAGTGAATTGGACGCGCTTATAAATCGAGCGTTTGAAGCTAAATATGTGCACGTTCAAGGCGCTCCAGAAGCTGCGCCTGGATGACGGCCACTTTCACTCCTGTATGTATATTTTAGGCTGCAATAAAACGAAATATGTCATAAAACACCACTCTGCCATTTTACGTTTCCATTTAAAATTTTTTTTAAATGCATTAATGTGTGGTTCAGACAATAAGTATATATGATTATCACTGTAATAACATTAAATATGACAAACACAACCCAGTCTCTTTGTTAAATGTCAGTTTATGTGTGATCAATGATAGCCATTATAAAAGTATAAGTAAAAAGTATAAGAAGCTATACAAGAAATAAAGCAAACAATTCAGTCAAACACATAAAAGTCAGCGCTAGTAGGCTACAATGGTAAAGTTAAATAGCCTTAAAAAAATAGTTATGAAACTTCACTTTGCTCTGTCAAAACGATTTGGCAGGCAACAAATGATAGATTCATGAGACCAAAGATGGCCCGTTAGATCTACACAAGATGAATTATCTCATGTTTAACCACTACAGAGACATCAGAGCCAGCGGCAAACGCCAGAAGGACTAGCCGAGGAAAGGCTGCTCTCGCCGGGGTTAACGAGCGCTGAGCACCCGGTGATCGCCTGGATCTCACAACTCCCAAAACACCAGATAAAATGTTCAAATTGGCGCTCTTTATAAATAAACCACAGATTTGAGCTTTAAACAACTACATTCTGTGACACAAAAACAGTAGTATTTTTAAATTGCGGGGGGTTTCTCATCTGCTATTGACTTGCCATTAGTTTATCATGTCACTTCACCACGTGACAGCAGCAAGCAGGCTCCTGATTGGTTAACGCGGCGCGATTAGACGCCAAAGTTCAGATTTTTCAACTCGGTCGTCAGATGGCAATTTGCTTCAAATGTGTGAATGCACAAAAAGCACCATTCGCGCGAACGTCCTTTGCGCCGCGCTAAACGCGTCTTTGGCGCCGCAGGACATCCAGACGTGCTTCAACACGTGTTTACATTGACTTAACATGGAAATAATTTGGTCCAGACGCTCTATTTGCTTTTGGTATGAACGCAGCACAAGGTTTTTTTAATATTCATGACCGGTCTTAATCACACGTAAATGTAGGCTCCCATATATTAGGGATGGGCATTTCAAGCAAAAATGACAATGACTGTTATTTGACATTGCCCCAAGTTATCGTAACCGTTATATGCCATGCAAGTCTGCAGTGTGCGTGTGAGACAATGTGTTCTTCTGTTGTCTCAGGATGTTTTTACTGTTACTGATTTCTGTTGAGACATTCAGATGGTAGAGTCAGAATTTGGCGTAAACAGAATGAGAACATGGATCCATCATGCCTTGTTACCACTGTGCAGGCTGGTGGTGGTGGTGTAATGGTGTGGGGGATGTTTTCTTGCCACACTTTAGGCCCCTTAGTGCCAATTGGGCATCGTTTAAATGCCATGGCCTACCTGAGCATTGTTTCTGACCATGTCCATCTTTACTAGCACCTTTTCATACATATCTTGCCAGGCTGCTAAAGGCAGGGAAGTGTGTGAACGCCACCAAATTTTGTTTACTTTAAGCGCAGATGCTCTGTTGTCAAAGGATGTTGGGAACGGCCGGGCTATTGTCGGACCGCCCGCTCTTGTCCAAAGTACACTAGAGTTAGCGATTGCTACAGTCTTTCATTTGGAAATATAATCTCGCGCTGCAGGAAATCTGATCGAGAGCTGCATGAATGCAGCCCTCTAGTGGGAACCCTGGTTTATCATGGTGTGAATTTAAGTTTTATATATATATATTTATATTTATTATATAAAATTTTGTTCGCTTGAGGCAAAACTATTCTTTAAAATTGTTAAATTAGACATTAAATATAAGTCAATCTGAGGTCCCAATGGAAATTTAACATTACTACACTATTTAATGCTTAATTGAGCAAAAGTTAGAAAGCTAGATATTATTTAAGTTAATAAAAAGTCGTGCATATCTACTCCACAGACCCCTGATTAAAAACTAGTTGTAGATGATACAAAAGAGTTAAGTAAACTATTGAATGTCACTTAGCAAAATAATTGAAAAAGCTCTTTGCAAAGAGCTTGTTGACAAACTTAAGTGCTCAAAAACACTCACTGTGTTTTGAAATCATTGTCGTTCAAAACCATTTCAGTCGTCTAGAGATGTCTGGTTGTTTGACAGGTTTTACTGCTGTTTATGTTGGCCTACTTTTTAAAATGTAACTGAATCAGCATAGGTCATAACGCATAAGTGTCAATCACTTAAGTGACTGATTACATCAGTTAACTATCTCTGTCCTGAAGGAACAGGATCTGATGAATGACAGAAATAACATCCTGAAGTTTTAGGCCAAATGATTGAACACATTATTATTATTATTATTATTATTATTATTTTTTTCTCTCTGTTAAAGGGTTTTTTACTATTTGAAGGTCAGTGGGCTGTTTTATGTGACTGTGATGTCTTCTGTCGTCAGGTCCTTACACCTTCAGCATCTGTGACACAAGCTCATTCTCGGACTATGTGAGAGGTGGTATAGTCACACAAGTGAAGATGCCCAAGAAAATTGCCTTTGTAAGTTGATGCCCCTGCTGGGACTAACCATATGGAAATCATGTAAAGTGAATATTCTACTAGATTTCATATGCACACTTTCTTTGCCCAGAAATCCCTGTCCTCCTCCATGGCTGAACCAGAGTTCATACTGACAGATTTTGCCAAATTTGATCGTCCAGGCCAACTGCACGTGGGCTTTCAGGCGCTGCATGCGTTTGAGAAGAAGCACAGTCGTCTACCGAAGCCCTGGAGTCAGGTGAAGACTTTTGTTAGTTTTTGTGTAGCACAGATTTGACTCTGTGTATGGATCAATCCACATTCAAGCTTATTCTGGCCAAGAATGTTCTCAACCAATACAATGTGTTGAGTTGTGTACATCAGACTCCGTGACTCAGCAGTGATCTCTCTCTCTCTCTCGCTCTCTCTCTCGCTATACTGCAGTCGGATGCGGACGAGCTTGTGACTCTGGCTGATGAGGTGAACGCTGCACAGACCGGATCTGCCAAGCAGGAGCAGCTGGACCAGGCAGTCATCAAAAAACTGTCTTGCGTGGCTGCTGGAGACCTGGCACCCGTCAATGCCTTTATTGGTGGGCTTGCTGCCCAGGAGGTTATGAAGGTAATACAGTTCTCCCATTGTTGTCTTTGAGCTTCAGATCAAGGAGTTGTATCAGGAATATGTTGCATTAGCCTCATCTGTCATGGTCTGTTAAATGTTTCTCCCTTCATCTGCTCAGGCCTGCACAGGGAAATTTATGCCCATCATGCAGTGGCTGTATTTTGATGCTCTGGAGTGCTTACCTGAGGCTGAGGAAGCTGATCTTACAGAGGAAGAGTGTGCACCAGTGAGTGCTTCTTGTCAATCACCTTAATTTTTCAAGATATTTCCATGTCTTCAGTATTTGTTTGATATTAGGGGAGTTAGTCAAATTTTGCAGCCTCCTTAGAAGATTGTGGGTTTCATACAAAGAATAATTTATTCATTCGTCTTTTTTTTTTTTTACAGAGGAACTGCCGGTATGATAGCCAGATTGCTGTCTTTGGGTCCAAGCTGCAAGAGCTGTTGGCCAAACAGCGATATTTTCTGGTGAGGAGCTGAAACTGGCTTAAAAGTATTATAGTTTATAAATATACTAAAATAATAGCTTTAGTCTCTGTAGTGTTAATTTTAGTTTATTTCTTTTTCTTTAATTTAATTAATTTTTTAATTTTTTTTTATATTTATGTGTTCAGGTTGGTGCTGGAGCCATTGGCTGTGAGCTGCTGAAAAACTTTGCCATGATGGGCTTGGCTGGTGGTGATGGTGAGGTCATAGTCACTGACATGGACACCATAGAGAAGTCCAATCTCAATCGACAGTTCCTCTTCAGGCCCTGGGATGTCACGGTGAGATTGACCTGACACATTATTAGACTGAAGGAGGATAGAATTTTGGACACATTGTATGATTTTGGCCACCTAAGACAAATTTTGTGAATCTTAAAAGATTCCTATGATCCTAAGCCAAAATCTGAAGTCTTTGATCGCTAGTTTGACATGTTCGCTAACAGCCAATTTAATGACCTTTGCGAGCAAATTTTAGTCTTGCACTGTGACTTCTACGACAATCGTCAAATCAAAAACCAATAGTAGAAAACAGGAAACCACCTCTTGCTCCACACACACGTCTTTGTTTAAAGAAAAGCCATAATCAAAATGAACGCTAGAGATTTGATAGCCACCATTTCTATCCCGCATGTAAATGCAGCTCACAGTCACCAAATGTCTTGATGTAAAACTTAAGTCTTGACATTTGACAACTGAGATCCTACAGTGTAACATGGCTTATACCGGGGGTCGTGTTCATACAGTCTGACAAGCAACAAGCAAGGACTATTATAAATCATATAGTGTGTACCCGGCTTATGGTTGCTGATGACTTTGCTTCTCCTTTGAGCAGAAGATGAAGAGCGAGACCGCTGCAGCAGCCGTGAAGCAGATGAACCCGACAGTCCGCATCACAGGCCATCAGAACCGTGTAGGGCCGGACACAGAGAAGGTCTATGATGATGACTTCTTTGAAAGCCTTGATGGAGTGGCAAATGCTCTTGACAATGTAGATGCCCGTAAGTAAAACTTTTAGAGAGTAAAGTGGCTGGTCTTGCAGGTCACTTCAAAATGTAATGGGTTTGTGCTTGTGTGAAATCGACTCCGCATGCTTTGATTTTACAGGTATGTATATGGACCGGAGATGTGTGTACTACCGTAAGCCATTGCTGGAGTCTGGAACTCTAGGCACCAAAGGGAATGTGCAGGTGGTCATTCCCTTCCTGACAGAGTCATACAGCTCCAGCCAGGATCCTCCAGAGAAGTCCATTCCTATCTGCACACTCAAAAACTTCCCTAATGCAATCGAACACACCCTCCAGGTAACAATTAATATTGTAATGAACTTATGTTGTCTTGAGCCTTAAGTATTTTTATTGACCTAAACTGACCTTTTGCTGTTTATCCATCCTCTCACTCTCTTAGTGGGCTCGTGATGAGTTTGAGGGACTTTTCAAGCAGCCTGCTGAAAATGCCTTGCAGTATCTGACGTAAGTTCCTGTCACCCTAAACAACCCTGTAAATTTGGCACTCATGGTGCTGTCAGTTTTTTTTTTTTTTTTTTGTTTTTTTTATATATATAATGTAATGTTCTTATCCCTTCTTAGAGACCCAAAGTTTATGGAGCGCACACTGAAGCTCCCTGGAGCTCAGCCGTTGGAGGTGCTGGAGGCAGTATACAAGAGCCTGGTGACAGACAAACCACGCAACTGGGAGGACTGTGTAGCTTGGGCTCGCAACCACTGGCAGTGTCAATATAACAACAACATCCGTCAGCTACTGCACAATTTCCCCCCAGAACAGGTGAGGCCTGCCTGTTCTCATTTTTCTCAGCTCTCAGTGGACAACGTTTTCTTTTTCTGAACCTTAAAGGGTCAATGATATGACGCCTCTTTTTCCTATTAATCTAGTTGGATCTATTTATTCAAATACATTAAAAATGCTATTTATACATACTTAAACTTTAGGCTTTGTCATGTTTTTTTTCTTTTTTTTTCTGGATTTTATTGAGTATAGTCAAAATTGTCAAACTGTAAAACTTTCCTGAGGTCATAATGAAAAAAAATGAAATTTGTCTCTTTTTAAGACGAGACAAGTTCAGTTCAGTTGGTAAGATGTCATATGGTGTGTCGCCTCCCAAAGCTTAAATATTTTTTAATACTTTTTTTTTTTTAATTATTTGTGATGTAACAGAAGTAGCGACCAGTCATTACCTCTGAATTGTGACGTAAACAGAAGCAGGCGCTTGGTTCATCCATCAGTTGTTAATTAGATACAGGAAGATCCGAATGGCAGCTTGCAGTCGATTGAAAGAAAGGGGCAGAGTTTTAGCAGACTAAAGGATTGGGGAAGTCTAATATACATCACCAGGAGATGTTTTTTACTGAAACATGACATTGACATTACAAGGTAAAAAAAAAAGGACTCCTACATGGATGAATAGTTTATAACAGTGGTTCTCAACCTTTTTTGGGCCAACACCCCGACCCATTATTTAGGTCCCTTTCCTTTATATCATTTAAAAAGCATGTCACTGAAAGCCACATAACAGATTTGATTTGACTGGATAGTTGAAATATCTTTATCATTTGTTTCCAAGGAGCAAAAAAGCCATGTGAATAGAAATATGAGTGTTAAATAAACGCTTTAGAAATTTGGCATTGAAACTTTTTGCGTAAATTATCACAAACAGCAGCAAACAAGCATTCATATAAATTTTTCCATCAGAAAACAAGAAAAAGCATAGTTATGTCTGAATGTTAGACGCAAGTTGTTTTCACTGGGAGTTAGGCAGCTGCAATACAGAAAGCTGACAAACACTGAAGTAATTTGTCATTGCTACATAAATGATACACCAACGATTCTAGTCGCATTGGTGTAAACTAGGGGTTGAACGACTTCCGATTTTTTTTTTTTAAAGTCGACATTTATGTGATAATAGCCTAGTCTAGTCGACTAGTCGCTGATGACGTCATTAATGAACAAATAACCCTGAACCTTGAGCTAAGACGTGAACACGCGTTTTCTTGTGCACAGGACAACTATGGTATATGACGCAGCGCTGCCCATAAGGTTATTGCTCATACATAACAGCTTTTGTATCAGTTCTTTTGTCTTTGGGTCGTTATATTGATCACAGATTTCTGCTCGTTCTGAATCAGATACAGCACACTAAAGATTACATGTATATGAATGCATTAGTTCGAGAGCGATTGCTTGTGAATTAATTCTACCTGCCAGCGTCTCTACTAATAGTGAAGCTGTGAGTTTTAGTTCCTAAGAAATATATATGCTATAACTTAAGTTTCTAAGCTATTTTATTGATGAATCACAGAACATTGTTGACAATACATTTCTGCGCTTCTCAATTTAGTTTGAGGTGCGTGCGATCTCCGCATGTGCGAGCTATGTGTGTGCATTACATTACGCATTAGTTGTACAATAAGCATGTATTTACTCCGATAAATTTTGAGCATCCAGATGGTATAAACAAACATGTCTTGGAGAGCTCTTTGAGTATGTATTTATTTGTCATTTTTAACTGTTGGAAACAGTCTGCGTGTCAGGAAATGGCTTATCCTGTTGCGCCCTCTATAGGCCAGCGACTAGTCGACGTCAAGCTTAAAGCGTCATGGCAGAGCTTTAAATCGACTAGTCGGTGCAACCCCTAGTGTAAACTGGCAGGTTACACTTTGTCTACATCGGACGTGAACGGTGTGACACATCGTGTCAAAAGCATGTATAAGAACCTATTATAATCAGTAATTCTGTCTACACTGGATGTGCTCCAATTTGCCGATAGTAAATGGATGCTATGTTCTATTTCTGACGCACGTGATCCACGCACTTGCGCTACTGACAAATGGACAACGCATAACTGACAAATAGAACGTTCACTGTGTCCAAGGACGCGCCACTGTAGACACGGTGTTATGTTGCAGACCTTTTTATCTCTTAAATCATTGCCATTTACACACTAAACAAACAAAGATATTGCTTCCAGTGCCCCCGATGTTTTCCGAACAGCCCGTTGAGAAACGCTAGTTTATAATAAGGTCTTTAACATGCAATTAGAAAGTAGGGTACATTTCCTTATTTACAACTTTATTGAACATTTATTGTAATATCTTTTACTCTCTTTGTCCAGCTTACCAGCTCTGGGGCGCCATTCTGGTCGGGTCCAAAAAGATGTCCTCATCCATTAGAATTCAGCACTAACAATGTGAGTGTTCACTCTGTGAAAACTCAAATAAAATGGACTCCTTTTGAAATCTCACGTAGTAAAAATGAGTGATCTTGATATTATTTGGATTGGCAGGATCTTCACATGGACTACATTATGGCAGCGGCTAACTTGTATGCCCAGTCATATGGAATGCCAACCTCAACTGACCGCCCAGCTCTGACCAAGCTGCTGCAGGAAATTAAAGTGCCTGAGTTCACTCCCAAGTCAGGAGTCAAGATCCATGTGTCTGATCAGGAGCTGCAGAGTGCCAATGCATCAGTCGGTAAGAGAAGAGGTGATTGAGAACATTTGGGTGGACGTGAATTTGAAACAACAGTTGAACGTTAGTAAAACGACACTATTATTGATTCAACTTGTTCTTTTTTCAGATGACTCTAGGCTTGAAGAACTGAAGACACTGTTGCCTTCTAATGAAGCGACTTCTCAGTTCAAGCTCTGTCCCATTGACTTTGAAAAGGTGCCGTTTATAACTCGACCCCAATTTTCTAGCCAGTAAAACTTCTGAACTCAAGTTAAATACTAATTACATTCTCTTTCTCAGGATGATGACACAAACTTCCATATGGACTTCATTGTAGCAGCTTCTAATCTGAGAGCAGAGAACTATGACATTCCACCTGCAGATAGACACAAGGTGATAGGGCAACTGAAATGGTTTCTCAACTGTCTTGGAAGTTAAATCCCATCATTGCAGACCCTCACCTTTTTGTTTTCTTGTTTCAGAGCAAGCTCATTGCTGGGAAAATCATTCCAGCCATCGCCACAACGACAGCTGCTGTGGTGGGTCTGGTGTGTCTGGAGCTGCTGAAAATCGTTCAGAAACACAAGAAGCTTGAGTCCTACAAGAACGGCTTCATGAACCTTGCTCTACCTTTCTTTGCCTTCTCTGAGCCTATAGCTGCCCCCAAGCACAAGGTACACAGCAGCGTTCTCCATTACAGCTGCAATGTTGGCATGCCTTTAAATGACCACGCTATTCTGACACTCTCGCCTTTCACAGTACTATGAGATTGATTGGACGCTTTGGGACCGCTTCGAGGTGAAGGGCATTCAGCCCAATGGAGAGGAAATGACACTCCGACAGTTCTTGGACTATTTCAAGGTAATGTTTGATGCTTATGTTGTAGAGTTTGAAGAAACAAGGGATGGGCACTGAAGTTGCTTTGTTCATTTGAGTACTCGACCAGATCAATCAATCGATTTCTTCGTGAATATGAATATGACATGTTTTTAAGATGAACAGATTGAAGTGTTAAAAAGCTCTTTTTGGTTAATTTCAAGAAAATCTATTGAAACTGCCAAAATAACAGTTTGGTATAACTTGAAGAAACACAAAACAGAATCCAGAAAAAATTAATGAAAAACACAAAATGGATTTCATAAACGGAAGTTTACTTGTAACCAAATAAGTTATGTTTACATTAGGTCTCAAGCAAATGTGTGGAATGCATTTCCTTCCTCATTAACAGCCAACTTTATTTATATATTTAAAAAAAAAAAAGAAGAACTGTTTTCCCTGTCAGCGTTTTTGATCATTCACAATTTTATGGCCCCCAGATTATTTTGTTGTATGAGTATCTGAACATGCAATATATCAAAAGAAAGAACAGAGCCTCTGCTTTTAAACAAAAAAAAACAGGATTAGTTTTTTTATCAACATTTGGATATGGGTGTTTCATAAAAGCAACATTATAAGCAAAAAGCTGAGAGCTGAGCTGTCAGACTGGATCAGATTCAGAATGATGGTTAAAACAGATAGTCCAACACCCCTAATGTTGCACAGTCCTATAGCTTGTTTTGGGTTGACATTTCATTCAGTAATGTTAGGCAGTTTTGATTTATATGCGGTTTAATGTTGATGATAGTGTTATTTTACATATGCATCTGTTATCGTATGCTATCGCTTGTTTTTGCATCGTCTTCGCCGTGGTTTGATCAGGAGAGTCAGTACTCTTTCAGAAGATAAGTAATACACTTAATAATAATAGCGCCCCTACCTTATAGCGGTAAAATCACGTAAAGCCGTAAAAACTCGTCTTTGGTGGGGAAGAGCTTTCTCATAAAAGATGAGAACTCCTCAATGGCAGGGAAAGAGTTAAAGGTACTATATTAATATTGTGATTTTTAAATATTGATATGGAATGACATGGAAAAAAAATTGTGAAATTGGTTCATATCGCCCAGCACTATTTGTGCCCATTCTTTGGAGAAACAGGCAAACTAGGGTCTTTTTAATCTTGTGTACTCATGGTTCACACTCTGTTCCTCCCTCAGAATGAACACAAACTGGAGATCACTATGCTCTCTCAGGGAGTTTCCATGCTCTACTCTTTCTTCATGCCTGCGGCCAAGCTTAAAGAGAGGCTGGAGCTACCGTGAGTTTGTTTTTCCCTATCTTTTTAGATGTACTGAATTATATTCATATGGGCAGAAGTGAGGCATATAGAATTGCTGAATTAAATTTTTACCTCTGTTTTGCTCTTCATAGGATGACTGAGATCGTGACCAAGGTGTCCAAGAAGAAGCTGGGGAAGCATGTTAAAGCACTAGTTTTTGAGCTCTGCTGCAATGATGACACAGACGAGGATGTCGAAGTCCCCTACGTCAGATACACCATCCGCTGAGAGGGCTCTTAGGGTAGGGAAGGGGACATGTCAGAGGAGGGAGAGGGCGGCCCACTGGGGATGGGGAGCATCAGTATGCTTGGAGAGCCCAAAGAGAAATCAATCTGTTTTTTGTTTTCTTTTTTTAATCAGTTACAGAATAATATGAGCATTATCTCTCAAACACCCCTCTTTCTCTATTGGTGGAGCTCTCTAGGGTGTGATTCTTTCAGGCTGGTTATCATTTGGAATATGGGGAGCATGTGAATCTTTGGCTGTAACTTATTTGAACTGGTTGTTGTAACACGGCTTCAGTGAATGAATTATTCTGTACACCGATTGTCACTTCCTCCCTCAGAATCATCTCTTTCGCACTGATCTCTGTTCATGTCCTCATGATACATTTGTGGGCAGCACCATCTTGCTTTGTATTCTGGAGTAAAATATTGACTAATGCCAAAAGATGGAGTACAAAGGAAAAATATCAGTTCTGTTCGATACACTTTAAAAAAAAAAATTTTTTCCAAATCGCTGCCTTGGCTTGATGTCACGTTAAATTGTAACTTGAAATGCTCTTTTTGGCCAAGGTCTTGGAGCGAGTTGGTCCACTTAATGAACTCCTGCTCTCCCATATGCCCAGTGGGAACATCCCTTTACCTCTCTGGTTTCTGTATGGGTTGGGTTCAGGAACTTGCACATTTCTTTTTTTTTTTTTTTTTTTTGTTCCCCTCCCCATTTTTTTTTTTTGGGCAAACTTCTGGTGTACACCTTGTAGAACATAAACTCTGTATTCTTTCTACTTTGTTAAACTCCAAAAAAAACATTACAGTACAAAAAAGTGATTTTACTCTAATGGGAGCACTTAGTGTGTTAGTGAATAAAGTTGAAAACGTTTCTTTGCTTAATTGTCCTTTCTTTGCTACTGTTGTTTTTAAAATGTATCTATAAAGTTAATAAAAAGAACCTGCAGTTAAGAAAACTGGTTATCAGGAATATTTCAGTGTTTGTCACGTTAAGTTGCACAGTACACATTCAATTCTGAGGTTTTTTTGTTGTTTATAGAAAGAGAAAACAGTCCTAATATAAAATATTTTCAAAATCTTTAAAATATTTTACAATAGCTAACAGAAATAAATAGTCTGGGTCAACATTAGATGGGATCAAGGCTATATATAATAGATATAGATATAATTTTCTCCAATGTTTGACAATTGCTTGAATTTTTATATGCTGGATTGTGAGTGGGCCTATAACCTTTTTGGTTTAAATTCACTCCAGTTTGACTGTTAGTTCTGAGTCACTATCTTATTTTAAATTAAATGATCTAACCCCCATATACCTTGCAAATTACAGCACATTGTTTTTCTGTATAAATGTACCTTATCCCCCTTTTCTATTGATTTCTCTCAACCCTACTACAAAGAAGCTCAAAGTGTGATGCTGCCACCATCAGGCTTCACATTTGAAACCGTTTATGTGGTGTTTCACTCTTGCGCTCATCACATTACAGAATTGTTCTTTAAGTGCTTGTGGGTTTTTATTTATGACACTTTTCAAGAATGGATAGTTTAGTTCTTAGTGGCTTTTTAAAAGCATTCGAGGCACCAATACCGTGCACACCCGCCCCCCCCGTTTAAAGTTAACCTAACATCTAAAATGAGTTTTAAATGCAATAAACATGTATTAAATTAATATGTAAGTAGAAAGACAAGTAAATCACGTTCCACTTTCACAAATGCAATTTGTGTAGTGCTCATTGGATTCGCCAAGCTCAACCACTGATGCTTGTGTGGCGGTAAAATAAATGAATGTACTATATTTTAGTTTGTTTTTATTTAATATTTCGTATTTTTTCAGGATTTTATGGTACTAAATTATATTAATGGTATTTTAATTAATAGTTTTTATTTTATTTATTACCTGTTAAATAACATACATTCACATAACATTCAATAACATACACTTGAAAATGAAAAGCTTAAACTGCTGTAAATCTTGAATGCTTTTGAGCACAGACTAAATTTTGGTCTCTTTTTAAATAAGACACTTGGCAGATTATTGCTGAAGTAAAAAGTTTTTTTTGTTTTGTTTTTTAAAGAGGGGGGGGGAACAAAAAAGTTACAGAAATGTATTATGAAAAAATGCATACAATTACTAGTTTTAAATTTGATAGGAAATATGTATATATTTTCAAATCATGTTTTACTCTAAAACTTTGAGAAAGGCAAAGCCATACATCTAAACGTAAAGCTTAAAGCCATGAAGTTGTGTTCCAAATTTGAAAATCTCAGAGATCTCAAAAACACGAGCTTTCAGTAAGATTTTGTTTGGGCGCAGTACCAAACGTTTCCACTAGATTAAATTACTTTCCAATGCGGTAATTTTTTGTGTTTGTGCGTGTATTCACATAGCAAGTGCCAAAACCTTTACCAAGTTTCATACTATTCTGATGAAGTAATACATTTCTAAAACATTTCTGTCTAAAATGACCCAACCGCACTAGAGGGTTAAGGGATCTGTGAGTTAAACAATTACAAACTAACATTTGGTCTCAAACAGGTTAACCTTTTCTGAGTGAACTAAATTTGCAACCATGTTACTAATTCTGTTTTATTATTATTTTGATGTTTTCTTTTTTGGTATTGCTAGGAAATAATGAATTTGGATGGATTAAGGTTTTACATTTTGGTAACAAGGCTGCAAAAATATTCAAACCTCATTTAAATAAATAGGAATAGAAACTGCTCATATAGTATAGTTTGACCATCAACATTTTCTAAAGGTTTTCAAAGAACATTTGTTTAAAACCTATTTTTTGTGTTGTTAATAGGCCATCATTTCTGTGGATTCTTTTTTGAAAAACACGTTCTTCCTGACATTCTTCCTGACACATGATCATCTGTCACATTTCTCTGTCATGTACTGTGCCAGTCATGATCTAATCAACAGGGCAATAGATGCCACTGTATCATTTTGGTCAGAAATTGGTCAGAAGATTTGGTTGAACTTCCGTCCTCTTCAGTGATGGGAGATATGTATGGCTGGCGTAATTACACAGAGACTCAAGGATCTGTCAGAGACGTTAAAGAGAGGTGGTTTGGCTTCGTTCTGCCTGACAACAGGAAGTACACATTTTTTTCTTACACAGGATGTGGTTTCAGACATGCAAGTGTAAGAGGAAGAGGGGAGGGCTGGAAGAGAGTGCACATTAAGTTTTTTGTCTTTTCTTTGAAAAGCTGGAACAGGTGCTTCTAAGATTTATGGTCTGATTTTTAATGTAATACTCTTTTATTTACCGGCATTTCTATTTATAAGCGTCTGAAGATGCTATGAGAGAGGAAAAGATGGAACCTGAAGAGACGGAGGTTGATTCATCACCTTCCTGGTATGACTTTTTTTGTTTTTTACAGATCATCAATAGTTGCTTAAACTAAACATTTAAGACATTTTGGTGCATGTCTAAATATCATTCTGATCAGATGTTGTGCCTTATACATTCACTATAGTCTGATATCTGTTTACTAACGACTTCACAGATAATATTAGCATTCTATACCACTTGTTTGGCATTTCTTTTTCAGGTCTCCTATATCTAGAGACAGACTCCTCACATGTGCCAACTTGTCAGATTTTGCAGGGGTAAGATTTGTTTCGGTCATAAATCTTATACAACAAATTTTGATGGACAGACCTAGGTCTTGCTCCTTTGAGGGAGACCAATATGTTATCTGTTGGTTTTCTGAGCAGAAGAAAAGAAAACAAGACCCAAGTAGTGATGCTGAGAATTCAGCCCGAATCTTGGAGGACTGTGTAAGTTGTTGTCTATGATATAAGATACGACAAACGTTTTGAAATTGTCTTATGGAATACTAGTTGTTTGCATGTGATCATTGAGCATCTGTTACAAAGCAGCCGCAATATTTCCTGTTAGTCTGTCTACTCAAAAGTTAAAGCTCCTCCCTATAAGCTTTAACTTAATCATTGATTATTAATGATGTTTAATGTGCATTGTTTGAGTGGTCTAATGTGGTGAAAGTGGTCTGCCTGTTTGTGTTCTACACTGGAAACATGTTAAGACAGACCAGGTGACTCCATAACAATTCATGGTTTTCCTGGTCTGTTATACAAGATGTCTAGAGAAGAGAGCCATTTTTCATAGAATTGAAGGAAGGTTACAGTAAAAGAATGAAGCAACTTGTTCTCAGCTGTAAGTAAAAAGCTGACAGGAGAAAAAAAAGCTTTACAACTCAGTTTCCTGTCTCAATCTGCTGCATGCACACACTCTTGAGTGATAGTGGTTCATTCTCACTTGCTGTTGGCATTTCCATTTCTGTTTAAAAAAAAATTAACTCTCTTAAAACACACTTAATGGTTGATAAAAAATGATCGGCAGTGGTGTGGTGAACAGGTCAAAGCTGTTAATATAAGGTGGAATATAACAGCTTGAATTCTGTATTGACCAATCAGAATCTAGTACCAGAACTACACGTTTTCTTAACTGGGTCTGATCATATTCTGTGGTGGAAAAGGCCCAGTTTTTGTCTGGCTGAGACTAATTGTAGAGCTAGAACATAATATATGCTAAATATACTCAATATTTCACACAGGTATAATTTGGCAAAATTACAGCTTTATTGGAAATGTCGCACAATGAATGAAAACATTCTGTGATATCTTGATTTTCCTTTCTTATCTTCACACATTACATGGTCATATTTCATATTGAGCTCTGCACTGACGTTGTCATCTCCTTGGTAATAAACTAGTTCCAAAATAAACTAGTTTTTGATCAAACTTTATGTTCTTTGATAATTAATTGTTGCTGTGGAAATGACATCATCATTTGTCTAAAGGTATTAAGATATTGATTTAAATACGATAAACGTATGATTATTTAGTTTTTAGATTATTAGAGTTTTTCAAATGTATTTTACGATTTATGTTTTATTTGAAGACAGTGGAGTCTGGGTATGAGGCTAGGGTTAAACAGTGAAATCAAGCAAAAACAAATTATGAAGTCTGTAAAAAAAGTTTCTGAAACCATTATAACATCACCGTTTATATTGTAAAAAGAAAAAAAAGTTTTAATTAAAAGCTGAAGAAACACCCACTCTGTGTGAAAGCGAATGTATGTGTCATAGGTCTCTTACTTATTCTGATGTATTTACTGATATTTAGATATTTGGAATAAACTCTACATATACCGTATATTTTTTCTGCTTTTTTGTCACTGGTTGTGGTTATATGCTCGTGCTGACACTTGTGCTATACTTCACGTCTCTTTCAGGAAGATGATGACTTTCCCATCAGTGACCACATACAAGATTCTGAGGTACAGAAATTAATATGCATCTTTGTTCTTAGTACATTTCTGATGAACATGGTCCATCAACCTTTATTGTCATTTGAGAAAGCTCAAATTTCACAGTCGAACTGTGCCCGTTAACTTTCTCAGTTTCAGTGAATGTCTTGGTGATGCATGCTAGACATTTCATGGTCCACATAAACATGTACATTTTAACCATTTTAAATTGTAACCTTAACTCTCATTCTCTGCTGCTGGCCTCATATTAGGGTCCATGTAACAAAAGAGTCAAACCAGTAGACAAAAGTGCTTCAGTCACTGGTATCATAACACCGGTAAAGACCCCTGCACTGAAACGCTTGGGCCAGTCCATACAGGTGAGTTATGCACACATACTGAAACCAGCCAGGTACAAAATGTTTAAACCTTTCTTAGTCTAACTATCTTAGACAATAGCAATGAGAACTACATTTTTGAGGGTTTTGCTACGTTTCTCTCAGGACTTCACTTGCTAGGTGTTTGCATACATTAAATTATACTCTCTCTCTCTCTCACACACACACACGTTTGTTTTTGTGAATTGTGGGGACATTCCATAGGCGTAATGGTTTTTATACTGTACAAACCGTATATTCTATCCCCCTACACTACCCCTACCCCAAAACCTACCCATCACAGGAAACATTCAGCATTTTTACATTTTTAATAAAACATTGTTTAGTATGTTTTTAAAGCTATTTGAAATATGAGGACATATGAAATGTCCTCATATTTCACATTTACGTTGTAATACCAGTGTAATACCCATGTCATTATACACATTTGTGTCCTCACATATTACAAAAACAAGCACACACACACACACACATATATATATATATATATATATATATATATATATATATATATATATATATATATAATTTTTATGAGTTATAAAATGTTTATATATACTTTTAATCTATATTTATATTTTTAATGTACATAAATATATTTAATTTCAGTTTTACACAAACACACACACAATATTTTTTATATTTCTCAGTTTATTTTAGTTCTTTTTTATGCATTCCATGAAAATATTAAAACAATTATATCAAATGTATGTATAAAACTATTTATGTACATATATTTTTATGAAATTAAAAATATTAAAATTCTATATCATTTATAATCAAAATAATATGATTTTAGTTTTACCCACACATTTACAAACACATATACACACACACACACACTGTGTGTGTGTGTGTGTGTGTGTGTGTGTGTGTGTGTGTGTGTGTGTGTGTGTGTTTGTAAATATATAAATTGTTTTTTTTTTGCTCAGCGTTCAATCAGTTTCCGGACAGAGGCCCGGCCATTGCCCCCAATGCCAATAAGAACACGTCAGAAGGCCTCTTCATTTCCACGGAGGCGGAGCAGCCAGCTGTGGAGTGATACAGTGGACACTATGAGCCATGAGCTCAGTACCAAAGAGATCAAGCGACAAGAGGTGCGATAAAGCTACGTGAATTAATGCCACGAGCCCATAACACAAATAAATGCTCATTTAGCAGATGCTTTTATCCAAAGCGACTTACAAATGAGGAGAGCAATAGAAGCAATCAGACAAACAAGGGGCAACAGCGTGCAAGTGCTGTAACAAGTATCAGTTAATCTAGCGCAGTACACACAGTACAGTACACATACACTTTTTTTTTTTTTAAATAAACAGAAAAACGAATAGAATAGTTAAGTGCTGGACTCAATGTATTTTGTGCATGATGTAATTCAAGACTTAATGAATTCAACTCCTACTTAAAGTTACATTCTCATGCTTGGGCTTTAATTAAAAGATTCAAACTGGTAGTTTTGGCTCATGTACCTTAATACCTTTTTGAAGAGCTTTCAGATGCCCAACTACTGCACTACCTTAGTTGTGAAACAGGAAGTGAGCTGGTATATGAGGCCATGTTCTCTATTTCAGTGTCAGAATTTCCTCTAAAAGACACTAGAGCTCTACCACACAGTAGCAATGAGCACTACCAAAACTGACTGGTAACTTGTGACAGCACTACAGTTATAAATGTGTGTGTGTTTGCGGTATCTTCTACAAGGCCTCATGAGAACTACCTGTACACTTTTTACCCTTCATTTATTTATCATTGACCTCTTTGTTTTCTTCACCTGCAGGTAATATATGAGTTAACCCAGGGAGAAAAACAGCTCATTGAGGATTTAAGTCTAGTGAAAAAGGTTTGTCCATAATTCAACCTGTTTGTTTTTACTGTCTTTATGGGATAGGTTTTAATTTCAACTGTCCTCGCAGGTGTACTATGAACCAATGCTGAAATTAGACATCTTGACAGAAAGTGAGCTGGGGCAGATATTTGGAACCCTTGATTCTTTAATACCCCTTCATGAAGGTAAATGTCAGTGAACTCTTTGTAGGTGTTTCTTTAAAGTGTAATAATGTATTCACTACTATTTGCCTGTGCATTCAGATCTTTTAGCTCGTCTTGAAGGTCTTCGTGGAGCAGAGAAGACTGTGCAAGAGGTCGGCCCAACCATGATGGATTGGGTCAGTCTTACATTAGATAGCCTAGATAACAAACCATTTTTATACTCTATTTGTAATTCTTAAAAGATTTCGCCTCTTATTATTATTGGTGCAGCTTCAAGTTCACCCACATAACTTCATAAGAACATATGAGGTGTTATAAACTCTTTGCTCTCCTTTCATAGTTTCCCTGTCTGGAGGCGTACATCACATATTGCTGTAACCAGGTTGGGGCAAAAGCTCTGCTCGATCAAAAGAAACAGGACCGGCGGGTTGAGCATTTCTTGAGGCTGTGCCAGGAGTCATCCTTCAGCAGAAAGCTGGACCTGTGGAACTTTCTGGACTTGCCCCGCAGCAGACTGGTGAAATATCCTCTGCTGTTAAAGGAGATCCAGAAGAGCACTCCACCTGAACATCCGGACGAGGAAGCGTTGCCACAGGCTGTGAGTTTAGATGCTTCCACATACAAACTAACACTGGATATGTATGCAACTTGTTTCATTGCTGAATGTGTTTCAGTGTTTTGAACAAATTGGTTGAGTGATTGATTGAATGATTCACACTTAAAGGGATAGTTCACCAAAAAATGAAAATTTGATGTTTATCTACTTACCCCCAGGGCCTCCAAGATGTAGGTGTCTTTGTTTCTTCAGTAGAACACAAATGAAGTTTTTTAACTCCAACTGTTGCAGTCTGCCAGTCGTATAATGCATGTCAATGGGAACAGTTGAGAGTATGAGAGCTATGAGTAAAAAAACATACACATACGAATACATATTAAACCCTGCGGCTCGTGACGACACATTACCGTCTTAAGACAAGAAACGATCGGTTTATGCGAGAAACCGAACAGTATTTATATATTTTTTTTCCTCAAATACAACACTATGTACATCAGCGTTTACTGCGTGATGACTTCCAGTGAGTAAGGTCAAATGTACACGATATGGCGTAGATATACGTGCGAGAGATCACTTCCGTCGCTTGCATCCGATTGAGATACGCCATATCGTGCACATTTGACCTCACTAACCGGAAGTGATCGCATGCTCAAGGCTGTTGTACATAGATCGCATTCGAGGTCCAAAAAATTCTATAAATACTGTTCGGTTTCTCGCACAAACCGATCGTTTCGTGTCTTAAGACATCAATGTGTCGTCACGAGCCGCAGGGTTTAATATGGATTTGTATGTGTATGTTTTTTTTACTCATAGCTCTCATACTCTCAACTGTTCCCATTGACATGCATTATATGACTGGCAGACTGCGACGGTTGGAGTTAAAAATCTTCATTTGTGTTCTACTGAAGAAACAAAGACACCTACATCTTGGATGCCCTGGGGCTAAGTAGATAAACATCAAATTTTAAATTTTGGGTGAACTATCCCTTTAAAGCCAGTGGCTGAATTCAGAATAGCATACCAGCATATTCTTACTATTTACGCCATATAAATATATGGGAGAAAAATAAATAGTAAGAGTAGTATGGTAGTATGCTACTTGAATTTAGCCAGTCATTTGTTTAGTTCACAGTTGTTATTGTATATAAATAGTACACTAGTACACTAAAATTACACTAGTTTCGTTTCTAAATTAATCTGTTTTTTTATGGTGCAGTAATCGATTTCTGAGAAACACTGCTGATATTTGAAATTTGACACCCAAACAAACACACCCCTCCCTTTATTGCTCCACCCCCAAAATAACAAACATGCTATATACAACACAGGCAATGATAGCTGCCGCATCAGACAGCTCGAGCAATCATGGATGAATCAGATGTGACAGCTGCGCGTCCCTGTGTATGTAATAAGCAGAGTGTACGCGTGTTGTGCAATGCCTATATGCGCATATTACTAACGTGCCCTTTAAATAACACAAAAAATTCTGCGCTATTGACTTTAGACCAGGTTTTTGTTTGTTAATGGTGCAATCATTTTCAGTTGCCTCTAAATAGCAACGCGCCAACAATGCGCTTGAATACACCTCGTTTTCAGACCAGCACGCCCTTGGCGAACAGATGGGCACAAGAGCATTTGCAACGTGCCGCTGACGTGAAAATGATAACTGCGTCAGGCTGAAACTAGCAAAAAACACTTGCGTCGCGCCTGGCGTCGTATTGCGCCGGGTGTATAAAAGGGCCCTCACTCTCTATCCTCCCCCATCATGAGAGTATACACCCCCTATTGCTGATTGACAAGAGTGTTTTTGTGCTCCTCGGATGATCGATACAATCCACCAAATATAATTTTTTCTTCTATTTACACAGCCAGGTTTATGTACAAACACAATATTTTTTTCAGCACACACACAGAACACACATCAAGCAAATATTCACAACATCGTTTGTTTAGGTATTGGTTTAAATTTTTAACAGTATTTCTCAGAAATCGCTTACTGCAGCTTTTAAATGAATTGGTTGACTGTTTCAAGTATTCAATGACACAAGTAATTTTTTTCGCCACCTACTGGTGTAACAATGCAATCAGCTGAAAGAGCTAAAAAATCAGCTAAACTAAAAAGTTTCTAATGCACTTACTGACAGTCTTTCAGCAACGTGCAAAACAGACAAGCGGAGTGATACAAACAGTGAAAAGTTCTGATGGAAAGAGTTGTTTGACTTTATATTAGTACTCTTGGAATGTCAATCGGCCAATCAAATTCGAAGACTAGAACTTGTATAATGTAATTTATAAATGAAATTATCTAATTATTAACGCATTCTTTGATTTCTTATTACCTCAGATGGAACTAATCCAAAGGATTATAACAGAAGTCAATCTTAAAACTGGGGAGGCTGAGTGTCAGTTTTACAGACGGGGCCTGTGCTACTCAGAAGACAGCCAGAGGGTTCCAGAAATACAGGCCTCTCGTTTTTTGTACTGTCATGGTGAACTGAAGAGTACTAAAGGGCAGGTAACTCATACATTGTAATCTGTTTACAAAAGAACTTTTGAATTAACACAGCAAGTCTAATAACTAAATAACTAAAAGCAATCCACACTTATATGCTCCTCCTTTCTCCTCTGTAGAAGATGCATGTGTTCCTCTTTGAGCTGGTTTTGGTTTTGACTCGACCAGTGGCACAGGACAGGGAAGGACCGCTCCAGTTCCAGGTGTATCGTCAGCCCCTCCCAGCTGCTCACCTCCATCTGGAGGACCTTCCCGATGGAGAGCCAAGCAGTTCTGGATCATTTCGTGGGGCCTTTACAGGCAATGATAAAGGTAACAGCATTACATCTTACAAAAAAATAAATAAAAACTTTTCTGTTTGCAAGCATATGACACATACAGGATGGCAATATGGTTAATAGTGAAAATATTTGAATAAACCAATTTTGCTTGCAATCAAGAATATGATTCAAAAGAGTAAACATTATTTTAAACAGTTACTGTCATACAGAGATATATCAGTTATTCAGTTTGACATCAGCAAAGTGTCTAATTAATTTCTTTTTGACCAACATACCTAAATTATTATATTTTTCTATATTAATTGATATATTATTAAATCATATATATTACATTATTGTTTTTTAAAGAAAAAATGTAATATTATTAACCCTCTTGTAACCCTTATTTTTTGGCCGAAAAGTTTTACATTTTTAAAATTTAAAAATCAGAATGGTGCGAAACTTGGTGAAAAAATATGAAGCATTGGAGCACTTGCTTGTTGTCACAATCTACAAAAAAAAAAAAAAAAACTCTAACATCAAGAGTGCAAAAGGACACACCCATTCACACACACAATTATACATACACACACATATAAACTGATGTGACTGGAACCGAGCAGTGCTAATTTGTGAAATAACATCACAGCCACAATGCAGGATAAATAACAGCAATGAAGGGGTTAAACTCTAAAACATCAATGTAAAACAGTGTAAAATAGACACACACCACACACACGTATACACACAAAAATGAACTGGTGGGACTGTAACAAAGCAAATTTGAGAATTAAGAATGAGAATTTGTGAAATAAAATCAACAATTCATCTAAAATGCAGAACACAAATACAATAATGAAGGGGTGACATTGTAACAGATCCAGAATACTAAATTGTAACATATCCAGAATGCATAATGTTCAGGTTTGACTGTAATCATAATGCAAAAACACTTAAAATCAACATTAAAAAAAACAACAACACTAAACACAAAAAGAGGCCTTTGATAATGTCTACAAATGCAAAACCTAAACTACACAGTAAGTAAACTACACAGCCCTATATTTATATATAGGCATTTAGTGGTCACACAACATGATGAACAAACCAGAGGGTTATAAAATGAAATATTTTTGATTCACTATTGCTTTTATAATGCATGCAATGGCTTAAAAGTTTTTTGAATTCTTTATTTGACCCTTTTATATATCCTTTTTATTTGAGATTGGAGACTTTCTAATTGCTTTTTCATCTCATTCTAATTCCACATTTTCTGCCGTTCCCAGTGAAGAACTGTTTCCGTGTGAGCACCACAGGCCGCTCCAAGTCTCAATCCCACAGCCTGCAGGCTAATGACTCCTTCAATAAGCAGCAATGGATTTCTTGTCTACGCCAAGCAATGGTCCAGTCACGGGACAGACAGGCTCAAACCAGCCACTGCAAAACCTCAGAGCGTTTAAGCCCTGACCCTGCGCTCTATAACAACATCGCTGAACTGAACCTTAACTCTGATGTGGAGATGCCAGACACATAGGCCAGGGCTACTATGCGCTGCTCTCTCTTCATTCACAAACACAGGATTTCACTTGTAATGTGATTGTGACCGCGACAGCCGACTTTCTCGGGACAAATGAATTCACGCAGTTGCTGTTTCACACCCTGTCTGGAAACTGTAAGAATAACGTCATGTAGCTATATTCGTATACTTCATATGTGGATGTTTGTTGGCGCCAGATGGTGTCTAATAGAGGGAATATTTTGTATTCGATTTGTGCTTCTTGCTTAGCCTGTTAATTTTTTTTACATTGAAAATTTTGTGTGATATTTGTTGAATGTATGATTAATAGGACACGTGAACCATATCTCAGTTCCTCATTCCTTTAAATTGTGTTTAAATTGCGTATCATTCCTTTCCATCTGGTCTGGTTAATAAACAACAACATTAGTGCAATCTGAACGGTAACTAATCATATGTACGGCCAGGCTTTTTGTCATTGCACTATGGCAGCATTAGGGCTAATAGTACTGCAAGTCCTTTATTGATATAACCTGAATGTAGCCTAAATGCTTATTTTTGCTATTTCTCTTAATTTAAAGGTACTCTGAGCCATTATAAAAAGGTATTTGTTCCCATTTTCCTTTCAATGCATAATGGTTAACGTTTGTTTTCAATAAACTGACAACTTGCATAAATGTGGACCTATTTAGTTTTTAACAAAACGGTTAATATTATTTTCTGAATGCATTGTTACAGCATAGACTAGTGCTAGTTGTCACACTTTTTACTCCACAAAGTATATTTCTCATTGTAGGTTTATATTTTACAGTCAATTACTATATAGGCACATACCATAAAGTCTTTTTCTACATTTCACTGTTATTTTTCAAAAGTGGGGCATGCTGTCCTACTGTATGGGATAAGATGTCACATTTAAATCTGCTATAAATTATTTTAGGCTTTTCGGTTAAATTTAAAGCAGGAGGGCGACCCACTAGGTGATCTGTGGTGGTAATACAGTTGGCCTGTCAATTATTGTTTGACCTTAACTCTTTCCCCGCCACTGACTGAATGTGTTCACAGTTTTTTCACCGTGTTTTCACTGTTATAAGGTAGGGGACGCATCTTCTGAAAGAGTACAGAAATGCAGTTTCAAAAAACATTCAAAAAAAGAAGCAAAAGCATTGCTTATGCACATTGTAGTCTTTGGAAAAAAATCTATTTTTTTCCGTGATTTCTTTTTTTTTTGGTTTAAAATGTTGCTTTTTTATTTTATAAAACTTACCTACATTCAAGTGTATTTTCAACCCTCATTCTGACCCTCTGTCTGGAATGATCTGTTTCAAGTGGGAGGCTCCTTTAAGGCTGGTCAGTAAATGGACACTGTTATGATTGACTATTAGTCATAGGAAAAAGTCTCAACAGCAGCTCGCTATTTTAAGTGATAAAATATTTTATTTTTTATTTTATTTTGTAAGTGTTTTGAAAACATTATCACATACTCCGACCTGCAGCTTTCCTTGTCAGTGTGTCAGCGCTGTGTACAGGTAGGAAGACGACGGAAGAAGAATGAAGTTGAAAAGGGAGTTTAATAACAGGAACAGGCAGGTAGGTATACACAACGGAGATCGGACAAGGACTGAGCGAAAGGGGAGAACTAAATAGCAAACGAAAACGAGATAACGAACAAGACACAGCTGAACTGAACTAGACTAATGATGGTAACCATGGGAACTGATGAGTGGCGGGAAACAGAACAAAGAACCATGTGACAAAAACACACACATTGAAAGTCCATGAACAGGGCTCCGTTCTTCGTACATCGCTAACTCAGCTGGATTTGATTGTTGACGATTTGGCATGATCTCAGATTGTTTGGTTCTTCGAAGCTCATCCTGGACTTGCTGTCATAGCAACAGGTCCATAAACTTAAACCTGCTCGGGAGCAGGCTTATTTCATGTAAACAGGATTAGATTTAGGTGATACTTAAAATCTGTCCCAGCCTCTGCTACGTTATTACAAGAGTTCATTACTGAATCTGGGGCAATAATAATAATAATAATATAAAAATGTATTTGAAAATAATATTATAATGTTGTGTAGTCTATAATACTATAGACACAGCCACTTGATTGAGAGATTTATTTGTGATGGAATCCTTACTTTATAATTTTATTGGAGCCTGACACATGCTGTAACGTTACTCTGAGCCGTGCATTAATTTGAGTGATGACGGATATTATGGGAGTGGCTTGATGCAGCGCAGGAGATGCTTAAGAAATTCTTAAGAAACTTTAATTAATGCTGTCACGTAACAAATCTGCTTGAAAATTAAATGAATTGCTAATTACAACATTGAAATAAAAATGCAAAGGGTGTACAAATACTATAAAATCGTGAATATAAATAATTTGGAATCATGTTAAAAAAAAAAAAAAAAAACATTTATCATTTATCTATTATAACTTTTATGTTGGTTTGGTCGTTTGGCTGTTTCCTTATAAAGGTCCAGATTTTTTTTGTGTGTGTGTAATTTGTCAAGTGTTTTGCCAGGTGGCTTTTTTAATTACATGATGTCATTACGTTGTCTTGACGCCAGCCAATCGCTGCTTTACTGATCGTGGTTTCGAGTACCGATGCATCTGCCCTCTTCAGTGAACACAGGAACGCGCAGTAATCTTAGATAACTTAATCCAGATATTTTAATCCAATCCGCAAATTCGTTTGAAGAACCAAATTAGCCAGAGATCAGCTATCACGATTAGAAGATCTGGGATCTGTCAAATCATCTCAGATGTATTAAGCGAGGTACGAAGAACGGACCCCAGAACATGGCTGTGACACAGTGATTATAATGGGTTTTATTTGCTTTTGACTACGCAGCGCCCACATACAGTTTAGGCAAATTTAAAGCCCTGTAATCAACTGAATGCCAGTGGGTGCTATGATGTAAAACTATTTGTCGATGTCTTGCTCTGGAGACAGGCATAGGCAAATGTATTTGCCCATGTGATGTCACAAGTCCCACAATATCCAAACGAGCCATTTTCAGAGCATTATTGTGCCCCTATTATGTTCTTTTTCCGAATATTCCAGTTCATGCAGTGTGTAATATAGATGTTTGTGAATATAAACATTGTGTACTAAGACCGACAGAAAATTAAAAGTTGCAATTTTCTAGACCGATATGGCTAGGGACTATACTCTCATTCCTGCGTAATAATCCAGGAACTTTGCTGCCGTACCATGGGTGCAGCGGCGCAATGATATTACACAGTTCCTGAAAATAGGCTAACTTCCGTCAACATAACCAACGTGACAACCTGCTTGCACAGAGAGCGTGCTGGGGACTATTTTCAGGCGCTGCATAATATCATTGCGCCTGCTGCACCCATGGTACGGCAGCAAAGTTCCTGGATTATTACGCAGGAATGAGAGTATAGTCCCTAGCCATATTGGTCTAGAAAATTGCAACTTTTTATTTTCCGTCGGTCTTAGTACACGATGTAACTATACACATCACAACATGTAAATAGGAAAATGTTGTCGTTATTTTGTTATTTATTGAGCAGTAGGCTAGATGGAGCCGTTTACAAAATAATATTACAGAATGCCTAGAAAAAGAAAAAGAAAGACAGATATAGGTATGCCTGACAAGGGTTTCAAAGAAGAGCAGGTCAGTCAAAATATGTTGTGAAGACAATGTTAAAAGCCAGTGATGAGGATTATGAGACCTTGAAACATGAAATTAAACACTTGTTGACGGTAGCCATTGACTTCCATAGTAGGGAAACAAATTTTCATTACCAACATTCTTTAAAATATCTTCTTTTGTGTTCAACAGAAGAAAGATACAGGTTTGGAACAACATGAGGGTGAGTAAATGATGGCAAAATTTTTATTTTAGGGTGAACTATCCCATTAAAGGCACAATATGTAAGATTTTTGGATTTAAATATCCAAAAACCACTAGAAAAGTGTTATATATTTTGATGACTTGTGTACTTACATTATCCCAAATGTTTCCAAGAATGTTTAAATCCTGAGAAATAAGCAATTTTAACCAGGACACGGACCGTGACAACATGTTTGGAGACATAGACAGAAAACTAATTATTGTAGTAATTATTTGATTTAATATTGAAAGTAGAAAATGAGAAAACAGCTTGTTTTTTTTTTTCTTTGTTTTTTTCAGAAAAACGAAAAACATAGGTAGAAACTAAATTTGATAAATAAACAGTTTGAATATTCGATTTCTACACGTGGGCGGGAATTATACGCCTCTTTCTGCTGATTGGTCAGCCGAAGATCAAACTATTCCGTCATCAGTTCTTCCTCAGTTCCGTGCAGCAGAATAATAGTCCTGCCCTACAGCTTTACGTATTCTTAACATGTTTATTGCAACTGTATTTCATATTTTTCTCATCAAACAACCAGATTAACGAATGGCTCGACACAGCCCGTCCCGGGGCAGAGCCTAGGCAGGGCTTTCTTCTGTATAGACCAGCGGCTTTAGACCAGCAAAGTGCCTACCGTATTTTCCGGACTGTAAAGTCACGTTTTTTTTTATCATGAAACATGCCAGGATTTATTCCAAAGTTACTTATATACTGCATTTAACGCTAAATAATCAAAATGTTGACTTTTTAAAGTAGGCGCGTCAAGTTGTAGTTCATGTTTCTGGTGTGCGCCAGAAAGATGTTCAAGGAGACAGAGACGCGCTAAAGCAGCGCATCCTGTTGTTTTCTTGCATGACATTTTGTAGTAATTTTAAATGTACACAAATAAAATAACTATTTTACTGTTTCGAATGAGGAAAAAATTAAATGATGGCGCCGGCAACTCGCACGCTCACATAACGTATCAGTTCTGGCATTGCTAACTTGACATCGCAGCCTGTTCATTATCAAAATAAAACCAAACGTATAAAAAGTTATTCTGCTTAATTTAATTTGTCTGTTGTACAATATTAAGGCTGTGCCAGTCAGTACTTGCTGTTATTCCAAACTCATATCTTTGCATGTGAAGGTGCCGATTTAGCCTATATGCGTATGGGACTCGACTGAAGTACGAAGCCTTCTTTACATAAATAGTATAATAGCATCCAAATGTTACATTGAAAATATGGAAACTTTGGACTGAATGAGAGATGCACGAGCCCAACGTCGATCGATACAGTTTCAATTTAAATAAATTAATTTAGGCTTGGTGTTTAAAATAGGTAAATGTTTTTTGTAATAAATGGCAGAATATAAGGGGTTCATTGGACATTTATTTTGGTGTAGACATTCACTAATACTCAATATGAAAGAAACTCAAAGTAATAACTGCTGCATATTTTCTGAACACTTTAATGGTCTGCGCCTGACTGGTGCGTTTATCTGCTTATTTAGTTTATTAAGTTTATTTAACCCATCGCAATTTATTGGAACTGTGTGAACTAGGGTAACTACCTTGATGTATTTTTCACACACACACACACACACAAATGTCCTGCTTTTTGCAAATATGCAAATATGTCGTAAAATAATCCATATATGCAACTTGTGCCAAATATTCCAAGCGCTCCGAAGGTATACTGTAGGGTTTGGTGAGAAACAAACCGAAATGGCAAGTCTTTATCACAAGCATCCTTTTGAGATATAAATTATAATCAATTTTAATAAAACACAAGGCACAAATCATAAAATAAAAGAGTAGCCTATGTATTTTAATATCTCTGTTGTTCTCCGGTTGTCTGGTTGCAACGCATTATTCTTTCCTTTTTGTATTAGTGTTTAAAATATTTATATATTTTACTTATTTATTTATTTTATTTACTTAACCAAGGTAGGCTATGAGAGCCGTCATATATCCTGCCAGCTGATGCAAAGAGGTGAATTTATATCTACACAGAAGAAATCCCTGTGTCGAGCCATTCGTTAGTCTGGTTGTTCTGCTGTGCGGACTATTATTCTGCTGTGCGGAACTGAGGAAAAACTGATGACGGAATAGTTTGATCTTCGGCTGACCAATCAGCAGAAAGGGGCATATAATTCACGCCCACATGTACAAATCGAATATTCAAACTGTTTATTAATTTTTCTACCTCTGAACGGAAAAAATGAAAAAACGAAAAACAAGCTGTTTTCTCATTTTTCTACTTTCAATATTAAATCAAAAAACGACTGAACGAATGATACACGGATTTCGCTTCAGCGGCCTCGTTCAGCTCCCACAGCACTCGGCCCTGCTCTGCTTCATGTAACGTTAATAATAAATAATGAAGACTACAACTCCCAAGATTCTGCGCTCAATCTTGGCCTTTGTTTTGAATAGGTGACCTCTAGCGGCGAAAAACTACATAGTGTGCCTTTAACCATGTCATGTCAACCGTGCCATGTCTCATAAGGTTCCGATATGAGTGCCTTTTATAGTAAAGAAATGTGGGTACTTTGTATAAAAGTTTGAGCACTCTAGCTCAAAAATTCTTTGAGTTACAGATGCTGAAGCAAAAAGTGTTACAACCATACCTGGTTTCCCCCTACTCTTTGTAAACATTGAAACTGGCATGCTTTCCAGTATTTTTTCTTAAGATGTGCTGCAGTTTAATATAGTGACTGTGAGTTGCATGTAGACGCTACACTCAGTGTCAAAGCTGTCTTAAGCAAAGGAGAAGACCTGGGCTAATTATAGAAGGTCCTACAGAGAGAGAGGAAAGATTAGCCATGATTAAAGTGTGTTCACAAACACAGAGACAGGACAGACAGGTGAACAGCGGGTGTAATGAAAGGACAGAAACACTGGCGCTCACTGACCATTAATCAAAAAAAATAGTGGAGACGATACTGGGTTTTTAAGGGTAAGTACACAAAATGTTTGTGTGATCATTTTATGTAATTAATGCAAAAACATTTAATGAGAAATATACCTTATAGCCAAGCATTGAAACAATGCTGCATTCTCTATAGCCAAGTGAATCATCACCTCTCTTTATATTGACTTTAAATAGAAAATAGTTTTGTTAATAATGTATTAATCAGTCAGAATAGATGGTGTAGCAATAGCATGCATTTTTTGAGTTGTGAAGTTCCCATCACTGCAAAACTGACATGCTGTCAAACAATGTGACCATATTAAATATTCATGTTCCAGTGCATGCTGGGAAGAGGACTGAATTAAAAACAATGTTTTCTGCATTATTTACTATCTAAGAATGATTTGTTTTATTATGTAGACTCTTTCCACTTCAATTTAACACACAGCACACTGAGACAATCAGTAAACAATGTATAGCTTAGTAAACAATGTATTCAAAAGAGTTTACATTATTCGTCATTTCATTCACAGGTTCATTGGTGAGGTTGCGTAGCATGAAGACGTGGTAATGCCTAGAGCTGAATCCACTGCAATGGACAACTTGTGTCAGGCCTTGTGCCGCACCCTAGTCTCTCAAAACGGCCTTCAGCCAGAGAACGTGGACATTTCACAGTCTGTACTATACACATCCATCATGGGACTCCTGCTGGTGACGGACAAAGAGGTGAGACACTGCTGTGCCATTGACACAGTCTGTCTTATTAATATGTTTCACACATGAAATATATTATATATAGGCTTATCCTGTCAACACTTCTATGTTGGAAACCAAAGGCTTAGCTTGTCTGCAAACCAAGTTAATAATTAATATAAAAAAGATGTGTTTTGGCACCTGTATAGGTGTTCACCGTCGTTTCTCCAGTGAGTTAAGTATATCTGGCCTTAACCTCAGTGTCATATGTGATAGTGTCTTTCCTCCCTGTTATAATTGGATCAGAGATCTATAAATGGACACTCAATCACTGTAGGAGGGATGGTTAATGGCAAACCTGTCACCGCTTGTGTGTAATTGAGGAAGTCACACTGACAGTCATTTGCTGTCACTTTTTTTTATTCTACAGAGAGAGCTGCAACTGGGAAATGGACAAGTTGGACTGCGTAACGTTGGGAATACTGTATGTTCTAATTAACAAATATGATGTAATGCCTATGTTTCAAAGAAAAACAAATGATATTGTCTTTCATATGTATTCACACAATATCTTTTGTTTTTAGTGTTTCCTCAATGCCATCGTGCAGTGTCTCTCCCACACTCATAGTCTTCGGGACTACTGTCTGATGAGAGCCTTCCTTCAGGACAAGCACTCCAACCAAGAACCTGTGCTTATGAATGGTACTGTGCGTCAATTAAACATTATTTTTGGGGTTTAGTGGTACAGAAATCAAAATTTGAGTTGCATGGTTTTAATTTGGGGCAGCATGATTATTAAAAAAAAATGTTTTATTACATTTTATTACATTTTATTTTAGTACATTTTTGTATCAATTTAAAGATTTTTAAAATCAGACATTCTTTCTTAGGTACTCTCTTTAAATATTTTTTGTTTATGACTTTCTCATAGAATTCTCTAAAGTTTTGGCTGGCCTGTGGGAATGTGATGGGGGGGAAACCACAGTGAATCCTGGGAAGTTTTATCGCATCTTTAAAGAGTCTGTGCCTTACTTCAGTGGCTATAGGTATGTTCAAAACCTCTTACACTCTCTGAATAACAATATTTAAAATATGTGTTAGTGTTTTTACATTTGTCGATATTATCAGCAATTGTTATGTACTGTATATAATATGTTGCAATCAAATAATCATCCCATTTTTTTCTCTCACACAGTCAGCAAGATGCTCAGGAGTTCTTGCGGTTCCTCCTGGACAGGCTACATACAGAAATTAACCGTCGTCCATCCAAACCTCCTGCCATTATTGAAATTAAGGAACCAATATACACACGATTCAGGTATTCCATGAAGAGACAGATCCTGTGAGGAACGAACTGAGCTGGAGGCATTCAGATCCTCTAAATCACTCATTTTCTCCTGCAGGATTTCAGAGGAGGCCTTTGCAATGTGGCAGAGGCATCTTGACAGGGATGACAGTAAAATTGTTGGTAAGTAGCAGCGCTGTTAAAATAATAATTATGATGATAATAAAGTGATTGAATATATATATATATATATATATACACTCACCTAAAGGATTATTAGGAACACCATACTAATACTGTGTTTGACCCCCTTTCGCCTTCAGAACTGCCTTAATTCTACGTGGCATTGATTCAATAAGGTGCTGAAAGCATTCTTTAGAAATGTTGGCCCATATTGATAGGATAGCATCTTGCAGTTGATGGAGATTTGTGGGATGCACATCCAGGGCACGAAGCTCCCGTTCCACCACATCCCAAAGATGCTCTATTGGGTTGAGATCTGGTGACTGTGGGGGCCATTTTAGTACAGTGAAACCAATTTGAAATGATTCGAGCTTTGTGACATGGTGCATTATCCTGCTGGAAGTAGCCATCAGAGGATGGGTACATGGTGGTCATAAAGGGATGGACATGGTCAGAAACAATGCTCAGGTAGGCCGTGGCATTTAAACGATGCCCAATTGGCACTAAGGGCCAAGAAAACATCCCCCACACCATTACACCACCACCACCAGCCTGCACAGTGGTAACAAGGCATGATGGATCCATGTTCTCATTCTGTTTACGCCAAATTCTGACTCTACCATCTGAATGTCTCAACAGAAAACGAGACTCATCAGACCAGGCAACATTTTTCCAGTCTTCAACTGTCCAATTTTGGTGAGCTCGTGCAAATTGTAGCCTCTTTTTCCTATTTGTAGTGGAGATGAGTGGTACCCGGTGGGGTCTTCTGCTGTTGTAGCCCATCCGCCTCAAGGTTGTGCGTGTTGTGGCTTCACAAATGCTTTGCTGCATACCTCGGTTGTAACGAGTGGTTATTTCAGTCAAAGTTGCTCTTCTATCAGCTTGAATCAGTCGGCCCATTCTCCTCTGACCTCTAGCATCAACAAGGCATTTTCGCCCACAGGACTGCCGCATACTGGATGTTTTTCCCTTTTCACACCATTCTTTGTAAACTCTAGAAATGGTTGTGCGTGAAAATCCCAGTAACTGAGCAGATTGTGAAATACTCAGACCGGCCCGTCTGGCACCAACAACCATGCCACGCTCAAAATTGCTTAAATCACCTTTCTTTCCCATTCTGACATTCAGTTTGGAAATCAGGAGATTGTCTTGACCAGGACCACACCCCTAAATGCATTGAAGCAACTGCCGTGTGATTGGTTGATTAGTTAATTGCATTAATGAGAAATTGAACAGGTGTTCCTAATAATCCTTTAGGTGAGTGTATATATATTCAATAATTGGTTCTTCAATCATTTTAATTTTAAGCGGCGTCTGGAGGGGATTCGCATCACTGTGCATTTAACAGTAAAATTGACTTATTATTTAAATGTTTTGGTTGCATAAATTATTCAGTTTTTACTTTACAATTACACAGTCATTTACTACACGCAGTATTACATTTTAGGCACCTCAGTCACATATATTATTATTATCATCATCATTATGTATATTTTTTTATTGTTTTTAAGGTTTAATGATTAATTGGTTAAAGTCTGCATGAAATGGAAGTTGCGAAAGTATTTTATAGTGTGGTATCTGCTGTTAAAATACAAATATTGATATGTTGTGCTATGTTTGCATGTTTGTATCTTTTTTAGTTTCTGTCCATCTTTAACACTGATCACCTGGTGCCCAAATAATTTTCCCCATGCCACAGATTTGTTCTCTGGCCAGCTGCGCAGTTCCTTGCACTGTTCAGTCTGCTCCCATTACTCCAACACCTTTGATGTGTTTTGTGACCTGTCACTCCCCATCCCAAAGGTAACACTCTCAGGCCCTGTCCTCACCTTCTGGTGTTGTGTGGATGATGTGTCATTATTTTTGTGTGTGTGTGTGTGTGTGTTGCAGAAGAGTGATTATGGCCGAACTGTCACTCTGAGAGAGTGTCTAGACCTATTTTCACAAGAAGAAAAACTTGATAAAGAAAACTCACCGGTAAGTGAAAAGCATGGCCAGTTTGCTTGCATATATTGGGCTAAATGCTGATACCTCTGATAAATGCTGATAAATGGGCGTTTATGCTGATACCTGTGGATTTGTATGTGTCTTAGATGTGTGAGCGGTGTAACCGTCGCACTGAGAGCACAAAAAGACTGACCATCCAAAGGTTTCCTAGAATCCTGGTAATACGTATCCTTTTCAGTTAGTCAGTGCTGAGTTAAAGGGACAGTTCACAAAAAAATGAAAATTCTCTCGTCATTTACTAACCCACATGCTGTCCATGATGTATATGACTTTCTTTCTTCAGATAAACACAAAGATCTCTGTGAGTCCATATAATGCAAGAAGGGGTAATCCATACAACCCCAGTGGATGAATCAATGTCTTCTGAAGCTAAACTTTTTTAACTATAAAAAGTTTAGAAGTGGCAGTACTATGTTCTTCCGCGTTACTTCTTGTGCACAACATCCCTCTCATGATTTTTACAGTAGACCGGAAAGAACGATTTATAGTCAAAAAAGTAAAAAATATTAATGTTTTTCTTACACACACCTATTGTTTCACTTTAGAAGACATTGATTCATTCACTGGGGTCGTATGGATTACCGTAACAATCACTGTGTGTGGTTTTTCAAGCGTCAACCGAGCAACACCCATTCAATGGCACTATATATGGACTTGGACTTACAGAGATGGATTATTTTCCTAAAAATCTTTGTTTTATCGAAGGAAAGATAGACATATACATCGGGGATGGCATGAGGTTGAGAGAACGAAATTTTCATTTTTGGGTGAACTATCCCTTTACAAAAGGTACGTGCATATCGACATTGACTTAACTTGCCATCTCAGACTTGAATCGATTTACCATGTCAAGGTACTCAATCTCTAAAAGCACAGTGTCCATTTCCTTCCCCCTGACTGGGCTGGATTTGGGGCCATTTGGACCTGTTGACTGTGGTGAGAACAAGAATGAGTATAATGTACAAACTTTATACATGATAAAGTATGAATATTGTTATGTTTAGTGGTGTATGCAATATGGCTGAATGTTTGCTTTCAGGTCCAGTGCTGTATGATCTGTATGCAGTGTGCAATCATTCGGGCACAGTAAATATGGGTCACTACACAGCCGCATGCCGAGAGGAGGAGGGCTGGTGCTACTATAATGACTCATGGTGGGTGCAGTTTTTGCTCTGACCTTTTCTATACAATAAAACAATGATATTTAAAGGGCAACTCACAGAGAAATCCTCTCACAATATACAAGAGTAGTAATTTGTTCCTATTAGAGATAATATAGAAATAAAATTATTTCTCCTCTGTTTGATGACATTAGGATTTTTTTATCGTAATAAAGAATTAATAGTTAATTTGATTCATAGAGCAGAAGACAATGTTTAAACATTAATGCTCTGTTCCTTTCACAGTGTTGATGCAATATCAGAGGAGAAGCTTCAGTCCAATCAGGCATATGTTCTCTTCTATGAGCTCAAAGCCTGCAATATTACCAGAAAATGAGGACAGCTAATGTATGTTGTTATGAGAGACTTCAATGATGAAGTCAAACTGGCAAACTTCCACTGGAAAAAAGTTGCACTGTGATACGGGTTGAAAGCTAATGAGCAATGAGACTTCATTGTTAAATTACATTATTAAAGCCATGTTATTGAGGTATTTTTACTACTGTAAATAATTTGTAGACGTGTAAGGACTTGTTGTTTGCAAAATTGTTTTTGTTTTCATTTTCTTGCATGTTCTTATTCTGCAATTAAAATCTGAATGTTGTTGTAATGTTGTTTAATTAAGAATGTTAAAGCAAATAGTGGTGGATAATATAACATCTTTGTCTGACTGTGTGAGCACATGACTTTATGTCTGGCTTTGCATATATGAAGACTTCCATCATATAAAAGCTCTTATGCTTCTGTCATGGAATGACATGTAAAATATTGTGCCATAAATTAATGTTGCGTATGTGTATATATATATATATATATATATATATATATATATATATATATATATATATGTGTGTGTATATATATAGTACATGTGTAAAAACCTTTAATGTTTGTTTTAGTTTAAATGTAAAATTAGTATAGGGAGTTTACTGCAGGCCACATATAATTTAATAAATTAATATTTAAAACATTTGTCTCCAGTTCACTTATTTTAATTCACTGTGGTAATGTTTCAAATGTGATTGATTTTACAGTAATGAAATTATACACACACACATGTGTGGGCTTTCCATAGACATAGTGATTTTTATACTGTACAAACTTCTATCCCAACCCTACCCATCACAGGAAACTTTCTGCATTTTTACATTTTCAAAAAACATAATGTTGTATGATTTATATACTGTTTTCCTCATGGGGCCAAAAAAAATGTCCCCACAAGGTCAAATATTACTGCAATTACTATCTTTGTGGGGACATTTTGTCCCCAAAACAGTGTTTGACAGCATTTACACATGGTATCAATGTTAAAAACTGTTATTTGGCTTATACTATTTTTGTGGAAAATTTAAATAAACAAAATACATAAATACTTTTATTTCGCCCCTTATACCCTTAACTAGTGCACTATTTGAAGGGACAGCCATTTGTAGTGCTGTCCGAAACCATAGTTGACGTTATTGAGTGCACTCACTCTATCCCACATTGCACCGCAATAACGAGTGTACAGCCGATGTACACACAACGGCTGTCCGACTTCACTCACTCGTTTTCATTCACTCCTTTAAGTGAACTGTATTAGTGGACTAACGTAGGGAATAGTGATTGAGGATTTAGGGGGCGATTTCGGATTCAGCCTAATACTTTTTGGTTCCTTATTGATTTATAGAAGAAACACCGCCATCTGCTGGGATAATATGACACTTCTCAACGCAGCCTCCTCTCTCTCCCCTCTCTCTGTCCATAATGGTTTAACCCGTTGCCTAGGCACTCGGTCCAAGCTATTGCGAGCAGCTGCAACAAAACACTTGGTAGGCCTCATGAGATACGACACTCTAGTGTTGCATCAATATTTGCAAACAGACAGGCATCATTAACGGTGTCAAATAGATGTTGAAGGACAACGACAATCTTAATTTGTTTTATTTTTAACAGCCGCCTGGAGGATATGAAAAGGCTCGTGCGTAATCCCTGCGAACTAGCCCGCTAGCCAAAGTTAGCGGACTGGGACTCTGATAGGGTTAGAAAACAAATACACCCGTGACTGCAGATATATTGTGAATATGAGAGAGAAAGTTTTGATGACGGATGATAATGGATTTTGGATTATGCAGAAGATCATGTGCACTCATTTGTGTACAGTTTAATTGTTATTAGTAACTTATATAAAAGTTAGTTGTTGCTTAAAGCTGCTTAAAGGCATGCAAACTACAGTAACACGTTATGTTTTATGCTTTTCTTTATTTTTATTGTGAAGTGATGATTAGGTCAGAGACTGCCATGGGCATACGCAAATGCTGGAAACCACAATCTAAACTTTGTTCTCATAAACACTCTTGGCTAATTTGCAAGTGATGCACGGACTCCAGTTCAGCTGTACTCGGCCATGGAAAAAAGAGAGGTATGGTGTCGTCGTTTTTGTATTTGTAAATATGATATAAGCAGGAAAGGTTAGTAAATTGAGACCATGTAATATGCTTATATTGGCCATTGACTGTATGGCAGTATTTCTCTAACACCAAGTTACAAAGGTCCCTACACACAACATTTCCGTGTATGTCTGCTTAAATTGTTACAAAAAGTCAACCTTTTTGACTATTTCTGGTAGTTCCGTGCCAAATACAAAGCTGATTGTTTTTTATTTACAGAAATTACACGTCGATCTAAAGTAATTAATTAGAAAATATATATTATATTTCAATTAATTAAAATACTTAAATTCTGTAATTTCAGTAGATTCAAGAACTGAGTGTTCTTCAGGATTCAATAATGGATTTAAATTACTATGACTGATTAAGTTAAAATTATTTTTTACTTTATGATAATTTCTCAGCAAATTCTAATACATATTAGTATTTCAGAATATTCCATAGCTTAATATAAAAATAGATGTTCAGTATGGAAATTTCCATGGCTTTATGATATTATTAGTTTTCATAACTTTTCCAGGCCTAGAAATCTCACATCCAAAATTTCTTCATATATGCAACTTTTCCAAGACCAGTTCTTAATAAAAAATGACAGTTGAGTAAAATAATTAAAATATAAATATGATGTCAGTTGTCACCTTGATTTTTAGCTGTTTTTTTAAATCTTATTTAAAAGTTTGTTTTGTCTTATTTTAAATAATTTTAAGCCATCTTGTGGTCCCCTTTCCGGCCCCCTGGTTGAGAATCACTGATCTATACACAGTTACAAAAATGATTTAAATTGAATTTATTTTGAAACATTTAAAAACATTTTGCAGCCCCTTTAGAAGTTTAGACGCCCCCTAGTGGGCCCCCCATTTAAAAACTGCTTAATTATACATTTACAATATAGAGAGATATTAGGCACCTTCTGAGACACAGAACAGAACAATTAGATGCACTGTTGACAGCGTGACAGAGTGTTCTAGATGGTGTCAGGTAACCCAGGCATCATTTACACTGTTCAAGAAAAAAAAAAAAGGCGGCTCATTGTTTTGTCTCCTAAGGAAAAGGAGCTGGACGAGATCACCTTGCGCTTGCACAGGTACGGTGTGTCCCCTGAGGCTTCAGCAGAGGAGCGTGAGCGGCACCTGTGGCATTTGCTTCAGAGCAGTGAGGGCAGCCTGACTTCAGCCACTGAAGACCTGCAGACTTTGCGCACACAGCAGGCCAGCGAGATGAGAGAGGTGAGCCAGCAGATGGCAGGCCGGGTCTCCACCCAAAAGAATAGCTAATCATGGTCTCCCTCATCAACATTGTAACATGACGACACAGTGTGTCCTGACCAAAACCAACTCCTTCTGTAGCTAATGCCTTTGCTGTACCGACTGGTTGTTTGATGGGTTTTTTCAAGGTGGAAAATTACGTGGAGCATATTCGAAACATGCTGGAGGAGCGGGAATCAATTACAGCGGAGTATGAACGTGACAACGAACAGCTCCGTGCTGAACTCGCTCTAATGAAACACCAACAGGGTGAGGGTTTTATATTTATTTGATCATACTTAAGATTGTGTTCGCAGTTTTGTTCTTGCCTGTGTTTCGAATAGCATACTACTCTCATACTATTTCTGCATTATACATACTTTTCTGTATCCTCCTTAGAATAGTTTTCTGTAGTCTTAGAACACACAGATCAGCTACCACATTTCTCAAATGTGCAGCATATAACAGAGCATACTGTGTAGAATGCTGTGTCCCACAATGCAGTGTGCTTGATTGGCCCTTCCATGGTTCAGAAGTAATAACTGCCACAATACAACTCATTTGATCTGATCTGTTCATTTGATTTGAACACGGGAGGGTGTTGTCCCCTTCAGTTAAAAACGTGTTTGGTGGGTGGGTTTATTCATCATGGTTGAATTACGTTTGGTTTATATCATGTACCGGTTTAAATCCCGATCATCATAGCACCCCCTTGATGCCGGGCCTGCTATAGGCGTAGTTTTCTTTTTCTTTTTTGTGACATCGCCACCTACTGGTATATATATAATACAGCGTTTTTAGACTTTTTCGCAGATCCATGTGAACGGGGACAGTTTTTGACAACCTTTGTTTTTAGTATGTTGTTGTGTAAATGTACCCTTTAGTATAATTTATATATTATTATAGTATTTATTAATATTTTGATATTAATACATTTTGATATTAATAAATAGTTTTAGCTTTTATTTTAATATTAGCTTGTATATTGTTAGTTTTCTATTTTTATTTTAGCTTTACTAATTTTGTTATGTGCTTTTGTCATTTTTATTAATTTAATTTATTTTAGTGTTAGTTTTATTGTAGTACTTCAAGTTAAATATAAAATTTTTCTAATATTTATTTTTTATTGTATTTTTATTTTAGCTTTATTTCAGTTAACAACAAATATTAATAGTTTTAGTTTTAATTAATAACATTTATTATAACATTTTAACAGAATTTGATTAAAAATGCAAGGTAATGAGTTTATATTGCAGATGTGACAAAATAGTATGCAATTTTTAGTGCATATAGCACTAAGTAGTATGCTAGTATTCCATTCGCAACATAGCTCTTGCATTCTGGACAGTGGTCCTTAAGTACGTCGTGTTTGTCAGACTCCCAGTGTAAGGAGGTGGTGGAGATGCTGGAGCAGGAGGGTCTAGCAGAGATCAGCCAGAGCAGTGCGAGTGAGCAAGTGGCCTATCTGCTGGTGGAGAGAGTCACACTGCTGGAGAGACTGGAGGCTGCTGAAAGAAAGCTGGACACCCAGACCCTCACCGGCAACCTCAGAGAGGTGCATCTACAGGTGCTATGAAAAAAAAGCCTAACTTCAGTAATAGTGTTCTTAAAAGTCAACAGGTAGACCATTATGCAAAAACTATATTTAATTGTAAAACTATATTTCATTTTTAAGTATTATTTAATTAATGTGTGTATTTAGGATACAGAAAGTGCTTGAAAAGCACATAGCAACATACACTCACCTAAAGGATTATTAGGAACACCTGTTCAATTTCTCATTAATGCAATTATCTAATCAACCAATCACATGGCAGTTGCTTCAATGCATTTAGGGGTGTGGTCCTGGTCAAGACAATCTCCTGAACTCCAAACTGAATGTCAGAATGGGAAAGAAAGGTGATTTAAGCAATTTTGAGCGTGGCATGGTTGTTGGTGCCAGACGGGCCGGTCTGAGTATTTCACATTCTGCTCATTTACTGGGATTTTCACGCACAACCATTTCTAGAGTTTACAAAGAATGGTGTGAAAAGGGAAAAACATCCAGTATGCGGCAGTCCTGTGGGCGAAAATGCCTTGTTGATGCTAGAGGTCAGAGGAGAATGGGCCGACTGATTCAAACTGATAGAAGAGCAACTTTGACTGAAATAACCACTCGTTACAACCGAGGTATGCAGCAAAGCATTTGTGAAGCCACAACACGCACAACCTTGAGGTGGATGGGCTACAACAGCAGAAGACCCCACCGGGTACCACTCATCTCCACTACAAATAGGAAGAAGAGGCTACAATTTGCACGAGCTCACCAAAATTGGACAGTTGAAGACTGGAAAAATGTTGCCTGGTCTGATGAGTCTCGATTTCTGTTGAGACATTCAGATGGTAGATTCAGAATTTGGCGTAAACAGAATGAGAACATGGATCCATCATGCCTTGTTACCACTGTGCAGGCTGGTGGTGGTGGTGTAATGGTGTGGGGGATGTTTTCTTGGCACACTTTAGGCCCCTTAGTGCCAATTGGGCATCGTTTAAATGCCACGGCCTACCTGAGCATTGTTTCTGACCATGTCCATCCCTTTATGACCACCATGTACCCATCCTCTGATGGCTACTTCCAGCAGGATAATGCACCATGTCACAAAGCTCGAATCATTTCAAATTGGTTTCTTGAACATGACAATGAGTTCACTGTACTAAAATGGCCCCCACAGTCACCAGATCTCAACCCAATAGAGCATCTTTGGGATGTGGTGGAACGGGAGCTTCGTGCCCTGGATGTGCATCCCACAAATCTCCATCAACTGCAAGATGCTATCCTATCAATATGGGCCAACATTTCTAAAGAATGCTTTCAGCACCTTGTTGAATCAATGCCACGTAGAATTAAGGCAGTTCTGAAGGCGAAAGGGGGTCAAACACAGTATTAGTATGGTGTTCCTAATAATCCTTTAGGTGAGTGTATACCTTGAATGCACTTTGGATGAAAGAATGCATAAAATGTAAATATTTATATGGTAATAATGGTAATATACTGTATGTGTTAAAAAAATATGGTGTCTTTTCTTGATCGTAATAATTCACTTGTGGCTTATTAGTTTTATGGCCATTTTAATATCTCCTCTTGTATGGAAATCAGGAGGAGCTGGATCATATCCGTCACGCATTGGAAGAGGAACTCAGACAGCAAAAGGAAAACATGAATAAGGTGAGAAGATCTCAAATTGTCCCATAAGCTGGCAGCAATTTCAAAAGCAGTGTGCTGAAGTCATGGATATATCAACAGTGTCTCATCTATATTTAAGTGTTTCATTGTCCTTCTCTCTGTATGCTATGCATCATAATTTCTCCTGATTCTTTGTCCCTCCCTAAATGGACAGGAATCATCAGTTCAAAGTCCTTGGAAGAAGTTCTTTGGTGTGTGCAAGGCACAGAACCTTCTTGTACGTTCCTGAACCTTTCATAACTCGATTGGACTCATAAAAAAAGGCATCACATGAAGTGTAAATCACGAGAGGTGGAAACTTCCGTATTGTCCTTGACAGGATGATCCACTTAAAGCAGATTAGGGCAGCTCCATGAAATAATGCATGCCTTGGTTGAACTCAAAGCAGAGAACAACAACATGCTGAGCCTAGCATGATCATATTAACACTTCTTATTTTCACTCTGGACCCTAACAGCAATATGGAGCGCTTTTCTTTCAGGGTGGTTACTAACCAAAGGCTGTTTGTCCCAATGTTACTGTTGTCTCTGATGGTTATAAGGGAGAGCAGGCACATATTAAACTCTTCACACTGGAACATGATCCACATTCAGCTTCACCTGTGTTGTGTGGCTCATGCATGTTAAAAACGCATGGAGGCCGACATGCTTCTTGCTTGTCCACCCAGTGCAGCCAGGTTTATGTCTCACTGAAAGCTCTGTGTCCTGTAGGCCCACAGTGAAGAACTCAGTAGAGAGCACACAGAGCGGCAGAAGCTGGAGAGGGATCTGGAAGAGGCATCGAGTCGTCTTGCTATGGCACATAAAGAGATTCGCCACCTGACAGATGAACTGGATCTCGTTCGTAAGGTCCAAAACTTGTCTGGTAAGTGGCAATGTTAATATACATTTTCATACATAATTTAAAAATAAAACACAAAATATTAAAATCAATAATTTTAAAATGCTACAAATGAATTTAGGCATCACACCATTATAATGTACAGTATGAAAAAAGATTACATTTAACAGTGTTATTAAATTATTTAGTGATTTGAAAGACTTCAAGTGAGCATTATAGTCAAGTCAAGTCAACTTTATTTATATAGCGCTTTTTGCAATGCAGATTGTTTCAAAGCAGCTTCACATTGTTAAACAGGAAAATAATGCAACCAAATTTGATTCGGCTGTACAGACGCTCTGGAGAAAACGGTGATGTCATCAGCTCATTTCAATTATCATATATATTCAAGTAATGTAGTTGATATAGTTAATTTAGTTTAGTAATTAAATTTATTTGGATATTTATTTGAAAATTTAGTGTCCCCAACAGAGCAAGCCAAAGGCGACAGTGGCAAGGAACCAAAACTCCCATCAGGTGGCATAATGGAGAAAAATAAACCTTGGGAGAAACCAGGCTCAGTCGGGGTGCCAGTTCTCCTCTGGCCAATTAACAAACAGTGTATGTAATTATTAATTATTATTTAATAATGCAGTAAACCTCAGGATAAACAGAGAGACTAACATTAGCGTAGATGCCATTCTTCTTATGATGTAGCGAGTACATCAGGTGTTATGGGAAGTGTTCCCGGTTCCGGCTGACCTAGTTAATGCAGCCTAACAATTTGAATAAAATATAAATTAAAAATGTTTTATGTGTATGCCATAGTATAGAGATGTGTTTTTAGTCTAGATTTAAACTGACAGAGTGTGTCTGCTTCCCGAACAATGCTAGGAAGGCTGTTCCAGAGTTTAGGTGCTAAATAGGAAAAGGATCGTCCGCCTGCAGTTGATTTGGATATTCTAGGTATTATCAACTGGCCAGAGTTTTGAGACCACAATAGACGTGATGGAGTATAATGCGTTAAGAGCTCGCTCAAGTACTGGGGAGCTAAACCATTTAGGGATTTGTAAGTAATTAGCAAGATTTTAAAATGTATGCGATGTTTAATAGGGAGCCAGTGCAGTGTTGACAGAACCGGGCTAATATGGTCATACTTCCTGGTTCTAGTAAGAACTCGAGCTGCTGCATTTTGAACCAGCTGCAGTTTATTTATTAAGCGAGCAGGGCAACCACCCAGTAGAGCATTACAATAATCTATCCTTGAGGTCATGAACGCATGAACTAACTGTTCAGCATTTTGCATTGAAAGCATATGCCGTAATCTTGTGAATTGGTAAGTTTCGTCAGGGCGTGAAGAAATATAGAGCTGAGTATCGTCAGCATAACAATGAAAACTAATGCCATGCTTCCTAATGATATCTCCCAGTGGTAGCATGTACAGGGTGAAAAGCAATGGTCCTAGCACTGAGCCCTGCGGTACTCCATATTGAACTTGTGATCAGTGTGATATCTCTTCATTTACTGCTACAAACTGATAATGGTCAGATAAGTATGATTTAAACCATGCTAATGCAATTCCACTAATGCCAACATAATTTTTGAGTCTATTCAAAAGAATGTTGTGGTCGATGGTATCGAATGCAGCGCTAAGATCGAGTAACACTAACAGAGAGATACAACCACGATTGGATGATAAGAGTAAATCATTTGTAACTCTAATGAGAGCAGTCTCAGTACTATGATACGGTCTAAATCCTGACTGGAAATTCTCACAGATACCATTTCTTTCTAAAAAGGAGCATAATTGTGAGGACACTGCCTTTTCTAGTATTTTTGACAGAAAGGGTAGATTTGAGATTGGCCTGTAATTGACTAATTCTGTAGGATCAAGTTGCGTTTTTTTAATAAGTGGTTTAATAATAGCCAGCTTAAAAGTTTTCGGTACATATCCTAATGTCAAGGATGAATTAATGATATTAAGAAGAGGATCTATGACCTCTGGAAGCATCTCTTTTAGTAGTTTAGTCGGTATAGGGTCGAGCATACATGTTGTTGGTTTAGATGATTTAACGAGTTTAGCCAATTCTTCTTCTCCTATAGCAGTGAATGAATGTAATTTTTCCTCAGTGACACTACAATGCACTGTCTGATGTGATACAGTAGTAGACGGCTGCATGGTTATAATTTTTTTCCTAATATTATCAATCTTACAAGTAAAGAAGTTCATAAAGTCATTACTGCTGTGCTTTTGGCAGACATCAGAAGTTGAAGCTTTATTTTTGGTTAATTTAGCCACTGTATCGAATAAATACCTAGGGTTGTGTTTGTTTTCTTCTAAGAGAGTTGAGAAATAAGCAGATCTAGCAGTTTTTACGGCCTTTCTGTATGAAATCATGCTCTCTTTCCACAAAATGCGAAAAACTTCCAGTTTTGTTTTCTTCCAGCTGCGCTCCATTTTTCTGGCTGCTGTTTTAAGGGCCTGGGTGTGCTCGTTGTACCACGCCGTTGGACTATTTTCTTTAATCTTCTTTAAGCGCAGAGGAGCAACTGTGTCTAAAGTGCTGGAAAAGAGAGAGTCAATAGTTTCTGTTGCAACATCGAGTTCCTCCGGGCTATCTGGGATGCTGAGGAGATGAAACTGATGAGGAAGTTTATTTACAAAGAAATCTTTAGTCGCAGCAGTGATAGTCCTGCCATATTTGAAGCGAGGGGACGGCTTTGCAGCCTTTGCTAAATTAAGTATACATGATACTAGGTAATGATCTGAGATGTCATCGCTCTGCTGCAGAATTTCAACGGTATCAACATTTATTCCGTGTGACAGTATTAGGTCTAAAGTATGATTACGGTGATGAGTGGGTCCTGATACGTGTTGCCTAACTCCAATAGAGTTTAGAATGTCTCTAAATGCCAATCCCAATGCGTCTTTTTTATTGTCAACATGGATATTAAAATCACCAACAATTAGGACTTTATCTGTAGCCAGTACTAACTCAGTACTAGTACTATTGTGCCCTGGTGGCCTGTATACAGTAGCCAATACTAATGTTAAACGGGATTTATCAATTTCACTATATAATGTTACGTAAAGCACCAAAACTTCAAAATAATTATATTTGAAACTAGACTTCTGAGTAATACTGAAGATATTATTATAAATTACAGCAACACCTTTACCTTTCAGATGCAGCTCGTGTTTATAACAATAATCTTGTGGGGTGGACTCATTTAAAGTAATGTAGTCATCAGGTTTTAGCCAGGTTTCTGTCAAAAACAGCACATCTAGATTATTATTTGTAATCATATCATTAACAATAAGCGTTTTTGAGGAAAGGGATCGAATATGCAGCAGCCCGAGCTTTATCATTTGTTCATCTGTATTATATCTGTTGTTTATTTGTTGGACCTCAATTAAATTTTTACCGTTGAATAGTTTTGGTGTTTTTTTGTATTTACTAATTCGTAGAACAGACACAGTCTCTATGTGATAATATCTAGGTGAAAGAGTCTCAATGTGCTGGGATTTATCTGACTTCTGTGACGCGAGACAGCTAGCAGATGGTCGGGTAAGCCATTCTGTCTGCTTCCTGACCTGGGCCCTAGTTAGTTTAGCTTTAAGACTATGTGCCAAATTACTAGAGAGAAGAGCGGCACCACCCCAGGAGGGATGGATACCATCTCTTTTCAACAGGTCAGGTCTGCCCCAAAAGCTTTTCCAATTGTCTATGAACCCTATGTTATTTTGCGGACACCACTTAGACAACCAGCCATTGAGTGATGATAGTCTGCTAAGTATCTCATCACTCCTTTTAACGGGGAGGGGACCAGAGAAAAAAACGCTATCAGCCATCGTACTTGCGAGTTAAATGCAGTGTTATATGCAGTGTTATTTTAATTACTATTAATATACTAAATTGTTTTTATTATTTAAATATTAATTTTATTTATTTAATTCTCAATTTTATTGTGTTTTTGTCATTGCTAATATGTTTTTATATTTTTATTTAGATTTAATTAATATTAATTTCAGTTTTAGTAATTTTAGCAGTGAATTGCAACATCTAATTTTCATTTAACTTTTAGTTTTTCATCTTATATTTATATTTTATTTTATCTTTATTTCAGTTAGCGAAAATATTTTTTTTATTTAACAGCACTAGTCAAATGTAATTTAAATGTAAAAAAACAGGAGTTGAGTACAAACAATTAAATATTCAATATTAACTGATGCCGATTAACTGATTAACTGATGAACTCTTTAATATCAACAAATATTGTTATGCAATTAAACTAAATATTTTCCACTGGTGAATGATAAAACAGACAAAACCACCGAGAACACGCTGGTAATTGTTGTGGTGATCAAGCATCACTCATGTTGTCTTTTGAATGTAAAAATCTAGTTTTACATTACTGTTTCTCTAACTATTTTGTCTTGATGGATAATGTAAACTTTTTAATTTCAGTACCTGACCTGCAGAAAACTGGGGAGGAAGTGGAGCAGTTAAAACAGGAAGTGGACAAGCTTAAACAGTGTGGTGAGATTTTGTCTGCAGCAAGATATCACATCACACATTTGCAAGTTTATTTCTAAAGACATAAAAAAAAAACTTCAGTGTAGACCAAAGTACTGTAAATTAAGATATAACAAATCATGAAAACATTTCAAAGAATGTCTTCTGGTTGTAAACTCTGTTTGACAGATATGGTGGAGCTGCAGAAGGCCAAGGAACGCAATGAGCGACTGGATGGGGAGATTCGTGTGCTGAGGGATAGAGTTCGCTCCTTGGACACAGAGAGAAGGACTCTTCTTAAACTGGCAAGAATAGTTGTTTTCAAAATTTTATTTTAGTGCCACAACATGTTAGATATTTGCAATTTGTGAACAGGAAAGGTATATTTTGCCATGTCGGTGTGCCACAGGTTGAACAGTCAAAGCTGCAGTCGGCTCAAGGGATCAACGAGACATTAGAGCACAATAAAATACACTCTGCACAGGTACATTCTATTACAATCCTCTCTTGAAGGGGCAAGTTTGCATGTATTGCATGACACAAATAAGTTAATATTGTATAGTTTCCTCTCAGAGCACTTACAGATGCTTTTTTGTCAGGGTGTTGGGAATTATGTTGATGCGGATTCATCAATTGCTGCAGATGACGAGATACTCCACAAAAGGTGAAGCTTTGCCCTCCTTCATCTTTATGTCATTGCTTCCACACTTTTAAAGATGCTGATATGGCCTTTTTGTTCGGCAGGTGTTTGAGAGAGTCTGAAGATAAGGACAGCCGCCTGCGAGAGTTGGAGAGGAGATTGCAGAAGCAGCAGCGGGAGCACGAGGAGCTGGTGGAGCGGAATGAGGAGCTGGAAGCACTGTTGGGGGAGGCGCAGAATGCAGCGAAAGATGAGCGCGAGCATTATGACTGTGAGATAGAGGGGTTACAGAGAAAGGTGCGTTTTTAGCTGTAATGTTATGGGGCTCAATTGGATAAATAACCACCAAAATGTTGAGGATGACTCTGAGTTTGGTTCTAGATTAAAAGTATTGAGGAAGAACTAAGTAAGAAGGATATCAAGAAACTTGAGAAGAAAGCGGAAGATCAGGTTCGAGGAACTGACTCTGAGGTAAAGGTTGAAGGCCTGTTCACACCAAGGACAATAACTATAACAATAAAGTTATTAAAAAATATAAAAGAATAGCAGAGTTCACAGCACAACTATAACGATAACGGCACAGAGAAACAATATTTTTTCCAGCTGATGAGCGCTAAAAACTCTGGCTGCCAATCAGAATCCATTCTGCTTTAAGAGCTCATCCATTTAAAGTGGCAGGCAATATAATAGCAGCGCACACTTAAGAATAAACAAAATGATATTGTCTGTTGGTGTAAACGCTGATGAAAAATCCACTTCCTTGCACCCTCTGATTGTGTGGTAAAATTTATTTTATTTTCATGATCTTTTAATCCAAAGCTTAGTGAGAGCATTCAAGAAAGACTAAAGTTCCTCGAGGGTCGTCTTGCTGAAGAAAAAGGTTGGAGGAAACAGCTGGAGGTGGATCTATCTATAACCAAGGCTGCGCTCAAAAAGGAAAAAGAGGTAATATCATTGTCACACATGACTTTTTAGAGTTTAGAATCCTGGAAAGTTGTCAGTTTTTCATATTGCACTATGCATTTGTTTAGAAGCACTATAATAAAGTGATCTGAAACCATGAATTGCACATAAATGCTACATGTGGACAGGTCATGCAAAGAGACCACGAGGAGCTGAAGAGATTACGTGTGGAGGTCCAGAGACTCGAGGTAGAATGTCGACAAGGGAAGACACTTAACAAGAACCTCACGCAGATTAAAGGAGAAAAGGGAATTTTGGAAGAAAAGGTAATAAAAATTAAGGTCGTTCAATTATAGGGTTATATCACAAAGAAAGCAATCCATTTATTGTTAGGATGCTTTGATATACTTCCTGTAGCTTGCAAATACTCACTGAGGCTGTGTTTGTACTCTGCAGGTGGCCCAGTTGGAGCGTGCTCAGACGCGGCTCCAGGACAACCTGACACTTCAGACAGGGAACAGCCGTGCCGAAGAGGACCTGAGAGACAGCAGGGGACAGGTGGTAGAGCTTAATTCCATGGTGGACAAGCTGAGAACAGAACTGACTCGTCTAGAGAAGGAGCACAACACTCTAAGGTAAGGCAGTCTGTTACAGATGCATCACTTTTCCCCCATTTTCAATTCTTTATAACATTAAAATTATAAATTATCATAAATGTTGCTGAAGCTCCTGGTCTCAGTAGAAAGCATGTGGTAAGATGTACTTTGCCTGTATTTAGGGATGAGCTGATGGAGAAGCGCGGGCAAGTGATGCAGCTACAGAGGGAGCTCAGCGAGAGAGCCCAGGACAGGCTTCAGACTGACGGGGAGAAAGAGAGACTTAGTCTGGAGCTCCTGCATGTGAAACAGCAGCTCCAGTATACCAGAGAGCAGACACCCAGAGCATCACAGGAGCAAACGGCCAACCACAAGCCTGCTGCACAGGATGAGGGGGTTTGTCAGGTAAGGCCTTGCTTCAGACTGGACGCGTAAGCAGCGCATATTTTTTCACTCTGAGGTGCAGAAGTGGCAGTGCCGTGAACGTTACAGCGCCAGGTCTATTTTTGCTGCGTTGCTTACGCTGAATTAAAGCCACAGTGCATTGTTCTTGGTCTAAATACATCTGGGTTAACAATTATAATAACACATTTCACCATAAAATCATATAAGTGAGGTATGTGTTTCACATAGTCACCTTATGATTTTTAGCACTATGAATGTATAAAATACCTAAAAACACATTATTACCAGGAGTTTTTTGCCCAAACCTCGAAAGACTTTAAAACTAGAGTTATAGCTTAACTTTAAGTTTATTTTTTATCATATATACAGCATATGATATGCATGTATAGTATGCGTGCGAGGGGAACACGGTCGCATCACAGCAGAGTATGCTGCCCGTCATAAATCAAATTGGTGGCAGGCAGTGGTCGAAGGAGAACACCTGACAAAGGTGACACAATGGATGATACTCGTCTGTATTTGCAGTACACAAGCCGCAGTTCAGCTGCAAGTGACAAAATCTGCCAGTTTTTGAAAAAGTCTCAACAGCTATTACAGTCTTCAGTGTTGTAAAGTCCTTCAGAAATCATTCTAATATGCTGATTTGTTACAAAAGAAACATTTATTATTATCAATGTTGAAAATAGCCCCTAATATTTTTGAGGAAACCATGATACATTTTGTTTCAGGATTTTTTTAGTGAATAGAAAGTTTAAAAGAACAACATTTATTTGAAATAGAAATCGTTTGTGAAATAGAAAGTCTTTACTATAACACTGTGTCTACACCGGATGTGAGCGGTGCGACGCGACACGTCAAAAGACAATATAACCCACTTCAATCACTGATGTTGTCTACACTGGATGCGGCGCGCCACGACACGACAAACCCCCGACAGTAAACTGATGTCTCGTTCTATTTATGACATACTGACATGATGGAAAAATGCTTTGCAACGGTCGCTTTGTCACGTTTAGTTTAGACAGCTTCTCACTGTTGCGGCGCGTCAACGGCCGCGTCTAGTGTAGACACGGTGTCACTTCAATCAATTTAATGCATTCTTCCTGAATAAAAGTATTAAAAAAAACATACTGACCCCAAACTTTTGAACGGCAGTGTCCATGGAGTTTTTGGGCTGTTAGCTGAAGTTGTAATGTGTAAACTGTTTGATGTTTTGTGCTTCTCCTATAGCTGGCCTGTGTGAAGTCAGAGATGAGTAAGCTACACTCCACCCTGGAGGAGGAGAGACAGCTGGCTGGCCAACACCAGCTGGCCCTGCAAGCCCAGATCAGTGAAGCCCAGGCCCGGGCTAAGGTCAGCCCTGCTTTCCAATCTTTCTATACCCACACAAACATATTCATGTTCATTTTTACTTTCATTCATTCAAAAAACATTTGTATAACCTGCTTAATTTTATAAGAACACATTTTTTATATTTTCCCTTTGCTATGCATAACGTGACCATTATGTGGCTGTGCACAGGCTCAGGACTCACTCCTACAACAGAAGGGAGAGGAGAACAAACAGCTGAGACAGGACCTGCAGAGAACCCAGCACCTCTTCACCTCTGCTGAGCGAGAGCTACGCTATGAAAGAGAGAAAAATCTAGACCTTAAGAGACACATTGCACTCCTTGACCAGGAAAAGATCAAGGTTAAAAAAAAACATGCATAGAAATTGTGCCGGGCATGAATGACTGTTATTGCATTAGTCCAGTCCTGCTCCTGGAGGGCCACTGTCCTGCAAAGTTTAGCTCCAATCCCAATTAAACACACCCTGAACCAGCTAATCAAGGTCTTACTAGGCATACTAGAAACTTCCTGGCAGGTGTGTGGAGGGAATTTGGAGCTAAACTCTGCATGACAGTGGCCCTCCAGGACCGAGTTTGGACACCCCTGTGTTAGATAACAACATATGAACTAGGTGGCATTTGTTTTAAATAAATATATAGTAGATGACATTTACTTTGGTATTTTGTTACATAATGCATAAGGAAACACATGAAGTGTGGCAAAAGTGTCCAGTAAGATGATATGTTTTTGAAAGAAGTATCTTATGCTCAACAAGGCTACATTTATTCAATCCAAAATACAGTAAAAAATTAAACTTGAAATATTATTACAATTTAAAATATATAATATATTTTAACTCCAGTCTTCAGTGTCACATGATCCTTCAGAAATCATTCTAATATGCTGATTTACTGCTCAAGAAACATTTCTTATTATCAATATTGAAAACAGTTGTACTGCTTAATATTTTTGTAGAAACCATGATAATTTTTTTCAGGATTCTTTGATGAATAGAAAGTTGAAAGTAACAGCATTTATTTGAAATAGAAATCTATGTATGTATTATAAATGTCTTTACTGTCACTTTTGAGCAATTTAATTTGTTCTTGCTGAATACATTTTTTTGTTTTTTTTAAAGAAAACATATTGACCTCATACTTTAGAATGTTATTGAATTATTATTAATTTTTGTTACACTTTATGCTAACACTTTATTTTACAGTATCCTTGTTACATATGTAGTTGCTGTAGTAATAACAGTAAATTATGCATAATTACATGCAACTAACCTTCAACCTAATCCTACCCTAACCCTAAACATGTTGTTAATTAATAATAGTACTTAATTATATAATTACAAGTGTAACCCACATTATTTTAAGGTGTCATTGTTACAGTGTAATTATATATTTAAGTACTATTATTAATTAACAACATGTACTTACTATAGGGTTAGGGTAGGATTAGGTTTTGGTTGAAGGTCAGTTGCATGTAATTATGCATAATTTACTGTTATTTCTATGGTAAGTACATGTAACATATGTAACAAGGACACTGTAAAATAAAGTGTTACCGAATTTTTTTTTTTTTTAGAGAGTAGGCCTAATTAAAATTTCTAATTTTAGTCGAACATGGGCATATCCTGGACATATCGCTAGATTTACACAGGACTATTTTTAATGCTCATAAACCTTATGTTTCTGCTTTGTTCTTTAGCTGTGTGCAGAGCTGAAGCAGGCCCAGGCCAGAGTAGTCCAGCAGGAGGGAAGTGCTGCAGGACAGGTGGCAGAGCTGGAGAGACTCCAGCAGAGAGCCAGAGATCTGGAGCTGGAGATGGCCAGAAGCGCTCAGAACCGACAGACTAACAGCAGCTTGATGGAGGATCTCAATTCAGAAAGGGCACGTGTGATTGCTGCTGACAAGAAGGTGTGTGTTTTAGAGCAGGCTAAAAATTCTCTTGTTCAGTAGTATAACAGTTAGGAAGAATGTCTTTATTTACCAGTGCCTCAACATCTCTGCAGGTCGTAGAACTGCAGCAGCAACTGAAGAACGCTCTGCACAAGCTGCGCCTAGAGGAAGCCAGAGCGGGAGAGACCAGCAAACTAGAGAGAGACACCAGAGACATGTCTGATAACCTGTCTGCTCTCAGAGCCCGACTGCAAGAGGATCAACTGCAGAGGTCAGACGGGTCACTGCATCACAAGATATTATTAGTGGTCAACTGATATATATCACTTTTAGGGCCAGATTTACTAAACAGGGCTAATTAGCGTTAGAGCACAATTCCATAAAAGCGCCGATGGGAGTGGCAAGTTCTGCACGTGATCTACTGACGACATGCAAATTAAAGCACACAGACGCAGTCGGATCATTTCCATAATGACCAACGCAATCTACCCGATAACGCTTAAGACATGATTTTTTTGGGCGGTAAATAATGGTGCAAACACCAGTAAATTTACGAGCGCAAACCTTTGTAAATCACCTTGCGTGATTCATTTAAATACTCTCCTCCCATAAATTTTGTGCCTGAAAGGGAAACTCCTACAAATGCATATACAATAAGGTCAGCTGCAAAAATAACTGTCCACGCCTTTTCAGCGCTAATTTATCACTGCGCGTCTTTAGTCAATCCTGACAGTAGTTTTTTAACGGCAAAAGAGGGTTTGCGCTGGCGCAAGCTGTTAGTAAATCTGGCCCTTATTTTTCAGAACGCAATGCCTGAGCACAGATGCAGAAGAAAGTAAGAAAGCAAACGGTATAAGTATGAAATATTATACCGTTTGCCTTTCTAATATTAGTAATAGAAATGCAAATGCTGTAATACTTTCTTTTATACCGTCGCTATTCAGAAATTACGCATCAATGTCATTTGAACAAGATTTTGAATGTCTAAAAACATTTAACTTCACGAACCTCGCAGTCGCAACCTTTGGCAAATCTTCTGAAGTGTGCATTTGTAGCCTGCGTACAAACGTGTGTACTCTGTGGGTGACGCTCCAAACATGCGAACTGGATGTGGACATTTCAAAATATTTTTTTAAAACATTATTATGCTGCACTATAACCAGTTGGCTGCTATGTCATATTAATAGGATATTCACTGTGTGCTGTATGTAAAATGAGCAATTTCCAGTCTTTATTTGAGAAAATATGATTTCCATTGCACACAGACTTACCAGTGCATTGTTGTTTTCAGTGTTTATTCATTTATTAATCTGTGACAATAATATAATGGTATTACATTTCTTTCTAAAGTATATATCTGTTTATTTTACAGAATTATTTATCAAGTTTAAATAATTTTTGGCATATTGATATATTTTATACTTATTAATTCTTTATAATTTAGTAAATATGTAAAACAAATCAGTTTTATTGCAGCGGTCCCACGTTATATTAGGTGTTATCCATGTGTTATTTACTATATCACTAGCCAATATATATCTAGTGGACTTTACAATGACTTTCTGTGTTTTCTGATAGGAAATTACTTGAGCAGAAAGACGAGGAACTCCAGCAGCAGGTGCGCTCATTGCGGGCGAAGGATGCGACTCTGACACGCACCAACTTGGAGATGTCACACCGCACACAGGAGCTGGAGACGCGGCTGCAGGTGCTGGAGAGTGAACTTAACACAGCTAGAGAAGAGGTTTGTGAGGTGAAACTATTATCTAATTGATGATAATTATTAAACTAATTGCTGAAATGCTGCACTAGTGGAGCTGCTGACCATGAACTACCAATGTGTCCCGCAGCAGAGAAGCAGTCAGAAGAGCTGCCACAGGTTGGAAGAACAGCTTCTGTCTTCCCAGCATGAGTCTGAGAGACTGCAGGAGGAACTGAAGCTGGTTGTTCAGCAGCTTGACACTCACATCAGGTATCATTATTTACTGGTATCATTATACATTATAGTCTTAAGGCTGGAATACAAAATTCCCCCTAATTTACAGTCTGGATGAGTTGATGCTAGTTGCCAAAAGTCAGAGCCAGTCTGCAGATTTTGGGCAGTTGAAGTTCACAGATTTCACAGAAATTGTTTTAACAAAGTTCGAGAGGAGCACGTTCAGATAATCTAGATAATCTTCAGATAGCCAATTTACCTTTGTCTCACAACAGTTCCCTTTCAGTCGGTCACGTTCGACGTACGTCGGAACTGACTGACGAATTGGGATCTATTTTCAGAGACCAATCTACTTCGAGTGTTATAAACGAGCCAATGAAGATTGGCATGCGGTTGACGCATTCCACGATCCGCCCCGCATCGCGGGTATAAAAGCGGGAACATGACCATCGCAGTCTTAAGGTCCAGGCTCAACTACCTCAAACAGGGTGGAGTCCCATTGCGCATCCCCCGATCTAGTGGTCCTCCCGCTGCGAAGCAGAGGGCTGCTACTTTGGCTGATGCCTTTAGTGGGGACCTGAGGGTTACTGTGAGGGCACTCCCGCCGGGCCAACAGGCTCCTCGGGCCCCTCCCCCCTCCGCTGCGCCGGTTGAGCTCCCAGAAGAGCATGCTGGTCCTTCCCGCGGGGGGCCAGCTGTTACTTTTGGGGCTCCAGCTGAGGACATGATTTCGATCGCTGCATCGGGGGAGGAGCTAATGGACTCTGGAGAAGAGGACAGCGTCCTATAGCGCTAGAAATCGATCGACTGACCCCTCTGTCCTCACTACCCTCGACGGTGGCGCGGCGAAGGGTTACGTGGAGATCCCCCCCCAGTAGAGAGTGAACTGCTTGAATACGTTCAAAGGCAGGACAGCGGTCCCACTGAAATCTTTTCAGAGGCTCCTGGGGTATATGGCATCTGCAGCCGCGGTAACGCAGCTCGGATTGCTTCATATGAGACCGCTTCAGCGCTGGCTTCACGAGCGAGTCCCGAGATGGCCGTGGCAGCGCGGCAAGTACCGGGTCTCAGTTACTCCTTACTGTTGCCAAACCTTCAACCCGTGGGCGGACTCTGCCTTTCTACGGGCCGGAGTGTCCCTAGAACAGGTGTCCAGGCATGCTGTGGTCTTCACGGATGCCTCTTCCACGGGCTGGGGGGCCATGTACAACGGGCACACAATTGCGGGTCTGTGGACGGGGCCCCAACTGTGTTGGCATATCAATTACCTAGAGTTACTGGCGGTACGTCTCGCCCTGGGCCGCTTCAAAAAGCCGCTACAGGGCAAACACGTACTGGTCCGTACGGACAGCACTGCGGCCGTTGCGTACATCAACCATCAGGGTTGCAGTAGAAGGTAAGTCCTTAGGTAAGCACGATTTAATCGTCAGGTTTGTCAGAGGTGCGAGGAGACTGAATCCTCCTCGTCTGACCTCGGTACCCTCTTGGGACTTAGCCCTGGTGCTCCGAGCACTCCAGGGTCCTCCCTTTGAGCATTTGCAGTCTGTAGTGTCTAAACATCCTGTCCATGAAGACAGTGCTCCTGACTGCATTGGCCTCAATCAAGAGGGTAGGGGACCTGCATGCACTTTCGGTCAACGAATCGTGCCTAGAATTCGGGCCGGCCAACTCTCACGTTGTCCTGAGACCCCGGCCTGGATACGTGCCCAAGGTTCCCACCACTCCCTTCCGAGACCAGGTTGTGAACCTGCAAGCGCTGCCTTCGGAGGAGGCAGACCCAGCCCTAGCTTTGCTCTGTCCCGTCCGCGCTCTCCGCGCCTACGTGGACCGAACTCAAAGCTTTAGAACCTTAGAGCAGCTCTTCGTCTGTTACGGAGGCCAGCAGAAGGAAAGGCTGTCTCCAAGCAGAGATTAGCCCACTGGATAGTGGATGCTATCATCTTGGCTTACCAGTCCCAAGACGTGCCTTGCCCGTTCGGGGTGCGAACACAGACTCATCAAAGTCAAACATGTTTGATATTTTGATCCAATATTAGAACATATTGTTTTCATTTGACACGTTTCTCCTTGCAATGAGGCGCATGTTTTTGCGTGAGTGTGTTCAGAACGACTTAAAAGTCTGGTAGTGTGTGAAGTCATTTAGTTTATGATGCCCAGTTATTCTCTGGAACCATTTACGAAGTCGGCAAGTGTATGATCATGCCTAGTGTTTTAAAATCGGTTCAGATTTGAAAAGTATTGTAGTGTATTCCAGCCTTTGCTCTTACGCCTGGTACACATTGTATGATTTTGGGCTGTCCCAAACGAAAGATCATGGTGATTTCTGTGGTCGTGGCTCTTAAATGGTGGTCATACAGTGAGAGAGGTTCAAAGATGGCTGTTGTCATGGTCTTACGACCAAAGATAGCCTGCAATAAATTTGTTTCTTGTCAGAAATTTTCTTTTTTGTCAGTTTGCTGCTACGTCTACTGACTACCCATTAAAAAAAACATGAAATTGCATATTGATCAACTTAAAACTATTTACCTCAAGCTCCATTTGCAAAATTGACATGCCAAGTTGGCCTCTTTTCTCTAGCCATGACCATGTCCATATTCTCCTCTTTCGCTTCCTCTTTTTTTTTTACAGCACACAATAAAAAACCACAATTGCCAAAATGTGATTCATCTTGCTCTATTTGTTTACCACTAGTGCATGCTGATTTTATTCTTCTATACTAACTTGCGTCGTAGCCTACGATTCAATAGGTGTTTTCATTGTAGTCTACATACATGGCGTACCCAAGTTTATTAGATCCATGTCGTACAGTGTGATTTGTAATGATCTTATAGCATTGCCGAAATCTGTAGCTGGCATTACAGCAAATATACTATTTTAAAAGTGCATATATATATATATTTCATGCAATGTGTTAATATGAAATCATGACAACTCGTGACCTGCAGGAGACACAATGAGAAACAGTCTCAGCACAAAACCAAGTTGCGCAGAGCTAAACAGATCTTCATGAAGACGGTTGCCCAACATGAGCACAGGATCCAGCAGCTGGAGAGCGATCTGGCTCTTGCGACAAGTCTCTCAGAGAAAGTGAGTGTTTTCAGACCTGACCTATAACACTATATACGTTGCATGCACGTCACCTTGAGTGTGTTTCACTATGAGCAGGAGAAGGACTGGATTAGGACTGTGACAGAAGAAAACGACCAGCTCCTCCTGGAGAGACGAGAACTTCTGCAGCGAATAAGTGAAGCTGAGGAGATGGGAAACAATGGACTGAGAACTGCCACTACCATCCAGCAGAGGTAAACATCTCATTACCCTCTTCTACACCTGACAGGAAAGCACAGAAACATGCTAACCGTCTCTTTGTCCTGTCTCCTCTTAGAGTTAAATTCCTGGAGATGGAGAATAAACAGCTGCAAGAAAAAACTCTAACATTGGCCAATCAGATAGGAATTTTAGATCGTGCATTGAGAAACCTTCAGTCGATGTGTACTGTTGAGGTACACATTTATTTAGCAATTGTTCTTTTTATTATAATTTAAATAAGCATTTCAAATTATTTGGATTGCACTAATGCTTGTATTTTGTGTTTTTGTTTTAGGAGGTCAAGAAAATGTTTCCTTCTGGAGCTCATCATGATAGCCTGTTGCGGACATCAACTCCAAGGTATATAATTCAATTATTTTTTTCAGTCTTCCAACCTACTTTCAAAATCTAGTCAAATTAAAAAAATACATGGCACACAACATATGGGGTAATAATTTCAATTACTATAAAACTATTATCAATAATTTTCTGTAACTAATTTTAAGTTTGCTATTCAGTATACACTTCCATTCGAATGTTTGCGTTTTGATTTAATAAATAAATAATCAAAAGTGACAGTTGACTTTTAAATTGTTACAAAAAAATTCTGTTTCAAATAAATACTTTTTAAAAAATGTCTGTACTTTTAAATCCTGATAAAAATGTCATCGCTGTTTCCACATAAATATTAAGCAGCACAACCTTTTTAACATTGATAAGAAATGTTACATTTAAATATTAACATATACAAAAGTTAAAATTGGTTTAAATTGTAATACTATTTCATCAGATTTTGTACTGTATCTGGTCTCATCTGCTATTTTGGATATATTTTTTCGCTGAGGCTACAGTGCAATATGGGATTATTTTACTTTGTCAGTGAACAAATGGTGACATCTTACATTGCAACATCTTGCTCTAGTCCACAGCCTGGGCTCTGTGACTCATGGGGAATATTGGATGCCATTCGCAAAGTCAAAGTGGGTGAGTCTGGAGTGAAGAGCCTAGAGATCACCTCATCTGTGCCCGTTTCACAGTCCACTGAGATAGGCTACCTGAACGTGGCCTCACCTGTGGCTCCCAACAGCAGGTTAGAGCAGGAAGAAAGTCTCAGTGCCACAAGCGATGAGGCCTGAGGGAGTTACAAAGACTGTGAAATGCCATTACAGAGATTGCCAATCTGAAAAGTCACTGGATCAGTCATGGTTTAAAAATACACAACTGTAGAAGGGTAAAACGTTTAGATGGGTAAAACAGACAACTCGCTCAAGAAATTGCTTCTGTAGCACCATGAATGTGAAGAGATGTATTATTGTTCAGGCTCATATCACCTGCGTTGAATTCAGTTACATTGCCTTTGTGAAATTTTATATCATTCACAAACATGACACTTTATTGGAAGTTATGGTCAATAGCCTCATCACATCTATAAGATGCCATATGTATTTTTTTATACATTTACCCTTTAATGGTACAACTGTGGAAAAGCACTTAAAGCACTTAATTTGTGTTCAGATGGTACCATCTGCTGGTCTTTACAACTGAAATGCACTATTGCCTTCGGATAAGCAAAGTATTTGAGATCAAGTTGAAATCAAGCGTATGTATGTGTCAGCAGACCTTTTCTCATTTTCTGTGCTGATTTTAGGTGAAAAACTGGTAAAATATTACATGGAGTAATATAAACTCCTTTATAGCTGAAAGCATGTACACTACCATTTAAAGTTTTAGGGTCAGTAAGATTTTACTAATTCGTTTTTTATTATTATTTGAAAGAAATGTATACTTTTATTCAGCAAGGATGCATTACATTTATCAAAAGAGAAATTAGACTTTTACATTGTTACAAACTATTTCTATTTCAAATAAATGTGGTTCTTTTGAACGTTCTGTTCATCAAGGAACCCTGAAGAAAACATCACGGTTTCCACACAAATCAGCATATTAGAATGATTTCTGAAGGGTCATGTGACACTGAAGACTGGAGTAATGATGCTGAAAATTCAGCTTTGCCGTCACAGGGATAAATGACATTTTAAAATCTATTTACAATAGAAAACAAATATTTTATATTGTTCACAATATTACTGTTTTTAGATCAAATAAATACAGCCTTGGTGAGCATAAGCGAGACATTTTTGATAAACATAAAAAATACTAACCCCTATCTTTTGAATGGTAGTGTATCTGTGTTTAGTTCACGGTGTAAAGAGAAATGCTGTAAAGACTTTATATCATATTTTCAGTGGATAGTTGATAATCTATGTATTGTTACTTTTACATGTCCACTATTTTTTCAGTGAGGGCATGAAATGTCAGCATATTTATTTACACCTCTACTTACATGTAGTGTATATGCTTTGGTATATGATTTGGCTACTGACAAGAAAACAGACCTGGTAGCATTAGCAACCTTACGGTATTGTTGTTTACTTATGGAATGAGGTGAAATTGGAGTTTTTAAATATTCTTTTATTTTGCACTCCCTTTGTGTTTTGTATATAGTCCTTAGAGACTGAAATGACCTGTGATCTGGGAGCAAAATCATCTGACAGATGAGAAATTATATCACTTTGAGCTGTGGCAAAAGGATCAAGATCCTGCAGTTGTGCCTGTACATTATGAAAGCATCGTACATTGTGTCCTGCTGCTATACGATATTAGGATGCAACTTTCACAAAATATTCATATAGGGCTCATGTCATTTAAATTGCGACAGACATCAGTGTACATGGTACACACTGACAAAGCATGTATTTTCTTAATAAACTTATTTTCATGATGCCTTGTTGATTGGTTACATCAATCCGAGATAATTATTACTATCATGTTGAGAGAAATCAGATTCAGTATTCCTCAAAATAAAAACAGTGAAATGCAAATTCCTGCAGTGATTAAGTATGTTGACATGTATTTGATGTCACTTTAATGTCATTGCTGCTGACCTTTGATGATCCAATTCAACCATAAGCAAAAATGACTTAAGTTAAATATCACATTTGTGTCTTCTTTTTTTTTGTAAAAGTGAATTTGCATTTAATCATTTCACTTTTGGTATGAAAAGGCCTTTGTATTTGCCATAAAGAGTATTTTTTGTTATTAAAAATAAACAAGCCCAGCCCAGGTGAGAAAAAGTAACGTAACACATTACTTTCCAAGTAACGAAGTAATGCAATTAGTTACTTTTTTGGGAGTAACTCAATATTGTAACGCATTACTTTTAAAAGTAACTTTACCCAACACTGAACATGATAAATGTTTATGTTTTTAGGTATGTTATTAATGTCTAATGACAGTAAATACAAAAAAGTGTTGCCACATTTTCCAATTATTTTATATTTGTATTACTTATACTTTTATGTAACTCAGATAAATGAGTCATGCCATTCTTCAAAAGAAAAAAAATCCAGAAATCCATGTCATGATGTAAGTAAGGTCTAAAGATAAAAAGAAATTCTAAATGGGATTCACAGCTGATTTTTTGACTCCAATGCATCTTAAAAAATATACAAAGGCTCAGGTATAACAGTCTGAATTTAATAAACAAGATAGAGATACAAAGTGTTCTTGACATTGATATTTTCTTAATTCACCTATCAGTCATGTCTGTGCATATTAAACAAAATCTTTATATGGAACCACAATGCAGGACAAAGGAAAACGTGAATTATTTCAGAACATATATAACAATGTCTTACGTAATACATGTTAGCAGTTAATTAATAACGATTACAGTGTTCCATGCGGAAAAAAGGCTTAAGAAAACTGAATACTGAAAAACATCGGCATGGAGGAAGGAAGAGAAAGAAACCGGTCTTTCAACGATGATAAAATTAAGGCGTACATGTAAAAATGACAAGGATACCTATAAAAACAATGATCAGTACTTACAGAAAAACAAATATTAATAACTTGAAATATACTAAACAGATACAAAAATGAACAAAGTACAGTATCTAAACCTTGCAATTTGCACTATTAATGAATACAGGGTATATTTTATAGTAAATGTACACGTCTTACTGATTTAAAGTGGATTTGAGGCTGAAAAAGCCAGGATTGTACTATAATGTAATAATCTATTCCCGGCAATGAGCTGAGGTTTTGTAGAAAGCACCAAGAAGTAGATCCTCATCAAATTGCTGTTATTTAAAATGGCGATAGTGTCACATTCCCAAATATTAAAGAAAAAAAATCCCATTTGACCCAGTAAACTATTACTGTGTAATAAATCACATATACCAGGGGTTTTCAAACTTTATGATGCCAAGGACCCCCAAATATGATGAACCTTAATGAGGGACCCCCTTTTTAAAATCCATCTATATATTTTTATGTATGAAAAAACATTTAAACTGTTAGATAAACAGTAAGTGTGACATTATAAATACAACATATTGTTTCCAAACTTAAATTGGCTATACTTAATGTTGGATGTATAAACCTGAAGAAGAACATTTACAATTAAAAATTATTTGTATAAGCAACTTTCACAATAAATGTATGTAAACAGCATACGTACTGCGTTAAGAATTCTGCCTTACAACCCCAGTGAGCAAGATAAATGGGACTATAGTGAGAAAAACTCACTAGAAAGATACAAAGCAAACATATACAGTTCTGGAAAGTATATATATGGCAAGAAAGGAGAGAAACATTTAGAAATGAAACGGTTAGAATGTTCGGTAGACTTTATCGATTTTTGCTTTGTCTTTTTTATTCTCTGAAATTTTCTGTGGACCTCTTAGACCCCAGTTTGAAAACCCCTGACATATACTGTATATATAATCAATATTATATATATTTTGGGGAATTTTGAGAGCATTTGAGAGCAACAACTTGGTCCTTTGCAAACAGACAAAAAAAAGTTTCCTAAATATACATGAATTGAACACAATAAGCTTAACAAATGACTGGTATGAATGACCACAAAAGTAAATGAATGTTGTAGAGCTGCAGTGTTGTGGCCTGTTGACATCACATAAATCACATATGGCAAGTATGATCACATATGATCAAATTTGGCTAGAATAATTCAATAGACCAAGTGTGCTTTAACCCAGTAAGTAACATTTTAAACTGCTGCCCACTACTGTTAAATGCATGTTTTATCAGCTTGTATGCTGGCTTTGCTTAAACATACCGGATTTACAGAATAATTTTTTTTAGGGATGAACTTATGTAACAGAAATGCACTGGTGGAAATAAACACGACTACATTCAAAATAAAGTTTTTGACTTCTATATTTTCTTTAAACACCATTACTGATGTTTTGGTGTACAAACGTCCAATTTGACAAATAAAAACATTTCAAAATAGGCCACTGCAATTAGATTATATCATAATCTATAAAACTCATGAAAACTTTCAGCTAACCATCGGTGTAAGTTAATGTCTCAAGGTGCTTTTGTATCACTTGTCTGGGGAAGAATAGAGGAAATGAACACTTAACAGTTTAGAGTTTAGAAGTCACGTTACACCCTAAACGTGCAATTCAGTTAACAGCACATGTGACACTTCTTCTGTTATATCACAACAAAAAAAATCCATTTAATGGACATTGTCATGATGCAATTATGCCATTTAATTTTAAAAATGACAAAAAAAGGACACTTTTTTCCTCAAAATACTGTGATTGATAGGGATGGCATTTGCATTGCACACAAAAAAAGGCCTTGTCTGAAAAAGTGAAACTAGTAAAACATCTATGATGCAAATAACACAAGCCATTATTTTATAGAGCGTCATATCTTATAGACCCTCTTTTATGTAAACGAATCGTCTGGGGGATTTTTATTTATTTATTTTTTTTACAATTCCTTATTTGGGTATCCTTTGCCAGTGTAAAGAGAGGCAATGACCATGCTCATAAAATCCACAAAAAAATGGACCTCAACTGTGCCACATCACGGCATACAGAACTCACTTTTAATTTCTCAACCACGACCTAATACCCCTTATAAAAGGATAATACAAGCTTAAACGTGGAAGAAGTGTCACATCCACAGTAAAATAACACAATATCCTGTTAAAACAAACAACAAGGAGTAGAAGTGCAGACAGAAACCCACAAAATCCGTCTGACTTAAAACTAAGCTTGAACTCTCATAGCTGCCCAAAGCGAGGAGCTGCTCCCATTCTGAAAGGATTCATCTTTACTTTGAGCGAAACCACAAGGCTGAAAAAGTGCTTAAAGAGCATCTTTGGAGGTCTCCCTTACACACCTTTGAAACAAAATGTTAAAGTGATCACAATTGTGACATTCTGTTTTTGGAATAATCAATCAAATCCTTTTAGACTGGTGTCTGTAGTTGAATTGATCAATTCAGTTCAGACAGCAGTTGTCGAGTCTGTGGCCTGTAGGCTTAATATCAATAAGAGCTAAAGGGGTAAAGACAATATCAGACTCAAATGTCCTCCGAGGTCTCATCACATTCTTCTTTTTTCTCAACGGAAGACCATCGCAGTGAACAAAATACCTTTTCGTGGAAGAGAAACATGAGGGAGGAAGCTCAAATAAGTGAAATACGTATGGGGATGCTGGGAGATTCTGTTCTCTGTGGGGAATGGTGGCTGACGAGATGCTCCACCACGGTGTGTTTGGACATGTGCTTCATAAGGTAGGTCTCCTGAAAAAACAGAAGATGGTTTTATAATATGACGGGAGAGATCTTTTCCCATATGTTGAGGAGGATCGGTACTCACTGAGGTGTATGCGCGGCCACACATGCTGCAACAGTACGATTTAGCGTTCTTGATGGCATGTGCAGAGAGATGGATCTGTAAGGAGGCTGAGTCTGTGTAGGCTCGGTAGCAGTTTGGACATTTGTATGGCTTGTCTTTGTTATGTTGTCTCTGGTGAGACTGAACAGGAAAATAAATAAGGGGAAAAAATTAACACCTATTAAGACGGTAATAAAAAATACCGAAAATTGATGCACCTCTTGATGGAAATAACATCGCAACATTTATTTCCATCAAGAGGTACATCCATTTTTGGTCAAGATCTTGTATTGACAATTCAGGAGTCAAGCACTCTGTAAAGTCTACTCCAGCACATCACAAAGACTTTCAATGAATTTAAGGTCTGGACTCAGAGGTGCCAATTCATGTGTGAAAATGATTCTTCATGCTCTCTCAACCATTCTTTCACAATTTGAGCCTGATGAATCTTGACATTGTCATCCTGGAATATGGTCATTAAGAAATGAAAAGCTACACACTCCATCAATTAGGGTTAAAAGAACGGTTGCCAAACATATAACAAACATAATAATCACTGCAATAATGATCATTCAGTGTGTTTACATGCACCCTCATAATTTGATTATAATGGGATTTTGACAATATTGCGATTAAACTACCTAATGTTAACGCAATACTTAAATACAAATAATGTGATTAAGCTCATAATTGTAGTAACCACATTTGCATTAAACTATGTGGCGTACACTGATTTTAATCGCAATAAACTGGGCATGTAAACACCTTAATCTCATTATGTAGTGAATTTTGTAACAAAATAAAAGTATTTCCTGTCACTTTTTACCTATTTTTTGTGTCTTTGCTAAATAAAAGTATTAAAGAAATGTAGTATATAAAGTATAACATTTTTGAATGTATTGTGCATATACACAAATCAAGCATAACATTATGACCACCTTCCTAATATTGTGTTGGTCCCCCTTTTGCTGCCAAAACAGCCCTGACCCATCAAGGCATGGACTCCACTAGACCCCTGAAGGTGTGCTGTGGTATCTGGAACCAAGATGTTAGCAGCAGATCCTTTAAGTCCTGTAAGTTGCGAGGTGGTGCCTCCATGGATCAGACTTGTTTGTTCAGCACATCCCACAGATGCTCGATTGGATTGAGATCTGGGGAATTTGGAGGCCAAGTCAACACCGTTGTTGTGCTCCTCAAACCATTCCTGAACCATTTTTGCTTTGTGGCAGGGCACATTATCCTGCTTATCCATTATACTCGGTAGGTGGTATGTGTCAAAGTAACATCCACATGGATAGCAGGACCCAAGGTTTCCCAGCAGAACATTGCCCAAAGCATCACACTACCTCCACCGGCTTGCCTTCCTTGGACCACTTTTGATAGATACTGACCACTGCAGACCGGGAACACCCCACAAGAGCTGCAGTTTTGGAGATGCTCTGACCCAGTCGTCTAGCCATCACAATTTGGCCCTTGTCAAACTCGCTCAAATCCTTACGCTTGCCCATTTTTCCTGCTTCTAACACATCAACTTTGAGGACAAAATGCACTTGCTGCCTAATATATCCCACCCACTAACAGGTGCCGTGAATCAGTGTTATTCACTTCACCTGTCAGTGGTCATAATGTTATGCCTGATCGGTGTGTATATGTGTGTGTGTGATTAATATTTTAATCCTGCCCTTATCTTTAGCTGTCCTCACCTGTAGGTTTGAAAGTTGTGTGAATGCCTTTTCGCAACCAGGTTGGGCACATTTATATGGTCTGTCACCAGTATGAATCCTTAAAAGCAAACACAGATATATTAACACTCTAAGGAACTCTAAACTGGTTTTATCGTTTTCAGTTGCACTTGCTCTACAGGCTGTACTGTGAGTTTTACTGACCTGGTGTGCTGTTGGAGGTGTGATAACTGGCGGAAAGAGTTCTCACAGTAGGAGCAGTGGTAGGGCTTAATGCCTAAGTGAATGCGTAAGTGCTGTGCTAGGTATGAGGCGTTGGCGAAGGACTTTGAACAGTGAGGGCACTTGTGAGGTTTGGCCTCCGTGTGGGACTTGGAATGAATCTGCATCTCTGACTTGTTGAAGAAAGTGAGCGGACACACTTTACACCTGTATGAAACGCAAAAAAGGAATAGCTAATTACTAAAATTAAAGCTTATGTGTAATATGAGATGTAATTACGTCGTAAATAATATGATTTCTATATTGACAGTGACCTGTATGTTTTTCCTTCTTTGGCGATGGTAACTGCCTGGTCAGGGCCTGAGGCCAGAAGCGGGTAGGGCAACACCAGCAAGGGGCCTGTGTTGTTCTCTGCTTTAATCTTCTTGCGGCCCCGTGGAGCTTTGGGCTGTGGTCCCAGCATCCCCATCAAACCTCCACTTTTCATGTGCTCCATGCCAGGACCGCTGGCAAGGCTGGAAATGGTGTTTAAGGAAGGTGCACCACCTAAGCGGTTCTGACTGCTAGATGTCGGGGTGGTGGGAGTTATAGCCTCAGAGGTATTGTGGCTGTCTGTGCGCGATGACAGCGTGAGACCTATTTTTGAACATAAAAAAGAAGGTTTTAACAATCTATGGCAAATGGTAACTTAATATGACTTTTGTTTATACACTCATGTCTTCCACCTGAGCGATGGTTTGCTCTGGAGGCTTGGTCCACTGCTTGTCGCATATGCCAGTCTTCCCATAATCCCTTTGCTTTCACCGCAGACTTGTCATCAATGCTCAGCTCTGAAATTATGTAAGAAAACAGCATGTATGTCATTAGAGGGGCAATGACATAGTGTCCATGATAAAGAAAAAAATATTTTCTTTTAAAAAACGTGACAAATTCCTTGGAAATGTACACTTTGTATTTATGCTGGTTTTACATGGTTTTGATAAGTTACATTTATTTGCAGTATAAATATACTATTGTGTGTGTGTGTGTGTGTGTGTGTGTGTGTGCGCGCGTTTAATTTATTTTTTAACAGATATTTTGAATTATTCATTCAAAAATATAATATATATACACTCACCTAAAGGATTATTAGGAACACCTGTTCAATTTCTCATTAATGCATACATCTAATCAACCAATCACATGGCAGTTGCTTCAATGCATTTAGGGGTGTGGTCCTGGTCAAGACAATCTCCTGAACTCCAAACTGAATGTCAGAATGGGAAAGAAAGGTGATTTAAGCAATTTTGAGCGTGGCATGGTTGTTGGTGCCAGACGGGCCGGTCTGAGTATTTCACAATCTGCTCAATTACTGGGATTTTCACGCACAACCATTTCTAGAGTTTACAAAGAATGGTGTGAAAAGGGAAAAACATCCAGTATGCGTCAGTCCTGTGGGCGAAAATGCCTTGTTGATGCTAGAGGTCAGAGGAGAATGGGGCGACTGATTCAAGCTGATAGAAGAGCAACTTTGACTGAAATAACCACTCGTTACAACCGAGGTATGCAGCAAAGCATTTGTGAAGCCACAACACGCACAACCTTGAGGCGGATGGGCTACAACAGCAGAAGACCCCACCGGGTACCACTCATCTCCACTACAAATAGGAAAAAGAGGCTACAATTTGCACGAGCTCACCAAAATTGGACAGTTGAAGACTGGAAAAATGTTGCCTGGTCTGATGAGTCTCGATTTCTGTTGAGACATTCAGATGGTAGAGTCAGAATTTGGCGTAAACAGAATGAGAACATGGATCCATCATGCCTTGTTACCACTGTGCAGGCTGGTGGTGGTGGTGTAATGGTGTGGGGGATGTTTTCTTGGCACATTTTAGGCCCCTTAGTGCCAATTGGGCATTGTTTAAATGCCACGGCCTACCTGAGCATTGTTTCTGACCATGTCCATCCCTTTATGACCACCATGTACCCATCCTCTGATGGCTACTTCCAGCAGGATAATGCACCATGTCACAAAGCTCGAATCATTTCAAATTGGTTTCTTGAACATGACAATGAGTTCACTGTACTAAAATGGCCCCCACAGTCACCAGATCTCAACCCAATAGAGCATCTTTGGGATGTGGAACGGGAGCTTCGTGCCCTGGATGTGCATCCCACAAATCTCCATCAACTGCAAGATGCTATCCTATCAATATGGGCCAACATTTCTAAAGAATGCTTTCAGCACCTTGTTGAATCAATGCCACGTAGAATTAAGGCAGTTCTGAAGGCGAAAGGGGGTCAAACACAGTATTAGTATGGTGTTCCTAATAATCCTTTAGGTGAGTGTATATATATATATATATATATATATATATATATATATATATATATATATGTTTTTGTGGAGATATTTTGTTCTGCATATTAGTTGGACCACATGACTTAATTAAATATTAATAAGCATTTGTTAATGAAATATTAATGAAGCAGTTTAGTTAAATTATTATACTTTCTTTCTGTAATAATAATAATAATTATATATAATTAAAATAGAGATCACGATTCTCACACAATTCTGAATAGACAACTAAACAAAATAACGTAATTTATTAGAGGTTCTGACAAAATCTTAACTGCTGCAGTCTGTTTAAAAATATTTAATTAAAATTAAGACTGACACAGACATCAAAAAATTGTTGAATAAAGTTGTTATTTTTGTTCGTTTTTTGCACACAAAAAGTATTCTCGTCGCTTCATAAAATTAGGGTTGAACCACTGGAGTCACATGGATTATTTTAACATTGTCTTTACTACCTTTCTGGGGCTTGAAAGTGTTTACTAAATAGCTGTCTAAGGAGGGGTCAGAGAGCTTTCGGATTTCATAAAAAATATCTTCATTTGTGTTCCGAAGATGAACGAAGGTCTTACGGGTTTTGGACCGACATGAGGGTGAGGAATTAATGACAGAATTTTCATTTTTGGGTGAACTAACCCTTTAAAACTAAAGGGCTATCAGTACCTGCAATGGTGCTTGATGCTGGGCGGGCGTGCAGGGCGATGTCAGGCTGAGAGGAATTGTGGGCCTGAAGACCCGGCACCTGCTGCAGCTTGGGGAGAGACATCACATGTTGCCCACCATCTGAAGGTGGAGAGGCCACCAGCAGGGTCTGCTGAGAGGGAACAGTGGTGGGCGGCAAATGCGGAGGTCTAATCTTTTCTGCCATCAGTTGCTCTTTGATCTTGTCAATAAGAACCAGGTTATCCAGCTGTAAAAAGTCATCAGTTAAGTCTGACAGGACATCAAGTGACAAGAGACACTAAACCAACTGAACAAAACATGCAGGGAAACTTTTATAAAGGTTTCGGGGCCCACTTTGGCAAACCACATTGGTTTGTACAGATCTGCAAACATGCATATTATCATGCTGTCTTACTCAAACAATCGCTAAATGCCACAGTTTTGCTCTGTAGTGAAAGGTACAGTATGTCCAAGTAACCACTATATATTGAAAAACATTAGTGCATGTCAGGCAACTCTTAAAAACACAATACTCACTTGACCAGGCATGGAGGGAGGTGGTGGCCAGAAATATGGATTATTGAATCGAGGCTCTGCCATCCTTCTAATACAACAGAGTGAGGGTCAAATCACATATAACAGGTTAAAATCACACATCGGCCTAAAACTAAATCTCGGTGTTCATAAGACAAATTGAGTCTAGTAATGAAATTCAATTTCTTACTAATAGCATGTCAATAAATCATGTTTATTTTAGTTTTGTTTATCTTTTGTACATTTTAGTAATTTAATATAAACATAATAGCCTACAGACGAGTGCAATATCTATAATATAAAGTAAATTTGAAAAATATAAACCTAAAACCTCAGGTCTTCACCTTAGGTTTTTATTGTTTTCAGTCAAAGATCTATATTAATTTATTTCAACTGATTGTATGCTTGTTTCAGTTCTTCAAAACTTGATGAAAATAACAAATCTGTCTTGCATGTCTTTCTTATTTTTAAATGTATTTTTTCTTTATAATGAAAGTGAATGGTGACTAAGGCTGTCATTCTGCCATTTGTGTTTCACAGAAGAAAGTCAGTCATAGTGGTTTGGAATGGAATGAGGGTGAGTAAATGATGACAAGTTCTTAGTGAACTGTTCCTTTAATGCTTTGTCAAAATGCTGTGCACTGCTGACTAAAGCAACTTGTTCTGTACATAAATTCAGCATGCAAACTATATTGATTTTGGATTTTCTAATGTGAGAAGCTTTCTTGCTTTTATGAATCAGTTTATTTATTTATTTTATGACTGTGGTGGATAACAGCCAGTTACCAATAACTGTAGTCACAGACATTTTGTTAGAAACTATTGTTAATATTGTCAAAACTTTTTTCTTAAGGGGCATTGACCTCAAGAATCGTAACTTAAACAAATACTCAATTTAAACAATTATCTATAAAGTAAAATAAAACAAAATTTCCTACACATTCAACAACTATTTAAATATCAGTTATTTTTGACCAATTTCTGACCTTGGGGGCAATTTTTTTATTATTATTTTTTTTATTACTGGAGTCAGCTCAAGTGAAGTGTCGAAAATTTGCCATGTGACATATCTGACTCGAGTAAACATCATGGTAAACATCTGAATTTAAGAATTGTCATTTCCTTTGAGGTTTGAAAGCATTATTATCAAAACTATTTTAACAAGTGACAGAATTCGACAGAATTCAACTTCAAGATCTAAAGTAGAAAAAAAAATCCTGACGCTTCTTTAGAGGAAAACAACAGTCACAAAACTTTTGTGATTTGATTTCCACAGACAGAGCTGCACAACACGGTTATCTCGGTATCTACTGATCACCCAGAGCCTCCGACTAATTCCTGCACAATTTCACCAAAAACATTTCAGACAAAAGAAAAAAACAAAAATGGCAGCCTGTTATATTTTCATAAGGACGCCATATTCTGCAGAACCCAAAAATTCACACTCGAGTCGGTGCATTTATTTCAGGGAGGAACCGATCGATCAACGAGATGTTTGTCGTTATAGGTGTGTGTGTTTGTTTATGAAGAATAGCACCTTTGAATTGCCCGGCCCCCTTGAAAAAAAATTGACACTTCCGACAATCATGCCGTGCAAAAATGTCTTACAATTGGCGAAACGCTGCGCACGGCTGTGTCATTTTTACAACATCTGCCGTCCCGATCGCTTTATAACAGCGCTATAGCGAATGCACATTTAAATCATTAGTACATGCATGTGCAATGCATTCAGAGATAATGCCATTTATAATGTTATATGTCGCTTTGTGCAACCTGTGGTAGATCAAAGGCGATAAATCGCTCCCGTCGAATAGTTATCTGTCGTATAATGCAGTAATGTGCACGATAGCTCAGTGTGGGCAAAAGGAAAAAGACGATATGAGCGAACAAACCTTTTATATCGATGTTTTTCTCGCAGAAGAGGCTTTAATAAAGCAGTGAAGAGGCTGGATGTTCTCTATGCGCCTCCAGATAGCACAGCTTCCGGGTCAGCCTGTTCACTTCTGGTACAGTACAGTACACCAAAATCTCTCATTTTAGCTGGCAGCCTTCATCTGAGGTTGTTTTATTTAGCACTGATCATTGCTTTTAGGCTAAAGTAGTTGGTCAGGAATGAGGCATCTCTGTCTGTTTAGCTCTGTGCAGTGTGCTTCTATTTATGAAAGAAGGGAGGCATTTGAGAGGACACAGAATTGAGACTTTCCCATGCAAAATTGACTATAGTAACCAGATTTACTATAGCCTACATATAGTTCCTACTATAAAATAATATTTTTTAACATAAAGGCATTTAATTAGCAAGTTAACCTAATTTTATTAAATGTTGTAGCAGCTAGTTTAGTAGACTCTGTGGTTGTTTTGAATTTAAAGGTGCAGTAAGCGATTTCTAAGAAACATTGTTGAACACTGTTGATATAGAGTGGTGCAGGTATGACATCACTTTGTAAGCCAAAACACGGAAGTGGTGCAGGTATGACATCACCTTGTAAGCCAAAATGCGGAAGCGAGATAGCATTTTAGCACTTCCGGTTCCATTGTCCCGAAGTCAATAGGTTTTCTGAATGGGATTTTGGTTAAATGGCTGAAATAAGGTCTGTGGGTTAACGCAATCTCAAGACACTTTCATGTTCTATTCTACGACATAAAATACATCAGTATTACCTAGGGGTGTAACGGTTCTCTGTAAAAAATTGCTTCGTACTGTTCTCCATCCACTGTTCAGCACTTGCACCGCGGTTCATCTCATCTGACGACACATACCCATTTATAATATGATTTGTTGACAATAACAACGCGTAAAACAGACAGACACAGACAGTTAGGCTAATATAATAGAAGGCTAATATAATAGAAGGCTCACCAGCGTCTTTTCTTCCTGAGGACACTGAGGAAGAATCAGCTATCCTCGGCTATACTGGTGAACTTCTATCGCTGCGCAATAGAAAGCATCCTAACCAACTGTGTTACAGTATGGTATGGGAGCTGCTCTGCTGCAGAGCGCAAGGCACTACAGCGGGTGGTGAAAACCGCCCAGCGCATCACAGGGACTCCACTACCTGCCATCGACCACATCCAGAGGAAACGCTGTCTGCATCGAGCTCGCAGCATCCTTAAGGACTCCTCTCACCCAGCCCACAAACGGTTTTCTCTCCTGCCCTCTGGTAGGCGTTTCAGGTGCCTCCGGACCAGGACCAGCAGACTTAAGAACAGTTTTTTCCCAGAACTGTCTCCATATTGAACTCTAACCCTCGTTGATCCCACTCCCCCTATATACTGATAACCCTCCTCTCCCCCTCACATCTGCCTTCACTTGTTATTTGCACTACTGGATGCTCATTTGCACTATCGACTGTTTATTACAGTAACACCTGTACATATATGCATCTTGCACTACTTACCTAACTGGAATATGCTCATTTGCACTATCGACTGTTACTACAGTAACACCTGTTCATATATGCATCTTGCACTACTACCTAACTAGAATATGCTCATTTGCACTATATCGTTCATTGCTATACTGCCCATCTTAGCTAACATATCATTATATACATCTATCTGTAAATTCTGCTTATAGTAATAGCCATCTGTATATATATTCAGTACATATCTACCCTGTAAATTCTGTTCATAGTAATATCCATCCGTATATTACATTCAGTATATATCTATCTATCTGTAAATTCTGTTTACAATAATAGCCATCTGTATATATATATTCAGTACATATCTATCTGTAAATTCTGTTCAGTATATATCTATCTGCAAACTGTTTATAGCAACATCCATCTGTATATTATATTCTGTACATATCTATCTGTAAATTCTATTTATAGTAATAGCCATCTTTATATTTATTCAGTACATATTCATGTCCTGCACTTGCTGCTATTGCACTTCTGGTTAGACCCAAACTGCATTTCGTTGCCTCGTACCTGTACTTGTGTAATGACAATAAAGTTGAATCTAATCTAATCTAATCTAATATAAGTTTCTGTCAATGGATAAGCATTCTGGCTTCCCCTAAACTTTGTTCAAAGTTTAAAGCGAGTGCCGTATGCTCGAATATGACCAGTCATTTATGCCGTCATCACCCGGGTGTTGATTATCTTGATGGACAAAACGTGTAAGTATCATAAACTTTTGTTGATCACAGAGCTTGTTTTTGTGATAATCCAAAAGCCTATAGAAAAATCCTATTGGGTTTTTGTCGAAGGAACCACTGTGATGCTAACTGCCGATTGGCCTACAAAGTTACGTCATACTTGCACCACTCTATTTGAAATCAACCCAAACAAACACACCCCTCCCTTCATTGCTCCACCAGCAAAATGCACAAACATGCAATGCAAGAGTAGATGTCTCAAAAAATAAAGCGAAGATCACGAGCAAACGCCAAGGAACAAAAAAAAATTTACATCAGTAGCCTACACAAGAGTATACAAGCAAGAGTTTGTTGTTAGTCACCAGCAGCACACAAGCTCCAGACAAACAATGACACTCAAAACCAATGTTACATTGGAGCAGAAACAACGCAACATTGGCGTCTGTATTCAGGTCTCTCTAGCGCTGAAAAACGTTTCTAATATTAACGTGGATCCTAAAGCTTTCGCCTGATCATAACCCGTCTTTTTTCCAGTGATATCCCTCTAACCTTTTCTCTTTTGTAATGTCTCTCAGCCATCTCTCCCTCTACTGTCTTTTCTTCAAATCTCCCTCTCATCCCCGGGACGGAGCCCTCTCCGGACTCGGTGCACGGGACGGAGCCCTCTCCGGACTCGGTGCACGGGACGGAGCCCTCTCCGGACTCGGTGCACGGGACGGAGCCCTCTCCGGACTCGGTGCACGGGCTAGCCACGGCAAGGCAATACATTCGGACGGCTCAGGACACTCCTCCGCGACGACCGCGGGTTGCTCCTTCACCGTCCCCGAATGTCTGGAGGAAGCCCTGTGCTCCTCCCAGGCACATAGGACTACCCCCACAAAAAACCCCAACACAGCCCTCCTGGCCGTGTCAGGACTCGGGACCTCCAGGCTCGGGACCACCGGTCACAGGACCACCGGAACTGGGACCACCGGAACTGGGACCACCGGACTCGAGACCACCGGACGTGGGTGCGTGACTGGGGCCCTACTTCTCTGTCCCCGGGTCATCGGAGGGCTGGGGCCTCCACTGACTGTAGGTGGAAGAAGGGAACAGTCAGTGGGCTGGGATGCTGCTGGTCGAAGATGTTCAGACTCCTTAAGATGGTACACAAAGTCCCAGAATCTCAGATTCCCCAGCCTCTCCATCTCCCCCGGGCTGAGTGGCATGTCCAGACAGAGATTAAAAACTTCCTTGCTCTCCGCCTCACTGTGGACCATATGATCAACCTCCACAAGGAACTGGCAAGCAAAATCTCTCACGTCAGCCCCCTGCTGACGGATGTATTTAGAGTTCACATATCTCATGATCTGCAGACGTGTAAAGGGTTCCATGGGGGAAGACGGAGAACAAAGGAAATCCATCTCCTGCTGAGTCCTCTGTTGGTCGGATCGTTATGTTACGTATCAGAAGGGAAAAATGGGAGCGAGGACTCAAATGCAGGGAAGTGGTTTTATTAAACATAAATAGACATAAACACAAAACAAAAACCCACGAGAGGGAAAATCAAACTTGAAATACCAAATTGACTGGAACAGAACATGAAGCACAACAGGGAAAACAGGAGCCAACGATCCGACACAAGACTGCAAACACGAGGAGACTATAAAGGGTCATAATCAGGAGGGAACAGTTGGGGTTAATTAAACAATAATGAGGTAACAAGAAGGGCGGGGTCCGGACAGAAGACAAGAGCACATGGCCCAGATACAAACCAAAACACCACATGTGCAAAACAAGACAGGACAGACATGTGACACCTATTGAAAATATAACATAGAAGTGAAAACACAGAACAAACTAGCATAGTTTTACTATATCAAATCGAAATTTTATTCAGAGTTGGGACCCCATCATTCAAACTATAAATAGTTCACTGAGGAAAAATTTAAATTATCCTCAAATTATATTGTTTCAAAACGTGTGATTTGGTTATTCATGTCATTCATTTTTATTATGAAATGGAATGTGTTATAGCTTACAATACAATTAATTAATGCATATTAACCAAATGACAGACCTTATAAATGTGGTGATATTCAGCCGTACCACGCTGAGGTTATATCTGACGTGGTTTATTGTTTCTCATCTGTCACCTTCTCTTGTACATAAAGCTTTCTGGGTTGGTTACTCACCTTCCTGTTTGTACAGATACTCTGCTAGAGTGAGGCAGAAGGTGGATGCCACAAATGCTGACATGAAGCAGAGTTGGAATATTTCATGTTTTTATCAATTTGTAACTCTATGAATTCAAATCATACTATTACTCGCCATTCATGCCTCTTTAGCTGAAACTGAACATCTCATCATGACTGTGTCAACACTGTGTTTTGATTTGGTAAGTCCTCAATTTTTACCAGCACTGCTGTCATTGCTTTTCCTCAGACATGTTGTGCTATAATTGCTATCTTTCCTTATTATAAATGTTTGTACCTCATGCTCTCAGTTTCAGCTGTTATTTTTTTCCCCATTTCTGATTACAGGTTGTTGAGAAATAACTTCTCAGTAACCACCACCCTGTTACAATAACCAGTCTTAATTTGGCTACATATTGTTGCAACTGGTTTTGTTAACCTCAATGAAAATAACAAATATGTGTAATTTAACAATGCAGACTTATATGTTAAATTATCATGGCTAAGTAGCGGTAGATATTTGCTATCAGTTACACTTTGTGCAATGTGAGCTAAATATATATTATATAATAATATATTTAATAAATGACACAAATTATATTTGGTAAAGGTATATTATTTAATAATATAAGATAATGACAAGCACATTTTTTAATGCATAAATCATATGTGGGTCTTTAAGCCTGAGGGTTCAAGGTTTCAATGCAAAAAAGCATGGATTCAAAAGGGTGGGGTAGAAGGAACTATTTAAAAAGAAATACAATTTATTAGATCATTAGAATTAAGATTTGGCTAACTTTAAAGGAATCTTTCTGTCTGTATTCATTTTTAAAGGGATAGTTCACCCAAAAATGAACGTTTTGTCATCACTTATTCACCCTCAAGTTGTTCAAAACCTGTATGAGTTTTCTTCTGATAGAAGAAGATATTTTAAAGAATGTTGGTAATCAAACAGTTGGCATTAGCTATTGACTTCCATAGTAGGAAAAATAAATACTATGCTATACTTACCAACATTTTTTAAAATATCTTCTTTTGTGTTCAACAGAAAAAAGAATCTCATACAGATTTGGAACATGAGGGTGAACATTTTTGGGTGAACTATCCCTTAATCCCTTAAGAGATTAATTAAATTGATGTAATTACTGAAAAGCATGACATTAATTACAATTCATCTCATCAATGTCTCAAACTCTTGACAAATTTGCTAAAATACCGAAGCAAGTCAGATATTACAGTATATACTCAAATATTTCTCATAAAATTCTTTGAATAATCTGAGCTATGCTACTCACAATAATTTGACAGCTTTGTACTCTTTGTGTATATCAACAGTTGTCTTTTATTTCAGGAGAAACAATGTTGATACTTTAATGTATATGTAAAGTGTTGTCTTTATCCTACTTAAAATATTTCTCACAAAGTATCTTTATATATGAACATTTACAAAACCCCCTGCTTTAATAAACCACTATTCAGATAATGTCTGGGTATTTAAATATGATGGACTTTCATATGTTCAGAAGACATTGACAGGTTGTTAAACCTCATGTTATTTTTGTTTTATTTGATTGCAGTTAATTGTCTTTATTTCAGGTATTTATACTATTTATAGCCTCCCAATGCCAAAGTACAAGACCACCCATGAAAAATGGAAGCTGTTTAGCAGGTAAACAGATGTGCCTCCTACTGATTAAATGAAAAGTAATAGTAAAACCACAGTGAAACACACATAAAAGATGGACCGCCACCTCTCTGGAATAAGTATTTTATCCTATTACTTTGCAGGATTTTACAAAAAAGGAAATTACTGTGAGGAGTGTGCGGATGGTCATTTCACGGAAATGTCAAATACATTGAGAGATTGTATCAGATGTAGGGATTGTGATAGGGTTGGTAAGTAAACTATCAGAATATTTGTCATTTGTGTAATTGTGCAGGATGACCTTTAAATCTTAATGTAAGACTCAAACAGTCATGGTTTTACAGCTCATGAAGTAGAGGATACCAACAACATCTGCACATCAAAACAGAACCGAGTCTGTGCTTGTAAACCTGGGTTTTACAGAAGTAATAATAAATTCTGTGTACCTTGTCACCATTGCCAAAACTGCACAGAATGTAAGTACCACTAAAGGAAGTTTACAAACTTTTGGGACAGATGATGCTTTCTATTGTAATTTTTAAAAAATGCTGAACATCTTGTGGCCAGGAAACTATGACTGAATACTGTTTTTTCTCTTATCTGTCACTCAGGTTTGAACTGTAAAGAGAAATGTAACCAACAAACGACTGTTAAAACCACAACACTAGCTTGTCAGAATGGCTATTTTCTCAATGGTGGACAATGCCAAAGCTGTGTTAAGTATGTGGTTGAATATTCACTTTTTTCTGTACTTCCTTTAGGATAAATCTTGATAGTTTTCTGGTAAATGACTCTATTTGTGGAGAATAAGGATTTTTGAAAGTTTTGGTTTGATTATTCTAGGCTTTAGCATGTAGGTTAATGGGTTGTGGTTTTCCTGTGCGTAAGGTTCAGCTAACATCAGCATAAGAATTTCCTGCATTTGTGAGTGTTTAGCCTACTAGGGGTGCGGAGCCAATATCTGTCACAGTCTCAAAATTATTTGTATCCATATTTGGATAAATCCGGATGTAACGTAGGCTCTTTAGCGTCCTTGTTAGCGTGCCTGCCTCCCACGCCGGAGACCCCGGTTCGATTCAGTTCAGTGCGGGTCAAGTAGGCTTTATGCCGGACGTCACATGTACAGACAGGAAAACAGGTCTCATTGCATCCACTTGTCAGACAAAGTGTTAACGGCAGTACGAACTAGCGGCGATATCTATAGACTTTTAAGGTAATCAGCTAACCTAGCTAGTTCTTTTTATTGTTGCTGTTTTATTCAATTTAAATATCTAAATGTTAATGGGAAGAAAAAAATAACTTTTACATTTCAATCTGCATATCCGATGAACATTGGTTATGCTCATCTTTGCTCGCTCCTTTAAAAGAGGCTCTATAAAGCAGCTCTATATTTAATGAAGCATATACAAAAGACCTAAACCGAAAGCGATGAGACCTGTTTTACAGAATACGGAAGTTTGTTGCTCATAACCCCCGTAGGACCGGATCAGTGCGGTCAGTCCCTGATCAGTGCCCTGACTACTGAACTAGGGAGCTGAACAAGACGCACTGATCAGTGCCCTGACTGGGTATACGGACGTGGGTGGGGAAGTTCGTCAAATTATATGATAGCCCATTTTAAATGTAATTCTGTTCCCTTAATAGATTTCATTTAACAAATAGCTATGCCTTGTATAACTCATACAATAATTATTATAATAATAAAATGTATTGCTTCTAATTAAAAAATAATACTAAATGTTAAATAAATTGGAGAAAAAAAACTGTATTATTATTAATTTCCAAAGGAATTTTGCCTACATAATTATGTCACCTGGGACGATCACAACTTCAAATAAGAGTACTCTATATAAAGTAGCCTAGACTACAAGACTAGAACATGGACATTAAAAGAAAAATATTCTGTGATATCACTTGTCAAAGCTCTGATTTATGAAAGCCAGCAACATGGCTATTTGATTTGTGCTCGCGCTGTCCTTATTTCATTCATAAAGTTTGATTCATGTATCATCATATACGGTTTGAAACATTTAAATAGATATATAAAATAGTAGAAATGTGTATGATGTAGTTGGTTGATATTACTCTTGTCAAAGCTCTGATTTCCCACAACGCAACAATTCACAACGGCAACCCAGCTAACAAAAATACGTGACTGTTATGTAACTGCAACGTAGTCTGGTGACCAAACTTTCGTCGTGGCAACGTAACTAGTTATGCTGTGGCACTGGCAACCGGAAAAGTGAAATTCCTGGATTCGTTGTCACAACGTAATTTTGTAACGTTGCCAGTTAGTAACTGCGACGTCGTGGCAACGCCACGGATCAATAGTTGTGTTGGTAATCAGTTGGTCATTTTTATATTTATTTATTTTTCAATAGGCGGACATGCAGTAGTTGACCTAATGTTAACCTAATTAACCCAAACTAATTTAAGTTCATGTGAATGACGAATGTGAAAGACTCAAAGTGACTTCAGGTCATTTATTTTGCAGCAATTTGATTTGCGATCGAGCTGTGCTCATTTCATTAATAACGTTTACACTAATTTGTGTATCATAGATCGTACAAGGTTTAAAATTTTAAATAGACATATCAAATAGTAGAAAATTTGCATGATGTAGCCTAGTTTGATATCGCTCGTCAAATCCCCAATTTCTGAGAGACGTACAATGACGTTGATGCGGCCATATTGCTTAGATTTGCTAAGCATATAGTAACTCACTCACTCACTCACTCACTCATTCATATAGTAACTCACATATAGTAACTCACTCACACACACTCATTATTGCGTAGTGATTTTAGAGGTTTATGTAGCTCCAGAGGTTTATGGGCACATCATTTTATTTTCCACCTCGCCAAAGAATAGAATAGGCTAAATCGTTTTATAAGCTACGTTAGTTATTTTATAGTTACGCCTGTTTTGCTAACATTTTGCAGATATTTGTCATGAAAGTGATTTAAGGCACATTAAATGTTAAATTAAATTGTCCTACTGCTTAATGTAATTTGTTTCAGGTTTAGCTGCAAGAACGAGTCCTGTAAATCTTTTTGTACCCCAGTTGAAACACAAGGTATCACAACATCCTAACATGCACTTAGAAATATTTATACACTCACCTAAAGGATTATTAGGAACACCTGTTCAATTTCTCATTAATGCAATTATCTAATCAACCAATCACATGGCAGTTGCTTCAATGCATTTAGGGGTGTGGTCCTGGTCAAGACAATCTCCTGAACTCCAAACTGAATGTCAGAATGGGAAAGAAAGGTGATTTAAGCAATTTTGAGCATGGCATGGTTGTTGGTGCCAGACGGGCCGGTCTGAGTATTTCACAATCTGCTCAGTTACTGGGATTTTCACGCACAACCATTTCTAGAGTTTACAAAGAATGGTGTGAAAAGGGAAAAACATCCAGTATGCGGCAGTCCTGTGGGCGAAAATGCCTTGTTGATGCTAGAGGTCAGAGGAGAATGGGCCGACTGATTCAAGCTGATAGAAGAGCAACTTTGACTGAAATAACCACTCGTTACAACCGAGGTATGCAGCAAAGCATTTGTGAAGCCACAACATGCACAACCTTGAGGCGGATGGGCTACAACAGCAGAAGACCCCACCGGGTACCACTCATCTCCACTACAAATAGGAAAAAGAGGCTACAATTTGCACGAGCTCACCAAAATTGGACAGTTGAAGACTGGAAAAATGTTGCCTGGTCTGATGAGTCTCGATTTCTGTTGAGACATTCAGATGGTAGAGTCAGAATTTGGCGTAAACAGAATGAGAACATGGATCCATCATGCCTTGTTACCACTGTGCAGGCTGGTGGTGGTGGTGTAATGGTGTGGGGGATGTTTTCTTGGCGCACTTTAGGCCCCTTAGTGCCAATTGGGCATCGTTTAAATGCCACGGCCTACCTGAGCATTGTTTCTGACCATGTCCATCCCTTTATGACCACCATGTACCCATCCTCTGATGGCTACTTCCAGCAGGATAATGCACCATGTCACAAAGCTTGAATCATTTCAAATTGGTTTCTTGAACATGACAATGAGTTCACTGTACTAAAATGGCCCCCACAGTCACCAGATCTCAACCCAATAGAGCATCTTTGGGATGTGGTGGAACGGGAGCTTTGTGCCCTGGATGTGCATCCCACAAATCTCCATCAACTGCAAGATGCTATCCTATCAATATGGGCCAACATTTCTAAAGAATGCTTTCAGCACCTTGTTGAATCAGTGCCACGTAGAATTAAGGCAGTTCTGAAGGCGAAAGGGGGTCAAACACAGTATTAGTATGGTGTTCCTAATAATCCTTTAGGTGAGTGTATATGCAAACCTCATAAGTAAGAAATACTAATTTTATTTGTGTGTGTGCGCGTGTGTGTGTGCTTATAAAAATGGTCCCTTATTTTAGGATTTCCTCACCCTCTGTTGCTGGTGTCTCTCATCATGGTGGCCTTATTGGGTGGTCTTCTCTGTCTTCTTCTCATCTGGTTGTGTGGACAGAGATGCCTTTGCTACCAATCCAAAACCTTGCATGTTGCCAATCATCCAAACATTCACATTCAACCAGGTTCATATACACTCACATGCACTTGATTTGGATTAAATTAAGTTTATTGTTCCTTTAATGGGGCCTTCACTCATTACAAAGAGAAGCAGTTTAAAGTTGGTTTTGTTTCTGTTAATTTTGTGGTTTGAGACAGAGTGTTTTCTTAAAATTGGAAATGCACATCGATTTAGAAGATCTGTATTTTGTTATATTCCAGATAATTTATGTAGGTAAATTTGTCTGTTTTAGCAGATCAACCTAATGATGAAATCAACATTCCCATTGCAATGGTTTGTGTGTTTTTTTTATTTTTTTTTATTAAAAAGGTGGAAATGTTTTTGAGGATTATTTTTTCCATGATCTCTGACATGTTAAGTGACAATCATTTGTTTGTCTTTAAAGGAAAGATATGAAACATCTATAAACACTTTACCAGTGACCAGCTACCCACACAGCGTCTTCGGTGGAGACTTACAGAGCATCATGGCTCCCCTGATAGCAAATGGAAACCCAAAATGTAATTTATAAAATTAAAATATTGCAAAACTTAATAACATGTAGCCTAGGTGTACTCTCTGTTTTAAAATCGTTTAAATCTTGTGATTGCTTTTCTGATAATTTCAAGTATTTCAGTCTTATCCATTTGCCAATCATTTAGGCGTATGAGAAATTGTATGTTAAGCCTTGAGACTAGGTGATCACAATCAATTTCAAAGAACTTCTGAGAACTGTCTAATCAGATAGTAACTTCTAATAACTCACACTTTCATTTCCTTCCTTGGCGGTGTGGTAGGAGCCTCACATCTTAGGGTTGAAAAGGCATAAAATGGCTGATTAAATACAGCAGATAATTTTCAGAGTAGATATGAATAAAAAGAAAGGGGAGATTTTTGTTTTAGTTCTCATTAAATAGCCTTACTATTTTTTCCTTTTATTTACTAGGCACACAAAAAAATACCCTGAATGATACAACTGCATATTAAAATGGCAGTTCAAATTTCTTATTACACGGCTGTCTGGAATACTTGATTTCGATATATTGACTTGGTATATTGCGGCATTCAATGATCTGATATTTGCTAAAACACTGTATATCAGTCCACTTATGTCTTTTGTATAACACTGCTGACTCGCTCTTTCTCATTTCATAAAAACGCAACTGGCTTTTCTATGGCTTATTGGTGGTACATCCGTAGAAAAACTGGTACTGGTAATTTTCTGCCAGGACATTTTCCGTCAAATTTACATACATTTCCTTTAACCCTAAACACAACACAATAAAATGCAAAATGCAAAATACAGGGAAAACACATGTGAAAAATTAATACGGAAAAATCCTTTATATTAACACAGTATATTGAACTATTTTTATGGACTTTTATGGATTAAAGCGACAAAGACCTGCAGAGGATTTCAGTAGGCCTATATTACCGTAAAATTGTTGTAGTGTTTGTCTTGTTTGCTAGACAGACTGTTACATTGTAATGGACTATTCGATTCTTAGCAGAAGCTTTATGATAATACAGGTACAAATATTAAAGGTAACTTGTAACCATGTAACTTTTGTTGTAAAAAAAAAACTAAACTGCATGCATTTTGCTGAAGAACATTGTTTTGGTTGTGCTTCGGCTCTGCATGACTGTGGGGATGAATATGGTTCTTTCTCATAACTAAAAAGAGAGAGAGAGATTATAAAACATTCACTACTAGGCTTAAGAGATATAACCAATGGAAAGGGTCTCAAGCTGACTAGCTATACCCATTAATAGACACAATACTTCACTGAAAATAAATTCCAGCACAGTGATACAACCATAATGAAATGAGCCTTCACAAAAACTCTTTTAAATTACAATTTATCTGTTCAATAAAATACCTTACTGTTGAGTAATAAAAACACTATCTTCACCCTTTTTTGCTATCCCCGAAAAGCCAAGCCAATGTTGATTCTTGTTTTATTACGAGCTCATTTGCCAGCAGACTTTCCTCTATTCTGCGTTTTTTTTTTTTTACGGGTAACTCTTCTGAGGTTCGAGATTAGTCAATCTCCTCGCTTGTTGTAACCACTAACCTATGCCACTCACGCAACATACATGCGTCAATTTTACAGATATCATGAGAGAGGCACGGGCAAGTGACGTATGTATGTAATTTCCCACGCAAACCAACCCGCTGTCTAAAATATTAAAAAACACTTAATAATAAGTTTACCATAGTGAACCAGGGTAAGACGAAAACACATTTTGGAAGGATTGATGATGTATTGACTCATGATTTGAATTTTGTTGATTTACATAGTGTACCTTTAAGTATTTTCAACTTAAATATCAAAAGCAATCAACAGGAAATTTAACCTGAAAGCTCGGGCTTTCTTGACCTTTTACACTTAAAACCATTTTACTCTGTTTAATCCAACTCCTGTATCTAAAGGCCAGATCTATATATTTCCCCAGTGATGCAGGTGTTGCAGAAGGAGTCCTGGCCAGCACCAGTACTCTACACCATCATAAGAGAGATCCCTGTGACACGCTGGAAGGAATTTCTGCGACTGCTTTCCGTGTCAGATGATCAGATGGAACGAATCGAAATAGAGGCAGGCCCATCCTATCTAGAGAAGCAGTACCTGATGCTACGTCTGTGGAGCCAGAGCAGTGGAGCGAAGCTGGAGAATATCTACTCAACATTACACTACATGAACCTGTCAGGCTGCGCCCAGGAACTGCAAGAGAAGCTAGAGCAACTGCAGGCAAGCATGCAATCTGCCTCATCTTGACTCCATCTTCTCATGTGTGAGAGCTGCATTTGAATTTCACAATCATTTACAATGAAGTCTGCACAGCAGATGCTCTGTCTTTTGTACTTTTAACAGAAAACGCTCAGTCATGGTTAAACATATTCATCTTTGTGAGTTGTTTAATTTAAGCATAATGTAAAATAAATGCAAATTATAAAGCACATCTTATAACTTATAACTGATTATAATCCTTGTCCTTGGTCACGTGAATCTGCCTTGCGTCACTATACTGTACAAATGTGAATATTTAAAGAATAACTGACCAATTCTAACTCTGAATTAAAAACATGCCTGGTTTCACAGACAAGGCTTAAAAGAACACGCCGACTTTTTGAGACTTTAGCTTATTCACCGTATCCCCCAGAGTTAGATAAGTCCATACATACCATTTTTATCTCTGTGCGTGCCAAAACTCTGTCTGACGCACCCACCGCTAGCCTAGCTTAGCACAAAGACTGGAGGTAAATGGCTCCATCTAGCCTACTGCTCAATAAGTGACAAAATAACGGCAACATTTTCCTATTTACATGTTGTGATGTGTATAGTTACATCGTGTACTAAGACCGACGGAAAATGAAAAGTTGCAATTTTCTAGACCGATATGGCTAGGGACTATACTCTCATTCCTGCATAATAATCCAGGAACTTTGCTGCCGTACCATGGGTGCAGCGGCACAATGATATTACGCAGCACCTGAAAAAAGTCCCCAGCACGCTTTCTGTGCAAGCAGGTTGTCACGTTGGTTATGTTGACAGAAGTTAGCCTATTTTCAGGCACTGCATTGTGCCGCTGCACCCATGGTACGGCAGCAAAGTTCTTGGATTATTACGCAGGAATGAGAGTATAGTCCCTTAAAATATGTCAGTGCCATTGTTTTGTCTCTAGATGCACACCAAGTTTTTTTAAGGCATGTTTATAAAAGCTACTTAAATGTCTAAATTTAACTAAGACCTACTTTTGGCATAGTCTAAGCCTTGTCTGTGAAACCAGACCTTTATCATCCACTATCAACTTAAGGAGGTACTGTACTGGTTTTCAGGATAAACATAGGTGCTTATATGTTTCACGCTAAAGGTTATTATAAGCTCTCAGTCATATTGTATATGGGCTAGTATTACTCACATTGTCACACCAGTGTATATTTGTTACTTTTCTTAATAAAAACATAATTGATTAATGTGTGGTATATGTATCACAACTTGACAGCAACAAAAAGTGTGACAGTGGAAGTGTCCTTGCTGCGCAGAAAGATAAATGTTCTGACATTAAGTTTAGTGATGTCAGCAAACATTTGCTGTGGCCTCTGAACTAGGAAATTCCCCTCCTGTGGAGGTTCATCTGACTGCTGTTTAAACCACAGTGAAGATCAAAGGCATTTTGACTTTTTATTTTGTTTTTCCAGGCTTGTATACTACCATGTCAGTTCGAAGAAACGTATGTTCTCTGGGAAATGTAAAATGTCACCCCTCAAACACGTAACTTAAGTGATTAAATTGTGATTATTAAATAAATGTGAGAATATTTAAATTTAGTTTTATTTAATAATATTAAGTGTACTGTATGAATTGCCTTGTTAAATGTAATATTTTTTCCTAATAGTTAACAGTAATGAATATTTTTTGTATAAAAAAAATGTATTCTTACCATGTTCTGTTAAAATTAAAAACATTTTAGTGTTCAGAAGGTTCTTTAAAGGGTCTGTCAAAGTTATGAGCAAACATTCACAAGAGTAACTTCACAGAGTCTTTTTGAGCAATTCAATAAAAGAACGACAGGAAAACTTTATTGTAATAGGCTACATGTTTATTTTCCATTATTTCGCAGTACATGGCCCTGTTAGCCCTTTTATATGAAATGTATATTTCTCCAGTACTTTGAAGTGCATGAATGTGTGACATGATCTGCATACTGACAGCGCCTGTCTGTTAAGTTGTTTACTTCGCTAGATAGTTGGGTTTGGTGATGTAACTTTATTATATGATGAGTGGATTATTATCCCAGACAGGAACATAGTGTCGGCCCAGATTCGGGCCACATCTGGTACATGTGGATTCATAGCATACCAGATGTGGGCCGGATCTGGGCCGACACTATGTTGCTGTCTAGGATTATAGTGTTAAAATTCTTTTGACAAAGTATTACTTAGGTAGCTATCAATAGTAGCTAGCTTAAAGGGATAGTTCACCCAAAAATCTGTCATCATTTACTCACCCTCGAGTTGTTCCAAACCTGTATGAATTTCTTTCTTCTGCTGAACACAAAAGAAGATATTTTGAAGAATGTCGGTAACCAAACAGTTGATGGACCCCAGTGACTTCCATAGTAGGAAAAAAAATATTGTGGAAGTCAATGGGGTCCATCAACTGTTTGGTTAACGACATTCTTCAAATGATACATACAAACATTTCAAACATTACAAACATTTCAAGTTCAGTTTTACACTAGTAATTTAAGAAACGATAATACAATAATATAATTCTTGTGTTTTTGTTGATGTAGGTTGTTCCTTTGTATTTGGTAGTTGTTAGAAAAAACAACAACCTGGATTGGTGTTTTCAAATCAAATCACTTTCATTGTCACATCAGCAACAGCACATGTGCCGTGGTGAGTTAAAGTCTGAGAGCAGTGCAGAATACAATTAGACATACTTTGCAGATAACAATACACATTATACAAATATATACACAATAAATCATGTACATATTATACACACAATTAAACACATTCTACAGTTGCAGATGTACAGTGGGTTGATAAGTAGGTGATGGCAGAATTGATTATTGTGTTAAAGTGCAGTGCATGATACATTAGAGTCCAGTTTGGTTGAAATTGTGGTGATGGAGGGTAAAGTGCAGTGCATGCCATAGGATAGAGTGGGGGTGTGTTGTGTAAGGCGCATCAGTTCTGGGTGTTCAGCAGCCTGATAGCCTGAGAGAAGAAGCTGTCCCTCAGTCGGCTCATGTGGGTCCGGGTGCTGTGGAGACTGCAGAGAGAGCAGTCCTTGGCTCGGGTGGCTGGAGTCACTGATGATTACTCTGGCTTTCCTTATACACCGCCTGGAGGGAGGGAAGCTCACCTCCTACAATGTGGCGGGCAGAGCTTTGCAGTACCAGGCAGTGATGCAGCCAGTCAGGATGCTGTCCAAAGTGCAGATGTAGAATGATCTGAGGATGTTGGGGCTCATTCCAAACTTCCTAAGGCACCTGAGGTAAAAGAGGTGCTGATGTGCCTTCTTCAGCTCTGCATCTGTGTGAGCAGACCATGTGAGATCTTTAGTGATGTGAACACCAAGGAACTTAAAGCTGTTGACCTGCTCTCCACAGGTGTCCCGTCAATGGGGACAGGGTGTGTTCTCTGTCCTTTCCCCTGAACTACCACCAGCTTGGTGTTGTTGATGTTGAGTGAAAGGTGGTTGTCCTGACACCAGTGTGTTTCTGAGTTGAAGCATCTCTCTCCATTTTCCTCTTCCAGTGTAGCCTAGAGGATTCATAAGAAAACTGTTACATACACAATATTTACATTACCTTATTAACAGTATACATGCATGCACAGCCATCTGAATACTATTCTTGTTGCATTTTGCCATCAAATACCTAATAAACAGTGATCACCTGATAAGCAGTGTTTAAAGGTTTCATGGCAGTGTCTACAGGTCTCCAATGTGTCCATTTTGTAGAATTCCTTTTGGCACGATACAGACATTACACTCCATTTTGTTACACCTGTATAATGAAATTTGAAAACCATAAAAGAGAAACATGATTACAGAGAGAAATATTCAGACATATGCCATGCCTATCAATTTACCATTTATTTATCAAATAAGTTAAAGAAAATAAATAAACACTGTCTAGCCCAGTGTCAGCCCTGTTCCTGGAGGCACACCAAGGGTGAGTCTCAATCAGCTTCCTAGCTTGTGAATCAGTATATCATGTACACAAATTCGAGCAATGGTAAGGACCCTAACTTACTACACACTGGGACACTGACGGCTCTATTTCCAGCAACATGGCAACATCCTTGATGTATAACGTCACAACTGGTATTACTGGTACTAGTCACTACTGTCTCATTTGGAGGTTGTGTTCCAAACGTCGCATTTGTCAGCCGCATACATCATCAAGGATGTCTCATTTCAGAAAAGTAACCATTATAAAATTGACCGTTATCCTTGTGAAGCATAAATTGTTGTAATTTCTTTATGCCTTTGGAATGTGATGGCTACTTTACTGAAATGAGGCAGCCTCAATGATGTATGCGACCGACAAATGTAGCCTCTGAAATGAGACACAGCTCCTGATGAAAACTCACCTGCCTGTACTTAGTAACCCTGAAGACATTGATCAGCTGGTTCCGGTGTGTTTGATCAGGGTTGGAGCTGAACTCAGAAAGAACTGTGGCTCTCCATGACCTAAGCTGCACATCCCTGCTCCAAGGCCTGAAATGGATGGGTCATATAAGAGACATTCAAAATGTGTACTGTTGGTGGTGTGCCTCCAGGAACAGTGTTGGGAAACACTGGTCTGAGCAGTGGAAGTGAGTTTTCAAACAGAATGAGTCTGTTCCTACCAGAGTTTCTAAGTGCAAGCATACAAGACCTAAGCATATTATGACCACATGAAGAAGCATTTCTCTGGCAACAATGTGGCATACAAAACGAACAAAAATGACTGACATTGTCATTAAACACCATTTTCTAAACATCACAACTTCACAGTAACTTCCCTTAATACAGAATGCACATCCTATGGGTGCAGTTAGTACTTGAGAAATACATTTATTCTGTATTTTAATCACAAAGATATTGTATTTGCTGTAAGCTACAACAGTATGTGAGGCTAACACTTGAAATTAGCTTATGTCACACTGAATGTGCTGTTACCTGTTACCTGTTGTTCTGTTGTTTTACCTGCATCCTTCTGCAACAAATGTGCACTGTCTTCCAAGAAAATATTCATTAGTGATTACTTATAATCAAAAGTTAAAGTCAAGAAATGCTTTAATTCACAGTCTATTCCTTTCCTACTTCATTTCTGACACCAGCAGATTCATGCTGAAGCACGTAGATTCATTCAAAATGACAGTTTAAACGTCCCAAAATACGTTTGACAAAATAAAAAAAAAGTATTATGCTTACCTGTAAAGTCAATATACAGCATAGTACTGTTTTTCCATATTTTTATAACAATTATTAATATAAATCGAACTGCAGATTTGACAACACCTAAAAAATATATTAGGCCTATATCTTAGGACCAGATGTTTCACAACTGTGTCCATCATTAATGTTGTGTTAGAGCAAACAGAACCAGCTAGTCATTTACTACTTACCATTAACATAAATATTCCACAGTCTCTAGTCTCGACTCTTCTGTTTTGATAAGTTAATGTTTGACAGAAAATACACTGGGTCCGATGATGCTAATTAAATACGGTACACAAGACGTTGCTCTCTAAACAATTAACTACAGTAGGTAGCGATACTGTCGTTTGCTGATATTAAACTTATTAATAAACCTACCCAGACTTATCGAACGTCAGTTTTTCTATATTGCGATCATAATGTCTGAATTTACTCATTTGAGCTCTGCCGACATCAACACTGTTTACACGCTGCTGTCGCCCGGTCATCATCTGATTGGTTGCTGTCACTCTTTGGATGCTAGTGATTGGAGATCGCGAAGCGGCAGGTGCCGCCTACCTTTACAGGTTGTCTGGCTCAGAGCCGTTGAAAAACATAATAAGCCGTCTTATTATATGGCTCTGGTCTGGCTGTATCAGCATCTCTCTACTCTCTCTGCAGCCTGATGACCCATTTCCTGAATCTGACCTACCACAAAGCATTATTATAGTAGGCCTATCGAGATACTATTATAGTTTTATTCATATTTTGAATTCGTTTTTATTTTATTATTTTTCATATAGCCTATGTATCAACTGTTGCAATTTCAGTCATAATCAAGTTTGTGTTTAAAAGTGTGTAATTTGAAAAATACGTTTGTGGACAATTTCGTTGCATAAACAACACGAATATAATCAAAATTTCTGGGAGAATGCCAAAAGGCTGTACAACATAATATGAAGATAGAATGTTTTAACGTTTTCTAGAACACTATGGCTCTGGCCAGAACGTTTTCATTCCCTGAGTTTTCGGAAATAACGGTTCTACAACGTAATGGTTAGCAAGTTTAAACGCAAGTGTTCATAGAACACAACATTGTTAGTTGGTCGTTTCCATAGCAACAAGTGCACACATGCAGCGCGAAGCGTGTGTTTGCCTAGAGCCAAAGGTTTTTGGAATTTGGATACTAGTCCCGCAACAGGTTACTGAATAAAGACCTTGGAGACTTCATTACATTTTTGCCCTATATGTTGCTAAGATATTAGAAGATAAGTAGGCTATTTAATGAAGACTGACGCGTTGTGTCACATAGTCGTAAGTAGACTAATTATTAATATTCTTTAGAGAACAGACGAGCATCTGCCCAAACCTTCTTACATTTTGTGTTTTCTCTATGTTGAAGTGTTTTTTCTTTATGTTTCGTCTTACTATCGTCTTTCACTTATGGGGTCGGCATATTGAGTTTCAGCAAGATGTTTTTTCGGGACCAAGCTTTTCCAGATAGTTATATCTTTTGATAGTTATTTTGAATAAAGTCTATAAAGATTCATCTGTGGTCCGTCTAAATAGTGTTCAATATGTGGTATATCTCCGAAAGTAATGTTTAACTCGTTTAAGATAAGACAGGAGAAGTCGACCAAAAGTGCGTGGACTGTACCCCTCTCTCTCTTTTTCACAGACACAGAAAGGTGAGTAAACTATATACCGGTATTATTGGACGATAAAAATTGTAATCTGTTTTGCATTGGTGTCTATTGGAAGCCATGCTAACATTTATTGCTTAGAACTGATCATTCATCATTGACTAGAATCTGTTTCAATTTTTTTTAACAACAATTCATTAGATTAATTATTCCAACAGTGACTGTTTAGTGAATCACAAACACTTACTGGATACTAGTTCTTCCTTGTCACAATCCGAAAAGGAGCTAGTATCATTTTTAATAAGATTCGTACTTGAACTATAAAGTAACCTGACTAGCCATTATATCATAAGGAAACAACTTAAATGGAATAAATGTTAAATGGGATAGATACCTAGTTACAAGTTACTACTATCTAATAAATCACTAAAGCACTAGTAACGCTGGAATAGATACTTGTCACTGGACTAATTACTAGTAACTAGGAAATACGTACATGTTACAAACTGACTAATTTATTGGTAGCCTAGTAAATATTGGAATAAGTACTATTGTCTTTAAAAATAAACTTGTAACATAAAAACGATACTAGTTATATTTTAAAAGGAAGACATTTTAAAACAGCAATATAGTGTAATTTATTCATGCAATTCATATTTATAGTAACACATTCAATGCATGCTGTTCATAAGAGCAATAGAAAGATGCCTTTTAATAATGTGCTTTTAAATTCTTTCAAAGGTCTTTGAGGACCCTTGTGGAGGAAATATCCAAATGTAAATAGCATTACAGAGAAGAGAGATGAATGGCATACTTAAAGGTGCAGCTGAACTGTGCAGAGAGGGGGACAAAATATTGCTCTCTGGCGACCCTGGCAGAGCTGCAGCTCTGTACACCCATGCTTTTGGAAATCATGCAGGATGCACTGTAGGTCACATGCGTGGCCTTGACACAGGTTGTTTAGAGAAGGTGATCTCAACTCTGGAGGCCTGGCTTGATGGCATCTCGCACAACTCAATTAATGGCCTGAGCAAAGGTCTTGTTGCTGTATTTCTTTCTACATTATGCCCCAATAATATTTCTGCTTCTCTTTATAAAATGGAGTCTGTCCTGCAGGGGACAGGTCATGCCTCAGACGAGATTTTCGCACGATGTTCCGCTCTTCTAGAGGGAAAACAAATGCCCCAACCTGCGGGCCACACGCGGTTAGTTCTGGAGTTAACCAGAGCTCTGGCCTGTTTGCTCTCAGACCCTCAAAATCCCAAAGGTCCTCAGCTTTATTTGCAGGCCTTTCATAGAAATAAATCAGAAACTATTAGACTTGTTAAAGAAAGGCAAAGGCAACATGTGGAACTGTTAATTAAAGCCTTTTACCAGCAAATGTCACCGAGATATTCCATACTTCATGCTAATGGGCAGATGGAGAAAGCATTGAGTCCTACACAAGCAAGTGATGACATTGATCCCATCAAAACTGTTGAGTTTTTATTTGCCATTTCACCTCATGACACCCAGGTGAGAGAGCTTCAAGCTGCAGTCTTGTTTTCAACAGGAAAATTCAGAGAAAGTGCAGAAGCTTTGTCACTGGCTCTTAAACCAGGTGAGTCACAGACTGAACATGTAATGGCACCAGAGAAAAGAGCTTATTTACTGGTGGGCAGAGCAGCTGCTCATTTTTCAGCAGGAGGACGAGCAAGAGAAGTCTGCAAAGACCTGGGTGATGGCTTTGCACTTCATCCAGCGACAGCAAGACAGCAATTCCAGAGCCTTTTCTCAGACAATGGCATAGGGTTGGCTGCTTGCATCCAGCTGCGCCAACAGGCCGAGAAGGGTGTCTTGGAGTTCAGGGAGGCAGTTCTTATGAGGCCTGACCTTCGGTCTTCGAATGGAGTGGAGTTGTTGGATCCTGTTATTGCTCAGCTGCAAGCTCTCTGCCACTTGGAGTCAAACGGAGGGGGTAGGGAACTGCGGGTGCGTCTGGCAGACTGCCTCCTCTTGCGTGGGGAACATAAAGAAGCCCTTTCCATAAGTAGCCAGCTAGCCGCTGCAGCTCCAGCCCAGCAGAGCTACCAAAACACCGTGCAAGTGCTCAGAGGGTTTTCCCGACTCTTCACTGAGGACCATAAAGGTGCTCTGGAAGATTTTCAAGCGGTTATTGAGCATAATACTCCTCACCCACCCAGCTGTGTCCGTGCACTCTGTGGTAGGGGTGTCCTGCGTATGATGGCTGGTTCACACTACCTTACGGCTCTAGATTATGTTACAGCGAGCCGATTACAGCTGCAGGATGCCGCTGTAACTGTTAGGTGCCTGGTGCCATGGAACTACCGTGGGTTGCTGTGCACTGTGTTGCTGGAACAGGGAAGGGTTATGCTTGAAGAACAAAAAGCTGACTCAAATCCTATAGCACAACAAGAGCATGAGGAAGGACACACCAACAACAAACAGAGGTACATTTGCATTTTTCAGATTCTGAATGGAACGTTATTGTCTTGCAAAATCTTTCCTTTTGTCTTAAAGTGAATATCCATTTTTCATACTGTAAATTGTAATATTGCCATGCTTAAATCAAATTTGTAGCATTTCAAATTATTCTGGTATTGAATTTTTTATTTAGACAAAATAGTATAGAATCAGCCATGACATAATAATTATCGGCTTATCAGTGTAGAGAAGAACTCCTGGAGGGCCACCTTTCTGCAGAGTTTAGCTCCAAACTAACTGACTATCTCCCGGTTTCACAGACAAGGCTTAAGCTAGTCCCAGACTAAAATGCACATTTGAGATGTTTTAACTGAAAGCAACTTGCACTGACATCTTAAAATATGTCAGTGCCATTGTTTTGTCTCAAGATGCACACCAGTAATGTTTTTTTCTAAGGCACGTTTATAAAAGCTACTTAAATGCCCCAATTGAACTAAGGCCTAATCCTGGCTTAATCTAAACCCTGTCTGTGAAACCAGGCCTTGAAGTTTATAGTTGCTGTGTCTTATATCAAAGGCTGCACCCTCCAGAGGTCACATTTGTTGGCTACAAACATAATTGAGGCTGCCTCATTTCAGAAAGGTAACCATTAGATTCCGACATAAAAAATAAATTACAGTCATTTACTAGGCTAGTCATTTACATCTCACAAAGAATAACAATCAATTTTAGAATGGTTACTTTTCTGAAATAAGAGAGCCTTGATGATGTATGTGGCCGACATATGCAACCTCCTTTATGCGAACACACCTTAAATCTGCAGTGGTCAGGTGGTACAGCAGCCATGTGGTACAAGTCGTAGCTCTCAGAAAATTACGTTAACACATTGTAATAACAAGTTATACAAGCAATTTTTACAGTTCAGAATCGTTACAGTAATTATGACATGGCATGAACGCACCTTAACATCTGCAGGACCTTGTCCCTCCTGAAGCAGGATTGGACACCACTGTCTTATTCAGGTTCCTGTGCTTCCTTCAGGTCTTCCATTGGAGTGCACGCTCTTGCTCTTCTACTTATGGAGTTACAGCCTGGTGCCGATGGACCCCAGATTCTCACAGCAGATGCTCTGTATCAGTTGGGTCGTGTTGAGGAGGCTTACCGTCTTCTTCTCAACATTGAGCACACAGCCCCACGTCCACCGATTCTCGCACGCCTTGCAATAATGCAGCTGCATCGAGGCTTCCTCTATGATGCCTATCAGGTGCCAGATCATATTCCTTAGTTTAATCACATTTAAATTATGAAAGTATTTCTATAGTAATTTATTCATTTTCTGCTTCATATCAAGTAATATCTCTGGTGTCTTACAGCTACTGAAGAAGCTGATTAATTCAGGAGACACCAGCTGTCTACGTCCCCTTCTGTCTGTAACATCTTTACAAGACCGAGAACTCCTAGAAAAACATTGTCACACCGCTTCCAAACGTATACTGTGTGGCCAACAAGCAGAAAGTGCAATAAGGGAAGCTGTGGCCTATTTGTCCATTGCCATTATGGCTTCAGGTAACAAGGACATGTTATCTTCAGACACATACAGTAATATATTAATTTACATTGCAAAATATTTATGGTTATCAGGGTCAAATGTAGTGCAAATGCAAACAGGAATTCACACCACTGATCTGATTATATCACACCACGTATCTGATTGACGCAGTTGCTACGGAAAAAAAAAGTTACCTCTTCAGCTCTGCAATTTTCATACTTTCTTCTGTAATTGATTTCCATTATATAATCTTGGTTTTTATATTTCATGTAACTCTCCTAATCACTTAACAGAAATTACACTGTAAAGAAAGAGATGAAAGTAACTCAGAACACTGCTATTTTCTTAAATGAGTTAACTGATTATTCCTTAGGTGGTGGCGCAATAGATTCCCTGCTGGAGAGAGCAAAATGTTATGCTCTATTGGGCCAATGGAAGACGGCTATCTTTGACTTCACTGCGATACTTAAAGAGCACCCAAACCATGTGCAGGCTTTGTGTGGAAGAGGATTCACTTATCTTATGCTGAACCAGCAGAAGGTGTGATAGCAACCTCCACCTATAGGAGCCACCTGTTTTTAAAGATGGTTTCATGATTCAGTAACACATTACAATAAGGTTAACGCATAGTAAATGCAATAGATCACAAAAAAACAAACTTTTAATAATCTTGATTAATGTTAACTTCTACATATGCTAATACATTTTCAAAAAAAAAATTCATTTAATTTATACATTTACTTATAAACTTATTCATATAAAACATAACTTAAATGTTGTAAACTGTAATGCATTATTTAATGTATATGTCAAGTGGAACTTTATTGTAAAGTGTTACCAATATTTCAAGATCAGTGGATGAAATAACACTTGAAGTAATATTTCCTGCATGCTTGTAAACTGACACTGTAATATCAATAATTCACCAGGAATGCACACTAGACATACTAGTTGCCCTTCAGTGTGGTGCTGAGGAGGTCACTCAGAGCATGCTGTCACTTAAAGACAAAGCAAAGAGACTCATCAGCGAATGGTTGGGTCAGCACTGTCGCAGCAGCCTGTCGGAGACTCTGTTGGCCAACCCTGTACCCTGCCGGGAGGAGCACCTTCGAGAGGCCTTTTTGATTGGTGGAGCACTAATGAACACTGACTGCAGGGAACCCAGGTGGCACCTCTTGTACATAGACACACTATTTGCCAAAGGTAGGGAGCAGTATACAGGATACATATAGGAGTCAAGCCAGTATGTGGGCCAGTATGTTGTTTATTGCACATTAAATGTGCTAGACAAATTAAAAATACAAATGTTGCACATTATGCCTATGTAAAATGTGTTTTACAAAGTTGAAATGATGTTTGTAAAGGGGAGGTGAATGCTGCTGGAGCGCACCTGAAGCAGGTGTTTGGTCAAGAGCCTCGAGATGTCGCAGCTAAGGCCAGGTGGGGTGTCGTGAAGGCCTGGCAGCAGAACTACAAAGTGGCAGCCAACTATTTGAGTGTGGTGGCTGAGAAAGATACAGCAACTCTAGACTTTCTAATCAGTCTCATGCAGTCAGCTCAAAGAAAACGCTTGGCACAGGTAATCACTAGTTGTGTGTGTGTGTGTGTGTGTGTGTGTAAATTTTGACCTTATGGGGACATTTTTTTGTCCCCATGAGGAAAACAGCTTATAAATCATACTAAATTAAGTGTAAAAATGCAGAAAGGTTCCTGTGATTAGTGTAGTGTAGTTTGTACAGCATAAAAATCATTATGTCTATAGGAAGTCCCCCATAAAACATGGAAACCAGTGTGTGTGTGTGTGTGTATTGATATGTTTAGTACTGATATTGACTGCACTGTCAGAAAAAAATACAATACAATAGCTTAACAAATTAGGGCTGAAATTTTTTTTTTGAAAAATATAGACTGTTCAATGCATTAAAAAATAATTAATGCATCATCGGTTTTTGTTCCCTTTGCCTGAGCTACACTATGGTTTTCTCCATCTCCAGTGCTAATTGCTCGCATAAAAATATAGATGTTTTAATGAATGATTTGACTGTATATTTAGCATGAAAATGTGTAAAATAAGTTTGAAGTGAAAAAACACAAAACATAATTTATTGTTTAGGCCTATTAAGTATAAAAAATAAAAATAAAACTTCTAAATATACTGTTAATGTCAAGTTCAGTTGCGGTAAAGAGGAGATGAGATCTAATCGCAGGCCGTAAGAGTTTATTAAACTTTAACACACTAAACAAAAAACTCTGGGCAAAACAGGAACAGAATAACTGGGTAAAATGCGACATGAATGGACAATGAACAGAACAAACACAGGGTTTAATGCCATGTCGTAATTACCGTAAATAAAGCTCTATGTGCTTTTGAATCGCTCTCGCTCTCGCGGTCTGCACAGTGCCGCTTCTAGTTGAACACACCTTAAATCTACAGTGGTCAGGTGGTACAGCAGCCATGTGGTACAAAAATGAGTTTACACATTGTTTTACACATTGTAATTACAAGTTCTGCAAGCATGTGAAGGCTTTTTACAGTTCAGAATCATTAAGGTAATTACGACATATTGTGACCGCACCTTATATACCAGGGTGTACTAATCAACAATAGAGAACAGGTGCAAATCATGATCAAATCAATGAGAAACCATGGGAACAAACACAGGAAACAGAACTAAAACACATGCAACATAGACACAGATAACCCACTACAGTTAAATTGCACATAAATTACATATTTTATCCATGAAAACTGAAATTCTATTGTTATTATTATTGTGCAGCACTGTCCTTGTTTAGTGCTTTGTTAAACCAAAGATATTAAAAAAAATATTATTTAAAATATACTTTCTTTTTTGATTCTATAATAATGTGGGGATTCAAAGATGCGATCATTTATTATTCATTCACAGCCCTAGTAAAAAATACAGTTTTTGTTATTTTTCTATTTTCTCTTCTGTATTGATGATGTTACTCAAGGCAAATTCAACTCTACAGTATCTAATAAAGTGATTCTGTGCTTCCAGGCAGCATCCCAGCAGGCCAGCATTGCTTCTGAAAGTGGCCAGTGGGAGCACACTTTAGCCCTCCTTACACTAGCAGTGCGAGCGGTCAATGAGATGAAGCTTCAGTACCTCAGGCAGCGTGCAGCCTGCCTGGCCCACCTGGGCCTCCACGACAGGGCTGTGTCTGATTTGAATAAGGTCATCCAGGGCCACAATGCAGATGGGAGTGAGGAGCCAAGGGTTTGGGCTGAGGACCTTTGCCGCAGAGGCCGTAGTCTACTGATGTGTTCCCATGAAGAGTCTGGCTTACAGGACATTTCTCAAGCCCTGGATCTGCACGAGGGACAGGCTCTGCTGTGTGTAGAGGCTGGTCTGGGAACACAACGCCTTGCTGAAAAGTTCCTGCGCTTTGCCCTGCAGAACTATGGAGAGCAGAAAATTGACAAAGCTTGGCTTCTGACAGAGACCGGGCTTAAAGTGGACAGTGGCCATATAGAACTGCGCAGACTGAGGGCTAGAATAAAACGAGAAGTCTCTGGTCCATGTACTGTCCACTAGAGATGAAACATTTATATAGGTTTTTTTTGTGATGAAATTTTTATTATCTATTATAAGTTTAGTCAAAATTGAACATTTGATGTAGTCTTGTCTGACATGTACACTACTGTTTGTTTGGGGCAGTATGACTTTTATGAAATGAATTACTTTATTTAGCAGGGAGTTACAGTTATCAAAAGTGACAGTAAAGCCATTTACAATGTTCCAACACAAATAACATTCAAATAAATGCTGTTCTTTTGAACTTTCTATTCATCAAAGAATCCTGACAAAAAAATAGTATCATGGTTTCCACAAAAATATTAGGCAGCACAACTGTTTTCAACATTGATGATAATAATAAGAAATGTTTCTTGAGGGGCAAATCAGCATATTAGAATGATTTCTGAAGGATCATGTGACACTGAAGACTCAAGTAATGATGCTGAAAATTCAGCTTTGCAATCACAGGAATAAATTACATAAAAAAAAAAATAATAATAATAAAAAAAAATATATATATATATATATATATATATATATATATATATATATATATATCCTTCTATGGTATGCGTTCTGTTCTAACCATGAAATATTTTTTCAAATAAGTTTTTATTACATGAAATAGCTTCAATCATACAAATCAAAAAAGATTTTTGAAAAATAAAATTTTGGGGGGTGTACTTAGGGAAATGTTGCCATATACCACAATGGAAAATGGTCACAAAAAAAAATTTCTATGAAATTACGATTTTCTTTTCTATTTAAATGCACATTTCTTTTAGAAATCGATAGATTTTTATACTTGGGACTCATGGAAACCAAAAATAAGTAGATCCCTATCATTTAATCCCTATCGTTCCCTATAATTTGGCTAACACATCCTCACTCTCATCACATGGAAGAGCCGACTCTGCACACTTACTATTGCCCTTTCCGTAAAATATTGCTGTATTCATTTTCTGAAAAGAAGAAATAATTTTGTTACTTATACATAAACACAACTATACTACAATAAACACTTTAAATAAATAAATAACTGCAATCATATTGTTGATACTACTATCTATAAAAAATCCCATTGGGGAAATACATTACTGCAATTCCACTGTAGTAGAGTTGCCATATGGCAACGTTGATATTTTTTCAATTTACAGTAAAACTATAAGTTGATATGTGAATAAAAATATCTAATTTACCAATGAAGCTGCAAAAAAATCCCACTTGAGAAGAGATTAGTTTAATTGAGCAATTTCTGGAGCACTACACAACAGGCGTCTTCCACATGAGGGTGACAGTGGGAAAAGGGTTATTTGAGGTACATTCCAATGTCATGTGACTTAAAAACAGCACATCTTTGGCTACCTTATGCCTGCCCTTTTAATTCCCATAGTGCAATATTGTATATATTGTAGTTTTTTCAGAATAACAAGGAAATGGGCGGTTTGCTCTAAACGGTTGTGGGCAGTTTAGAGCGCAAATAAATCCAGACTTTAAAAGGCAAATATTCTTTACAGAGTAAAAAAAATAAATACAGTTTTTGTTAAATTGTTGCACCTCTTGAATGTGAATGTGGTGGATTTAGTTAAAAACTAAAATAAAAGTTAGCCTATAATACATTAAAGATTAAATTCTGAAAGCTGTAGTTATCACTGCGTCCACAAGAGGGAGTACAGCCTCAGGTGATCTTAATGCAAAACCCTACATTAAATAAAACGGATACATTCATCCATCTCACAAATTAAGTAATGACATGGACTGAAAAAGAAGCGGAAACACTGTGGTATAAACCTTACGTAGTATCAGATTTGCATTTCCTGAAAAAACTGTATTAAAGAATAACCTGAACCTGTAGTTCGAGGGAGAAAGGGATAGGAAATAAGAATACAAAACTATCAAATCAATGCAAATACTAGATGTAAGTGGGGAAAAAAATACTTAAGTACAAACGTCATTGAAAAGGCCCGACGCAAACCGTTTATCCATTAATTGGACATTACTAATAAACATTCAAATGTTTCTCAAAATTTCAGCCTGTTCCTTACACAGTACACAATATCATTCTTTGTCATTTTAGGCCAGGATGTTTTTCAAAAACTGTATGTGTTCCGTGAAAGAAATCTATTTGGAACGATGGCATGTTCTTTCGAGCGTTGCCCTTGCGTCATTTGAACGTCATCGCTCAAACGTAAACAAGGAAGTTACACATCCATTGTGAATGGGCCGAGCGTTCACGTCTTCTGAAACTGAACTGTCAGCCTAAACTGTCTTTGTGTTTTACATATATTCATATATGTAACCACAGGCGAAGTTTGTATTCATACAAGTAATCGCGCACATATATGATCGTAACCCGAGTCAGGATCAAGAATCCGATGTGAGGTGCTATTGTGTTGTTAAAGCGCGCTGGGAGCTCGATGTAAGGTAACATAAAACACGACACCCGTCCCTTATTTCTTAAGATATTATCACAATCTGATCTGTTTACAAAAGACAAGTTCTCTTTAATGTCTCTGCCATTCAGATTCAGTCTATTGTTTGTCAATACCATGCTAAAATGCCACTTTGGATTTAATAATTTACTGCAGTCTGATAACCAGTGTCTAACGGTTCAGGTTAGACTCTTAACCCATCATAAAGTCACACTGACCTTTATAATCCTGTGAAGTTAAAGGAAAGACAAACCTATAAAGCAAAGTCCCAACCATAGATCTTCAGTCTTAGGAGTTTTGCATGGTAAGATTTCAAATGTTAGACTATGTAATATATAGATCAAATTATGTATGTATGTCTAGTATTTACTGATTATTTGGTTGTAGGAAGAATGAAACTTAAAAAAATATTAAGTCTATGTGTTGTTAAATCTGCAGGTGTCTGCTATAATGCCATCGCCTGTGGATGTTATCGTGGTCGGGGCTGGTAACAGAGGAGAAAATTATTCGGACTATGCAGTGATTTATCCTGACCGCATGCAGGTATGATTTGTGTTTTAATCTCACATTGACAGTCAGTTCTCTGTTATTTCAACACCACCAGAATAAAAATAACCATGACTATAACTGTTTGCTCATACTAGGTAGTAGGAATTGCTGACCCCAGAGATTTTGCTCGAAAGAAGCTTCAGGAACGTCACAAAGTAGCTGATCAAAACACTTTTAATGGTATGTCCAGCTTAGTATCCCAGCTTTTTGTTACAATTTGAAGTACGTTTTGAAGTGCATTGGTTTGCTTTTTGCATAGATTGGCGTTGTATAGCAGAGAGAGAGAAATTTGCAGATGCTGTATTGATCTGCACTCCCGATCGTCTTCACAAGGTTTGTGTTTGATCAATGTTCACATGATAGAGTCTTTTTAGACCAGCATGGTGTGGTTAGCTATTTTTTACTTATTAATGAATGATATAACTTGTACTTCAAGTTGTCTGCTTTAAATGGGTTCAGTGTCCAACCATTGTTTTGTTCTTCAGGACCCTGCTGTGGCTTTAGCTAAGAAAGGCTACCATGTACTGCTGGAGAAACCAATGGCTGTAAGTGTCTTTTTGCCAAAAGGCTCCTTGATCGATTCATTCAAAACAGCTTGTTCATTCAGGTACGAAGCAAGTGACTGACTTTATGAATGGGTCATTGAATCATTCGTTCAACTGACTCTTTCCAAACGTGAATTAATTCAGGAATTAAATACCACTGTGTTGCTCGGAGACATGCAGCGTTTCTGCCGTGTCTTTGTTTAGAACTATTTTCGATGGCGAGATGTTGTGGAGACAATATTGTGTCTAAAATGTAAGAAATGTAATATTATATTGTTTATTGAACTGTTGTATGAAGTCAATATCACAGTTGCAATTGTGCTGATATTCGGGAAAACAGCATTCTTGCTCGTTTTAACTATTATTAAAATCAGTCAGGGCCATTATCTTGAATTTCGGTGGCATTTTTATAAATTTTGGTGGCGTTTTTGCCCCTAAGCCACTGTTAATTTCGACCCTGCATACCGTTATCACTAGGGTGGAAATGAAATAATCCACACTCATGGGCCTATATATAGGCAATAGTATGCATTTTTGAGGAATGTATGGCTGTGCATGCAGCCTGGGGCCCCCGGGAGTCAAAACCCCAGTGCCTCTGATTGTATTAATGCTGCCCTGTCCATGACAACATTATGCTTTTTTTTGTTGTTGTTGTTTGTTTTGGTGGGATTTGTTAATTGATTTAAAAATTAAAATGCATTTCGTACACTACACACATTTTTTTTTAATACACCCCTTCTGTTATGAGCATGTTTGTAATTTCTGAATCAAATTAAAATTCATGTTGATATTTTTGGGGGGCATAAAGTAAAAACTGTCCTGCTATCATAATGAAGAAAAAAAACTATTATAGTTTATATTATTATACTTATATATACTTATTATCATTGGACAGCTACCGCCCGCCTCAAGCTGGGCAGCCCCCAGCCAGTAAGGTGCTGTCCTGCCATGGCCTGCCTGCTTCACTGGGTGCGTGGAGCTTAGAGAGCCATCTTAACAAGTGGGCCACATCTTCCGCACCAGGCAAAAATACTCAGAAAAGAAAGAAGACTCCAGCTCTTTGATTCGCAAGCTGGAACGTCAGGACTTTGTGCCCTGGTTTCACTGCTGATCTGCAGCAGATCGACGATGCACGCAAGACTGTCGTCATCGACAGGGAACTCTATCGACTGAATTTCGACGTTGCCTGCCTACAGGAGACCCGACTGGCTGACAGCGGTAACATCAGGGAAGCAAGTTTCACTTTCTTTTGGCAAGGGAAGTCTTCGCTGTCAAGAACATGCTCGTCGCTTTCATTATACCTCCATCATCAGGCACGGAGAGGATCCTTGCACTTCGCCTGTCAACATCCTCTGGCCTAGTTAACATCATCAGCGTGTACGCCCCAACTCTCTGCTCCACCTCAGAGGAGAAAGACCAGTTCTATGAGGCACTGGATAAAACAATATCCAGAATCCCCAGCACTGAAGGACTTTACCTGCTTGGTGACTTCAATGCCAGAGTGGGAGCCGACCACGAATCCTGGCCTACCTGCCTAGGTTTTCATGGTAGGGGTAAGATCAACGAGAACGGTCAGCTTCTGCTGGAGATGTGCTGCTTACATGACCTCTGCATTACAAACACCTTCTTCAAATGCAAGGAGATCCATCAGGTGACATGGAGACACCCACGGTCCCGCCACTGGCACCAGCTAGACCTCGTAATCACCAGGTGTGCAGAACTTTCCAGTATCCTCCTCACTCGCAGTTACCACAGTGCTGACTGTGACACGGACCACTCCCTTGTGGCCAGCAAGGTGCGAGTTACACTGAACAAGCAGCATCACTCCAAGAAGAACGGTCGCCAACGTATCAACACCTGCTGTGCAGGCAGCCCAGAGAAGACAGCAGTTTGTCAGAAACTTACAGGAGGCTCTCACCAAGGAGTCATCTATTGATGACACCATTGACTCCAAGTGGTCCCACCTCCGATGTGCTGTGTACAACGCAGCCATCACAGCCTACGGGAAGAAGGAGCATAAGAATGCAGACTGGTATTAGGCCCACTGGGAGGAAATGGAGCCTGTGACTAAGGTGAAGAGGAAGACCCTCCTGGCTTACAAGGCGTCACCTTGCCCTAGTACACTGGAAGCCCTCAGGACAGCCAGGAAGAACGCCCAGCAAACCGCCCACCACTGCGCCAACATATATTGGCTAAACCTCTGCAACAGCATACAGACAGCTGCCGATACTGGGGATGCAAGAAGCATGTACAAAGGCATAAATAAGGCAATAGGCCCCACAACCACTAAGATGGCCCCACTCAAGTCCAGGACGGGAGAAGTCATCACACACCAAGGGAAGCAGCTGCATGCAAGCCAGCTGTATGCAACCCAGAACGTTGTCACTGACACCGCCTTGGACACTACCCTAGATCTACCAGTCATGGAAGAGCTGGACACCCCACCTACCATGGAAGAGCTCAGTAAAGCCATTGATTTTATATATATATATATATATATATATATATATATATATATATATGGGTTAAAAGGAGCTTGTAACAGAATAAGATTGGTGTGATGTGTGGAGGCAGCAAGGTTTAGTTCCCAACCCCAGTGCTTTAACAAAAAAACTAAAACAACTCACTGCAACAATCAAGCTCTTTTATTTCAAATATGGGAGGATTAAGTCTTCAAGAGGGGGCAAGGCCAAAACAACAAACATAAACCCTCTAAATACTATTAGGGAGAAACTAACTAAACTACAAAAGAAAAGAAAACAAAAGTACAATACAATTAATCTAAACAGGAGAAAACTGAATATAAAGAAAATGGCACCCACCTCTCTACTAATCCTTTCCCCAAAGAGTTAACAATATAAACTTGGTAAATAAAAGACCATAACAAAAGTAAATACAAACAAATAATGACTTACAAAACAAAAAGGTTCTCTTGTCATAGGCACCAGTTACCACAAGAACTCAATCAACAAGGGTTCTCTTTCATCATCTCGTGTTCGAGATCTACCTATGGGAAGGGCATCCGTACCTGACCTCTGCAGAAACATCCAATTGCACCAAGTCTGACAAGACAGGCAGGAGCGCGCAACCAATGCCCAGTAAGGCCCCACCCCTTACCTGCGGGCATATATAGCTTTCATGCGCTACTGTACATCAGTTGACATTCGCTTCTCGCAATCTCTGCACTGACACAGCTCGGTCGAATTTGAGGAAATACCTTCAGATCAGCCTCCGCTAGGCGTGACAGTTCTATTCTGCCAGTTTTACTGTGTCTGCTCTCGGAGCCGCCCGCGCTCTCACTCGTCTTTCCTGTTCCACAGCTGCCGCCACGGACTTTTCTGAGTTTTTCGCCGGTATGTTGCTCTCTATCCCTGCTTCTTCCGGCAGTAGCTCATCACGGGCCTGCCCGGCCGCGTGTGGTGCTCTCATCGCTGCTAAGGATCTTCACCAATTCTGCGTGGTTTGCTTGGGCCTCAAGCATGCAGAAGAGGCCATAGAGAATCCGGAGCCTAAGAAACTCCTGCGACGCCGCCTTAAATTTGCTGCTACCCAGTGTGGCGAGCTCGACTTTTCGGACTCTGATGTGGGACACGGTGACGACAGCGTGCTACCGGGAACCTCCCGGGACGCGACTGCTCTTATCTGGGCTGACCAGCCCAATCCTGAGTTCGCCGAAGAGGACATATTCCTTCGCGTCGACGATCCGGCCGGGTCCGGTGATGACGATGACGCGGGCCTTCTCGGGGTCTCAGAGGACGAGGAGGCCATCCCGCCCTCTGGTATTCCCCAGGCTAGCGCCCCCATCCTCCTGGATGTGTGTGAGCAAGCGGCTGCCTGTCTCAACATTGAGTGGCCGGCTCCACAGAGCGCCACCGACCAGGAGAGGGATATTTATGACGGGAAAGTGCTAGGAGCTCCCCCCGGCCCAAGGAAACAACTCTTTCCCGTTCTCCCAGCGTGCGCTAAGCACATGAGGCACTACTGGAGTGACCCGCTTGACTTTAAACATGGTCTTGCGGGTCTGGAGGTTAAGGATATGGCGGCTCTCGGCATGGGCGAACCGCCTGCTATTGAGCCCTCGATCGCCAGACACCTCAACCCAGCCCAGGGAGGGCTGCTCGCCCCCCCCTAAGCCGGCCCTTCCAAACAAGATGGACCGTTTCTCTTCCTCGGTGCACCAGGCCGCCTATAAATCATCGGTCTTGGCTGTTAGGGCCCTGAATGTCTCCTCCCTCCTCTCCGCTTACCAGGCGGAAATTCTGGACGACCTGGGCCAACAGCTGGACAAGGGATTTCCCTCACCTTCACTATGGAAGGAGATCATCACGGTCAGGCCGTTCAAGCCTGCGGACTCTCCATGGCGCTTTCCGTGGTAGGAGAGCATGCGCTCTGGCTCAACCTTTTGGGCCTCCCGGATAGCGAGAAAAGATGCATCACAGGCGCCCCGGTAGAGCCCGGCCGGGCTCTCTTTGGCCCCGCCGTCGCACCGATGCAACAACGATGTGACGACAAGAAGAAGGCGGACGAGGCCTTCAAGTTGTGCCTTCCTAGGAAGGTGGCCCCACGCCAGGCGCCTCCTGCGCGTTTTCCTAACCCCCCGGCCTCGGGACGTAGCTTTCATCAAAGTAAGGAAAGGCCCCGCAACAAGCCCCCGCCACGGCAGAGCAACCCACCCGTTGCTAAGCCCTGGGGAAAACCTTTTCCTGCTGCTGCGGGAAAACCCCCGAGCTCTAGTTTGTTTAGGTTGTAAATTGTCATGGGTCGAGACCCCCGCCCCCCCATCCACACATACACAAATAATAAATAATTCACCAAAAAAAAATACTATGTGTAATATTTTTTATATACATTCAAACCAAAATGTATTCAGGCACCTTCAACATTTTCTCACATTATCAGTTTATTCGCTATAGTTTAGAAAATGGTAATAAAATATGACAAGGACTCAGAGTTAAACTGTGTCAGAACAAATTTATCTTGATAATGTCAGATAACTTTTATAGAAAGGTATGTAATGGATTACAATCAACCAATCAGCTGTCAGCTGTTAAATTTAAATACACAATTAGATAATACCAATTTAGGTCAACCAATTACCAAGCAATGCTTCATTTTGTTCAGTTTGTGGTGTAAAAGGTCGCATTAGCAATTAAAGAAAAAACACTTAAGCAAAACATGGTCAGGTCAAAGTGTCTGAATCATTTTGGTCTGGTAATTTTATTGGTAGTCCACTGTATGAAGAATTTTTGGGTATAATATGCAACAGTTTACTTTATATTGCTATCCACACTTACATAAATGAACTATGTGTTCTGCACCCACTAGTAAAAAATTATATCTGAATAATTTTTGGTTTGACTGTATAAAATATTTATTATACATCATATACATTAATAAGTTGGAAAAGGTGTGAGGAAATTGTATTGATAGTTACACCACATGACATTTTTAAGAGTTCCTAAATTTAAACTTTTCTTGAAAATAGTATTAGGTTTTCAAAAGCATATTAAACCACCATTAATACAAAGATTTTTCACTCTCATACTACATTATTGACACAAACATCTGTGGTATAGTTCTTGATTTGTGTATGATTGTATTTTATTATTAAATTTAAAAATATGATTCATTATTTATATTATATTGGTGTCTAAGGTTACAGAGGAGGATTGCACAGAGATTGTAGAGACTTGCATTCAGAGTGGTGTCATGCTCACGGTGTGCCATGTTCTCCGATATGACCCTGTGATCCACAAAATAAAAGTAGTTACACTTTCCTTAAAATCCTAATACAAAATCATACTAGCTGTCAGGCAAAAGAAAACATGTACAATTTTTTTTCCTACAATTCAGGTGCTGATTGACAGTGGAGTGATTGGAGATGTCATCCACATTCAACATTACGAACCGGTAGGATGTGTTTAAATAAACTTGCAGTGTGCGTGTGCTGCGTGCAGTGTCTCTTTGTGTCGTGTCAGCCCTGTCTTTTCTGATAGGTGGGGTTCTATCATTTTGCTCACTCCTTTGTCAGAGGGAACTGGAGAAACGAGGCAGAAAGCTCTTTTGCTCTGTTAGCTAAATCTTGCCATGATTTGGATCTGATTCATCATTGGGCTGGTGGACGAAGGTACACTTAATCTAACATGACTTGCGCACATGTGATAGAGCTGAGCTGAAGAAAGAGTAATAGTGATTTGATTGAAAGAATGAATGGAATGTCTTATCTTCTTTTATCAGTGTTTCTCTATATGTTCAGGCGGTTTGCAAAGGATGATCTTTTTTTAAAGGGTTAGTTCACCCAAAAATGAAAATTCTGTCATTAATTCCTCACCCTCATGTCATTCCAAACCCGTAAGACCTTCGTTCACCTTCGGAACACAAATGAAGATATTTTTGATGAAATCCGAGAGCTCTCTGACCCCTCCATAGACAGCAATTTAATGAACACTTTAAAGGCCCAGAAAGGTAGTAAAAACATTGTTAAAATAGTCCATGTTACTCCAGTGGTTCAACCTTAATTTTATGAAGTGACGAGAATACTTTTTGTGAGCAAAAACAAACGTTGTAGAATACGTTGTAAACAGTGCAGCGCTTTCAAGTTCTACGGCATCTGATGCTGTTCATGTGAGCACCACGACGCATGTGTGTGATGATGACGCGGGAGCTGCACTGTTTTTACTCGTCACTTCAGAAAATTAGGGTTGAGCCACTGGAGTCACATGGACTATTTTAACAATGTCTTTACTACCTTTTTGGGCCTTGAAAATGTTAATTAAATTGCTGTCTATGGAGGGGTCAGAGAACTCTCGGATTTCATCAAAAATATCTTAATTTGTGTCCCGAAGATGAACGAAGGTCTTACTGGTTTGGAATGACATGAGGGTGAGGAATTAATAACCGAATTTTCATTTTTGGGTGAACTAACCCTTTAACCTCATGTTATTGGGTCACTAATATAGAAAAGGCTCTCAAGTTTTAGCTCTGTCCTTTTGCATCTGCTTTTTTTTGACACTCCTTTCCGCAAATATAATTTCCCCAGCTTCTTCATGTATCAATATTTAAGTTTTAAGGTTTTAAAATAATAGTTTTGGGATTTTATTTTACAGGTGTTTAAAAGTTTCATCATTTGGGTCGCTTAGCCACTTCACAAAAGAGAACAAGGTTGGATATTTTATTATTATGTATTATTTTTTTTAACTATTAAATAAAAAAATTGCCATTGTGAGATAAAAAAAAAAAATATATATTATTTCGCAATTTTCCTAGCCAGCAAAGGCTACAAATCGCTGTTTAGACTGTCCTGTAGAGGGGGATTGTGTGTACTCTGCAAAGAAAATCTACCTGGATCGAGTGAAAAGAGTAATGTATTTATGTACAATACCGTTCCAAACTTTGGGGTCAGTAAGATTTTTTTTAAAAGAAACTTTTATTCACCATGGACACATTAAAATGCTCAAAAGTGTCAGTAAGGACTTTTATAAAGTTACAAATGATTTATTTTTCAAATAAATGTTCTTTTGAACTTTCTATTTATCAAAGAATCCTGAAAAACATGCATTATAGTTTTTCAACATTGATAATAATAAGAAATGTTTCTTGAGCAGCAAATCAGCATGTTGGAATGATTTATGAAGGATCATGTGACACTGAAGACTGGAGGAATCGGGATAAATTACATTTTAAAATATATTACAATAAAATAAATTGTAATAATATTTCACAATATTACTATTTTAACTGTATTTATGAACAAATAAATGCAGACTTTGTTAACAAATAATACTTCCTTTAAAAACATTAAAAATCTTACCAACCCCAAAATTGTGCACTCTGTTTTTTGAAGCTTATTATCATATGATGTATATAACACAAAAAAGAACATATACTTTATTTATTGCTTGTTATCCATAAATCAGGGGAATGTTGGCTGGCCAGTTTCAGTGATTTGCAGCAACTCTGTTCCTGATATTGAATCTGTGACTGAAGCCCTCAGAACAGGACCTTATGGCCGCTGTGTCTACGAATGTGACAATGATGTGTGCTCCAATCAGGTTGTAGAATCTCAAACAGTATATACTTGCTTGTAATGATGTTTCCTGTCATTAACAAATAATATTGTTTTATTATTAATTCATTTATTGCAGGTAGTGACCATGGAATTTGAAGGAGGCCTGACAGCCGCATTCACCATGGTAGCATTTACAGAGGAAATATGTAATCGTAGAACATCTATCCATGGTAGTAAGGTGGGACTTCATGCTCTTTTGTGTCAACATCCCAGCACTTTGATAACTGTAAGGGGGTTTAACACCCATTTGTTTATTCTCTCACAAGGGGGAACTGTCCTATGCTGGACATGAGATCAAAGTGTTCGAATTCCTCACTAATAGGACTACAAAGCACACCGCAGACACAAGAGTTCCAGGTAACTTTGGTAAAGGGGGTCACGGGTCAGCAGATTATCACCTTATCGACTCCTTCATTGCAGCTGTGATGGTAAGATGATAGATCTGTAAGATCATTTTCTCTGTATTTGTTGTAGAATCTGAGTAATTTGATCACGTCCAATTTTTCTCTCTTTCTCAATATAGAATAAGGACCCAACTCTGATTAGGTCAGGTCCTATGGAGACATTAGCAAGTCATAAACTAGTTTTCGCGGCTGAACGTGCCCGTTTGGAAAACAGAGTTATGTTCTGTGGGAGCCCATGTGATGGCGAGAGCAGATAAATGTATATGAGAGAAGCAAATCTCCACAATGTGGACTTCTTTTATATTCCACTACGTGTTTACGTGTTCTCTTTGTTGTTCTAGATGTCACTTACATTCTTTTGTGATTTATTCAGTGATTTTAGAAATAGACCAAATGTGATATATGCTTTTTTTTTAAATGTAATCATGTCTGTTTTATTCAGAAGATTTATAAAACAGTATGTTGAATCACATTTCTTCGCATTACTTGAATTTACATTTATCTAAATCAAGTTGTCTCCAAGTATTCAAATACATAATGTGGAATTATCAATTACCTAAATAAAAATAATCATATTTTTGCAATTTTGTCCAGTTTGAATGGATTTTTTTCAGTGTTTCAGTGGTTTCCTCCAATAATGGTGAAAAGATGCATAATCATATTTGGTCATGCATTGGACTATGAAAAAATGGCTCATAGTCAAATGAATGGATTGCCTGCATATGCTTAGAATTTATATAAAAGTAAAATAAATCTGTGTTTTTAATGGAATGAAAACAGAATATTTCTTAAACCATTAAGCACCATATTTTAAAACAATGACAATAACAAATGTACATTGAAATGTAAACACTGATAGTGAAATTGTCTATAGTTATATAACAAACAGCCATTTTGTTACATTAGTCACTATATTTAAATGGCGTTTCAGATTGAGCAGAGGTGGAGTGTCACAGTGAGCTGTAGGGTGTCATAACCTTGCAGTCTGTCCACACAGTTCCCAACCTTGTTAGTTTGGTGACTTTCTGGGTAGGTTATCTTACTTGAACAGATTACATTTGACGTTCATAAAGGTAATAAACCTTTATGAACGTCTTTATGAACACCACGTACCACCTTTAAAAATGCTCTGTAAATAGGTACATTGTGACACAACTTTTTACAAAACATGTTTTCTTACAAAAAACGTAGCTTTTAATATGGGTCTCAAAACACTGGCAGAATGAACTTCAACTTCAACTACATTCAGCAATGATGCATTCAATTGATCAAACGCGACCTATAATTTTACTATAATGTTAGAAACTGATTCTGTTTCAAATAAATACTGTTCTTTTGAAAAGAATTTTCCTGAAATTACAAAAAGTATCATGGTTTCCACAAAAATGTTTAAGCAGCACAACTGTGTTTAAAATAATAATAAATGTTTCTTGAGCATATCTGAATGATTTCTGAAGGATCATGTGACACTGAAGACTGGAGCAATGATGCTGAAAATTCAGCTTTACAATCACAGGGATAAATTAAAATTAAACAATTGAAATTGTAATAATATTTCACAATATTACTGTTTTATTTACTGTATTTTTGATTAAATAAAAAGCCTTGGTGAACATAAGAGATAACCTCACTTCTTTTGAATGGTACTGGTAAAACCATTCTTATGTAAATAGTCAATTTCAATTCAATGGATATACAAATGATTTACAAAGAAATTCATGGTTGAGGCAGAACTGAAGTTCATACGGTAGAGCTCATGAAACTTTATTATAGTTCTTTTCTAAGCTTTGCGGTTAAGGCCCACTGTTGAAGTCATTATTTCATTCTCGTGTAGAGAGAGCCAGGGGATGAAAATTAGAGCATTTTGATATCTCTGCCCTAACTGACTCACAAAATGTCAAATAAATACTCACTCTTTGCAACAATGTCTAAAATACAGGATTTGCCACATTGCGTCACTCTGCTCAGTGGCCACTTTTCAGCAAGCATAGTTTCGTTATGACTGTGAGGGAGGGTGAACACTGAACTCACTGGTTGTGTAATGAATCAGATGACGGTTAGCTCCCACCTCTAACATGAGCATTGCACAGATGGATTTGATTATTTAGCCAACATCTGATCAGTGAGGCCAAAGCAAAGAACAAATGATTTCCACTCGAAACCAGCAAGCATCATCATGAGCTCAGCTTGAGAACTTTGTGACTCATAAAATACAGCTGTTGACTCACACAAAAGCAGGGTCTTTATCCTTCGGGAGTACAATCCCATTCTTACTGGGTTTAGTGATGTCACTAGGACGTATAACTTATTGCACACCTATTTTTTCATCTGGATTTTTCCTTGCTGTACAATTTTATGTTGATAAAATCTCCAGTCAGATTCGCAGAGCACAAAAGTCATTCAAAACTACTTTATTGTGAAATTCTGTTTTTAAACAAAAAATGGGTTGCTCAATAATCGGCTCATGGGATAACATGGCTCTTATCATGTTTTCTGTCATAACAGAGTTCATCCAGAAGTATTGTTTTTCTTGTGGCCAGTTCAGTGTGCTTTCTGAATAATTGGTTAGTGGGAGTTAAGTATGGCAAACTATAAGCCACAGGAAGTCCAAGTAAAAAAGAACTCTATAAGTGCACATGGCCTAAATCTTTGAGTGGCATCCTGAAAGTCTCTGAATGACGCTTAAAATCCATTCTTTTGATGTATGTAGGTCACGCTGATGGAATCAGGAAAAAGCTAGGCCAGGAACTAATGTTACTGTTCAACATGACTCTAATATGGTGAGTCACAGGATGTAGCTTGTGAGGTGAGTGTTGGCTGAAAAACGTGGAGGCAGCAGCAGCTTCCCGGATTCCAAAACAAGTTCCTGGCTGGGACCTCAGAGGAAATCTGTAGGACTACATAGACAGACCGCTTCCGTATTTACAACCGGATACTCCTTTCCACACATGACTAGTCACTCCCTCTCACTTTTTTAATCTCTTCTGGCCTTCAGTAAGGATAAAGCCATAAACGCTATATACGGTATTGTCGTTATGATTTAAAAAAAAATGTCTTATGCTCACCAATGCTGCATTTATTTGATCAAAAATACAGTAAAAACAGTAATATTCTGAAACATTATTATAATTTAAAAGAACTGTTTTCTATTTTAATATATTTCAAAATGTAATTTATTCCTGTGATGACAGCTGAATTTTTAGCATCATTACTCCATCATTACTCCAGTTCTAACATGCTGAAGAAACATTTCCTATTATTATGTTGAAAACAGTTGAACTGTTTAATATTTTTGAGGAAACTGTACTACATTTTTTCAGGATTGTTTGATGAATAGAAAGTTCAAAAGAACAGCGTTATTTGAAATAGAAATCTTGGTCAAACTTTAGGATCCAATTCTGACTATTAACTAACTATTAACTACTTAAATACTCACTCTCATGTCGTTCCAAACCCGTAAGACCTTCGTTCATCTTTGGAACACAAATTGAGATATTTTTGATGAAATCAGAAAGCTTTCTGATCCCCTTATAGAAAACAAAGTCAAAGTCCAGAAAGGTTAAGACATTGTTAAAATAGTCCATGTGACTCCAGTGGTTCACCCTTAATGTTATGAAGTGACGAGAATACTTTTTGGGGTGCAAAAAACCCCCAAAAATAACAACCTTATTCAACAATTTTTTCTCTTCCATGTCAGTCTCTGACGCTGTTCACGTGAACACCATGACGCATGCATGTGGTGCTGACGCAGGATCCGGCCAATACTGAGCCGGCGTTCTGGCGTAGAACCCGGAAGAGCTGCACTGTTTACACAACGTCAACAGCATCAGAGACTGACAGGGAAGAGAAGAAACACAAAAACACAAAAAGTATTCTTGTGGCTTCATAACATTAAGGAATTAACTTTCTGGACCTTGACGTTGCTGTCTATGGTGAGGTCAGAAAGCTTTTGGTTTTCATCAAAATATCTTCATTTGTGTTCCGAAGATGAACAAAGGTCTCACGGGTTTGGAAAGACATGAGAGTGAATAATTAATGACAGAAGTTTCATATTTGGGTGAACTAACCCTTTAATAGTTAGTAAGGTAGTTGTTAAGTTTAGGTATTGGGTAGGATTAAGGGATGTAGAATATAGTCATGCAGAATAAGGCATTAATATGTGCTAATAAACAGCCAATATCCTACTATAGTAATATGCGTGCTAACAGTTAATAGTGAGAATTGGACCCTAAAAATGTTACCGAAATATTTTGTACCTTGTTTTACCACTTTTGCCTTTACTGCCACTTGATCAATTTAATGCATCCTTGATGAATAAAAGTATTAATTAAGTTTAAAAAATCTTACTGACACCAACTTTTTGAACAGCAGTTTAAATACTTAAAATAAACACAAAGAGTAGACTGTGCGTTTCTTATTATTTCTGCTTTTTCAACATCAGAACTGAGTTGTTGCTCTACACTGGTCATGAAGGGTGACAATGTATCAGGTCATTTTAATGTTTTCTGTGGTTGCTCATTTTTATTTATTTTTTATTTTATGCACACATTTTAAAATGGTGACCTGGTGATGCCTTGGGACTAATGTAAATGTCCTTAAAAGCACAACATTAATCTCAATGTTATACACTATAAAACGAGTGCTTTTTAGCAGTCAAAACACATGCCCCAAGTAACCAAATTCCTTGTAAATGATCCAAGGAAGTTTGTTCTCTCTTCTTATTCCTCTAGATCTGCCTCTTTTGTATTCTTCTCTGAGTCTGAGTCTCTGGAGCTCAGCATAAAGAAAAAAGGCTCTTTTGGAGGAGATTAATGTGCTGGTCTTTTCTTCACAATGCACTGCGGAAGCCTCCCCTCTGTGTGAGCAAACCTCATGGCCTCTGTTGCCTGGAACCATGGGTAATTGAGTGACCTGTCCTTCTATTGCCGTATCCCAGGCAAACAGCAGTAATTACCTCTTTCTTTTCTACAATCCAGCCTAAATGGCCTTTCATAGTTTCTGTTACCATGAAATCATTTGTTTTTTGTCCTCAAATCATTTGCTACTTCCTAGCACACTTATTCAATTAAATGACTCCCTTTGTCTCAGTTCCCTGAGCATCCTGGGAAAGTGTGCGTGACTTGAGAATGGATGGCCTTGTATTCCTGTGACTGGAGCTCAGTGTTTGTGTGTGTTTGTCCCAGACTCCTCTTGAGAGTGGCCGCTGTGATTTTTGTAAGCTAAAGTACTTTAATGAAAGGGGCAATAGATAAGCATTTTGCCTCATGTTTTTGTTATCTCTATAATACAACCACTTTTTTTGTATGAGCAGCTGCTTTGGTATAAAAATACAAATCTATACTTCCGTTTGCTCTTTGGTCCTGCTTGTCATGGTTGATAGTGCCGCACTTACCGTCCTCGCAGCTGCGCTCGCTGCTCAAGGTCACATTCAAGTGACTCAGAGACATAGGAAATTGATCCTCCTCTCAAGTGAACCTGCTCATTTATTGAAGAAACTCCTGTGTAGACTTAAACTTCCTTTTCATAAAATATTAAAAGCCTAACAATGTGTTTTTATGTGCTAACAAGATGCTTTTTGTTAGTCATTGGAGTTTTGTGTGGTCTTTTACATTCATTTTTGAGCAACTTAATGCATCCTTGCTGATTTAATTTATTTAAAATAAAATAAAATTCTTACTCCAAACTTTTGAACGGTTGTGTATAACAATAAGGCTCTAGTCATTTTCAGATTGTGAGTAGGAAACTGTGGATCCATTTAACGGCATCCTTGAATTTCTCAGTTATTTTTCCGCCTTTCGCTAGATTCTGTACTTTGTGTGAGTGTGTCCATACACAGACATGTAGCCGTACATTGGTGCTATGGAGTGACAGGGGCAGCCAGTGTGTTTGCATGGCCCCGCCTTTCGAGTGAAGCTCACTGCATGGTGCACTTGGTTACAAAGAGACTTACTCATAAGAAAAAATGCAGTGGGTGATCTGAGCCACCATGACCCATTAAAACAACAAGATAGAAAGCTACTCAACAGCCCTGTCAGGTTCCTCCACCTAAACTAACTCAAGTCGATCATGTAAAAGGGGTCAAAAAAAGGTGATGGTATTTTTTACAGAAACAATGTCTTTTGCAATCAACTAACTAAAACATTAACAGAAAACAACAACAATAAAAAAATATTTTTCAGAGATCTCCTCCCATGCTATAATGTCATTTCCATTCAGTTGTTTTCCTCTATTGCTCTTAAGAGATAAAGAGTATCTCTGGAGCATGTAATCAAGACAGAGGAAATACTAGTCACTGGGCTGTTCCTTTCTCTATTGCTCTCTAGAGAGCATGCAAAGGATTCTCAAGCTGCCATCATTCATGTTGTGGAGAACTCAGCCGGAACATCCAGAACAGAGGGTGAAAAGATGTATGTGTACGTCAAGGAAAGCTCTCCATGAATTGACAAAACATGCGCCGAAGGCAGTTATCCTTGTAAAACATTTGCCTTGCAGTTTACGGCATGTAATTCCTCCGTGTACGCCAGATGTATGCAATGTGCTTCAAATAAGCATGTGGATACATTTGGTATTTTGCATCAGGAGATAGCATTCAAATATAGAGTTCCTGTAGAAACCATTTGTGGTTTTCAGATATTGCACTTTACTGTGTTCGCCTACCTGGGAGCACTTCATTTTGACCACACACCCACAGCTCATTCCCAGAAAGGCCCAATATTACACATAAGCTGTTTCTCAAAGCTGATTTTGGGGTTGTTAGAAGGCCCACGGGTTGCCTATTGTTCATGACTTTCACAGGGAGTTGGTTAAATCTCAAGACTATGCGTTGGATATGCTCACAATTGCTTGCTAAGGTTATATTATGCGAGTGTATTTATATGCTTACATTACAGTGTTTGTTTGTTTTATTTTTCATATCTTTTTAAATAACTGGTATCAATCTCAGGCATGATTGTTAAGTATTTTACCAGGTCTTAGGTAAATGGAAACCCTACTTAAAGAGGTTGTTCCACATTATTAAGCAAGTCACAGTTGCAATATGGGCAGGAAGAAAGATCTTTCTGAAGATGAAAAGCATGGTACAATGTCTTGCAAAAGACAAGAAAGCTGAATAGAGATTGTCGAACTGTCAAAAGATTTGTGAGTGATTTAGAGCACAGCAGAACCCGGTCAGATAAAGGCTTATTAACCCTTAAAGCATATATCGGGTCTTTAGTGACCCGGGACATCATTCACTACCCTTCTCCTCATTCATTTTTTAAAGTTAGACATCAACATTCTTAGTATTCCTCAATCAATTCATTATAAACAATACAACAAGAAAAAAAATAATACAATTCTAAAAGAATGTCAGTTTTCCCATTGATTTTTGTATAGGGTCGCTAATGATCCGAGGTGTGTAACTGTAAGAATATTTTTTACTGCACAATAATAATTGAATTTTTGATGACTGAATAAGTGTAATTCACCTTTATTCCACAAAATGGCACTGTCTGATACACAATGATGAAGTGATGTTTCACTCATAGTTATCGCAGGCAGAAAACAAAAGAATAAGAAGAATCATCAGCAAAACTTGAAATGGCTCAACGATTTACTTCAGAGTAAGTACTGAACACGATCAAATATTGGTGTAACTGTGACTTGATGGTGGATCTGGTGAAGAAGCAACGATCAAAATATTGAGAATATGTTTGTTGTGAATATGTCATATTGTGAATATGAGCCAGAGGCTGAATGTAACGGGAAATGAGCTCTGACAAGGACAGTGATGATGGTATAAAACATCTGCTCAAACTGAACTATTCCAAGCTCCAAAAGGTAACACAATGTGCTTTATTTTATTCTTCTGTAATTGTTACTCTAATATCAGGAGAGTTTTATGCTATTGCGACAGGTAGCGATCCATCCACGTTAGATATAGATCCGGGTACCTAAAGACCCGAATATGCAATAATGATCGCCAATGATAATGGCTAAACATTCATGCATCTAAGGGTTAAGGAAAGTTTCTGTCAAACAAATTAATTGTATTTTTTTTTTTTTTTGCAGCAGCAGCAAGGGATATAGAGTTGTCTTGCATGAGAATCATTTTATATCAGAAGGCATAATTCTTCTTTTTATACCATAGCATAAAATGGTCAGTTTTATGCTATGGTATAAAACTCCACATACTGTATTTTGAGACCCTGAAGGGGCCTTCCATCTCATTCCAGCCCAAATCATCACCCGCCACCTCCTTGCTGACGTCACAGTCTTGTTGGAACAGGGTGGCCACTCACAAACCATCCAGAAATCCATTCATCTGGACCATCCATTGCAGCACAGCATTCATCAGTGAATACAACTATTTAAAAATGAGTCCTATTTCTACACCCACTGTAAACGTTTCTCTTTGTGAGCTTTGCTTAGAGGTGGCTGAAATGCAACTTTACACACAACTGCCAGCCTGGAGAGATTCTTGAGACTCCAGAGACACCGGCAGCTTCAAATACCTGTTTGCTTCTCAACAGTGGCTTTTTTATAGCTGCCGTTTTAATACAATTATTTGTTTAACAGAAACTTCCCTTAATAAGCCTTTATCTGACCGGGTTCCGTTCTTTGCTTTAAATCACTTTTATCCATTCAGTTTTTGCAAAATATAAGTTGTTTTTCATACTTTTCATCTTCAGAAAGATCTTTCTTCCTTCACATATTGCATGAGATCTGTGAATTGCTTAATAATGTGGAACAACCTTTTTAAGTAGGGCTTCCATTTACCTAAGATGACCTGGCAAACTGCTTTTTTTAGTTCACTCCTTCCTGATCAATAAAACCATAATCATTTCCTGTTTATTTATATATATATAGAGTGTGTCATTTTTACGATCACATTGGTTGAGCAGTTCTCGATCAGAACATTTAAAACCATTCACTGATGTTCAAACATCTTTGTGTTCAAATACACTGTAAACCTGAATCAGTTCACTTAATTTTTTTAAGTTAAGAATTTCACATTATTATACATTTTAATTGTTCTTAACTTGAAATGTTGAATAGCCTACACTAATCCATACATTTAATTTAAAATGTTCATGTAAACTCTATGTGAACATATTTATTAGTATAAACTTAGCTAGCTATAACAAGCTAACTCAGAAAATGCTAACTTGCTAATTTGCTAACATGTTGACATTAACATGGTATAGCACTTGTTGAATGAGTGCAGCAATATAAAGCATTTAACATACTTGGTCTCAAACCAAGCCGCATTCACTACTTGTCACCATGATGGTAACTCTCCAAAAACCCACATTAACAGAAACTATTCAACATTAGCATAACAAAACATTAATCACTACTAAATCTCCCACTTAACATTAATCTTACACAAAAAACATTATATAACACTTAATTTTAGCATTTACTCAGCATTACTTTTGAGTGCCATGGGCAAAGCATGCTGGGAAATAGAAATCCCAGCCCAGTTTCAGTTAAACTTAAATTTGTCTAAATTAAAAGAAATAATTTCATAAAACTCAAAACAATAACACAGTTCAGTTTACTTAAAACAGTTCTGTGAAAGTGCTAAATACTCATAAAAGTTAATTTGACTGAACAAATTAAAAATTAAATTAAATTAGGGTTAGGGTTCGGGTTAACTAAATTTAAGTTTGTTCTACTCAAACTAATTAATTATTTTGAGTGCTAGGGTTTACAGTGTAGAATTAAAAAAGCAAAAGAAAAAATGTTGTCACATACAATGAAACAGCAGAATGGTGAATATATTTTTAGATTTCTAAATATATTATAGATTTCTAAAGGTTTTTTTTTCTGTCACCTTCCTTATTTAAATATTTTTAAACTTCCTTCCACAAAGGCAGTGATGAATGATCGTTGATTAATATAATATAATGTAATATAATATAATATAATAAAATATAATATAATATAATATAGTATAATATAATATAATATAATATAATATAATATAATATAATATAATATAATATAATATAAATTGTCTGTAAACAATATTATTATTCAGAAATCTTCCTAGAGGAATTGTGGGTCAACTTTGATATAGTTATCTGAGGACACTGTTCACATGGGATGCATGACACCAGCAGCTGTGTGGGACAGGGACAGGAAATGAGTTGACCCTCTCCCTGGGAGTTCAGTCCCCCTGTGGCTCCAGTCTCTTTCAACAATCATCACAAGCTTCAGGGACACAAACAGCACAGCACAACAACATGCTGTTGAGGGGGGTGTTTTTCCACAATGATTTATAGTTCAAACATTCATCTGTTAAGTTAGCATGCTGCATTTCTTAGCAGTGTGATTGTGACTCTGTTTCCCATGCATGATCTGTCAGATTGATTTATCTACCCTTCAGAATGAATATATGTATGTCTGAGTCTGAATGTTATATTTAATCTTATTAATGGGTTATGTAAAGCCTTCTTCTGTGACTTGAACGGACATGATTCATCGCACGTTTTCTGTAATAGCCTCAGACTCAGAGTTGTTTGCGTTCTAGAGCAGTGATTCAAAACCACACATCATCTCCATATGGAAGAAAGATCCAGCGGAAACGTGCAACCTCCATAGAAAGTTCCACCCTCACACTCCCACTTTCTACGCCCACATGCTATGACAGCTAGACATGCCCACGTGTACCTCCCTGTTGCAGCCTGTGCATGTGGAAAGTTTAAAGAAACATCCTTACAGTAGTTTGGATTTGAGCAGGGTTGCCAGATCTTGCTAGAAAAACAAGCGACATGGCCTGAAAAAATAATAACAAAAAAAGCAACTTACCTTACCAAAAGTGATCCCAGTTTTTGCATACCTTACATTTCTTAATATAATTGATCTGATTTATGTGAATAATTGCATCTTCCTGGAAATAAATGTTTATGACACAGTTACACACAGTGTAAGTTATCTTTTTACAATTTAACATAATGCAAAGTTTCACTGTTCCATTGATGACTATCTCACACATGAAGAGATGAGTCGATCAATTTTGAAGAACTGATCTGCACAAAAATCTTACAATTCATTCTTTAATATTTATTAGTGGTGTAACAATATATCACAATACAAAAATGCAACAATATGTTTTGTGGATAGTGACAATATATATTGTGTATAGTTCACCCAAAATGAAAATGATTGTGGGAAAAAAATTCAAGTTTACAGTTTTAGTCTATATATAATGTTGAATATAATGTATAATAATGCAATGGGGGAATATTTGTGTGTCCTGATAATGCCAAATGTCTTATTTTACCAGTAAAAAGTGGCCTACATTATTTTAAATATATCTAGTCAGTGACATAGTGCAGAGTGCATATTCGTCTAAAATAATTCTGTATTTTCAGCTTCAGAATCATGAATATTTTTATTCTGGTGTCACCATTGTCTTGTACATTGGGTTACCAGCACCAAGTCCAATCATATTAATTTCCACCTCCAATGTAATACCAAATTCAGCATTTTAATCAACAGTAAAAAAAAAAAAAAAAAAAAAGGCAACCTTTTAGCATGTGTCTTGGACTATCGCAATAATATCGTATCGTGAGTTCAGTATCGTGATATGCATCGTGACATGAGGGTATCGTTACACCCCCAATATTTATTTAGAAACATCTGAAATTTCACTCTGAATAATGACCAAGTGGTTGTTTTGTGTTACATAATTGCATTCTGGAAATAATCCCACAAAAAAGGCAACCCTACTGCCCATATTTGGGCTTTATGAAATAAACAAGCTTTAAGTCGATTATAATAAATGGACATGGTAGCACTGAGCCGATACAACATGCAACATAATGTGAATATTAGACTACTTCATTACTAAGTCTTTATAGCGTTTATGTTATTATCATGCAAGACTGAAATTTGTTTTCAATGTAGGAAATCTTTCTGCATGTTAAATAACTTACATATCTGAAACAAAGGTGTTGCATGTCACAAGCCCTAAAAGGTCGCACTAAACGGCGCCTTTAAGACAGTGGGCGGCGCCTACGGTCTGACGTGACCAGTCCTTATAAATAGTTTCCAGCTCGCAGATTTCCATGATGAAAGCGACAAGTTGAGCGGCAGCATCTTTTAATACACGTGTGTTTTGTGTTTAATAATAAATTGTGGTGAATGTTTTATGAAGATACGCCGGGAATACTAACAGCATTCGGTCTGGTTATACTGGATATAAGAGAGCATCGATAAACACAACCTTACGATACACTTAACCGGTAAGTAGTAAATATTTTGAAGTTGCTAATGTTTTTTTTTTTTTTTTTTTTACACGTTTAAGAGAATGTCAAACTATTACGTGCAATTCAAACTGTATGTACAACTCCTTATAGGCTAATGGTTGTTCTTTGGACTGGGATATGAGATGAGTCGCACCTGAGTCAGAAAGGGTTTGCCAATGGGTGTGTTGAAACAGATGTAGAAAACCTGTCCATATATCAGAATGATCTTTATATTCGCACTGCAATTTCGTACTTTACAAGCGGCCCTGCGTCACCCCAGAGAACTGTTTACAAGACAACAACCAGTTGAGTACGAGCTGTCCCGTGTAGTAGTAACCTAGTTTATCATTTACTACAGATGACTGAACTCTTGCGCGTCTTCTGTAGTAATTCATCTCCTGTTGGAGAGGGCGCCTGACAACCTCGTGCTCCAGATGATTCTGCTTTTCTGCAGGCCCATATATTTTCTTTTTTTCCCCCCGTAGGTGTTCATCTTTATTGTTTATAGCCTATGTTGATATGTTGGCCGATTGGGATCTCTTTAGTTATTATTTACTCAAGTGGGAGTGTTGTCTTAAGGGCGTTAATGATATATTATTGCATATATTATAATGTAATTATATAATTAAGGTAAAGAATCCATTAAGGTGAGGTAAGGTGATGTATCATCATAATTGAGTGGAAAAAATGTCTGTGCAAACACCAGCAAGAATGCCATTTTTCAGCATGGAAGAATCAGGATACAGTAACTATATAGTTTATATTTTTTCTCTCTTCCAAGGAAAATGGTTTTAAACGATGAGCATGCTTGAAACAAATCATATCTGAGCACCATATCACATCTGGATTTTATTAACTTTTTATTATTTATTTATATATTTATTAGTGCTGGGGAAAAATTAATCGTGATTAATCGCATCCAAAATAAAAGTTTGTGTTTGCATAATATATGTGTGTGTACTGTGTATAATTATTATGTATATATAAATACACACACATGCATGTGTATATATTTAATAAATATTTGCATGTGCTATATATAATTTATCTTATATATACATTTTTTATAAAAATTTTCTTAAATGTATACAAGATAAATTATATATAGCACATGCAAATATTTATTAAATATATGCGTGTGTGTGTGTGTGTATATATATATATATATATATATATATATATATATATATATATATATATATATATATATATATATATATATATATATATATATATATATATATATATATATATATTATTATTAATACATATACATAATAATTATACACCGTCCACACACACATTATGCAAACACAAACTTTTATTTTGGATGTGATTTAATCACGATTATTTTTTCCCCAGCACTAATATTTATTTGTTTTATTAAACCAACTTTGTGCAAGGAAAAATAAATGCACAGCAAAACATGAATTTATCTCCTCAGGAAAAACTAGTTCTGTCCAAATAGGACCTTATGTGAAAGCTTAATTTTGAGTCCTTCTGTAATGTTAGTTTTTAAGATGTCATTTGCACCACTATACTATTTGGCATGTTGATGCTGTTCCTCTGAGTAGTGGATCAGTGTGTCCTCTGGCTCCTCTCCCAGGCCCTGCTGGTGACGTCCTACCTCACACCTCTTTCAAGCCTTTATGGCAGGGCTTTAACCTCACGGATAAGAGCTGCCTGATGTTGAAAATGCACAGGGCACTCACCCCAACGCAAACGTACAAAGAACCATTTATGCTTTAGCGTCGCATCTGCATGGAGGTCTTTACTGGGAGAATTGACGATTGTTCGTTTCTGCCTTTCACGGTTCTGACTGAGGAAAAGCAGAGGCTGAGCATGTGATAAGTTGCATAATGTAGCCTGCATGGGTATTTCATTGATTACATTCTGACTTGTGCCCAAGCATTCCAGCACATTTCTCACTGAATGGTTTTGTTTTCTAGTACAGATGCTTTATTGTGTTTTGGTGTAATGTCTTAAAGAACTGTTGCATCACCGCAGCTTCATAGCTGAGCTGTTTGTTATATCTGCCTGCTCATGTAACAATGGAAAAACTGCATATTCATCTAAAGGCACATGTAGCTTTTACAAGACAATGCATTTCTTCCAAGAAATGTTTTAGTGTATGTGTGTATATATATATATATATAATAAATAAAATTTTCAATTACAATTTAAAATTATTTTATTTATTTTATTTTAATATATTTTAAAATATAATTTATTCCTGTGCTGGCAAAGCTGAATTTTCAGCATCATTACTCCAGTCTTCAGTCACGTGATCCTTCAGAAATAATTTTAATATGCTGATTTGATGCTTAAGAATCTCTTCTTTTTTTCTCTTCCTTTTATTTATTTATTTATTTTTGTCAATGTTGAAAACAGTTGTGCTGCTTAATATTTTTGTGAAACGGATACATTTCTTCCCAGAACCTTTTACATAGAAAGTTCAAAATAATAATTATTTGAAAAATATTTTTTTTAATAAATTGTATGTATTCAGTCACCTTTGATCAAGTCAATGCAATTCTACTGACTCCAGTCTTTTGAACAGTAGTGTATGTTATACATCTTAATTTTTATTATGTGTGGGACAATTGACATTTTTACTTTAACTTTTAGTTTTAATGGTCTTTTTATTTTTTTTATTTTTTTTATCACCAAAAAGCATTAACAATAATAATTTTAAGATGACTGAAAAAATGGCCTAATTAACCTTCCTCCCCCCCATGCAGGTTTTCCCATTGCTGTCAGAAAAGTGGAACAGAAAAGTCCTGTCTTGTTTACCCATGGCTGGATTATGAGTTCTGCAGAATCAAGAATAGTGGAGACCCCCACAGGCCTGAACTAGCCTCCACTCTCTTAAACATTATGGCCACAGCCCAACCATACTGGGATCAACACCATGACCACGACACCATGGATAAGTGAGTGTGAACGCAGTCCTCAGCTCAACCGACTTGTGTATTATGAGAGATCTTCTTCTGTATTCACCAGATTTTGACGCTTTCCATTTTTTGTGTTTTGCAGGCTGTTTTTTGCATTTGGTTCGGAGTCCATGGATCACAGCTTGAGAATGTATCAGCAAACCTCTGCAAACATGGGCTTTGAAAGTGAGTGATATTGAATTATATCAGCTATATCACAGTCTGGTCACCCTCTGTTCTTGGAGCATGTTGCAGATGTTTCTCAGGAAGCGCAGAAGGTTATAGGAAGTTGTATGAATGTCTGATAAGTGACTCCTTTGATAAACTCCCCATGTTGAGGCTTGAGATAAAACCATTGAAAAATAACAACTTAAATGAGGTTTATGACACCATTGAGCATGTATATCATACGGTAGATGGTCCATGCATAAATCCTCATTTTCTTTTCTGTATTGTTACTTCATAGGAAGGACGTCTGGCTCCTGTTCTCCTCAGTGTCTGTCTCCCAAGACTCCAAATCCTACACAGCTGCTGTTTTCCTCCCAGTGCCACCCACCTGAGGGAGACCAGGTGGTTCCTTCCTTACAAAAACTGTCTGTTTATGAGCACATACCCCCTTGTTCGCCCAGGAGACCGATTAAGCCCCTTCCACCCCTCCCGGACATAGGCGACCTGTCCTCTGATGAATCGGAAGACAATGAGGTAGAGTTTTTCTCCAGCACCTCAGAGAGCCAGTGTCTGGTGCCTAAAATCTCATCCTTCCAGTACGGCTTGCCAGGGAGGCGCAGTTTTCGTCGAAACGGTCAGATAAACTTTGCGTATTACGAAGGGCTACAAGAACATCAGAAACTTTGCGGGGTGAAGCCTGAGTGGGAGCAGGCGGTAACGCAGAATCAAGACAGACCCCAGCGCCGGCTACATCGCTCCCATTCCGGCCCTGCCGGATCCTTTAAGGCCACTAACTTCAGACCAACCAGCTTTCACCATTCTTCCCACAGCCACCCGCAGGAGAAACCCGAAGTCCCACCTCGCGTTCCAATCCGCGCTCGCCTCAGCGAGAGCACAGACAGCAGGCGGACATCAGCCGAAGACTTTGATATGGACAAACCTCCTAAAGTTCCACCCAGGGAGCCCATCCCTCAGGCCATACCACGTGCCATTAGTCCAAAAAGTCTCCCGATTTACGTCAACGGGGTAATGCCTCCTACTCAGAGCTTTGCTCCCTATCCGGAGTATGTCAGTAAGGCTCAACACAAGCAGAGCTGTGAGGGCTTGCCGACTCCTCGCAGCCCCTGTATTCTTCCGATCATGGAAGATGGGAAGAAAGTGAGCAGTACACATTACTTCCTCCTCCCTCATCGGCCTGGGTACTTGGACAAGTTTGAGAGGTTTTTTAAAGAGTCAGACTCATAGTGATTTATAGTGGTTGGAATCTGAAGTTGTTCCCTTGTGTAAAGTGGAAATAAGGAAGGCTGGATATAAACCGATATGTTGTTTGACTGAACTGATCCTTCAGTGTTATGAATTACTGGTCTGTTTAGGGGTTGGGCAGTATGTCCTCGGATTACACGCAAAGAAAAACAAAAATAATTGGTTTACCACTGCTGGAAATTGCAGAGCAGCTCTGTTAAAGGTGCCCCACCCTAAAAGCTAGATGCTTTAATGTTTGAAAATTAAGAAATTAAGACAACAGAATAATTGGAGTTAGGTTTCCCCCTGATATCATGCTGCCCTATGTATTGGTGTCAATGTATTATTTTTTTTGTGCTATTTCCTTACTGTATGTTAAATTAGTGTGTACAGCATCCTTTTATGAAGGAATAGGATGAACTGTGTATACGGAGTATAAGCTGGTCTTGTGCTTTTATTTTTTATTTTTTCCCCCTACTAAATCCACTCTGTAATATGGTTTGGTAAAGGTTTCATTTTTAAGACATTATTCACCAACAGTATATATTCCGATATTGCTGAAAAATGACAACTGACTAGTATTAGCTACATGGCCCATCTGAATACCAGATAATGAAAAGAGCTGTCAACATTTATTGGATCATTTTATAAGCTAAGTCAAGGACTATGCCATATGTTTTACAGCAATGAGAAGTGTGATAATCAAAACTGCTTGTCATAACTAATATAGTGACAAATGTAAAGGACTGGGCACAGGGGTTAGTATTCTAGTCTTCGTGAGAAGATTAATCCATACGTTTTGTTCTCTGTTGCTTTCTTTTTCATTCAGATGTGACATATCCATGTATGTTTTTTTTTTGTTTGTTTAAAGAATGGCACTTGCAGTTTAATTTTCATCTGTTACAAGGGTAGAAATGCCACTGCCTTGCCGTTTGGTGTCAAAATGCAGGACACTGGTTGTACGTGGGTAGGTGGTGAATGGTATTTTGCTGTATTTTTGTACCGTGTACTATGAAGTTGCTGCATTGAAGAATTTACCACAAAAGAAAATTTATGAAAGGAAGTCAAGGAAGCTCATGACTGGTCCTGGCATTGTATTTCATGTATTTCTCAACAAAAGTTGAGTACACTTGTTGTTGGTTTTTGGGTAAACTGTATAATCTTGACATTTATTAGACCAGTAACGGTTTACGTTTCCAGCTACTTATGTTTTGTTCATCCAACAAAATTACTGTTTTCTGTGTGAAGGCTAATGTTAACTGACTTTGTTTCATCCGCTGAAGAAACATGCACTTCTAAAATGTACAGTATTGGTGTAGTTTTTCACACCAGACTATTTAAATAAAATAACTTATTTGTACACTGATTTCTTGAATAATTTTAATTGCAGTATGTTGAATTGAATTTATCATACCTTGGTTTTTACATTTAAATTTACTTATCACAGCAAACCTTGTCAAAGGGCTGAACTCAGATGGCAACACTATATATGAATATGTAAATCTATACATATACAGTGAATGATACATATATATCTTTCTGTTCAAGTCATTGTCTTATCGGTAGGAAGGATATGTTGAGAGGGGCTATCAGCTTCATTGTGATTGCTGTGTCTTATCTCCGTGCTGTTTGCTCAAAGCTGTTAAAATGAGGACACGGGCAAACTTTAGGAAATTCAGCCTGAGTCACTTACTTTAAAATACCACCGCATCAATGTGCGAAATGTTGCAGAGAAGTGGAAGATTTCTAAAGTAAGCTGCCCTCAGTGAGTCACCGCTGTCGTCTAAGGTTTGTGGTGTGTGGACAACCAAAATTAGTGCTATTTCCTTTAATTGTCAGATCATGTGTGTGACCACATAATTACCAAAATATTCAAATATCGGGTGTATGCACATGAATTGTATGGTTAACTAGCGGTAACCGTCAAGTAATAACTAAAACTTAACTGAATATGAAAGCTAAACATTTACCATGCTATAGCACGTTGTGCCATCTACAGTTCATTAGCAATAGGGTTTTGAATTCTGGGGAGCCTTGTTGAAACAGTCGAATAGTGCCACCTCTTGTCCTAACGTGATGTGTGCGGAACTATGGGTTTCCTACTTAAGATAGTTCACCCAAAAATTATAATTCATTTACTCGCACTTAAATTGTTCCAAATCTGTATGAGTTTCTTAGTTGTGTGGAAGGTGAACACGAATATTTTGAAAAATGTGGGTAATTAAAGGGCTTATTGCAGGTTAGAGACCCCAGTAAGTCAATGTATAATAAAATAAGGTAGGAACTAGATTTTCTGTAAAATATACTTATAAATATGCTACTAAGGCTTTTGGAGTCGTTTTTGTGAGAAAATTTTACTTCCGCATCTAAAAATGCCAAAACCGGAAGTGACATAACGGGAGGGAGTGCGGTGAAAACAATGGATCGCAACGACAGTTCGGACGCTAATGAAATTATAAATGTTTATTAATACTCATATTGCAGACCACAGTTTAGGAATTAGGAACAGGCCAGGATTAGACAGAACAACGATTAGAGGAGACAAATGGAGTTGTTGTGTGAGGAGAAACAGTGGAGAACAGAGCAGGTGTTTGGGTGAGAGACCAGTGTTAGCTAATGATATATATATATATACGCTAGCCTACGATATGAACACTGTGCTCAGATTACAATACTGTACAGATTATTATCATGTATCAGGCAATAGCAAAGCTGGTATTGGTCATCTAGGAGTATTGATACTTACCAATAACAGAAACTAATAAGCTTTGACCATCAGGCATAAGTCACACTCGTTAATATCCGCCCACACTAAACGTTATGTGATATAACGTACTTGGTTACTTACGTAACCTCAGTTCCCTGAGATAAGGGAACGAGTATTGCGTCTTTTAGACGCAATGGGAAATTTCTTGAATTACTGAAGTATTTTTGTAAAATCACGCAGTACTACTGCCCAGTCAAAACAGTGTCGAGACATCTCGCACGCTATTGGCTGGCCAGTGGGAGCTGCATGAACCAAAGGCAGAACAGCGTAACTAAGCGAACTAATGGGCACAATGCCCGCAAAGCAGGGCACAAAGCCCGCAAAGCTGAGCACAAAGCCCACTGAAATGGGCGTGGCATCTGCCTTAAAGGTACGCTGTAATGCCCTAAAACGTCAGGTTATATCGACTGAAGCGACGATCACCCGTTGTTTTAGCGCCATAGCACGGCCGTCTACACAGTACTCGTTCCCTTATCTCATGGAACCGAGGTTACGTAAGTAACCGAGTACGTTCCCTTTCGAACGGTCAGTCGTACTGCATCTTTAAGATGCAATGGGAACCTGTTCAATCCCGCCATGCTATATAGGCGCAATGACATGTACTCACTCAAGTTGAACACTTTATAAAGGGCCCAAGACTAGAGTTATTGACACATCATAACACATAACACACGTATATATACTAATATATGTATTTATATGCGTACTGGGCTCGAGAAGGCCAGTAACTACAAAGAAAAAACCTTTGTAAGCATTGAAGCATATGAAGGCCCCAAATGCCAACTTATTAATAGGACGGGCTTACAGAGGCCGTCTCAGTATACTTATACAGTGAGGACTTGCGCCTGCAGTGCAGGGACTTCCAGGCTGTAGAATTTGGTAAAAGTAGACGGTGAGGACCAGCCTGCCGATCTACAGATGTCACCAATAGAAAACTCCACTAGACCACGCCCAGGAAGATGCCATGCCTCTGGTGGAGTGAGCTTTGACACCTATGGGGCATTGGAGGCCCATAGTGTCATAAGCTAATGCTATTGCGTCCACTAACCATCTGGCCAGGCTTTGTTTGGTGGCCGGAAGTCCTTTAGTGCGGCCACCAAAACTTACAAAGAGCTGCTCCGACTGTCTAAAGTGGGAGGACCGCTCAGTATATGTTCTAAGAGCCCTAACTGGGAAGAGCAGGTGTAACTGTCTCTCATCCTCAGAGGGGAGAAGAGCAGAGAGAGTGATTACCTGTGCTTTGAACGGTGTTGAAAGCACTTTGGGTATATAGCCATGTCTCGGTTTGAGGATGACTTTAGAATCGCCTGGGCCAAATTGTAGACATGACGCGTTCACAGAGAGCGCTTGAATGTCACCAACACGCTTAACTTTTGCCAGTGCTAATAGCAGGGAAGTTTTCAGCGAAAGTGGTTTTAATTCGGCCGTCTGCAACGGTTCGAAGGGAGGTTCTTTTAGTGCTCGCAGGACCAGTGAAAGGTCCCAGGCTGGCACTGTAGGAGGGCGAGGGGGTTAAGCCTCCTGGCTCCTTTTAAGAATTTCACGACCATGTCATGTCTGCCTACTGATTGACCCGCTATCGGTGCATGAGAAGCAGCGATAGCTGCCGCGTAGACTTTGAGTGTGGATGGAGTGCGTCCTGCATCCTGCATTTATGTAGGAGACCACTGTCATGTTGTCCGTGCGGACTAGAACATGGTGATCTGAGAGACGTGGTAGAAAAGTCTCGAGGGCTAGCACTACTGCTAGCATTTCTAGGCAGTTTATGTGCAACGGTGACTCCGTGCTCGACCATGAGCCGAAGGCCGGTTCTCCCTCGCACAGAGCGCCCCAACCCGTGTTGGAGGCATCTGTGGTGACCACCATCCTTCTGGAAACTGTCCCCAAGCTCACCCCCGACTCGTAGAGGCGGGGATTCGGCCACGGGGCCAGGGCTTTGACACAGCCGCGGCCCACTTTGATCCAAAGCTGGCCTGAATGCCAGGCTTGGGGAGGAACCCGTGATTTCAGCCAGTACTGCAGGGGGCGCATGTGCATCATGCCCAGCGGAAGTACTGGAAAAGCTGAAGCCATTAGGCCTTGCATTCTCTGAAAAAAATTTAGGGGTCTGTTGGTTCCCGTTTTGAATGAACATGCAAGCTGCTGTGTAGTCAGAGCGCGCTCGTTCGGCAGCCACGCCCTCATTTGGGCTGAGTCTAAAATCGTTCCCAGAAAGGAGATTCTCTGCCTGGGAAGCAATGAGCTCTTGGCTGTATTTATTTATTTAGACCCAGGCATTCTAGATGGCTGAGTAGCACAGATTTGTGAGGTTTTATTTCTTCCTCTGACTGGGCCAGTATGAGCCAGTCGTCGAGGTAGTTCAGAATGCGCATTCCCGCTTGTCTTAAGGGGGAGAGAGCTGCATCCATGCACTTCGTGAAAGTGCGGGGGAGCATCTTTCAGATCCACTGAGAAAAACCAGTCCATCGGGCGGATTTGCGTGATGATCTGTTTTAATGTCAGCATTCTGAAAGGCCGTTGATAAGAGCCTTGTTCAGAGGTCTGAGGTCTAAGCCCTGAGACCGCCATCCTTTTTTGGGGACGAGGAAATAGCGGCTGTAAAACCCTGACTCGCTCTGTGCTGGAGGCAACGGTGTAACTCCAAACGATGCACATTCTTTGGTGGACATGATTGATCCACTGGAACTATCTTATAGACTGCCTTGTCTGGATCCATTCTCTCCAACACGCAGGGAGGCAAATCCTCCCAGATGTCCTGGATTTTATTTCTTCCCCTCACTCTTCAATTTCGTAGATACACTAGATCACCTGGAATCAAACTGACATCTTTTACCACCCCTTGTCGTCTTTGTCTCTGCTTCGCCAAACTCTGTAACCGCGTCTGTGTCAACTTATATGCCTGCTGCAGTTTATGCTGATGTTCAGTCACCCACGTCTCCACTTGACCTTCTCTTCTTTCTGCCACTCCACCACTTAACCAATGGTCAACTGGGAGATCAGGACTCCTGCCAAACATCAAAAAGAATGAAGAGAATCCAGTTGTACCATTTTCAGTAGTATTATATGCAAACAGTACTTAATGCAAGTATTCATCCCATCTCAATTTCTTTGCAGGAGGAAGGGCCCTGAGGAGGTCATGTAAAGTTCTATTGAATCGCTCACACTGCCCATTACCTTGGGGGTGAAATGGTGTAGTTCGACTCTTCTGTATACCATACATTTCACATAACTGCTGCACCACTTCAGCCTCAAAGCACCGCCCTTGATCTGAATGAATTCGAGCTGGGACTCCATATCGATGAATCCACTCCTTGACAAGCACCTTGGCCACTGTTATGGCCCTCTGATCAGCTGTAGGTATGGCTACGGTGAATTTAGAAAATACATTGGTTATAACAAGAACATTTTCTTTTCCACTCTGCGAACGTTCCAGCATAGTAAAGTCCAAAGCCACAATCTCCAAGGGTTTAGATGCTTGAATACTATTCATCACTATTCTTACTTTAGGCTGAACATCCTTAGACACAATACATCGAAGGCAATTCTTGCAGAGCTCCTAAACATCCTGGTACACCCCAGGCTAATAAAAGCGTTGCCATACTAATTTGAACATTCTATCAATCCCCTGATGACCTTGACGGTCATGCAGCTGACTCAGAACTTCCTGCTTTAAAACTTGAGGTAACAGAAGCTGTTTTACCCAACCCCTCTAGCATCTGCGATGACCCTATAGAAGATGCCTTCATGTTCTTCCACTAAATCCCACTGTCTTAACAGTGATCATCCCACCTCTGCCTGAATTGTTTATTAGTTAAGTATACTCTTTTCTTTTGCTTCTTACCCTTTAGCCTGTCCCCCACGGCAGCCAGCTGATGTAGTGGTACTGCAATCCTAGCGAATCCTTGAACAAAACGTCTGTAATAGCTTGCAAATCCCAAAAAAGATCTAAGCTCTTTCGCTGTCTGAGGTTTCGCCCATTCTGCCACTGCTTGAATCTTCTCAGGGTCTGTCGCCACTCCCTCACTAGAGATGACATGACCCAAATAATGTACCTCTTGTTGAAAAAAACAGCATTTACTGAGCTTAACTTTGATTGTTGCAAGACTTTCTCCAATCTCTCCAGACGTTGCTCCACTGTTGACGAAAATACAATCACATCATCCAAATATAAGAGCACTGACTGAAAACTTTCATCACTGAATATGCGTTCCATCAGACGTTGGAAAGTGCTTGGCCCATTGGACAATCCATATGGTAAACGGTTATACTCAAATAGGCCAAACGGAGTACAAAAAGCAGTCTTTTGTTTATCTTCCTCTGCCACTGCCACTTGATTGTATCCACTTGCCAAGTCCAAGGTGGAAAACCAACATGCTCCACTCAAAGCATCTATATCAGATTCTTCAATTCTAGGCAAGGGATATGAATCTGGCATTCAACTGCCTATAATCCACGCACATCCGAATTGATCCATCCTTTTTCTTTACAATCACAATCGGTGATGAATATGGGCTGCAGCTCTCCCTAATGACATTTTGCTCTACAAGTTGTTTAATATGCGCTTTAACCTCCTCATATTGATTAGGGGGCAACCTCCTATACCTTTGACAGACGGGAGCATCATCTAACAATGGAATCCGATGTTCAATCAAATCAGTATACCCCAAATCCCCACTTCCTTCCACAAACACAGAGGCATATTTATTCAATAACTCCCTAGCCTTCCCCTCCTGTTCCACATTCAACCGAGGAAAATTAAGGGTACTAAATTGTTGAGGGACTGTTACCCCTGACTGGGCCACATTACTTTGTTCAATAAAAAAACGTACAATGTTGTTCTTGCTGTACCGGCGTAAACTGAATATCAAAATCCCCCCCACCGACTACCACCTCAGCCCGATGTACAGACGCTAGTCGAATATGTGGGTTTAAAAACACATCACTAGTACCCACATTCATAATTGGGACCAACAATTGTCCTTTTTCTGGGGACACTATTGAGCCTACCACTAACAGGTCTGCTGGTAAACTCCCCTCACTCTCTAATAGAGGTTCTAAAAGCAAGGATTCTTTTAGCATGAGTCTAGTATACCCACTCGTTGCACAAACCAATTGAAGAGTACCTGCTGCCACCTTAACTTGGGGCCAGCAGGTTCACAAAAGATTGTCTTTGTGTATCATGCAATTGACAAATTTCCAACGCCTGTTTTAAAGAGGCTTCACATTGCTGCATCACAGAATTTTTTTAATACTGAGACCCAAACTGTTGCTTCAAAAGACCATGACAATTTTGAATTACATTCATACCAATTAAACCTGGCACCAGTTTCTTTCTTTTTCTTGTCTCCAGATCTAGTGTATCTTTCACAACTAACACCCCCTGTTTTGGAAGTATTTGGTCAAGGATTTTAATGTCTAGCTCTAGATAACCCACATATGGGATATCTAGGCCATTGGCCGCTTTTAACACCAGCCAACCACACTCATTTAATGCCTCTGCCTTCTTGCCTGCAAAATACTGTTTAAAACAACTCATGGAGACCATAGATCCAGTATCAATCAAACGATTTATTTCCACATCCCCCATCTTCACCACAGTGACTGGACATTGACCCACCAATTGTTTGAAAATTTCTGGGCTAGTTTCTTGAACAACAGAGCCAGGTAACCCCTCATTTACTATGTGGCTCTCCACAGCAAGGGGTGTTAGTTTAACCGACCCGGCTTTGGAACTTGGAAAAGTGGTACGTTATCAACAGTATTTCTCTGCTGCCCCCATACTTGACCGGGGTTCACAATCTCATTACAGTAATGCCCAATATATCCCACTTTTTGACACTTAAAAAAATAGGCTGTCCTGAGGGATCAAAGGAATACGATCTTTGTGACACTCCTTGCTGCTGCCTATTAACGACTTGCAAACTGGCCATTTTTTTCGGTTAAATCAATTAACTCCTTTTGCTGACTTTTCACCATATCAAACAACTCTACTAACATTGAATCTGAACTCTGTTTTGCAATCACTGTTTCACTATCAATAGTACTAAAGTTCTCAGACCCTCCTGATGTTTCCGAAAAACTTACTCCACCCCCGGCCCACTCGACCGCTTCTTTGCGAACATCAAGAAATTGTATGCTTTGTTTCTGTCTAATCATTCTTTTTAGCTCTCTACAGAGTTCCTTACTTCTCACATTCTCTGCAAACTGATGCCTAAGCATGACATCTTCTTCAGACACACCCCTGGGGTTACAACTTTTCAATTCTTTCAACAAAGCCATTAATGCATGTGAGAACTCAATCAGAGTTTCAGTTTTCCCTTGTTGTCTTTCAAAAAACTGTCTCTGCAATGCAGTAGATGATTGAGCACTTCCAAACACTTCAAGAAGCGCTTCAAAAACTTTCTCTGAACTGGAACGTGTTTCCTTAGGTCTATACTTAATTTCCTGTTTGGCCTCAGCCTCTAAGTGTTCCCATATAAAATCCACTGCCTGATCTTGAGTGAAATTACAGGCCTTAAACACACTTTTCAGGTCCTCAATCCAATCACTCAACGGTACACTTGAAGATTTACCTGTATACACTTTACATCTCTTCTCTCTTGGTACATAAACCACCTCTACCTTCGTTGTATTTCGTAAATCTACATTATGCACAAATCCAGCTGTGCTAATTTTTAGGTCCCGGGTCCCCTCGGTCAGGGAATAAAACAGCCGGCAATGGATCGAGTCCGGAGAGGCAAACAGGTCTACCTGTGTGGCCACTCTCCCGGGAGTGTCGGCTGTCGTGAGCGCACCAGGGATGTGAATGGCCCAAAGCGACCTCAGATGCTTTTGACTCCAAAGGAGGAGATGGCGGGTGAGCTGCAACATGCGGCGGGAGTGTAGACCACCCTGTCGGTTGATGTACGCAACGGTCGCAGTGCTGTCCGTACGGACCAGAACGTGCTTGCCATGTAGCGGCCTTGTAGCAGCCCAGTTGATGTGCCAATATAGTTGAGTGAAAGTACGCATCCTACAGGTCGATCGCTGCAAACCAATCTTGGGGACGGATGCACTCGAAAATGGGTTTCTGCGTTAACATATTGAGCGGAAGCTTGTGCAGGGCCCAATTCAATACACGCAGGTCCAAGATTGGTCGTAACCCACCACCTTGGGTACAATGAAGTAGGGTCTGTAGAACCCTGTCCTCATATTGGCTGGAGGAACCGGCTCAATCACGTCCTTCGCCAGTAGGACCTCGATCTCTGCCCGCAGGACATGAGCATCGCTGCTTTGCACGGAGGTGAAGTGGATGCCCTTGTACTTGGGAGGGCACTGGGCGAACTGAATCGCATAGCCGAGTCAGATGGTATGGATGAGCCAGCGAGACGGCTAAGGGAGCGCTAGCCAGGCCCCCAGCAACTGTACAAGCGGGACCAACGGGACCACAGACATACCCGGGATGGGGCAGCAAGGTGGAACACAGGGACCCAACTTGAGGCGGCCCAGAGTGTGGTCTGAGTGTGCCATGCAAAACTTACCTGGTTCCAGGGTGGGGCAGAGTGTGGGTGAGAAGGCCTGGTGGCGTCCTCGGGCCGCACATTGCTGCCCCCTGGCGAAGGGAGAGGAGGAGGGGAGTGGCAAGACATTGAAGCGTCGCGCACTGCCAACCTCGCTCTCTTGTGGCCCAGGGAGGGAGGAAATGGCTCTCTCTTGTGGCCCAGGGATGGAGGAAAATGTGGGCAGAACAGAAGAAAAACGAAACAAAAGATTCTCCGCCCGGTCCTCTTCCGGGGGAGGGAGTGGTGCGGACACCATCTCCCTGGGCTGCCCGTCTCAGGGCCGCTTGCCCTTGCGCTTGCCAGTGGACTTTGCAGGGGCCTGGATGGGTTGGGCGCCCCTCTTATACCCTTATGCCCCTGTTATGCCTGCTGCCCATGTGGAGGCACCACACGCTCCCTGGTAGACCTGCAGGAGCGCCATGGCATGCAAAGCCGACGTGGCTTCTCCACAGGCTGTGTAAGCCTTGCCCGTCAGAGAGGATGAGAACTTACATGCCCGGAAGTGGAGACGTGGATTACCCCGCCAAGATACACATACCCCTTAGCCGTGCCACCATCGAGGGTAATAAGGACGGAGGAGTCACCAGACCGGCTTCGAGCACTATAGGGTGCTGTCCACGATTTGGTAATCTCCTGATGCACTTCCGGGAAGAAAGGCACTGGGGCGAGACGGGCCGCCCAGAGAAACCAGTCGTCCAACCGCGAAGGTATGGGACACAGTGGAAGGTTCACTCGAGCCCGGCCTGGGAAAGCATAGCCATGAGCTCGCTATCATACCCGAAGGGGCAAAGCAGCCGAATCCTCCTCTCCAGAGGACATTAGCTTGTCCTCTGATGCAGCAATCGACATAAGATCCTCAGCTGGAGCCCCAAAAGAAACGGCTGGCCCCCCATGGGAAGGACCAGCACGCTCTGCTGGAAGCTCCACTGGTGCAGGTGCGGAGGATTGAGAGTCCCGAGGAGGCTGGCTCGTCGGGGAAGCCCTCACTGTTATCCTCAGGTCACCACCAAGGCTATCAACCGAAGTAGGAGACCTCTGCTGCGCAGGAGGACCACTAGATCAGGGGATCAGCGAAGGGACTCCACCCCATTTGAGGTAACTGAGCCTTGACCTAAGCACTGGGAGCACTGGTCATATTCCCGCAGTGGGAACATGAGTCATCCACAAACGCTGCCTCAGCGTGCCGAACACCCAAACACGTGAGACAGCAATCATGACGTACGTCGAATGTGACCGACTGAAAGGGAACCTTAATAAGGTTTAATATCCCAGCTATCTACACCTGGCTTGACATAGCTGCACATACTTATCCTGGGCTCAGCAAACGTGCAATGGACTAAGCTGGGATGCGCTAATTAAACTAGGTCAAGCCGTACCTTTACTGTTATCCTGGCTTTCTTAATTCTACCTTTGTGCAATAGCCCACGGGAGTTCAAGGTATATGTGACGGTAAGTTAACCTTGCTTTCTGGAATACCCCCCCAGGACTCGGTTGTTTAAAAAATAAAATGACATGAAATGAAAAAAAAAATGTCATTCACCAATCAATTTTTAGGTTTCAGGATTATTTTAACCAAACTTTGTTTAAAGATGATTCTCAACTATGTTAAGAAAGATAAAACGGAATGAACTGATATAGGCCTACCATTTTACTTTATGCAATATGTGGTTAAAATGGCCATACATGTGTATTCCCATTCAATGCAATGTATCTATACACTGTTTAATTTGCATATTAATGTGTTCTTGGAGCAACATGTAATGAAAATTTTTTTTAAAAATAATGGAAGTTATAGTTGGCAACATTTTCATAATAATATCTAATATTTTATAGGAATGTATTGATATGTAATTTCCTTCCCTATTCACTTGTTGTGTCTCCTAAAATGCCTGATAAACAGTCCCAGTGTCCTCTATTGAGGACATGTATAAAATCAACCCCCTGTTACGTAACAAAAAGTCATGTTTTGATTAGAAACCCTATAACCTTTTCCTGAGATGTTGATTTACTGTATAACAAACAATTTAAAAATAAATCAGATTTAAATGATGATTACAAAATATTATCATATTTCCATAGGAGTGCTAAATTTGATCATTCAGAAATTTTAACGCTCCTGTATTTGTCTTGTCTTTGTGTGAGCACATGGCTTGTAATTTGTCTTTGCTGGCCATGTGCTTGTGTTTGTCATCTTTGGTGTGAGCACATGGCTTGTCATGTGTTTTCTTGTGCCATGTGCTCTTCGGTCCACTGTCTAACCCCATCCATCTTTTTATCTGATTATTGGTTCATTTGCCCCACCTGTCTTCCCTCGTTACCCTCTTTTGTTTGCTTCCCTATTTATTCTCCTTGTGTTTGCAGTCCTGTACTGGGTTTTTATTTATTTCTTTGTGTCTGAAAAAAAGGAATACAGTGTTGTGAGACAAAGCATGGATCGGATCATCCGGTGGTGGGGCATAAACTGATCTGTGACTGGACTAAGGATGGCAGGTAGTGGTGAGGATGAGGGTGAGGGTGAGGGTGAGGGTGGGCATGAAGATATGGACTTAAATGAATGAATGGATGGAAGTATGGCGAAAAAAACGAGTTAGGAATAATAGTAGTATAGGAGGTAGTAGTTCAGATGGGAGAGAGGAAGGTAGGGTGGTGCGCAGAAGGTAAGTTAAAGAAGAAGAGGGGTTTAAAATAATTTTGAGGTTCAAGGAAGGAAATTATATAAGGAAACTTTGTCTGGTGGCATTGACCTATGGTTTAAAGGAGAAAATTGGCGAAATTTTAATGAAGAAAGTGTTGTGTTGTGGCTGGTTGTAAAGGAAAACAAAAGTGTGGAAGGTGTGGAGGGGAGCATGAGTATGGGAAATCTGAGGACGGGGCAGAGATTAAATGTGCTAATTGTGGAGGTGCACATAGTGTGGCCTATGGTGGGTGTGAAGTGAGGAAGAAGGCAGTAGAAGTACAACAGATGAGAGCTAACAAGGACATATCCTATGCAGAAGCAGTAAAGTTGGTTCAGAGGGAGTGGAGAAGAAAGTAAAAGAAATGGAAAAGGAACATTCTAACAAAAAGTCAGATAGAAGATGGAGATATGTTACTAGTAAAAAAGGAGGATTTTGTTTATGTCATGGCTGAAGTAATTAACTGTATGTTCCAAGCAAAAGGGAGATCTGAGAAGACTGAAATAATTTAAGTGCAGCATGATATTTAAATATTCAAGGGATGACTTGTTAGGCGAGGTGTTTTGTATAGAAAAAGGGAAAGAGCTGGAGTATGTAGTTGTTGAAGTGTGATTAGGGGATTGTAGGTTGGTTATTGTGAATTTCTATAATCCATGTCAGGAGGAAATGAAGGGACTAGATAGTAGAAGAATCATTTGGTGCTGTGATTTTAATGCTCATAGTACTCTTTGGTGAGGGGAAAAGACGGATAGGAATGGTTTGATAGTGGAGGATTTGATGGATGCCTTGGGACTTGTGTGTTTAAATGATATGAGTTTTACAAAAGGGTTAACTGCAGTACAGGCAGTGAGTTATGTTTAGACTTGACATTAGTGATATAGATTAAAGATATAAAGAAAGCAGATATGTTAGCTAAAGCATTGGTTGAGGTTCATAGTTCTACAAATATGTCAGAAGAGGGGAAAAGGGGAAGACAAAAAACAAGTGAAGAAAATAAAGAATTGCTGGAAAGAGATGATGCTATTAACTCTCCTTTCACATTAGAGGAATTAAAACGGTCCATCTGTAAATCAGAAATAACTGATCTGATTTGGATCAAATCTGAGATCAAATCTGCTGTACCATGTTGGAACATATGTCAGATGTAGTGTTAGAGGTCATTTTACATTTATATAACAAGGTTTGGCAGGAAGGGAAATTACCAGGATGTTGGAAACAAGCAGTTATAGTACCTATCAGAAAAACAGGGAAAGGTCCCACCAATCCATGGAAAGAGGGATTATTGATTAAAATGAAAAGATTAGGAATATCAGGAAAAATGGTCAGATGGGTGAAGGAATTTTATATGGACCCTCAATCAAGGTGAGAGTGGGAAAAACCTTGTCAGCAAGCTTTTTGGTGGATAATGGAACGCAGCAAGGAAGTGTTATAAGTCCTTTGTTTTCAATAATGATTGATGTGTATAATTATATTGGGCAAGGTATAGGGAAATCTCTGTTTGCAGATGATGGGGCACTGTGGAAAAGAGGTAGGAATGTTGAATATGTTGTGAAACCGATGCAAGAAAACAATTAAAAGAGTGGAGCAGTGGTCCTGGGAATGGGGATTTAAATTTTCCGTTGAAAAAACAAAAGCTTTTCTTTACAGAAAATTGGAGCAGAGGTCCAACTGTATTTATATGACAAGAAGCTGGAAAGGATAAATTTTTTAGGTGTGTGGTTTGATGCTAAGCTCACATGGAATGTACATATTGATAGTATTGTAAATGAGTGTAAAAAGGTTTTGAATGTGATGAGATGTTTAGTGGGAACAGAGTAGGGAGCCGATAGGTCTGCTTTGAAAAAAAAAAAAAAAAAAAAAATATATATATATATATATATATATATATATATATATATACACTCACCTAAAGGATTATTAGGAACACCATACTAATACTGTGTTTGACCCCCTTTCGCCTTCAGAACTGCCTTAATTCTACGTGGCATTGATTCAATAAGGTGCTGAAAGCATTCTTTAGAAATGTTGGCCCATATTGATAGGATAGCATCTTGCAGTTGATGGAGATTTGTGGGATGCACATCCAGGGCACGAAGCTCCCGTTCCACCACATCCCAAAGATGCTTTATTGGGTTGAGATCTGGTGACTGTGGGGGCCATTTTAGTACAGTGAACTCATTGTCATGTTCAAGAAACCAATTTGAAATGATTTGAGCTTTGTGACATGGTGCATTATCCTGCTGGAAGTAGCCATCAGAGGATGGGTACATGGTGGTCATAAAGGGATGGACATGGTCAGAAACAATGCTCAGGTAGGCCGTGGCATTTAAACGATGCCCAATTGGCACTAAGGGGCCTGAAGTGTGCCAAGAAAACATCCCCCACAACATTACACCACCACCAGCCTGCACAGTGGTAACAAGGCATGATGGATCCATGTTCTCATTCTGTTTACGCCAAATTCTGACTCTACCATCTGAATGTATCAACAGAAATCGAGACATTTTTCCAGTCTTCAACTGTCCAATTTTGGTGAGCTTGTGCAAATTGTAGCCTCTTTTTCCTATTTGTAGTGGAGATGAGTGGTACCCGGTGGGGTCTTCTGCTGTTGTAGCCCATCCGCCTCAAGGTTGTGCGTGTTGTGGCTTCACAAATGCTTTGCTGCATACCTCGGTTGTAACGAGTGGTTATTTCAGTCAAAGTTGCTCTTTGCTTGAATCAGTCGGCCCATTCTCCTCTGACCTCTAGCATCAATTTTCGCCCACAGGACTGCCGCATACTGGATGTTTTTCCCTTTTCACACCATTCTTTGTAAACTCTAGAAATGGTTGTGCGTGAAAATCCCAGTAACTGAGCAGATTGTGAAATACTCAGACCGGCCCGTCTGGCACCAACAACCATGCCACGCTCAAAATTGCTTAAATCACCTTTCTTTCCCATTCTGACATTCAGTTTGGAGTTCAGGAGATTGTCTTGACCAGGACCACACCCCTAAATGCACTGAAGCAACTGCCATGTGATTGGTTGATTAGATAATTGCATTAATGAGAAATTGAACAGGTGTTCCTAATAATCCTTTAGGTGAGTGTATATATATATATATATATATATATATATATATATATATATATTTATTATTATTATTATTATTATTTTATTTTTTTTTAATAAGGTTTAATAAGATCTGTTCTGGATTATGGATGTGTGGTGTATGGGTCAGCATCTAAAGCCTTGTTGAAAAAATTGGACCAGAACAAGCATTAAGGATATGTAGTGGGGCTTTTAAACAACATCTGTGGCAGCATTACTAGTAGAAATGGGGGAAATGCCATTGGAGTTAAGGAGACATACAACATATTGGGTTAATTTACAAGGACATAATAACCATCCTGCAATAAGTGCTATTGAGCCATGCTGGGAACATGGAAAAAAGGCAAACAAAGAGCTTTGGTTGGGAAGTTAGAAAGAAGGCAAGTGAAATGGGTATACTGGATAGGAGTTACTCTCCAGCTGTAGTTCTGCCAGCTATACCACCTTGGCTATTGCCACAGCCAGATATAGATCTTAGCCTCCTTGAATTGATAAGAGATGTAAATGAGGGAAAATATAAGATCTTTAACTCATACATGAGAAGAAATTACTATGGGTATTTACAAATGTATACAGAAGGTTCTAAAGACCCTAAGACAGGTAGAACAGCAGCAGCAGTAGTAATCCCTGATTTTAATGTTGAATGTGGAAAGAGACTTACTGATGATATATCTGTCTTTGCATGTGAAATGATGGCCATTTTTATTGTCTTGCAATGGGTAGAGGAGGTAAAGCCAGAGAGAGTGGTAATTGCATCAGATTCATGTGCAGTATTAACAAATGTAAAATTTTGCAACTCCAGGAGTAGAGAGGATTTATTGTATGAAATACTAGAATCATCATTCAGAATTCAACAAATGCACTTGTCTTTTGTTTGGGTCCCTGCACATTTTGGAGTTGATGGGAATGAAAAGGCAAAATGGGCTTTGAAGAGTGGGAATAAGCACATAAATGTAAATATTACTAAGTCAGAAGCTAAAGTGGTGATTAAAGGACAAATAAAAATGTGGCAGAATCAATGGAACAAAGAAAGTAAAGGAAGATATCTGTACAAAAACAACCCATTAGTTGGGAGTACAGGGTCTGGAAATCGAAATAGAAAAGAGGAGAAGGTTATTACAAGATTAAGGAATGAAAAGTGTGAATATTGTGGAGAGCACGAAACAGTGGATCACGTTTTATTACATTGCCATATTACATATGATTCAGAGAGAGAAGTTTTAAAGAATGCACTAAGAGAAAATGGAGAGGAAAATATCAGTAATATTCTTAAAACATCTGCAGGTGACAAGGGTTGGAAACTTCTTATAGAGTATTTTGGATCAACAAGGTTAATGAATAGAATTGGAGAATTTTAATGTATTTATTAATTATTTGTAATTATTTAGGTTTTATTTTATTTGTGTGTTGTTGTTTTTTATCTCATTGTAATTTGTGTTCTCTTTGTCCTTATAATTTGGGTGTTTATATAGATAATTAGTCTACACTCCTGATCAGTGGGTGGCGGTAATGCACCCGAAAGTTGTTTGCCAGCCGCCATTAAAAGCAATAGAAGAAGTCCTGTGCTGCATCGTCGTCGTTTGTAACCCGTTGTATGTGCTTCATGTTTCCCTGCTCCCTGTGTCTAGTTCAAGTCCAAGTCTTGTTTCCACCCTCGGGGTTGTTTTTGTTTATCTTATTAAGAAAAAGCCACGTCCTCGTCTCAACCCTGACAAACATTTGTAAAAGTTTCTCTCCTTTTTTTTTTTTGTGGCCAAACAATATTTCGATACTAATGAATTAATGAATATATAAATATTGACAGTCGAATGAATCAGTGAAATAGCTTATTATTCTCATATAATCCTCATTCTCTTCTTTCATGTTGCATGTCCACTTCTTGTGCAATCACAATATTTTTCTATACATTTAAGATTATAATTTGATAATTATAAAGCATAATTATTTCCTTTACTGTTTTCAGTATGTTTAAAAACATTCGTCGCCTCTAACGTGCCATTTCTATGGACGAAACTCACGTCAACAGATAGATGTATGTTTCTTTATCCAGTAGATGGCGGTAAAACATTGTTTTATATTGAAAATTCTCATGCCAGAGAACCACCAGGGGTGTCCAACCCTTCTGCAGAGTTTAGCTCCAACCCCAATTAAACACAACTGAACCAGCTTAATCAAGGGCTACTCAATGCATAATCTTATATATAATCAAAGGCCTACTTATCTTAGTGCACAGAATCTCGCTGGAATTTGTAGACCTGTCATCTGTGATCTTTTTGCTTACTCTTTTATGAGTAGGCTACTGTGAACATTCGGGCATAGGCCTACTTCTCTTGTCACATTTTGTTTTTCACCTACTATACAGTAGGGAAGTATGCGATTTTGGATGCAGCCAAAGTCTTACTAAGCATACTAAAAATTTCCATGCAGGAGTGTTGAGGCTATTTGAAGCTAAACTCTACAAGACAGAGTTTGGACACCTGCTGTAGACAGTTAAAAAAGCAACACTAGGAAAAGAGCGACTATATTAATAAAGATGAATTTTTCACAAAGCATGATATAAAGTTATGTTTTGTTTACATTTTCACAGAGATCTTTCTTCTTTAGGAAGTGTTGTAACATTTTTAACCCATATTTCTCTGCTACAAATGAGTGAAAATCGGCTAGCAGCTTATCCATAAAGTAAATGTAAATAATATTAAAGGCAAAGAGTGCTGTTGATACAAAAGTTATAGTGACTTCATCCTGTTGATAATTTCTAATTGGCCACACTGATGGCGTTATAATACTCAGTCCATGTTATGACTCTCTGTTCGCACGTAATCAGACTTAAAACTGTTTAATCAGAGCAAATATAACTTAATTATAGCTAGTTCCAAAATAAATATGCACTATTTAGTGTTGATGGGATAATTCACCCCAAAATGGAAAATTCTTTTATCATTTACTCACCTTCATGTACTTTCAAACCTGTATGACTTTAGTTTTTCTGTGTTTGAGGAATGTTGGAAACTTAAACATTTACTAATTTTACATTTTATTTTTTAGTGAACCATCCCTTGAATGCACATACAACTAACGCCATGTGTAGTATGGATTTTTATAAAATGACTAACATACATCACTGATGGCGAACCCCTAGACTCAGTGGAATAGTCACATTTGAATTGCCAAAGCATCAATCTTTTTTAATACTTTAAAATATTTCTACATTGCACTCTGTTTAGTGGGAAATTGACATGAAGACATACAAATAAAGCAAAGTCAAAGCATGCAGTAAATAGAGAAGCACCAGAAGCCATCTCACTCTGTTAATCACCTATTGTGCCAAATAAAGACTGAAGATGTTATTTAACCATATCATGCATTCATTATCGTGCATTCTGTTTGTGTGTGAAAAATCTGCAAATGAATAGAGACTTCAGATAATTATTTAGCAAACAAAATGCATCTTGCATGGTGGATCTGCAGTTCTTGATCAACAAAATGCAGACATTGATCCCGGAGGTGGCTCAGCCCCGCATGAAGGTCTCATGCTCTTCTGGATTCCAAGGCTGTCTGTTCCAGTCATAATCATCTATGAACAAACAACTTAGAGATGCTGGGATGACCTGATAACACTCTGAAAAGCGCAAAAAATACACCACCGTACTAAATTAGCTATGTTTACAACGCCTTCGCAAACACAAGACTGTGTGTTTAGTTGGCTTGTTCGCAAAAGTTAGTTTTATACACGAGTCCTGTCTATATTCACATTGCAAATCTGGTGATTTCTGCTTTACAATGTGACAAAATGTGATTGTGACTAGTAATGAGTGCTACTTTTAAATTCACACATTGTATTGGATGGTGAGATTATCAGAGCCTCAGAGCCAAATATCAAATAAGCTTAGTCAAGACTGTAAAAGTTTTATTTTATTTTACAATCCTGAATGATATCTCAGAATTAAATTTAAGGTTATTCAAGATTCTAAAAATATGTATTTATTTACTTAACAATTACATTTTTAGATATTTATTTATATAAATAGTATCATATATACGATACTCTACCATAACTCCCATCTCTAAAATAAGAACTAAGGCCTTTGTGAGGGAATTTGGGAAACGTTCTTCAATTAGATTATCAATTGAACTAACATTTGTGTTTCAGTGTTTGTCTGTAACCTCCACGCTGCTGAACAGTGAATGACCCCAAATTGAGACAAATTTTGCAGATTAATTTGATTGGATTCATCGTTGATGAGTGAGTTGGCATGCATTAAACAGGGCAGACTAATGGGTAAAAATGAGGATTAAATCAATGTTTAGGCTTTCCAGACATATTGATTTAGTTTAACAATTGCTTTTTTTCTTTTATCGTTGTTAATGTTATGTGACTGAGTTCTACATGTTTAATAATAAACATTGATTAATCTGTGAAATGAATAGATTAAACAACTTTTTGAAAGCAACTTGAAGCTGAGGAATATAGGTTGCTTGTTTCAGTCAAAGGTTTCAAAGAGTTTCAAACAGGAACTGACAAGTCATTTGATAAAAGTTTGACACTAGAATATCATACATTCTTTTAATGCCCTTGTTTTCTTTTTTCCATAATTCTTCCATTTTTAAAAGAGCAAATACACACGCAAGGGGCAAAAGTCACAGTTAAGGAGAGCCACAAGGGGCATCAAATGATTCTCTGCATGCCCCAGTCTTTCAGATTGATTTAGTGAAACCAATTGGGGCAGCATGTAAAATTGGGGATGTTACTTTCATCTACATGAAACAGACCTCTTTCTTCTCTGACATTTTCTGGGAAGGTCCAGACAAACTGATTATGGCAAAAAACAACCAGTCTATCACATGCTGATAAACCTTGAGACATGTCTTGTTAGAGGAGGTATAACCTCCATGCTAATGCTACTGATTCCCCTCACCGTACCGCTAAACACAGAAGAGATTCAGATGATATTGTACCATAACATTTTTTCTCAGTATTTAATTAAGCCAATTTTGGCCAATATGTGGCACTCATTTGTGTTTATGGTCCTATCTGTTAAATTACTCAAAAATGCATTAGAAATGCAGTTCTCCCATACAATTAAACTTGAATAACGATGATCATGTATTTAATTTCTGATTTAGAATTGAATATAATTTTGCATATCAAGGTCAATAAATCTCTTAACATAAAAGATAATTTTACATTTGAATGAAAATCAAGGTTAGTCCAGGTGGCAAAATGTCATGTGGTGCAGGGTTATCATTAACTAAAACCATTAAACGTTTTTTTGTGACTTGAAAAAAAAAAGGCCTAAATGGTAAGTAAAATATAATAAATATAAGCTATTACAGTTAGTGTACAGCTATAGTTGCCAAGGCAATATTTCACATTTTTGTTTAGTTTAAGTACTTAAATAACTACAACATACATTATATCAATAAAATATTATTTTATAAATATAAACAAAAACTATTATGGCATATAAATGATACTAAAATAAGACTAGTGTGGTGTGACCCTAAAGCGAAAATGTGTAGCTACATTAAAATGTATTGTTTCTTGATTGATCTTGATTGTATTGTTTGATTGATTACTTGACTTAAAACGGTATAAAAAGTTATTTTTTTTATACCATATTCATTTTTTCCTTTTTATTGTTGATCATGTGTCACTGATGTGTCATTGACCCATAAACTTCTGGGGTATTATTGTGGATTATCTTTATGTGATTTTTCCTTTTCCTTACTTCTCCATGGACACTCATAGTCATTGACCCAAATGTGCCTGTAACTTTTCCTAATTTACAATATCTTGCAGGAGTTCATCCAAAATGTGTCAAATGCACTGGTCTAAATCTTATTTCCTAGATTGTTCCTCTAGGGTCTTTAGACCTCTGTCTACTACATGAAATTATTTATCAGGTTATGAGTGACACAAAGTGATTCCAAATCAGCTACTTAGAAATCCCTGCCCATGACCCCTGGTTTGTATGTAGTAAGGAGTTAATAGTCTCAGTGTATTGAGGTTTAAGAGAGAAAGAAACACCCCATGCAGCATGACCTTCCTGGTCACGACCTATTCACGCTCACACATGCCCCCCCCTCCATCAGACTTCACAGCACTCACCAGCACATGAAAGAGTCCGACAAAGGGGAGGTATCATGGCAGAAGACGAGACACAAAGGTTCCTAGTGCAGTGGTTTGGTGCTCCATGACAAGATCACATGCTTGGCATATGGAGGCATCCTGAAAGCCTTCATGGTGCATTTTATGTCTGAATAAAATGGAAGGAGAGAGAATAATAAAAAAAAATTAAATTACATACTTTTTTTGTAAGAAGAGAGTTTTGGACCTGTAAGAGAATATCAGCACATACATTATTATAGTATTCAAATACAGTGGAACGGTTGAATTTTTAAGTAATATTTTGAATTAAATGTGTGGTCGTTTGAAAATAGTGGCACTCTTCATTGTGTACCTCAATTTAACAGTAATTTGCATTATTTTATCAACCGACCTACTGACATATGCTTATGATGGAGTATTATTTCTTTGTTTTTTTTTAGGGCCCAAGCCCTGAAAGGGCGAAATATATACATTGTTCTCATCGAGCCGGACAACTTTCTAATTTACAGTCATTAGCTCCGACCAACAGGAAGTCAGATATTTTGATTTGAATGTGGATTTTTGGAAAAATCAGGCTCTGAATTTTAACTACTCAAGTGGTTTATTGATTCACACCAAACTTTTTCAACATGATGACAAAATATTAAAGATGCTAAATTGCGAACCGATATTGGATATCTCAAACTGTGTTGCCATGGCGACCGATTAAACTAATGTCATCCAAACTTTTTTTTACATTTACCTGGTTTAAATGCTTATTGCCCATCATGCTCATGCACTTGCCCTGAAGCCACCAGGGCTTGGGCCTGTCATCGCTGCTTGCAGCTATAATTTTGTTTTATTTTAACCTTTTGATTTATCTGTTTTTGCCTAAAAATATGTTTTATGACTTGCACTACTGTTCAAAAGTTTGGAGTCTGTAAGACATTTTATAATGTTTTTATTATCATTATGCTCACCAAGACTGCATTTATTTGATCAAAAGTACAGTAATATTGCATACAGTAATATACATTATACAGCAATATTGTGAAATATTACAATTTAAAATAACTGATTTCTATTTGAATATTTAAATGTAATTTATTCCTGTGATGCAAAGCTGCATTTTCAGCATCATTACTTCAGTGTCATGATCCTTCAGAAATCATGCCGATTTGGTGCTCAAGAAACATTTTTTATTATCATCGTCAATGTTGAAAACAGTGCTGCTTAATATTTTTGTGATCAAATCATTATCATTATCCTTATCCTTTGTCCCCATGATTCTTTGAATAGAAAGTTCAATATACACACAGTATGTGACCCTGGACCCCAAAACCAGTCATAAGGGTACATTTTTTGGATAGGACAATATTTGGTCGAGATACAACTATTTAAAAATCTAGAATCTAAGGATGCAAAAAAAATCGAAATATTGAGAAAATCACCTCTAAAGTTGTCCAAATGAAGTAAAGGAGCAATGCATATTACTACTAATAATAAATGTTTGATACATTTACGGTAGGAAATTTACAATGCAATGTATTATTGGCTATTGCCACAAATATACCCGTGCGACTTATGACTGGTTTTGTGGTCCAGGGTCATATATATATATATATATATATATATATATATATATATTATATAAAGGTTTTATATAAAAGTTTATTATACCTCTAAAGGCTGGATTCGTTATTTGTGATAGCTGAGTAAAATAAAAAGGGCCTGAAAAGCTGCACCAGACCTCATCTGTTTTGCTAGTTATTTTGAAGTATCTCTACATTCATCTACGCTATTGTGCTGTGGAAATGGCTAGGAATGCCTGAGAAAGACAGGACTACCTCACAGACATTCCTTGCCTCGCTTTCAGTGATGTATGGGGACAAAATGTCATTACCAAGCCAGTGATTTAACACTCTTAAATGCTTCCAGCTGCAATGTTATTCTGCCCCAATGCTAAAAGTGTCATATGGAACTCAACCTTTAGTATGCTGGGCTTTGTGTGATATGGTGCACCTGCTCGCTTTCCCTCTTCCTCTCTCTCCTGGCTTGCTCTCCTTCTCTTGCATTCATGCTTCAGATATGCACTTTCACTTCCTTTGCTCTTCTTCTCACTGTCCATAGGGCAACACAACAAGACTTGTGAGATATATTATGATTTAAAACCTTTTACTACAGAATTAATGACTAACTATGATTACAGAACCACAGTATATCAGTAAATCAGCACTTTGTATGACTCTGTATGCTGAACATTCATGGGACATAAAGTGAAGTGAAATCCTGGTGAAAAACTGAGGAAATCCTGAGGAATTACATTTTTGGTTCTTTATCGCCATCTTGTGGCATATAGGTTAGTAGAAATCCTATAATTTATGTCATTCGTAGATGACGAAGACGTAATATGCAGCATGGTTTTCACATTAGACCAACAATGGCCACGTGTGAATATACATATATTTGCATGTCGTGTATCTCCTTCTATAATTCTGGAGAAAGAAGTCAAAGAAGGGTCTCCAGGACATATGCCTAGTTTTTAGCAAGTGGTGTGTTTCTTATACGGTGTTTATTGTAGACCATAGGCTATTTAAATGATATTTAATGCAGGCACCTGCAACCTAACTGAATGTTATACTTTTTCAATCTATTTTGTAGGTTTGTATTCCATTCATACAGTACACGTTGTTCACTAATTGATTACTGAGTTGGTAACCAAAATGTATTTTTTTTAAATACTGAATGACAAAACATGTTGACATGGACCAGGCCATATGAGCGATGTAAAAAAATAAATAAGGGACACATTAAATCAAGTGTCTTTGAAATGTGATGATGATCCCCAGACAATAGATATGTCTTCTATACTCACAATTAAAGTAGATGTTGTTACACCTTAATCTCCTCACTCTTTATAGACTGATATGGGGAAGTCTTTGCCCAAATGACTCGTGGCAACAGCAGTTCTGTCTTGCTTCACTCCGATGTCTGTTTAAGAGACCACAAAGGCATTCAAGCTACTGGTCCCTTGGGATGTGACATGCTTAGTCATGTGGAAGTAGCCTATATATTAACCAGCAATGCACACAAATTAAAAATGCCATTATTAACATCAAAGCGAAGTTTTCAAGTCATTTCTGCATGTATGTTCTTAAAGTTGAATTCCAATGTCCCTGCACACAAAGGGACGCCTAAACAATCACTGATCATTTGGCAGTGGTATGGTAAACGTTATAACTCAATGCGATTCTCCCTTAACAAAAAGGTTGATTTTGAACAGTCAATGCATGTTCATAGTCATGGATGAATTTATGATAATGAATCATCTGATTCAAGGAAGAATTATTTCAGGAGACACTTTATAGCTAACATTTAAAGATACCTTTAACATTAGGTTTATACAATTATATAAAATGTAATGGAATAGTATACCTATTTGAATGTAAATGAATTGCTGATGTTAAGCATCATTATTGAAAATTATTATTAGGCGTATTCGCCTTCATGAGCCGCACATGCTTTAAAATGCAATTGCTCTGTTTTCTTTTTCATCGTTTAAACGGAAGACTGAACATGATAATTGTGGCATTTAAATGTTTACGATAAAACAAAACAATTCTTGTCCACAATACGAATTCTTGGCTTGTCTTATTTTTTTGTAAAGTGTAATTTTCGTTTAGTGCTGTTGTGTTCAGTTTTGTGTTAAGTTTTTCCTTGGGTTTTCCATCAGTCTAATGTAAGTTATTTTATTTCTTTACTAATGTAAACTGATTAAAAACGACAGCTACTAACAATCATTGCAGTGCTTAGGCAATTCCCGGTTTGAACGTTCAAGTCCTACCGGGAACATTATTAGCTTATCTGTACTTTAATTAAAGGTTCTATGTTACTGTAAAACAGAACAAATCAATTAGCACAGACACCAGATTTATTGTATTCGACGGACTAGGTAAACTAACCCATGAGCCTGTTATAATGTTAGCATATTTGAGTTGCAATTGTTATGTGGAACGAAAGTCCAAGTGATTTGAGCGACTATGAATGAACAAAACACACTTATCTATAATTTTATATGCAGGGAAAAAAAGATTTAAGTATAATTATCTAAAGAAGTGATTCTTTATTAGCTTATGACTTTTAGGCCTTGTCAACAAATAGCAGGCGATCAATCAAATGTTTGCATTGTATTCTGCTCAAAAGCAATCTGATGGAGTGAATGAAAAGCTAGGCACTCCGCGTGTTCGTGCGTGTTTGTCTTACCCTGTGCTTTTTGTGATTGGTCGAAAAAAAACTTGCTTGTTCCCCTCCATGCCCACATGAATAAAAGAAGACTGCAAGAGCCTATCGGCGCGCGCGACACCCCTCCTACACCGCGCGCTAAAGTTATCCACTTCAACTACTCCCAACCCCTAAGCAGACTTTGTCATCCAAAACTATCAGACCTTTTAAGAAAACACTGCAAAGAATTAAGTAACCTTTGTTCACTCGAGAGCGTTTGGAGTACCCCCTCCCTGGCGCGCGCTGCATCTTGTTCTTGCGGTAGTTATTTTGCTCATGACCCCCTCCACACGAAACGACAGTGTTTATCTTTGTTTGATTTTTTTGGAGGTTTCACATTCCCGCGATAGTCTGGCTGGATATCAATTTTTTTTTTATTATTTTCCCCTTTTTGAAAAGAGGACTTCAGTGCATTTTTAGTCATTAAGGAAACATTCATCAACAAGTCTGGACTTGCTTTCGCAGTTTAATCATCAGCCTCACTGTGCCTCGTCATTTATTAAAAGTAGAATGTCATCTTTACCGGGAACAGTACCGCGAATGATGCGACCGGCTCCAGGACAGAACTATCCCCGCACTGGATTCCCCTTGGAAGGTTGGTTGGACAGGTGTAGGGTACTTTGTTTTGTTGTAAACAAAATCAGACCTGCAAGATACAGGTTTAATCTAGCCAAAATGGTTTTTTAAAGACTTTAAAGTGTCTATTTTCACTTGCGAGTATACCAAATTATCGAATTAGACTATACGCAAATGTCCGATGTCGCTTCTGAAAGTTTTTTTAAGTTATTTTTTGTGGCTTTATTACACTGATGTATTTAGTGCATCAGAATAAAAATGATTTTTTTTCCAGGGCCATTTTCTTGCTGGCAAAGATCGTCTTAATGTGGTTCAAATGAAACTTCCAAATACTAAGCCTACCCGTCACTGTAGGATTTGTTGACTTGATCTATTGGCGCAAGTGAATCCAGAATGCACAAAGGATTATACATAATAATTGAACAACATGCGAATGAAGCAGGACGCATGCAGGACGCATCCAGGCCGAATGGACCACTCAAGAGCAATCTGTTAAATTACATTAAATGCAAAATTCTCTGGTAGATTTTCTTTCAGTAATTTACAGAAAATACAATTCAAAACAACTGGGAATTTGTCAAGAAATTCAAGTAGCAAGAGTTTTTTTTTGCCTCTTTTTTTAATTAGAAGAATTAAACAAAAACAAAGGTTTGTTATTGTGTTTTTTGTAAGATATTTAGGCTAAACTAAAAAGTGTGATTCCACTATAATTCGAAGTGCTTTTCATGTAGGCTATTTGATATATTTGCATAGCCTATAAAATATATTATTATTATTATTATTATTATTATTACCCTATTATTTGACTCGTTTTGTCTGGATTTAGTGATGGCTTGCCAAGGTTAGATTTAATTCCCATTTCTCTACTGCAGTTTCAACTCCTCTGGGTCAAGGTCGAGTGAATCAGCTTGGCGGAGTATTCATCAATGGCAGGCCTTTGCCAAATCATATCCGCCACAAAATTGTTGAAATGGCTCACCACGGCATCCGTCCCTGCGTGATCTCCCGACAACTGCGCGTTTCCCACGGTTGTGTGTCCAAGATCCTCTGCCGGTATCAAGAAACTGGCTCGATCCGTCCTGGAGCAATAGGAGGAAGTAAACCCAGAGTAGGTTTATTATTATTATTATTATTATTATTATTATTATTATTATTATTATTATTATTATGCAGGGTATTTTGTATCATTTTATTTGTCTAGCTTATTAATGATTTCTTTTTCAAATCCTACGTTTTGAGATAAGATGATAGCCTATTAAAAGTAAAAGGAAGAAAAGGTACACCGGGCACGTTAATGTAGCCTACAATTTGTACTAAAATTTGTTCTGCGTCTTTTTTCCCTCTTCACCCACACTTTCTATTTTCCCTTTCTCTTTGTATCTCCTCGTCTTTTCAATCGAAAAAAAGCAGGTGGCAACACCTGACGTGGAAAAACGAATCGAAGAATACAAGCGCGAAAATCCCGGCATGTTCAGTTGGGAGATTCGGGACAAACTGTTGAAGGACGGTGTGTGTGACAGAAGTACAGTTCCCTCAGGTGAGGCCTCATCTGGTAAGCAACCCCCTTTTTTTTTATCATGTCCTCCAGCTTAATTTCTATCACAATTATTTTATACATAATTGAACAAAATATAAAATAATGATAATTGATTAGATAACTAGTATTATTATTTGTATAATAATTATATTAATTATAAATTACAGGTGTAGCTAATGTTAGCATTATTATTATTATTTCCCTACTATAATTAGTATTTTTGTTTTTTTAAATTATCCCATCAGTAAGTTCTATCAGCCGGGTTCTGCGTGTGCGTTTCGGCAAAAAAGACGATGAGGACGATTGCGACAAAAAAGATGACAGTGGGGAGAAAAAAACCAAGCACAGCATTGACGGCATACTAGGAGACAAAGGTAACTCGTTTAAATTGTCTTCTGATTGTAGGCTATATGCAGAAAAAAACTGACTACTTGTTTAAATAAACTTTGCGCTTGAGTTTATTGAGCATCTGTTCAATCTGCACGGTGTGATTTTTGTGTCAGTGCTCAGCGTCTTTCCCAATCGCTTGAGATTTCTCTGCTTGTTCAACTGTCATTTAGTCATTTAATTTAGTGTGTATTTATACTGGCTCTGACGGATGGTATTTAGGCCTTGATCTATTTGTATAACAGACTCATTTGATTTGACGCTGAGGAAACGGTCCCTTGAAAACGGTAACTGACAGATGACCGATGTGGCAATCAATATCAATTACAGCCCATAAGTTCAACATTGCCCGCTGGTTCTCGCGATAATTCGGCACGCTTATTTCGCACGTTAACAGACCTTTCCATCTGGCAACGAGTAATGAGCATTTCCCCTAACTGCTGCAATAATTTGAATCAGTTTAGGTGGTTTCGATCATTTTATTTTTGTGCACGATTATGAAATAACACGTTTTATCTGACTAGTCGTGTCCGATGTTTTATCTCGGTAGAAAAAAAATGAACTCAAAAAGACGAGTCGTATTGTTTGCTTAAAATAATAGGCAACTACAAAACATTTTCGTTTTGTGACAGTCACTTTTTACACTTGAAGATGAACCTCAGTCCAAAGATCTCTGCTTCACTGAAGTTCTTTTGGAGTGAGGAATCTAAAGCAAAGCCTTCGAAAGAAGGAATCAACCCTTCCTTTCACATTCAAAAATCCGTAAAGGGGGGAAACTTTTAACAAAGGGCCAAGAGGAGAACTATGGAGAGATGAATTATTCAATACACCCTGCTGGTAGATAGTTTTGTAATATTATGGAATCGTCTGTTGGAATAGAATGAGATTTGGAGGGTGCAAAATGTTTTATTCTTGTTTGGAAATGCCCACTGCTCTTTTTGGAATCACTATTGTGTTTCTTAGCTGACGTTTAGAGAGGTGGTTTGTAGGTGGTGCTCGGTGTCCGTCATTACACTTATGTTATTTTAATATTAATATTAATTTAGCATTAATCGGTTATGGGAAATTCGTCGGTTTTTATTCGTATTCAATAAAAATGTTTTTAATACATGGAACAACAAATGGGATGTTTTCATTTTTTTTTTAAATAAGGGCTTTTCTCTAGAGAATGCGTACTATTCTGCACTATTTAAATGGCCTTCAACATGACTGGATTGAACAGGATTGAACTACAATGTGTATTGTATTAGAACCCATGTTTGTGTGTACGCGCGCAAACTCAACCCTCGCGCAACCTCTGTGGACTTTATTCAGAGGCCAGCAGGAGCCACAGCTATTGGATTACGGATATGCCAAGTGACAATCCGTGATTAGACATTTTTGCCATTGCCATAAACGATGTGCGTTGAGAATATGAATATGCCTATTTCAAACTTGCATGCATTTCTGCTAGGATTCATTAATAATTTGTGTAAATATCAGTAATGTTTATTTACATCCCACATTTGTCTTACATTTTGTGAAATGTCCTTTCACATTTAGCTTTATATACAGTGTCATGCAAGAGAGATGGAGCTAAAATGCACCAAAAAAAATTTTTTTTCTCCGGCTTGTTTCACTTGATCATCCAACTGGCATTTAATAATGTTAAGACTTATTAGAGTTCGTAATGAAAACGTGTCTTTTGAACAAGCGGCTGTGTTGGAGATGGGTGTAATAGCTCACAGGCATAGCAAGAAACTTATTTATCCCCAATCAGCTCTCACTCCCTGAGTTCCAAGCACAACGTTATTTTGAAAGGTTTTAAAGCAGATTAAATTGAGCCTTTTCTTTCTCTTCGCTTTCATCTTTAAACGGCCCTCACTGGCTAGCCTTCGGCACAATTTCTTGAGATTTTACATTTTTCTCACACTTGTTCGTATATTTGTTTTATTGTATTTTTTGGTCTATTTTAGTTGATTTGATGCACAAACACATGGAAAACGAATGAGACCCCAAGCAGACTATTTGTGCACAAATTGGGCAGTTTTGCATTACTATGGGTGTGAAATTATTGAACAAAGAGAGAAGAGCCCTGGCTTCATAACCAAGCCAAAACTCCACTCTTTGTCCATAATCATGCTGGTTTAAAACACAAGTCTGTCTATTTAACTTATGAAATTAGCTGTCCCCAAAGCGTATAGACCTACCTGTCATTTTGTATTTAACGAATTTTCACAGTTGTTGTGCTCCTATTTTTCATGTTCTGACATTCATGCCCCCCTTAACTCACAGTGTTTGTATCCGAGCACGATAGGCGGGCGCACATGCGGTGCTTTACTCGACCAATAAAATGTCATTTGACCCAGAGAAAAAGTTGTCGGCCAATTAATGGAGATTGACTGATTTCCCCAATTGGCGTTTAGGGACTAATCCCACAAGCACGAAATAGATTATTTAAACAATTCGGTGCATTTCTTACCAGATAAGTGTTAGATATAGTAAATTATTAAAAAGATGACCCTTTCAACACGACCCTATGGGGTGGCACTACCACCACAATGAATCAATTCGTTAAGTGATCACGTTTAACGTCAATCGTTTGGCTGGAGAAGCACATTTTCAAAAATACAATATTTATTGAAAAAAAATAATACTTGAATATTATATTTAATAAAGGCTTAATAAGCATTCGTCATTCGTTTCGAGAATGCTGCAAAAGGCTAATTGCATCGAGAGAATGAAAAGTGTAGCAAGCGGGTAGCTCCCAAATATTTGTAGAGAAACCAAAGTTAGCTATATACTGTATATTTGAGACTTTGAAATAAGCCTCGTTTGAATAAAGAAGACCATAGGATGAGTCGGGAGACCACTTCAAACAAATCCATCTGGAATGGGGAGAGAGAGAGAGATTTAGTGAAAGTATGGGAAAGTTATTTAGCTATTAATATTTTTTTCCTCAGGCATCGAGAGTCACTCCATCTGCACTTTCTCGCAGCTATTTGGCTGGGCTGAAATTGAGGAAGACCCAAATGTTGGGAAGAGATAACACAATCATCACAGCCGCGGTCCTGCGCTCTGCATCAATGTATTAAACTCGGATTAACCTCCCCTTTCCCCAACACATTTCATTGGAATTTTGAGGTGGGGGGCGTTTTGTAGTATAGTAATAATAATAATAATTATTATTATTTTTACAGTATTCAAATAAATATGTATTCACAGAATTATAATTTAATACAAAATAAGTTAGAATTAGTTAACGTCCAAGCATTTTGTGGGGCTTGGTAATTATAGCCTATTTTTTTCTCCACTGTAGTAAGCCTAATTAATCAAAGTAAAATGTAATGTTGTAACTTGGGCCCTGCTATGTTAAGCGTTTCCTGCTATTAGTTAAATTAGCTGTAATTAAAATGCACACAACTGTTGTTGGGCAGTAATGAAAGACAGTAGAATTCTGCCGATTAATAGAACAAGTCTGACGTTTGTATAACCAATCGCTTTTCAAGGTCATCGTCTAACGATGAGATCCTGTGAAATAGCCTATGCTAATCCAGAGACCATGACACCAGAGCGCCTGTTTAGTGTCAACGGCGTTGCCTCGTGAAACATTTGCAGTGTAACTGAATTACATGCTAGTTAACTTCAGACCTGCACTTTGCTGAGGAAATTATTTTCCAAACGTTCACCCAGGATGAAATTCATACAAAAACTAGGCCTGCACCAAATCCAGTCCCTTAATTCGTGGAACGAATCGAATGTCGAATCCAGTACTAGTACTGTTTTTCCTGCATCTTTTGACAGATTTTTAAAATCATGTCTTGCACCTCTCTCTTTGAATTCGTTTTGGGATAGTTTTGACAGATCTATCATTAATTATGTGGCTTGTTATTAATACATACATAGTCGTAAATATTCGACTCAAAGTGTCTGAATAGCGTCATCACAGCCCGTCTTTACGAATAGTATTTGACGTTAGTCATTTAGAAAATGTTAAGATTGCGTAAGTCCTCTTGAACAGAATATTAATATGCAATTATTTTCAACAGCTTTGCCGACCTGTTAACCTGGGGCGGATCATATAGATGCAGTGAAGAGGATTTTGTGTGTTTTAGATGTTTAAGGGAGAGAGGAGAAGAAAAAATAGAAAGTAGGTGCAGAGAAGTAGAGGCGTCTGGAGGAAATTGAGAGGCTTATAGTCTTTGATCCTTGGGTGCTTTTTCTTATCGGAAACATTTGTGGTGACACCACGACAATGGGAGTTCATCATATTACAGACTGCCAGTGCTGCTTTCAAGACGGCCTGTCTATTCATTAAAATATTTCTTGTCATGTGGGTCAAGGACTATCTCAGTGCACATATTACTGTGCGAATGGCTTTTAGATATCAGCAGGTTTTTTTTTTCATTCATTCATTCTATTTATTTATTTAGTTGGTTGGTTGGTCCTGACATGCAACATGTGGGATGTTTTGGGCAATCATACAATTAGATGTCAGAGATTTGCACTGTGCTGTAGACTGGGGGGCATCCTGTTAGACCAGAAGAACAAAACGAACAAACGACTAGGGAAAACTCCTGCTGACACTAATAAAAGTATTGGCCTCCGGGCTTCCTATGTAATGTCACAAAAGTGTTTTTTGATGCCCTGGACTCGCCTTCGCTTTAGTGCTGTATATGTGCCCTGTATAATTTGAAGAGCACAGAGTTCTTGGTGGCTCCATATAAAAACTTAGATGTTAAAAACAGAGATGTTTTTATTCATTAGTCTAAAAGACATTAAAATACCATTTCGAATATCAGCAACGCGGATTGGTTGCGAACGATGTAATTCAATTAAAATAAATTAAGCAACGTGAATGTAGCATAATATAATATTTTATTGCAGGATAGCCTATAGCTAGGATACAAAATAGCGAATAAAAATAACACGACTAAATTCTACCAGCGCATTGTAAAATAAACGCATTTCATCCAACAATAGCCTATATGATATACGGAATATGGCAACAGCAACAAAAAAGAGAGAAGCAATTAATATATGTAGCCTATGCTTTAATTGCCCCTTATGGGTGTTCAATTTAAGGAAACAAGCAAAGACTAGCAAACGTTCAACATAGCCTACGACTCGACTTGTTGATTTTGATCTTATTGTTCGTATCGCTTTCAAACCAGCTTTAATGGCCTCTTTGGGAATACAAATATACGAAAAGAGGAGTTACCAAAGTGGAAGAGGGGGGTTTGAATCGGGGGAATTGCTGCCCACTCCTTTACCATGGAGTGTTCAGTAGCCATTCCTTAATCCTTCTTTCATTTTTGCCGACAAATGCCAAGAATCCTGTCTGGAGACCCAATGGGAGACTGATCATCTAACAAAAGGGAATCCTTCCACAAAGAAGGAGTGCCAAACGTGGTTCAGGGCACTCATAAACAGACCAAAAGAAAAGTAACCTTTTGCCAATAGATCTTATAACGTTTTGAGCACAAATGTCGAAATGTATAGGTCCACATGTGTGTTTGTGCAAATGATAATTTGCTCCAGCAGTTTTTATCCACTGCAGGTGTCCGTGTACAAATAGGCTACGCTAAATAAACACTTATTAATGTAGGGTCACTGAATAGACAAAAATAACGGGATGGGCTCTGTTTGAAAATGGAAGTTGAAATAGCCCATTGGCCATAATGTGTGTTTATTTATTTTTAATAAAAAAAGTAAGACAAAAAGTAGGCTCTATTTTATTTTACAGTGAATAAGATTGAAAGGTAGCTATTTAAAATAAATAAAATTAGCCTAACTATTTCAATGTTGTTGTTGTTGTTTTCCTGGCCTGAAGACTATTGTAGTAAACGTTTTTACTTGACCTATAAGACAAAAAGTTCTAAATAAAGTAGCTTACTTGAATTTAAGCTGCTCTGACTAAAATCCCATCAAGATTTGCATAATGGAGGCCATTAATTATCATTTAGATCATTAATTACTGTAGGAACAAATTTACCATGTGTTGTTAGAGAGTTTAAGCTATGTTTCAAGGTGCACCTTTATCAGTTTCATTTAAAAAGTCAAGTCCTCTATTATTCTGTGAATTAACTTTTGTTCCTGCTGCAGTTTGTTTTTTTGTTTGGCCAAAAATTACTCTGGTGTCTGACAGCCCTTTTTCTTTATTTAAAGATAGTCACTTCAAAAGGGAGAAAGAAAAGGGGAAAGCCAACCGTCTGTTATTTTGTGCTTTGGCCTCTCTACATTGGCTATTCAGGCAAGTTGATGAACTCCTCCAAAAGTTTATTAAGAGGAGCAAAACAATGGTGTCTAAAGCCTTTAGGCAGCCAAAAGAGACAGTTTATAAACTAGCTGCCATTGTTCCTCAAAAGCAGATGCATGAATACCTTTGAATGGGCTCCCTCAAACTGACACGATCAAGCTAGACAACAGCATGTTAAAAGGAACTGCCTTTCTTTCTGCTGCCCAGATTTGTATTTTTCCTGCATTAATGTACATCTGCGGTTGGAGGGGTCCAAGCTGGACGAGCTCAGTCCCAGTCAATACCCAAACCCACAGCCCTTTGGGCTGTTTGAAGTAAAGTCCTATGTTCTGCACGCCCTCAGTGGGCTGCAGGTGTCACAAGCCTGAGAGAAATATGGTAATCTAAGAGCAAAAGAAAAGAGTCACCCTCCTTTTGACGTTTTAAACAGAGCATTTTCCAAGTGAATGACTTGAAATTGCCTGTTTGTAGGGTTTGAATTTTGTCTAAATGCAGTCAATGGGATTTATAGGGCCTCCATGTAAAGGTTTAAAGTTTCAAAACAGGCTGTGTGTTTAATTTTTCAACTTTAATGCCATATCTGGTTAAATAGCACTGTTTGAATAAAATAGGAATCTACATTTTCCAAAATAATTTAAAACTACATTTTATTGCTTTATTTTCATATGCTTAAAGAGCATGAGACACCAAAAAATTATTTCTTTCTTTTTTTTTTTCTTTCTTTCTTTCTTTCTTTACTGGTTTAGATTATTGGCAGTGTCTAATGTTTGTCTTATTTTGAGTTTGTTGTGATGTGCTACTAAATATTTCAGCTGTAAGTTTACAGATCAGGTTGAGGCATTCAGGTGTTGAAAACACAGAAAGGGCCAGATTAAGGAAAGATTAAAAACATGAACTATATTATTTTTCACTGTAACTTCATCTTTGTTTTATACTAGCATTCATTCATACCATCTGCTTGTCTTCTCGGTCTCATTTTCAGGCAGCCTTGTTTACTTGTTCCTTTAAACAAACAACATATCATGTCTATAATGAGTTATTTATTGAGGACCCATAAAGAGGCTAGTGAAAGCTTAGGGAGCATGCATTGCTTTCTGTCTGGCACGAGAAGTATAATTGCATTCTCCTCCGGTCCACAATGACTCTATTTAGACATGAATAAAAGCAATTTAGTTTTGGCTGAATATGTACTTCGAGAATGGCTTTCACACTGCCAGATGAAGTCTTTTAGATGCAGAGCAATATGTACAAACAAGTGATTTCTAGGTTTTCCTCATTACTGCCCTAATTTTAGCTAGTTACATCGATGATAAACCTGTTGTTTTATAATTTAATAGCTGTCTGTATCCACAAGTTGATTAATCTCTCTGGGATGAAATAACTTATATCTACTGTGAAAATATAACACTATATGCACTATGAGAATATAAGGCTATTGATTTGATCATTGTTTTAGTCTTGAGCAATAATTTAGTCACTTGAGCTTGAATATGATTGTTAACAGCATGTTACTCAGTCTGGCACAAGATAAAAAATACATTGAAGGGTACATTTACATGACAACGATGTACTAAAAATGGCAAAGTTTTCCTTTGCGTTTTTTGCGCACAGACGGCAACGTTGTCAAAATGATCCTCGTTCACATGGATCTGCAAAAACGACAAAAAACGCTGTATTCTGCTGTATTCACTTTGTAAAGAAACTATGCGCCTATGACGTCGCCATTTCCACAAATTCATCTTTTTGTAGTTTACACAGAGACGATAACAATATTACTTTCAAAAACTTGCACTTTGAAACTGTTTTCAAAAGCTTAAATTTGAGGCCTCCAAAATGCTGTTGTTGTGTAACGACCAAAACGCATAAAAAGTTTTACATTTTTTTGTTGAAAACAGTGTTGTGTAAATGCCTCCTAAAAGGTCTTTAACCCTAAATGTCTCATGGTGGCAGTTAGATTTTCAATCTGAAGACCATGATTATTTCCATAATAGGTTCTGGTAACAGAAATACCCTTAGAAAACTGGCCAGTTTTGATGACTAAAGAAGCATGGCCCATTTTATAGGTAACAGTAATTAAGTGAGGAGGGCAATTGCGCTGCATCAGTCCAATGATTAGTGCCAAACAACATGGTCCAATGGCTTAAAAATCACCATCAGCCCACGCTACTTATGGCCATAAAATTTCTCATTTTATGCTCTTTAGCGGCTTCACCCCGAGATTCTTCATTAGCTTTATTTATATGTGTGTTTTGCACTCGCACAAAGACAATAAACATGTTCCTAGAGTGTTGCAAATCAGAAATTTGCTCAGATTTTTTCCACCAACTTAAATGGTGAATGTGCTGGGCAGTGTGAGAGCTGCAGAGGGGCCAGGCAGCTGTGAGGGAGTCTACCCCACTCCCCTCTCCCCACACAGGCTTCAAACAGGGCACTTGTCGTACATTTTTAACTAATGGGCTTATTTATGCAGCCATTGTCAGCTTTTCTTCAGGCTACTCTTTCCACATGGACTTTTCTTTCTCTCACCCTGCAGTATACAAAAGGAAGTACTGCTCACAGTTTTTTTTTTTGCATCCCTTGATATGAGATTTGTCATTTAAAAACAACTGTTCTGGATGCAGCGTTGAGCTATTGCGGCCCCCATTGAATTGTGTTTAGCTGGTTTGCACGTAAACACATCAGAGCAACTCATTTATGTTATAGGGTCTGTGTTTTGACAGACCGCTCAAAGAAAAGCTTACCTCTTCTTTAAGATGCACTATATGGATGCATTTCAAATCACTTTTTCTTCATCTCTGACTATTTATTTGTTTTTCTTTTGGAAATATGATTATGCCTTTTTATTATTATTTATTTTCACTTTCGGCATTTGTATTTAAGCCCTAGGCTGTCCACTTAAAGCTCACATTGATATATTAAGATTTATTTCCCATAAGCTAAGTCAGTGGTAAAATTGACATTCAGCATTTTTTTGTTTATGCAACTGTTTTATCTCAAGAAGAGACACACGCCACCGCTGTGGGAAAAGCGGATAAAGGCTTTGCATTTAATAAATGGTAGTTTGCTAAGACATAAAGCCATGATAACACAAACATCTTTGTGAGGATGGAATTAAGTTCAGCTGCAGTTTTACTCTAAGTATTTACAGGGAATGCCTCACATGGAGAAGCATAAAGTTTTCTGCAAATTTACTTTATTGCAGTAATGCAAGGAAACCTTTATCTGAGGCCAACCCCGCCCCACACGCACTTTTTTTAATAGGCCTGTAATGGCTTTTCACTTCAGCCATTCATTTGACACAAGACAATGGCTATTAACAATGGCATTTTGTGCTTCTATTTATCACTGTATTTGGAACATCTGGATAGTTTATTCAGAAACTGAAAATGTATTTATTCACTATTATGTCATTCCAAACCTGAATTACTTTCTTTTTTCTTCTGTGAAACAAAAACAACTGGGCCCAAAATGACATTGTACCCCATTGATTTTCAATGAATGTACAAAAAGGATATTTCTCAAAAAATATCTTCTTTTGTATTCCACAGAAGACATACACACTGTAAAAAAACACGTTTTCCCGAAGTTGTGAATAAAACAGATAATTGGAGCACGTTTTATGAGAAAATACTAATACAGTCTTTCCACTTCAATTTCAAGTTTAAATCACTGTGTCACTTGCCATTTCTTTGCAATTATTTGTGGAATTTACTAGCAATTTCTGGGTGAAATTTGTTTTTCAGTTTGAAACAACATGACGATGAGTAAATTCATTTTCTGCTTATAATGTATCATGTGGGGCAGTTAAAATCTTACATGGTGTACAGATTCTTGTTCCAACTGAAATGTGCTAAAGGATAAATTATGCTGATCTTTTTTTTTGTCCTCACACACACACACACACACACACATACATACGCACACACACATGCGCTCGCACACACACACACATTGTAGTTTAATAAACTATAGGCATGGAAGTTTAAATGGCTGATTTTGTCGCCTTTCTCACCTTTTAGATATTTGATTAAGTTCCACGGTGCTGATTGCTTTTGACCTCAATTAGCAAGATCTCAATCCCAGGAAATGAAAACTCAATATGAAAAAGAAAGAATGAGGCGGGAAGTAAACGGACACCTGCCTTTCAGTTTCTCTCAGCTAGAAACTAAATTAGAGCTCTCTCTGGCTTCCATTGACCAAGTTAAGTCAGCACTTCCCACCAAATCGACTGCGCTGCACATAAAGAATCCCAACTGCCTAAAGATATTTTAAGAACCATTTCAGAGTTGTTCTTAAACAGCAGTGCAGTGAAATTTAGCTAATACAGCAGAACAGATGTGACCTTCACATTCATGTTCTGTGTGGATCTGATAACTTTAGCAAAACATGATTTCTTTAACATGACTTCCAAAGTAGGTCTTATTATCCTAACATATTCCATCTTCCACATTCTTTATCCTATCTGTCAATAGTTATAGTTTCATTGTCAAAACATCTTTTCAGTCACCACATTCCAGAACATTCAAAACCCAAAAGACCCAAGCCATCCTTAGAGTGTCCCTCTCGCTGTCTCTCTGCACTGCCACCCCCTTTTCCCTGCCCTTAAATGGATTCATATTCAGGCAGCATTTTCCAGTGGTGCTTGGGCACAGAGAGTCAATATGTCAGCATTTATTGATGCCCTCAGAGCTGCACAGGGTTGTCAGGCCTCTTTCAGGCTTAAATGGCCCCCTAAGGTGCGTCTTCTATTGGGCCTGAAAGGCCACGGAGGCCCCAGAGTCTCTCTGTTGTTTAAGGTGAGCACACTCTCACACAGGCACGGTGGACAAAAAGCCACTGAGCCTTCATGCACATGACAAGACCTATAAAAGAGCATCACCCATCACCTCTCCTTCACATCTTCCCTCGCTTTCTCTCAAATGTTTTTGAATGCTACAAAAAGAAAGGAGGGCTAATTGTTTGTTGTGGGAGCCAAAATGACGCAGCTTTCCCTCCTTTATCCCATGGAAAGAAATTAATGAATGTGGAGCAGAAAGCAAATCTGAAATGAGCGCATTTTAGCACAAGACTATTGTGTTTTGGTTTTGTATGTAGCATTTGGTTTAATTCTAAAACAAATCTGAACGCATTATGGTTAACAGTGTTATATCTTTAATGTTGAATAATAAATGCTATTAAGTTTGAGCAGCATCGGTTTTTCGGCATTGTCATGTATTTGATTTGGTTCATCTTTGGAATAACGCAAATTGATTAGTAACATCACCATTACTTTTGCTCATACTTATGCTAAATTCCTAACCATAGGCATTAAACTTTGGCACATAGCTTGTGCTATACAAACATAAATGATTCATCAAATTGTGTGGCTTTTTGTATGATTATTGGACAATAAGGCAGTGAAAACAATCACTTTGACTGTCCTGAGGCATATATGTATGGCCCACGATATCATAGAAACTATGGGATAGCATCTTTTGACTGGGGCCAGTAAGTATACCACATAGCAACCAACTTGAATACACCAATTTTGGTGTTTCGGTAAAAAAATATTTTGAAGTATTCTTTTAGCCAAATTTTCTGTTTAAATTTGGGTGATTGGATAATTGTACTTATGCTGTTCAGGGTGTCATATTTAAAGATGATAAACCATTTACAGTTTTCAGCAATGAGCCGCCTCTCGATATTTCAGCTGAACAAATGTTATTGCTATTCAAGCATAATTTTTGGTCACTGTGTATTGCGTGTACACTGCTAACATGTTTACTTGTTTTGTGTATCCATGTTGTGTGCACAAAACGGACACTGATACAGTCCAAACGTGTCATTGATCACTGTTTCGATCAATGATTCTGGCTGAAACCCGAAATTATTTTTTGTTGTTGTTGCGATCAAATATTTTTGGTTACCAAAATTTAGGTGCATCACTAATATTTAGTTGAAAATGTAGTGTCCCCATTTATGTGTAAAATAATAGAATATATCTATACAGTATTTTATACATATGGCCTGAGAGTACAGATATGTTTTGTATGACAGCTTGAATGACACAGTATGTTATACCTGTAATAATTTTGAAATAAATGGGACAATCATTGGTGTGATTACCCAGTTGGACTCTCAAAGATAAGTACATATATTTCAGAAACAAGGAGGCCAGTTGTTGCTCCTCAGCAAATACCGGACCAACCTGAGTATAATATTGTTTTGAGAGCCAACTCTGATGAAGACAAATGTGTAAATGTGTGCTACCATGCTAAGCTTAGTGGAATGTGCAGCTGTGGACGAACACTTTACCCCAGGCCCTTTAGCTCTTTACACAGAGACTGTGGCAGGAAAGGTTAGGAGGGAAGAGAGAGAGTGAGAACGAGGGAATGAAAATAAAAGACAACAGAGAGGAGAAAGAGGTCTGAGTGTGGCCGTGATGATGAATATCCCATCTGCTCACAGGCTCATCGGTGATGGAAGTGGTCTGAAGGCTTATGTTGGGTGGTCATGACTTCTCTTTGGCCTTAGTCACTCCTCACCCGTAGCGGTTAATCACTGTCCGCCATGTAGCCTCTCTCAGTTTTACGCCCAGCTGTCAACAAAAAGCTCAGTCAGGTTGGCTGCATGAAGCAAAAGTGTTACTGCGACTCTTCTGGTTCAGTTTCACCAAAGGGCTTTTAATCAAATTCTTATTCAAGATATATTATTCTCCAATTCTCCTCTGATTAACTGCCTTTGATGTGTAAGTGCTACAAATCAGGTTGATCCCATGGGGCACGTTCACTCTTAATAACTGATGGGATGCAAAGAGACGATTTTAAGTTCGGAAAATAATAGGATTTGGGTACTTGTCAGAGCTTGTTTGAAAGAAAACATCGCTCATTTGCTGTCAGATTATCTTGTTAGGTTTTGAAAAATCATGCTGTGTTTTTGCATCCTTTTGCTTGAAACATTGAATTGAACAATACCATGAACCCTGGAGGACTACATGGATAAAGGAGTAATATTCACAGGGAATTTTTAATTAAGCCCACATTTTAAGATAAAAATGTTTTATCAGCATTCCTTCAACTTTTTAATAGATTTAAGAGTGTCGTCTTATTGTAATTAAATGTTGCTGTTCTTTTCTGATTAGCGGTTTGGCTAAAGAGCTCTTTTTATTTTTAAAACTCAGCTTTTGCTCTATTTACCTTTATTCAAAAGCTTTTTCTGCTGTCTGCTCCAGGCCATCTCAGACAAAATGTGACATATTCAGTTACATTTATGCCGCAGCACATTCAACAGATCTGGGTACTTGCCATGGTCTCATTCGTGTGATGGGACCCAGCATGTCAATTGTGGGATCTCGCAGAGACAAAGATGAGGTCCAGGTTTAGACGCGTATCTACTTCAGCGTCTGTTTCATTTCCATAATCTTGTCCTCATTATACTATGAGTAGGAGAGCGTTAGATGCTGACCTTTAACAGGAGAGTGCTGTCAAACTTATTCTGGTTTTATCTGTCTCTGCAGGGTTGGCTGAGGAGCAGCTTGTGGGTTTTCTGTTATGGCAGCTATATGACATCGTAATTGTTGTGACAAGGGCAGAATGAGATGTGGCAGAATACATACTCATCAGTCATGCAGGGACCACTGCATCAAGCTTGTAGTCTTTCAAATTGCATTTCTTAGATTTGTCCCCCTGATTTTCATTCATCTGTCTGAAGGTAAAATTGTGGGGAAATTGAGAAGTTAATTGCTTGTTTCGAAACAATTCTGCTTGAATAATTGTGGATGGAATTACACTGTTTAAAAGTTTGGGGTCGGTTAGATTGAAAAAAAAAAAAACATTTTTTTTTTTTTAAATCATTGTGATATGCTGATTTGTTGCTCAAGAAACATTTCTTATCAATGTTGAAAATAGTTATGCTGTTTTTGAAATATAAATCTTTTGTAACATAAATTGTCACTTTTGATCAATTTAATGCATCCATTCTGAATAAAAGTAATTTCTTCTTCTTCAAAAAAAAAAATTTGTTCATTGGATAATTTATTTTTATCCAATCTAAAATGTCGTTTTAATGGCAGTTTTGTTTTGGACCCCACTGACTTTCATTGCATGGACAAAAACATTCTTCAAAATTTCTTCTTCTGTGTTCCATAGAAGAAAATAAATATAGGTTTGAAACTGCATGAGGGTGAATAAATAATGTTAGAATTTTCATTTTTGGGTGAACTATCGCTAGCAACATGTAGGGAAGAAAAAAATAATTCCATGTTGTGTCTTCAATGAAAGTGATGACAACCTTTTGTAATCACTATAGATCACTGCACCAGCCTTAAGTGGTCGTCATGGCGAGTCAAAACCAAATCACTTTGTCACAACTTCTCCAAAACCAACAAAGGGATTTAAAGAACATAAGTTCCAATATATATGTACACTTGAGTATGTTTTTAGCTGAGTGTTTGGATGAGGGGAGAATTCTGGCAAAATGAATCTTAAAAGAAAAGGCAAAAGAATTGATTTAATTAATGCGGCCTCATGTCCTTCGGCCATGTGTAATCCGTTGAGAATTCCTGAGCGCGAGCTCTGGGAGACAAAAAGACATCTACCAGAGGACTCCTCAAGTGGCCTGTAATGAGAACCTCCCTGTAATCCCATAATTCCTTGTTTAATTAAAAGACAGAACTGGCCTGGAGTCGAAGCCACTTTGATGGCTCTTTCATTGTTGTGCTTTTGTTTGGAGGCTATTTTTTGGACTTTCTGTCCAACAGTCCAACAAACAAATATAATGACGTGCAAACATATTCATTCTGTAATCTGGTTAGCATTTGTTGTTGTAACCAAACCAATGTCAGGTGACAGTGGCAAAGTAAAAACAAAGTTTTCACATAAAAATGTAGAATCATTTGAACACGTATCTGGGGAATAAAACCAATTTTTTGGTTAGATGACTAAAACCATATTTTCTTTTTATTCTGGAGAATAAAACCAAACATTAGCCCCTGGTTTCACAGACAAGGCTTAAACTAGTCCTAGACTAAAATGCATGTTTGAGCTGTTTTCAAGAATCTTGAAAATCTTGAAACTGAAATATCTTAAAATATGTCAGTGGCATTGTTCTGTCTCAAGATGCACATCAGTAATATGGACATGTTTATAAAAGTTACTTAAATGTCCTAATTAAACTAAGGCCTAATCCTAGTTTATTCTAAGCCCTGTCTGTGAAACCAGACCTAGTTTGTGTAAGAATTTATATTTCTCTAACTTGCCTCATTGCTGTCCCCTATGGTGTAGAATTGGAGTAAACAGATCTGCTGTCATCTATAAGTTTTACTGTCATTGAATTACCTCTCAAATCCCTCTTGTGTTTCACCTAGCCTGAAAAACCAGTTCTTACTGTACTGAGTCTTTCCAATGACCCTGGTAAAAAGCAGATGTTCAGGGTGTAGAATATATGTTCTGAAGCTCACTGTTAAATTGTGTAGGGCTGGGCATTGATACAGATTTCCTGATTCAATTAAATTGGGATTAGATTCCAGATTCATTTCAGTTATAACATCCATTTTGTTTTAAAAATGGAAGAAATTCTCATTCTGCTAATGCTGTGAAGTATACAGGGAAGAGTTTCAGCCAAAAAGGTTTTTTTTTTCAGTGCCCAAATAACCTCAGTGAACAGTTCTTAAATTAACAATTTTTTTTTATAATCTGAAGAACTGTTTTCCACTATAAAGAACCTAATTGTGCTTTGAAACTGTTCAATGAATGTTGAAGGTTAATTTAAAGCGATTTAAAAAAATATATATATATCAGAATAATTTAAATGAATCACTATTATTTGGGAAATAACATCCCTTATGTATAAGGAAAGGCAGAGCACAACCCACTCGGTTCCTATATAATCAACCATATTCAGAGGGGCCAGTCTTGGAAGCCCACACCAGCTTTAGCCAATAAGAAGCCAGGGTTCAGCCATCACTAATGTAGAATTGCTTCAATTTAGCGGGAAGTCATGGCCTGGATTAAGGCCAGTGTCTGCAGAGCTAGGCCCCCAATGCTGCTGAAGGGATTTTCAAGGATCAGCCCAGTGCCAGCCAAACTGGAAATAAATAAGGAATCAACTCAAATGAAATGATAAAAACCGGCTGTAAGATCTTCCCTGTTATATGTGGAAAGGGTTTTGATGTGACTAAAGAATGGGATGAAGGAATCTCTAATGTTTGTGAGGGTTTTTTTGCCAGCATACTTATCAAACTTTTATCATTCAATATGTTTACACTTATTAATATTAATGTCGGCTGTAATTATTTGAAAAGTTTGCAATAACATTCACACACCTGTATAAAGGTCACTGTTTTGCACAGCATGGATAAGCTAATGTGTCATTTTTGTTTCATCACTAAGCTACTCAGCTTGAATTGCCACCCACACACCTCTGGTTTGCATTAGATCAGATTTGGGCTCATTGTTTTCATCTTTTCTCCAGCTAACCACTAAACAGAAATGCTATAGTTGACATGGCTGCATTTGACAGATAATCCACCGCTCGTATTTTAAAGACGGCAAGAATATATTGCAGATGGCATTTAATGAAACAAGCTCAATCGAATACTTGAGTTATTTGCAAAGTGCCAGTTTTGTTTCAATTTAACACAGAATACCAGTACAAGGATCGCTAAGGTGGTCTGTGGAGATTAACTCCCCCCTTTTTCCTCTATGGCCTCGGGGCGAACTGGGATGCGCACTGATGTGGGATTGTATTTACAAGAGCTTCGCTTATATAAATAGCTGTGCATTGAAATAATATTCGCTTGAAAGACACATGAATCTGTATAATTTCACCATACCGCCATCCATCAGTTTTTTTGGGTCTACATTCATTCTCACATCAAAATCGGTATGATCATGACAGTATTCATGAACAGAGAGCTTTCTGGGAAGTGCGTCTCTATGGAAAGTAGATGCCTGATACTCTTATAGTGGCATTCACATCGCACTCAGTTCTTTCGTTCTCTATCCTCTCTGATAGGTCGAATGGACGAAGGCTCAGACGTGGAGTCTGAACCGGACCTGCCCCTGAAGAGGAAGCAGAGGCGCAGTCGGACTACTTTCACAGCCGAGCAGCTGGAAGAGCTGGAGAAGGCCTTCGAAAGGACACACTACCCAGACATCTACACCAGAGAGGAACTAGCCCAGAGAACCAAGCTCACCGAGGCCAGAGTACAGGTACAACACTATCAAGTACTAAAGTAGTTTCTGAAGTTGCTAGAGATACACATGGTTTGTCTAAAATGCAGTTCAAAATGTGTTAATTATCTTCATAATTCTGTATCTAAAACTTAAGGGGATAGTTTACCTAAAATTAAATCATTTACTCACCCTCATGTCATTCCAAACCTGTATGACCCACAATGGTGAATGTGATTTCACCAAGTACAACATGTTCCTGGAACAACATCTTTATCTTCAACATCTTCCAATCAACCAATCAGATTTGATAGACAAGTTTAGAGTTTATGTCAAGTTTAGGCTTACAACCAGGGTTAGGTGCTTCTACATCAGTGTTATTCACCTATTATTTCCCTTTGATTTTAGGGATGAGTTATGGGTAGGGTAGGAAATAAAAAAATATGTTATTGGAAAGACATGAGGGTGAGTCATTGACAGAATTTTCATTATTTTGTGTGAACTATCCATTTAATTGTGCTCATCTATAAAGGTTAAAGTATATGGAGACTGATGCTCTCAGTTGGAGATGTAGATGGTACAATGGGAGCTCAGTAAGAGTTCAGCTATGTGCTCTGATTGTCTATAGAGCTCTAAAGTGTCACTGGATCTGTTGGACTAAGGTCCTCTGATTGATGATGCGTGTAACAATGCAACTGCTCATCTCAAAGAAAGTGCTAAAAAACACAGCGGGCCTCTTCCTGTCAGCCATATCGGAGAGAAACACGATCAGGTGGCTAACATGGCACTACTTCTGTTAAAGTTGGCATGAAGGGAAAATTTGCCTGATCTATTTTCTAAATGCATGCAATTGATCTTATTGTGAACGATTCATCCATGCAGGTTTCATTTACTTTCTTTTTTTGAGTTTTTACCTCATAATTTTTAATCAAAATGTCATAACTCCATCTTCCAGTGAAACAACAGACTTCTCTGGTGATGTTTGCTGAACTTCTTCAATCCTTTAGTTTTTGTAAACTCCGCCTTTTTCTTACAACTGCAAATTCGCATTCACATCTGCCTCTATCCAACAGATGGCAATTTAACCATGCCCTGCCCTACATTTTCTTCTTTTTGATGACCTGTTTCACTCTGACATATGTCACAATATGGATGAAAATATATTTTGCTTCTTCCATTACATTACAACTTTAATACACCTTTGTAAGTTTTGGAGGAAAACATTTTAAAATACATGTTGGAGGAACCAAAAACAACCGAAAACAATTTTTTAAAGATTATCTGAGGGATAAAAGTGCTTTTAAAGTGGGGATAACAAACATTTACATGCAAAGGCTTTGGCTCCTCCCACCACTGGTCCTGACAGCTTGTCAACCATGTGGATAGTTGAAACAATGAGAGGGGGAAAATACAGTAGAGTTATGGCAGCAGCTGTTGGGAGCAAAGGGAGGGGGATAAAAAGAGCGAGAGTGCATTCCTGATGGATTTCTCACTTCAGCTTTTGGCTGGGATCTTTTCTTCCCACCACTTTCAAGCCCACCACCGCTCCTTGTAAAATTTGCTGCATATCAGAGAGCATCCCACACACTCTCTTGGGAACCCCTCTCCACCAGTTACATTAATCAATCAAGAGCTTGTAAAAAATAGGACCGCTCGCCATGCCCCTGCCGCCTGCTTCACCTCTGCAGTGGTATAGGATTGTGCCCTTCAAATGCTAATGCTCTGGACATTACATTAATGTTGTAATGTATAGTGAAATGGCATGTAAGGTCAATCTGACTTGGTTATTCGATTTTGTGATACAATATTATATGTTTAAATATGTAAACACTGTATGTCAGATGTTTGCAAGCTGCCTAAATGACATCATTGCATAATTGAAATGCAGCTGTCTCTCTCTCTCTTTCCCTCTTTCAAGTTGCCAAATATCTTACTCTTTCTGTGATTAGACCACTTAATAAAGCTGTAGACGCTTTAATTTTCTTTGTTTTACTTAGCAGTTTTGGATTTATAAATTGTGTTCCAAACAATCAAAACAAATCTGGGTATAAAAAGGATCTAAAACATTGAGGAATGACTCAATTTTGGCAAAAGTTGACCCATAGTGGCCTCGTGGCAGGCGTTTTTAGTAAAGAGAAGATCTCTTGCTGGCAGTGTCAGAGATCCTGCCATGTCAGTGATTCGGCTCTCCCTGAAAGGAGCCCCATGGGACATTTGGCCCTTTTGTGTGTTTATGGTGACTGATGCTAATTAGACAAGTGAATAAACATTATATCACTTCTGACCTGCGTATGTCAGACCTGAATTAAATTTGAAAAAAACTGACAATCCAATCATGAATGTAAATTCAAATGTTCTTTTGCACCATTTTGGCACCTTGTTGGATGGAACGTCCAGATCATTCAGAGATCATATGAAACCACCGCATCCTCGATATATTGGCCCAACAGCTCATGTTATATTTTCTCAACCCTGTCACAGCCCAGCAGTAGGTTCTTGAGAGGCCAAGCAGATGATGTGTGAGGATCTCTGGCTCGAGATAGCTCACATGGAGATGCCAAGGCTCTGGGATCATTGCTTTTGTGGAGGGGAAGGTGTCTGACCCTGCTGGCTTTTGGCAGACCCCACGGCCTCAGTGTCAACCCACTTGAGTGCAGCTGTGCTGACACAGTATCCAGATGTCAGAGAGAGAGAGAGAGAGAGAGAGAGAGAGAGGGAAGGAGTGTTCCTGCTGCCAAAGAGAGGAAGTCAGACATGGATCAGTGATGATGTCAAAGGCGTTAATTTATGTGTTTGGTGCTTTTCTATTAGGTGTCATCTGTCTTCATTGAGCACTGTCACTGTGGTTATTCTTAACCACAGACACGTTACTCATGCTTCCACTGTTTTACTGCTCCATATGACAAATCAGAGGAAGTGATCCATATCTGACTAAGCACAGGGATAAGTGCTTCCAGGTCTCACATCACTGCTGCCTGTCTGTCTGGTTTTCAGCAATCATAAGGCCAGAGGGAGAAACAAGATGAATTAACTGAGATTTAGAGAAATTTTCATAGGCAGTGGCAGTTTTGTCACTTTAAACTCAGTTAGACATGAAATCTTTGTGATGTGCTAAAGTGTCAGGTTTGGGGTTGTGGTATGACAACTCTGAAATATGAGGAGGATAGACAGATGGAGGGAGGAACCTAGACGTGCTACATTATCACAATGAAAACTTCACTCTAAAAAATGCTGGGTTAAAAACAACCCAAGTTGGGTTGAAACAAGCCAATTGCTGGGTTTGTCCATTTTCAACCCAACTTGGGTTGTTTTTAACCCAGCATTTTTTAGAGTGAAGTTTTCATTGTGTGTTCCTCTTTATATTATATTATGAATACTGAATTAAACTAGATGCTGTGGCTTAGGTTTGATACATTACTGTTCAAAAGGTCGGCAAGATTAAAAATACAGATAAAAATACAGTAAAAGAGTAATACTCTGAGATCTTATTATAATTAAAAATTATTTTTGTATTAATATATTTTAAAATAGAATGTATTCCTGTGATTCCACAACTGAATTTTCAGCATCATTACTCCAGTCTTCAGTGTCACATGATCCTTCAGAAATCCTTCAGATATGCTGATTTGGTGCTCAAGAAATATTTATAATATTATCTATGTTGAAAACAGTTGTGCTGCTAAATATCTTTGTCAATACATTTTTTGTCATCAATTATTTGATGAATAGAACAGTATTTATTTGAAATAGAAATATTTTGTAACGTTAAAAATACTTAAAAGGCATGGAGTGAGGAGAGTTAGTCCTTCCACATGTTACACACAAGCAGGTTTGAAGATGTCTCCACTTCCCTTCTATAATCTGGCCCCCTTTGATCCAATCTGGAAACAAGACTTCCAGGGCACAAGTGTCAGCCCCCTGATGTGGAGTCATATCACATGCATTTTCATTGATCTTTGCACAATCTGGAGCCAATAATACTGTATTTATGCTGACCTACATACAAAATATGGGATTTCAAGGAATGGATCAAATAAATATATGCATATATGTATATTTATGATTACAAAAGGAAAGAGGATGTGTATGTACTTAACAGTCTTCTACAATTCAACCATGGCATCTGGGTGTAGTAAAAGTTGAATTTTGCAGATGTTTCTGCTGAAGAGACACCAAATTTTATAGAGCCTTGCTACACGGTTACCTTCAGGGCCCAGTCCAGCCCGTCTCAACCCTTCATCCCAACCCACCCAGTCCCACTGCCCATCCAGATTCTTTAAATCCCTGGATGGAGCCATGCACTGAGATTGATGTCGGCCTTTTTTACGCTTCTCAGCCACTGTTATGTTCTTTTTTGCTGTGAAATTCAATCACGTTATCCAGGTTTTACTCCTCGTCTTCCTGTCTGTTCACCAACCACCCAGCGCATGGCAAACGGTAATCCTAGGAAGATATATAACTATCGCCGTCCCCGAGAGACGGCGAAAAAGAAAGCAAGGGGAACTGATAGGGTGGCCCGGGTGATTGATATTGGATGAGAGCTTGAGATGCTGGCCGAATGTGGAATGTGAAATCGTGACACAGTCCACAATCAGATTTGTCTTCCATTTACCTCCCTTCCTTTTGTCTCTTCCACTCTCCCTGTACACTCGGAGATTGAGAGTATATTGAATTGAATTTTTCGACTTCCATTCCCTCCGAACCGAATGCAATCAGACAACAGCTCCTTCAGCCACACTCCACGAAATCTCCTCTCTTAAATGTTTCGCCAAGTGACTCCGTTCACTTTTAAGGAAATTATTTGAACTCTTTCAGAAATACGAATTGAGTTGGCCATCTCAGTTGGGCAGTGTGCTTTGTGTCTCGGCTTGAGCAGGGAAATGAGAAGAGTGGGGAATTAGAAGGAACGGCAGAGAGAAAATCCCCGCTCAAGGTGACTTTGCCATCGGGTTCCAGAATGGCGCATTCAGAAGCCCCAGCTCGCAGCAAGCCTCTTAGGAGATCCATTGAGCGTGGGGCGGCAGGCACTCTAGCCTCTAACACTGAGATACGCGCCTTCTAATGCCTTGTGCTACTCTCCAGTTCTCACTAATACCAGAAGCCATCCTAACCTAAGACATGTAAAGTAATGGGGCTCGTGTCAGCGGGACTTGTGGTTTTATGGGAAGGGTCATTGATGCACAGCATTGTTGAAGGAGCAGTGTGGAACAGCTAATGGGGAATAGTTGAGTACTGCTGACTTTTATTTGATTTAAACTGGTTTTTATTACCATTTATTGATTAATTCTGAAAAAGAAAACCTCTGTTGAGGAAATTTCCGGTAGTCTAATGTTGAGGTAAGGAAGAGTGTTGGGAACAGGCTTACTCAAGGCATTTGCTAACCATGTGTGTAATTAGTCCCCCGCGGTGTGTTAATAAGAGTAATTATATAGGTCTTATAGGTGTTTCCAAAGTCTTATAGGTGTTTCCTAGGTTTTGTTTAGATATGGGAATGGAACAGGAAGTTTTTAGAGGAATGCCAAAAATGGATGGGTGGGATTTTAAATGAACTTTTTTATTTTATTTATTTATTTTATCAATTTAAAGACATATTTTTGAGAATCAATTTATCAAAAATATCTTCTTGTAGACTTATTGTAGCTCTCTGTTGCCTGCATAATCTACAATATGAATTTCAGATTTTATGAAAAATAATCAGACTTTTTATCTTTCTTTGTCAAGTTGTATACAAAGACTGAAGGGCAGCCTGGGAGGATAAAAGAGAGAGGCAGAGAAAGAGTGTGTACTCATACAGTATGTCTACGCCAGCCCCTTGATCAATGCCCGGGCTGAAAGCGTCATTCTTGAGGAGCTGTTTAAAAAGGGACGCCCTCTCTTTGTGGTCTGATTCATTGAAGGGCCATTGTCCCCCTCTTTCACTTCCACTCACAATGGTGGGGACCATTTGAAAAACAACAGTAGATTAACTGCACTGCCAGTGTATTAAAGTCTGAAGAATGGCCCCTCTGAGGCATAGATCAATGTCATTCACTCTTTTGCATACACAGGGGCAGAGCCTCGGCCCCAGAGAGGTGCAGGTTACTGGCCGTGCTCCCCCTTTCAATGAGTCACATTAGAATGAAACTTTGAAAATGTGTCTTAATGTGGCAGAGGCATTTCTTTCTTTCTTTCTTTCAATAAAGAAAGGCTTTTTGTTCATTTAAAATATCTCTAAAATGTCATATCCAGAGATATTTCATTTTTCTGTTTGTAATTTTAAGTTTTCTTTTAGTTGGCACCATATTGGTTCTCGGCCTATTTTAGCTATAGGTTTAATTTATCATTGTCTGCCATTATTTTATATTTATTATACGATATTAGGTTTAGCACTAAATTAACTCTTTTTGTGGGTTATCTCTTGAAGTGTCTGAGTGATTTGCATAAAAATGCATATAACCCTGTTATATCCCTCCTCTAATATTGAGGTCTTTTGTTTTTTTCCCTAATCAGTGTTATTTTAGTAACACTGTATAATAGCTTTATAGTTATTATAGTTTATGTTAATATTTTGATTTTGATTTTATTTTATATTTTGTTTTGTGCATTATTAATATTATAATATTAATAAATACTATTATATTAATATCAATATTATATTATTAATAATAATATTGTGTATTATTATTATTTTTAAATGTGTATATATATATTTATATATATATATATATATATATATATATATATATATAATTTTATTTTTTTATTACGTTTTATGACAAATGTTGCCTTGTCAACTAACTGAAATTAATAATAACCTGGTTTCTTTTCTTAGATTTTAAAATAAATATTTCTCTATCTTTCATATTGTACTTTAATAATGTTGTGGTGCCTAAATTCAATCTATTTAATTGTTCAGTATTTTAATTTTCTTTTTTCCCCCTCAATAATCATTTATAATATCACCCATTTACTGGTTATCGGATATGAAAATAATGATCGTATTGGCCAGAAATTCGGTGCATTTATTTATTTATTTATTTTACAATTTATTTTAGGTTTGGTTCAGCAATCGACGAGCCAGGTGGCGTAAACAAGCTGGAGCTAATCAACTGGCGGCATTTAACCACCTGCTACCTGGAGGATTCCCACCCACAGGCATGCCCACTCTACCAACATACCAGCTTCCTGAGTCCACCTATCCTTCAACAACATTACCACAAGGTAAGCTAACCTGTTTACACCTGGTCACTTCATGCGTTTTCTCTGATCAGATAGCTATCCGATCATGAAAAGACCAGGTGTAAATGCCCTCCGAAAAGCTTTTGAGATGGATTCAAATCTGATCACTCAAACCACATCAGGGGGTGGTTTGAGACGCATTCCAGGTGAAACTGGACATCTGGTTGTTGAAGACACATATGTAAATACATTTTATTCCTCCCAAAATGGAAAACATAATAATACATGTGTAAGAATTTGTTATAGGCTAGCTAGCTGTAGCCAGATATGACAGCGCTACTTGCCGCACATAAGGCCCACTTCAGATGAGTAGCTGAGTAGCCGACGTGCAAACTGCCGCAAATGAAACTGAAAGTTTGGCATTTCATCCAGAAGCTCAAAACACAACCATCTTCATTAAAAGTATAATGAGACTAAATTATCTTACCAGTGCTAAGGCTGCTTTCTCTCCTATTGCGGTCTTGAGCTTGAAATGAGCTGATGATAAATAAAATGCAGCTCATATCTGTTGCATTTATGTGGCCGAGTGTAAATTGACCAGTTTTAACAAACCGGATAGCTATCCGATCAGTATAAACACTTGAAGTGACCAGGTGTAAACGGGTCCTTTGTGAAGATTTTTACATTTTTTAAAATGTTTATTTAATATCTAATACAGGGATGGCAATAAAATTAAAGTTACAATGATGCACTTGAGAATAGTTTTCTGAACTAATTAAATATGCTGTTCTTCCCAGATGTCAGTGGCACAGTGCATCGACCCCAGCCCTTGCCTCCCTCCACCATGCATCAGGGCGGGCTCTCGAGCGACAGCGGCTCCGCCTATGGCCTCTCGTCCAACCGCCACGGTTTCTCCAGCTACACCGACACCTTCATGAGCCAGTCAGCATCCAGTAATCACATGAATCCCGTGAGCAATGGACTATCTCCACAGGTCAGTAAGGGTCACTGGCCGCAGTGTTTAAATACTCTTCTCTATAGCCACATGTCAAGGAGCCTTTCAAGTGGAATTACGAGACCTCTCTGAAGATAAAACAGCATATTCTTTGTGCACTACCGTGTACGTTTAGTGATTAGATGCGTCTCATGTGTACTGAGCAGATATGTTTTGGAGAAATCGTCTTCTAGTGGTTGATACCCCCCTTGTGCTTGTGAAGTGTTAATAAGATAATGTTTTCTAATTAATATTCCTCTGTTTTGCCCACTCTCCTAATTAAAATAAAGATTCAGTTGTTTGATTCTAAGAAAATTAGTTTCAGACAATACAGGATACCCTAAAGAGAATAAATCCCATATGCAGTCAAAGAGCTGCCAGCACTGCGCCTCGTTTAGAAAAGAGCGTAATCTCACCAAACTAATGAATCTATATGTTTAATTGTCTGGAAGTAATTTCCAAGAGTTAACACACGATTAAATGAGTTAGGATGTTTTAATTAACTGGAACATAGCAAAAAAGTATTGCCTTGTGTGGCCCTGATACATCTTTGAATGTTCAGTTTGAGTGTGCCATAAAGGAAAGTATAAAACGGGAAGCCAGTAAATTCAATTTAAGGCATGTGGTATTTTTTGTGTTTGTTTCATAGAATTAAAATAGACAGGTTTTGTTTTTGTGTAAAGGTTCTTGTTATAGACATTATATAGCATTGTTACCTGCTATAAACAATGCGGATAAAAATTAAGACTCTTTGCTCAGGGTTGATTCTATACCTTGAGCTAAATAATAGGAAAATGGCTGCTATTGATGCACATCATTGGTGAAGAGTATATTACAAGCAATTATTCACCATTAGTGGGCAGTTCTGCCCACCACAACCAAGAAGATCTGACTAACAGGCAGAAAATAAGATTGAAATAGTGTGTAAGGAGTTGAAGATGAAATTCAATACTGCATTTGTCCACAATTACCCCCTTGTTCACACGTTTTATGGCCACTTCCCCCCCTCCTCACCAAATATTTCTCAAAGCAGATTGGAAACTGGTATTACTCCATTTTTTCCAAAAGAGAGGAAAGAATTAGGGATTTGATGACAAAAAAGAGATTTTCTCTTGTACTGCGGAGTTGGGGATAACATAAGCGTTTCTCAGCATGTTTGATTGTTAATCGTGGTGGAGGGGCTTTAAGTACTAATGCTCTCGCTGCAAACCTGCATAAATAACTCAACATGGTTGGAGAATTTGTGTGCAATTTGGGGGGAGTACTTGCAGCCAGAAATGGATAAAATATAAAATAATAGCTCTCTATTGTTTTACACTATAGATTATGTAATTCATTCATGTTATTCTGAATTAATATAATTGCCATGACAGAAATTTTTTTATTTTATTATTTTATATTATTTTATTATTTTTATTATTTCTTTTTAGATAAAAGAGCAGTTATACTTGTTAAAATGTTATTCTATGGGTTTTGTATGAATCTCACTAAAATGAAGATGGCTCACCCTCCATCCGACCCCTCCTCAGCCCCCTAACCTACCCACCCCTGTCCAGCCCCTCTCACCCATCTCCACATGTCACATGTGGCTATTCCATCAGGCCCTTATTGTAGGAAAAATTAATGTTCTTTTTGACAGGAGTATCATAGTTCAACCCAAGCATCACACTGTGCCTCAATGTCCATGAAAGGGCCGCCAATGCCCCACAAGGCAAAACCCCCCCATTCTTCTCAGCTACAGGGAGTCCACATGGCAGTCCTTACAAGCTTGTTTTTGTACATCACGATTTTCTCCATCATTTGTCTATTCTACTGTCTTTCTTTTACTTATAATCCCCCATCGACTAATTTATTTTAACACATTAATTTTGCCTTCAATGAAGACAGTTCATGCAAATCAATGCAAATAAGCAAGTGTGTGCAAGATTCTGTAGAGAGCAGTTTGAATACTGAGAGTGCAGTTGTCGCTTATTTTTACTAATACTTGTCAAATAGTAAAGGACTGTGGGATTGCACAGAGAGCTTTTTGTTTGGTTTATTTGCTTGGGAAATCTTATCAGCCATTTTTAAAAGCTTTATAGCCTAAAGTTGTTGTCATAGTAGTGTAATGGCCTTCTCTCATTTGTCTGGACAAACCCTTCTTTGACGCTGGTGAACTTGAATTTTCACTGCTTCTGACAGTTTCAAATGATTTACTTTTTATTTAGTGTCCAGACTTTGAAGTGCCTGGCTCCTTTGTAAAATCACTGTCCCATGCTTAGAAATGGACAGAAATAAAACAAATATTTCTGTTTATGCCATTGGTTTATTCCTATTATGCAGTTTTGAACTGAAAGTTTATGTAACTTTTGAGCTCTGAATTTGTATTTTTCAAAATATTCTCATGTACATAAACATTATTAATTGTAACTTGATTGTTTACACAATAGCAAGAAAATTAATCGCATGATGGAAAAAATTAGCTAAAATCCGCCATTGCTCCATGAGTTTAATTATATATTTTTGAACCATTTTGGTCTCAAATGTCACATACATTTTTTATCTGTGTAATTTTATAAAGCAGAATAAAATGTTTTACTGTGAGTCAAAGCAACTAAAGTAGCAAAACATCATGTTTGATTTTTGTTTCTTTAAAAACATTTTTTTTTTTTTTTTTTTTACAAAATAGAGAAAGTATATGAAGAAACAACTGTTTTTTTATTTTATTTTAGAAGTTAGAGCACAAAACCCAAGAAGGTGGTGAAATGCTTTAAAATATACACCTATAATCATTACGCTTAATATTTTATCCATTGTATTAAGATATATATGAAAATGTACTGCATGAGAGGAATGACCTGGCTTTTAGTTTAGGAAAATGTGAGAGAGCATGCTCATTTTTAGATGTGCAATTGTGTGGATGGCCTGCTTTACAGCCTCTATCGAGTGGAGAAAATGTGCTGTGAATCAGTAAATGTGCTATGATGGCTGTGTGCCAGAATGAAATGCAACCCTGCTGGGTTCACAACACCAACAGGTGCACACCCCACTCTCACTCTTCTCATGTGCCAGCAGAACCAGTGCGCTTTCTCACTGCAACCTCTGGAAAACACATTAAACAGCACTGCAGCTTAGTTCAGATGAAAATTATGCAATGCCAGACCTAATCTCCATTAAGCCCACTTTTGGACCGGGTCAGAGCTATGGACAGATTTCTATGGCCTTGAATGCATGTCTTTTCAGTGTTTCATCCTCTGGTGGACATTGAGACCAGTCCAAACATTGGACACGTGGAGAAGGAATGAATGCGGTAATAAAGCTGTAGGCTGCTTTACTACTACAGTCATTCCTCCTCCTACAACAGATGCTTTGTGCAGATGGGTGATTGGGTTTTACAATGGGAGACGTTCTGTTATGGTGTGTCTGATATGTGCAGGTTTGTTTTGTTTTTGTTAGATGTCGTAACTGGAGAGGAAAACAACACACACCCGTTTTAATGAACAGGTTCAACTAAAACCAACCATTCAGTATAATCAGTCATGCTTTTTGTTTTGGGCCTCGTAGCAACAACGCCACCCCTCAAGGCACTTGAGTCATCTAGTAAAGCTTCTAGTGTGTCTCATTATTAATAAGCATTACTGCAATTTCTTTCTGTAACATTAGTGTCAGGTTGATTGGGCCATAGTCATGAGTGCAATATTAACAAAATAATTAACAAATTATTTTATTATTTTTGTTATTTCTGTTTATTCCTTTTGAAGATTTTTATATTTATAAACATTTACATTTTAGGTAACAATTTTACAGTGCCATTGTTACACATGCTACATGTAGTTACTATAGTAAAAACTATAAATTATGTATAATAATATGCAACTAACCCTAAACCAAACCAAACCCTAATCCTATATATATATAAGTATATGTAGTTACTTACTTCAGTACTTGAATGTATAATACAATTACTTGTATAACAAAGACACCTTAAAATAAAGTGTAACCAAATTTTATTATACTACATTTTATATTTATTCTTTTAGACTTTTTATATTTTCATTTTCATAATACATTTGTATTTAATCTTTTATAAGGTTTTTATATTAACATGTATTTATTTTTTTATTTTATGTTTATTAACATTTATATTTTATTATAGCAGCAAATTTTTTAGTTTTTCAAAGGGACTGAAACAATAAATGAAAATATAAGTGATTCATCACAAGTAGACAGACAATATAAATATACTATAAATAAAAAGCAAAACAAAAGTTTTTCCTTCGCATTTTTCACATACAGATGACACCATGGTCAAAACAATCCTGTTCACACGGATTAAAGGAATAAAAGCGCTGTATTCTGCTGCCAGGCCAGTAGGTGGCGATGTCACTTTGTAAAGAAACTACGCGCCTATAGACACTTAATACACATGTGCATGACGTCACCTTTTTCACAAATTCGCATTTTTTTAGTTTACACAGAGACAATAACAGTATCATTGTCAAAAACTTGCACTTTGATACCCTTTTTCAAAAGTTTGCAATTTCAGGCCCCCAAAACGCCGTTGTCATGTAAATTAATGGCATTTTTAGTTGAAAATGGTGTCGTGTAAACGGCCCCTGAATCAAGTAAATTTAATTTTTTGGAGGGGGATTTGTTGTTCGTTTGATTGATTTTTAACGTTCATTTTAAAATTTCAATTATATTAAAATAAACTTTTATTATATATATATATATAGTGCTATGATTTTTGATTAATTGTGTTTTTTTAAGTGTTATTCCATTTCATTCATTTTGCCTTTTTTTCATTTATTTTACACAGATTTCAACTGAAAATTAGGCATTTAAAAAAACATATTCAAAAATATGATATGTAAGTATTAAATGAAATACTTTAGAACAAAATTTAGAACTTTAGAACAAAAATGAAAAAAAATCTGTCCTCTATCAAACAAATACATCCACACACTTGTAACAGAACTGAAAGAACAAAAATGGCAAAGGTATCTTTTTTTGTGTGCCCCACTCCATTGCAGTTGGAAGATTTGTGTTTTGGAATGAAGGAACTTTGGCTAGCATTTGATGTGAGGAAGGGAGAGCGAATAGGCTGGGTTTCAGCACTGGGGGATCAGAGGCAGAGCAGTGCTCACCAGCACTCCCTTTGATCCGTATCCCCAGGCCTCCCTGCCTGAGCCACGCGCAAAACTTAGGCCTCACCAGTGATTCCTGACAACTGTCTGCTAGAGATAAGGGAGGGGGGACTCCAACCTCTCTCCTCTCCTCCATTAGCACAGCAGCCACTTTAAACTGGATGAATTATATTTAAGAAGCCTGCACAGGGGTTGCCAAAAAAAAAAAATGAGTGAGAGAGGGGGGGTGAGGAAGAGGGAGAGAGAGAGAGAGAAGGAGGAAAAGGAAGAAGAAAAATGAGTTTTTGGTTCACTCTTTTTCCCTTCTTTTTTTATGGCAGATTTTTGACTAGACATTGTGCACCTGAATGTCAGTGAGTGAATCTATGTGCCGTCTCTGCTATTATTAAGACAGCGGTATTAAGCTGCTCGCCGGGCACGGTGTCAGCTGGCACGTGTCACCATCGACAAATCAAAAGACTAAATAAATACATATTTACATCACCCCCATGCTCCGAGAGCAAAGGAGAAATACTTGTTAATTAGAACCCGTCTTAAATACAGATGCTGTTTCAATTTGGCAAGAGTTAAAAAGTAAGAGGCTTTAAAAAAAAAAAAAGATGAGACCTGCTCAGAAGCTGCCAAGAAAATCAGGGGAATTTAAATCATATCCACTGGCAGAATGTTTTCTGTATGAATTTATTTCGTTTTTTTTTTTCTCTCTCTCTCTCTCTCTCTCTCTCTCTCTCTCTCTCTCTCTCTCTCTCTCTCTCTCTCTCTCTCTCTCTCTCTCTCTCTCTCTCTCTCTCTCTCTCTCTCTCTCTCTCTTTCTCTCTCTCTCCCTCTCCCTATCTTTTTTCCCCTTCACTAGCACAAGCTGAGTGAAATTGGAGTCTTGTGCACATGTTAATGAAACATAGCAGGTTTCTCAGGTCACTCAAATACATATGTAAATTTCATATTCAACATCTCCAATGGCTCTAGACGGAAAATAGTTTTTCAGAGGGTCTGTCGTTTAACCGGATGTGGGGAAAAACAGAAAAAAATCATTATTAAGATTGATTTAATTATGATCTCCACAACATAGGCAAGTTTCAGCTCTGGGGTTCAGAGAATTTGAATATCTGGAATGCATGAATCTGATTGTTTTGATGGCAAATGCCTTTTATAATTTTTCTCGAATGAGAACAAGGCTGTAATGTTGTAACATTTTTAACTTTGCTGCCTATCCCTTGTTTTTGTCTAGTTTTCATTCATGAAAATTTTAATATGGTGTGTATAGTATGGTATAATTTCTCAGCCTCCTTTCTTTTCTATAATTCTTTTCTTCATTGACAGCATCTATTTTACTCTTTTTACACAGAGAGGGATTCTTATTCTCTTATATAGATGAAAGGCTGCAGAAGACAATAAAAGCACAATTTAAATTCAAGAGTGTTTGTGTGTGAGAGAGAAAGTGAGCTGCTGCATCCTGAAAAATACAGGATATAAGAGAATGTGATTTACATTCATCTCACTGGAGGTGAGGATGAGCGCGAGGCCAATACACATTGCATTGTGGGGGAATTAACTGTTAGATTGAAAACTACTATTACCTTTACATTTACAAAGTCTAAAAAAAAGCTGATTGCATGTATGAATGAGGAAATCCTCAAATATTTATATATTTATATCTATTAAAAGTGCTCGAACAATATGAATGTATATTTCTACAACTATTATTTTCATAAACCATTATTGAAGTATATTATTTGGTTTGTTTCGATAAAAATTAAAGGCATTAAAGGTTTCTAAACAAGGAACAATGGATTTCACAGTTGGGAGGGAACACTAGGCATGCTGGGAACAGCATGTATATCTCACCAATAGACTGGTTTCATTTCATTAATATACATTTATTTAGGAGTCAGGAAATATATCATGCAGGCCAGGATGAAATTTGTGGATTTTGCATTTGATGTGTTGATTTTTGGTGTGGATGGATATAAACATGGTAAACTTATAAACAGAAATGTGATGGCTAACCCAATTCTTCAGAAATCTTTCTAAAGAGATTTTCTGTGTGATCACAGGTGCACCTTTCAAAATGAGCAATCTAGCTTTTATTTTATTTAATTTTATTTTATTTATCAGGGTCATGCAGTGAGTGTGTGTGCAGGGTCACTGGGTATGAACAGAAGAACTTCCAACAATTATGAACCTGCTCAAAACACCATGATTTGGGGGGGGGTCGGCTTTGTGCACATGCTTCCTGTTAGTTCCAGATGCCAGTCTGACAGGTGTGAAGTTATGATTAATACTACAGCCTCACAAAACTACAACTGCCACTCACCCTGCTCACACCTCAGTTTATGACAGACTTTTGTACGCTTGTCTCATTGTTTTGGATTTTGTATGTAAAGCTACAATAGTTTTACAGTTTCTGTGATGTGGTTTTATAAGATCTGAGGTTTTTCGCCTCCGTATCCTTCCCTCCCCCTCCCTCACGCTCGCTCACCATCCTTAGTGATGGAGTCCCCAGCTGGCTGACACTAACTGCCCCGCTCTCTCCTCTCAGAGTCCAGCTGAGAGCTATTTCACTATTTATTTACATGTAATTATCCCTATGAGGTGCAGATATTAACTCTGTCAAGAACAATTTGACTTGACATTCTTCACTAGGCTTGCTCCCTGCTGTTTTTAGCAAACAAACACCCCCTCCTCCCGCCTCCTATGCCAACTCTCCACCTTGCATTATTCTTGGACGGCGTTAGCTGCTGCCGAGACGCTCCTTGTGAAATCATTTAAAGCAGACGTTTCATTTGGCAGAAGCGGAGGCGACGGCAGCGCAAGGCGTGAAAAGACCGGCGGGTGGGATGAGAGGTCAGAGGGGGATGTTTTTTTCCTTGTGACTGAATCTATCTCACACATCCACAAACACTGAATAAAACAATCAGATTGCACCTCACACTTTTTCCTATATCAGCTCATTAACCTTTGGTTAACTCCAGGCCTTGTAGCACTTTAGGACATTTAGGGTCCGGTGGTACTGAAAAGCCTTGTCCGTATTACACCAGAGCCGACTAACAGTGATTGTTATGCAAGATATTTCTAAAAAAAAAAATGTTAATAAGCAGTTTTTGTTGAGGATATGGTAATGTAATTATTTAAAAACAAAGGGCCGTAGCCTATAGTGACACATGGGCAGAGAACCAGACAAGGCTATCTATTCCTTCCTTTCTTCCATCATGTCATCCTTCCAAAGGAAATATATAGAATCTGCAGACTTCTTCCAAATTTTCTGTGCTGATTTGGGTGGAGAATATGTGAAATTTTGCTAAATGCATGTAAACCTCATAAAATGGGTTAAATTGAGTTGTAAATACTACTTTCTCATTTGTAGCACACTGCACAATCATCTAAAATATTCAATAAACAAACATGCAAGGGTTAGATATATTTAATGAAAGTGTTACAATTTTACGGAATCCTGCAGAGCTTTTTGTTGCTTTACATAATACATTAATAATAATAATATAGTTTGCACCTATTGGCCATGTGGTAACTCTTTACAATAAAGTTATATTTGTATAACATTAGTTAACTAGTTAACATAAACTTACAATGAAAAACACTTCTAAAGTATTAATTAATCTTACATAATAATTTCAACATGGACTAATTATTAAAATCAAAAGTTGTATCTGTTAATATTATTTAAAGGACCTGAGCAAGCTGTTGTATTTTTATTAACCAACATTAACAGATGAATAAATTCATTGATCAATTCGAAGATCATTGTTAGTTGATATTACCCGTATATGCATTAACCAGCGTTAACAAATGGGACATTATTGTAAAGTGTGACCCACCATGTTTGTTTTATGTAACTTTATTGTATTGACAACTGTCAGTATAAGTGATTTTTAAGTGATTTATCATATTGATTTCTATCATGTACTTTCAGAGCCCTGGGTTACTATACAGGGTTAAAAGAGCCATATGCATAATATTTCCTACAGATAACATGTTGCGAGAAGTGACAGCTTGTCTGGTTGCACGCTAATCGCTCTCATCTGGGCCCAGCTTGTCAATGCCCACTTTCTGTCACTGTCAATCACATGCCTAATTTGAAACAATTAAAGACTCCCCAGCCGCCTCACCCTCCACTTCCACTCTATATCACCGTCTGCGGCATCCCCTCTCACAGTCAAACGCCCACCCCCCACCCTCTCTGTTTTTGGCCGACTCTTCTTTTCACTTTCAATTAATGTGCTGTGGCCAATTAGCGCAGTGACATCGAGCCAGGAGAGGAAATCATCTATGTCATCTGCTCCCTGCCACTAGGGGAGAGAGAGATCCCACAAAGGTCCCACTGTAAATAGACGGGTCTTCTAATTACCCACCTCTGCCTCCAGCCGTGACAAAACCACTAATTGATTTTATGCAATAGTGTTTATTTCAGAAATGGCCATTTTGTCTCTCAGGTGGGGGTCTTGTGTTGTGTCTCAGGCTGCTCACCTTTCAGGGCGACTGCCCTGATGTCATGATGGTCTGATTCTGCTTGTGACTCGAGTTCATCTGTATTTAGAAGACTCATGGTGTCTCCCTTAATAATGATGTCAGCTAATGTTGGTGATGATATATGGAAACAAATTTATATGGCATGATTAGCCCCTTGCACTGTAAAAAAAAAAGACTGCATTACATTTTTAGGTACAATCAACTTAAATTACAATGAACTGACTTAAAAAAATAGTTGAATCTTGCATAACATACAAAAAAGGTTGAAAATTGCTTATTTTAATTTTAAAGGTTAAAAATGTAACTTATTTTGATGAGTTAAAGTAATGTAAAAAATATATGTTGTTAACTTATTGGTCATATCATTTTTTTACAGTGTACATTCTTGATATATTGAGGCTTTATATTGAACAATATCACAGAAGATAGAGTCTTTATAATGGTTAATGCATTTTTAAAAGTGATTGGTGTAATTTCTGGAATTACAATCTGTTTATTTGAGTGTCCTCAGTGGATTTGACATGCAGTTTTTTTGTTTGTTTGTTTGTTTGTTTGTTTGTTATTTAAAGAAATTAATACTTTTAAATTGATCAAACTGCCAGTGACAGTAAAGATATGTATAATGTTACAAAATATTCTATTTCAAATAAATGCTGTTTTAAACATTCTATAAATAAATAAATAAATCCTGAAAAAAATGTATTATCGTTACCACAAAAATATTAAGCAGTGCAACAGTTTTCAACATTAATAATAAAAACATGTTTCTTGAGCACCAATTTAGCATATTAGAATGATTTCTGAAGGATCCAACTGCCACTGGAGCAAAAATTCAGTTTTGATCACAGGAATAAATTACATTTCGAAATATATTAAGATAGAAAACTGTTATTTAAAATTGTAATTTTACTGTATTTTTGATCAAATAAATGCAGAGACTTCTTTCAAAGACATTATAAAAATTGTACTGACCCCAAACTGAATTTAGGGAAAACACTTAATTCTAAATTTAATTATAGAGATACTTAATTATTTTTATTTTTAAACTTATTTTATTTTGTGTATTATTATTATTACTTGTAATGTTTTTACAATTCTGTATGGTTTCACTTGTGCAGAAAGACACACTTTACCTTAACTAATCAGCACAGAGTCATGATTGTGTTGCCCAAATCTGGATGGAATTACATCACTCATCAGAGCATTCTGGAACACCACGCTCAAAAATGTCCGTTTATGTATTTGCCTGTTTGCTATCTTGCCTCTTGACATTGTCTGCTAGTCGATTCTGGCATTGTGGGCGTTGGGATGTTTGAGGATTATGGTTTCTCTCTGGAAAGCGACTTCCCGACAAAGAATGGCAGCGCTTCTTTAATTACTGCGGCATTGCATCAGATATTGCCCCTGAAATGTAATGCCGAAGTCGTGAGTGTTTTTATACTCGTGTCACTTAAGAGAACATTGTGCTCTGTTTCCTAATCCTCAAATCCAATATCATTTTTGGAAGCAATGTCTTTTTTATGTATGTGATGTATTCATACCGCATGCATCCCCCTTAAACCAGTTTATTGAGCTGATCTATGTAAGTATGATATTAAGACTTGAGGTCTAGAAGGGTAGGACATGTAACCTTTAGCTGTGCAGATAGCCTTATGACATCAACCCTTGTAATTCCAGCTTCCTGCACAGGTGACATTTTCCCAACATGCCTACGTATATTCCAGTAAAATGAGAGCGGCTCTCTTACACTCCAGCAAATCCAGTCTTGGACAGATTAAGCTGAGTGTGGATGTGAAAAGAGAGAATTTGTGTGTGTGCAGATGCAGGGCTGAGTTAGCTGGCACATAGACACACACACTGTCCTCCTAGAGTCTCCACCCACATTTGTCCTCTTTCTCTCTCTCTCTCTCTTTCTCTCTCTCTCTCTCTCCTAGAGCAGGTGGACAGGCCAGATTCTGGGCTGTATTGTCAAGGATTCTGAGTGTCTTTTTATGCTATTATAGCTCTCTACAGAAAACTCACCTACAGAAAAACCTACAGCATAACACTTGTTATTCTCAAACAAATCAGGTTAAGGGTGTATTTTGGTTTAAATACTGTACAACTTACAATCTATTGACATAATAACTTGCAGCATGCCATTGATTACCACAGAAATCAACTTATATTGATTGTACAAAAAACAAAAACAAAAAAAAAACAGATATATTTCATATAAATTATATACTGTTCTATTAATATATTTTATATGTGTAATATATATGACATACACTTTATATTAGTATAATATATAATAAAATGTATACACAGATTTGAACAAAAACAAAACTTAGGAATTACTTAGAAATTGCTAGTAAATTTCACAAATAATTAGAGTAAAATGGCAAGTAACACATTTAATTACATGTGAAGATTTGAAGTAGAAAGAATAAAATAGTATTTTCTTGTAAGACATCAATAATTTTGGTTTTATTTACAACTTCAAAAAAAATTCTTTTCTTTTCTTTTTTTTTTTACAATGTATGTTTAAAAATAAAATGTATATTTGAATGTATTTATTTATAGATTTTGAGTCAGTTATTTTATCTGGTTAGCATTTAACTTTTATTTAACATATAACAGGGGGTTGAAATCATGTGACGCCCAAATTTACTGTAACATTGTACCATTTTTCCAGCAAGCCCTAAAACTCAGTTCTTTTAATTCCCCACCCCTCAAATTACAGTGGTTCATGCTGATTTAGTGATTATTGACATTATTAATAGTGTACTGTTATTAAGCCGTCTTCTGTGGAAGTGTTTAGTTCCAGTTTTGTGAAATTAGCCTCTCTGTTTCCCTCCTTTTAGAGACCAAAATCACTGTCATCAGTTTTGTTCCAGCTAAGCATGAGCCTGGTTCCATTTCGGCACAAAAAAAAAAAAAAATCGAACAAAGAACCAAGTCACGTCAAACATTGACTCAGACAAAAAATATAATTTGACAGTTAAGGAAATTATGGTAGTGTGAAAAGCTTTCCTTTTTATTACCACTGCACTGTTTGTTTATCTGAAAGGATGCACATTGTATCAATTTCCAGTTTTACATTTACACTGCTGCAGGCTAGAGGGCTCTGAAGTTGAGAGAATTAATGACTTTTTATTATTATTTATAAAGTAATCTATCTGTCGAGAGACAGAAAGTGAAAAGGAGCGAGAGAGCAAGAGGAGCAAGGGAAAGGAGAAATGCCTGCAGCTATGTCCTTTAAACTGGATCCTGCCTGGCATTATCTGCACTAGCAGCTCTCACACAGGCCGACAACAAATGAAAGCCTAGCTACTGGGGGGATGCTTCACAGAATGAAAGAGAGTGCGAGTGAGAGAAAGAGGAAATAGTTGGGTGGGGGGGTTGAGGGTAGTGGGGGTTGGGGGGTTACTTTGAAAGGGCTCAAGAAAGTTAAGTGTGTCTCAGCCAGGGTGTGTGTCGGGCTGGATTTGTCCTCTGTGTTTATGGGCCTGGAGAGTCGCACTGCCTGGGGATGTTGTTTGTCAGCCAGATTGATTGGCAAATATACCAGCTTCCTCCCACCAGCCCTATCAGATATAAAAAAGGTTACACATGTGGAAAGGATATTGATTTTTACTTAGCAATGGTAGTATGGCAGGAAATAATAGATTACAACTCTGCATCTATCTGGGCTGTCGGTTCTTAGGTTCTAACTGCAGGCAAGGTTATCCAAGTTATTATTTATAGTTTTTGCCCTTTAACAGAAACTTTGACTGATACTTTATTTACAAAATATAAAAATGAATACAGATATTTGCCATATTTATCATTCTCGCAAACCCTGATTTAATCTTCTTGGTTTGCATAACCATAAAAATATACATTGATAGTTACATGAAATGTCTATGGGGACAAATGTACTATTTTATTTATGGTGTGTAAATATATAAATAGTGTGTATGAGTTAGGGTTATATATTTTTTACATTTTATTTATTTTTGCCTTTTTTAAACATTTTATTGTATTATTTTGTACCATTTTATATTCAAACTGAAGGTCAAAGTAGTTTTCTATGCTAATCATCTAATTTGTATTTATCCTGGAACATTTAATTTCATCCACAGAAAAATATTACAGCTTCTAAAAAAGCTGTTTTCTTAAAAACAGTTTTAATTTAGCACAACGATTCCCATGACAGAATTGTGGCTGAGAAATGAGCCCTTTCTAAAACAGAGCCAGACTTTGTCGTTTCTACCCCTTCTGTTTTGCGGTTGTCCCACTGTGAGTGCAGTAGCCCATGTAAAGAGTTCACAGGCAGTCCTGCTGTTTGTTAGTGTTTGTGTTGTGGCTCCATGTGCACTTTAAGTTGAATGTCCTAATTACAGCTGGCTGGGCGCTGTGGTTTAAGGCAGGCCTCTCTCCGCGGTGCACTGTGCGGCGAGAGGATTGAGCTGACAATAGCCTCACCACGTGCTGCCACTCCTGATAAAAGACAGGCTCTACCTCTCACCGTGCTGGAATATTCTCTGTTTGCCACTTTAATTGATGTCAATAAGGTTATGCTAAATTTGAAGATTTGAATAATTTGTCTTCCAGCACAATAATGGCATCACCCAGGCTACAGGCCGCTTAAGCGTAGGGCTGAATGGAGGTGTCAGGCACCCAGCGCTCTCCCACCTCTCTGCCCACATTCTGGGCTGACACCCCTTGTGTTGGCGTCCCCCGCTCATCTGATTAAAACTCCACTCCTGGGGAGATGCTGAACTTACATAGGCTCAAGCTTTACTATTAGCTCAAATTACCTCATATTACAGTGAAACGTCAGTATTTGGGGAATACAGAGGATTACAGAATTTCATGACTTCATTGCGGATTGCTGGAAATTCTTGTTATGCCTAGTTTAAATGGGCAGAGGTATAGATATAAAAATATTAGCATTTCACTTTTAAAAAATCTGTCATTATTTACTCTATTTACTCACCCTGGCCTCTTTCCAAACCCATTTGCTGATATTTTTCCATGAAACACAAGAAAATCACTTTATGGAAAAGTGCTGCATGAAGATTCTTCATTAATTCTCAGTCACACCAGACTTTGAGCATACAAAATTTCTATGGACACTGTAACAGTCATGATATGACGTCACACTTTTTTATAAACATGAACTCAACATATAACAAATAGATATATATTTAAAATGTAAAAATATACAATCTATTTGACTTTACTGCAGAAATATACGTTCTTTTAATTCAGCCAAGAGGTCACACCATGAAGTATCAACCTTCTGGTCACATGTCTTTGTGTGATGCGAATGTCACCAAACTTGAACTTTGGAACGCAGCAAAATGTGACACTTTTTGCGTGAGCTTGCGTTTCTAATCTGATGCATTTGCATGCGTATGAATGGAAGTCAATGGAACGAAATGTGAAGTCTGACCACTTCGTAAGTGTGTTTATAGTGACCACATCTGTCAATCTGACTGTGTTCATCACAATCATGTGGACATCTTAAATTTAAGACTTCAAAAGACAGTGTCTGATTCATATGGACACCTTTATGATGCTTTTATGGTGTTTTTTTTTTTTTTAAAGCTCCAGAAGCACAATAAAGGTGTCCATTCAACTCAGGCACTATGTCCCAAGTATAATAGCTTTTTTGTGATAAACACAATTTGTGATAATTCGTTAAATCAGACATCACACCTATGGTGAAGGTTGGATGTCAGTGCTTGTCTAATGACTAAATGTCATTATATGTTGCTTAACATCGAAGATAAATAATTCATTACTCTGTTATTTAAAGTCATATAAAACGGAAGTAGCGACATATCTTTTCTTCTGTATTGTGATGTATATCTGAGAGAAATGGATGATAAGTAAAAGTGAAAAATGTAGTGCGGTGACATGGTTCAATCCATCGGTTGTTGATTGAATGGAGGCAGATCTGAAAGCGAACTTGCAGTTGGCTGTAAAAAAGGGGCAGAGTTTAAACAATTTAGAAGTCTGTTGTTTCACCAGAAGATCTTATGACATTTTGATTACAAATGGTCAAAAAATTTGAAAAATAAAAGAAACTTGGCATGCATTTAGAAACTATATAGGTTGAATTTCATTTCATACCGACATAAAAACTGCATCCCACACATTGTGTTAATAGTGCTGCATACAGACCTGAGCATATCATTTAACGGCTTGTGCTGAATATAATCAGACCTCAATTAAGCGCCTGTTAAGTCTGTCTCCCCTCCATCTGCCCCTTCAGCCCCCTGTCGGGCAGGCGGTTTGCCCCTGACCCATCGCCCCGTGTCCAGGGTCAAACACCAGCGCTCAGCGGTGTGACAGCCCGCCATGTGCTGCCCCATTAATTAACACATTTCCCTCTCTCTCTCTCCACTACCTTCATCACAGGAAGTCTGCTTGGCCTTCTCATATCATATATCACATGCGCTAAGAAGAGAATGAGAAAAGGGACTTTCCGCACTCGAATAGTCCAACATGCTCCGTTTCAAGTGCCCTTTTATGTATTTAATATGTTTCAAGTGCTGCATATTTTCCTGGAAGCTTTGGGAGGATATTAGTCTAAATTCACTTATCTGTTTAGGTCATGCGTCTGAGCATGTATGCACAGTGGTGGGTTGTTTCCTTGCTGTAGTACATTGGTTTATTTCCCAATGTGCAGCTGACTATTCTGAAGTCCTCTGTCAACTCCTGGGTTGTATCAGACTTCAACAAATAGCCTATGGATGTTGTTTTGAGCGGTGCATGTGGGCTTGATTTCGCTCGTAGCAGCTCTGTGATGGGCTAATTGGTTTAGCAGGTTGGGTCCTGAGACGGCCAAAGGGCAGCGGGGCGTAGCGAGCCACAACGTGAACCTGATGTTCAGGAGGATGCTTTGTTTCAGTCTGCGGATGGGGAGCATGTGGCAGGCAGAGCAACCTCCTTTCACACACTTTCCCCCCTCTGTCTCCACCCCTTCTATCCGGTTGCTTCACATTGGTTTTCAAACAGTTTTTTTGTGCGAATAGGTACATGTGAAAAGGTGTGTATGTGTGTGTGCATGTATATATAAATGTGATGTAGTCCAAAATTTGGACTGGTGGTAGCATATTAAAATATTACTATTGTTATTACACAGTACTATTGCAGTTTACTGGGTTAGTTTTGCTGTAAACAATATTACAAGAAACAAGGACAGACTTTGTCAAGTGTCTAATCTCCCAATCTCTGGGGGCATCTACTGTAATATGAGTGTTTATTATTTTAATCATTCATGAGGGCTGAGACTGTGGGATGGCTGAAGGCTCCAGATTAAATTCTCCCTGGGAGCTTGTTATAAAGAAAAGCCTTAGGACAGACAATCCTGGCACTCTCTGAACACCCCCCTCTACCACCCAACCCTACACTGGTCCCTTCTGTCTCTGTTATTTAGGCTGACACTGTTTTCAGGCTGGTAAATGCTCCCTTGGGATGCAGGAAAGGGGTCGTTGTGAAGATGTTTAACCCCTATCAGGGATAAGGCCTTGAACTTTGAGTGACATGCAGTGACCAAAAATGATTTGTGACACCGATTTACTGCCTATATGATGAAGTGTTTTCCATGTGTTTTTGCTGATCCTGCCTCTCGTTCCTTTCTACCCACCAGGTGATGAGCATCCTCAGCAACCCCAGTGCCGTGGCCCCTCAGCCCCAGCATGAGTTCTCCATCTCCCCCCTGCACAGCAGCCTGGAGGCCTCCAACCCCATCTCAGGCAGCTGCAGCCAGCGCTCCGAGCCTATCAAGACAGCAGACAGCCTCGCCTCCACTCAGTCCTACTGCCCCCCTACGTACAGCACCACCAGCTACAGCGTGGACCCCGTCACTGCAGGCTACCAATACAGTCAGTACGGCCAGAGTAAGTGCCAACTCTTTACTTAAATTGCTTTTTTGTCATATTTACCCCCACAGCTCCATCGGTAGGACTTGTATTCCTCATTTGTAAGTCGCTTTAGATAACGTTAACATCAGGTGAATGAATAAATGTAAAAATGTAAATGTAAGTTACCCCTTCATTGACACCAAACCTGAAAACCTTGTGATTTATTGTCTTTGAATGTGTTCAAAAAAGAGAGAAATTGCTAAAAAATTATTATTAACTTTTGACCCCGGGACCAACTTTAAGAGAAAGTTTATTCATTTAAATCATTCTTGTGTTGTTCCAAACCGTTATATGACTTTCTCTCTTCTATGGAAAGCAAAAGGACAATCTTTAGTTAAATATCTTAGCTGTAAAGCTCCAAAATCTCCAAAAAAGCACAATAAAAGTGGTCCATACAAATTGTACACTTTAGTGTACTATATCCTAAGCATTTTAAAGCCAAACTATATAGCTTTGTGTGAGAAATAGACTGAAATTTAAGTCAAATTAAATCATGCACCTTAGACCATGAGAGCTGAGAAAAGTAACAGATCTTTACATTGACTCTGATGTGAATGGTTAATTAATTAATTAATTAAGCAGATCTGTTTCTCGAGTTCAACTCTCTGACTCAGAAGTGGCAGTGGTTAACACTTTTATGATACTTTTGTGGGTTCTCTTTCTATTATATGGAAAAGTCTACCTATTAAGTTATTCATTCATTTATTTACAAATCAGTTATTTTATTTACAGTTAATAATTTTAGTTAGTAAATTTTAGTACAGAAATTTGGTTTAACTGTTCCTTTAAATGCTCCCTGGGGTGCGAAATCACAGATTTACCCCACCTGTCTAATATTTCATTGAAATTCGGGAGACAGCTTAGGGGCGCACTTTGTAGAGGCGTGTGTTTGCGTGTGTTCGCTGTGACCGTGAGTGTCAGAGAGCAGATTCGGTGCTTCTCTTGGGGTAGGTAGAGATTCAGTCTGAGCGGGATTTAAGGAGTAAACGGTGCTGACAGGAGAGGAAGGCTTCCTGAGGGAGAGAGGTTAAATGAGCTGTGATTACTCTCTCTGCTAGCTGTCAGCACAAGTGTCTCCTGTACAGACAGCTAGCCCACCCACAGGTATGCGGCTGCTACCGTACGTGCCGCCGTTCCCTGACAGCTTCCTTTTTGCTCTTGCTTACAGATGCTAACGTGCGGCGCTTACTGTCACATTGACAGATGTCTGGCACCGTCCGCACACACCCTCGCTCTGCCCCGCCTCAACACTTCTGCTAATGATGAATAAAGGAAGGAGAGGTTCAAATAACACCTCCTCGAATGGGTAATCAAAGGGCCTCCGACCAAAAAACATCAGAGAGACTTGACATCCCAGCAGCTAATGCCAGCGTGCTAATGCTCACCTTCAGAAGCCTTTTTTATATCCATTAGTCATAGACGTCTCTGTCGTGATGCATTTTGTCATTATTGTTGACATTTTGATCAAATGATCACTGTGTTTACCGCTTGTCGGAAAAGGAGTGGCTGTGTTCGCAATGCCAACTCCAAAAAGAAAACCACTCAAGTAGTAAAAAACTCGATCCTGTCAATTTCAAAATGCAAAGCCCTCAGGTTTAACCTCCTCAGCTCGACTGTTTCCACTTTCATTTTTTCCATTTCGGCTTTGAGGATGTAGGTGGGAAACGTCTATGCAAATAATTACCTGAAGGTTACAGCTTGTGCAGTGCTAACTTAATAAGTTAGCCAATTCCAGTTGGACTCAGCTAGGGTTGCTTTTCTGTTTTAAAAGGGAAGTGGCTAGAGGGGTTAATTGGAGCTTCTCCGGTTTTTGCGCCGCACCACTTCCATCCTGTCCTTGGTATGTCCTCGCAACCCCAAACCCGATTCACTGTCTTTTTCCACCAATCAAATGTCCCTAATGTCTTTAGCTTGTGTATTTAAATTGAAACAGTGTGAGATGGGAGGCAGATCAATGCTGAGGTCCTGGGTTGTGAGTGGGACTCGGGGTGCCCTCTGACCCTGGATTAGCCCGCGGGATAGAGTCGACACGTGCTCCTGATAAAGATCTCCCAGTAAAGCCAGACTCCAGATCAATCCAATGAGAGCCATGCCCTCAGGTGATATGTTAGTCACACCATTTTGTGTGCTACACCTATCTGGTGGGAATCTCTTCACTCTTTCTGCCATCTCTCCCCTCTCTCTATTGCATTTTGCCCAGCTGTACAGATACAGATCTCGATAAACAGAAACCGTTCTCACAGGCGTAGAAAATCGAGTGGACTCATTATCTAAATCTACTCAGTACAGCTGAAAAAGTTTTAGCTTCACCAACTGAACTTTGAAAAGGCTCTTTTTTTGCATTTATTATTTATTTATTTACACTTTTGTTTATGGTGTTTTGAGTGGCATTTGTTAAAGAAAGATGGATAGACTGGCATGTCACAATATGATGTAAAGTGTGGAATTGTGAGAACAGGGATGACAGACATAATGAGGAATGTGCTGAGGAATACTCACTATGACAGGAATGAGTGACAGTGGGGAACAGGTGCTCCGTGTCTCTGGAATCAGCAGCGTGTTCATGAGAGCTCTGCTCTGAAACTCAACCCAAAACTAAACCCATTGTAGTTTGCTTATGTAGATCAATGACAAATAAAGTGAAAATGTAGAAATTTCCAGTTTAATACATTTTAGGGAAAAAACTGCTGTTTTTTTTGTTTTGTTTTTGTTTTATTGTTTTTTTTATTTTATTTACAGTAGATTCAGAGACACTAAAATGTCAAGTGGTGTAACACTAAAGTAAAAGTGATAAAATATTTTGCTAAACTTAACCATAAAATATTAGTTTGCTCATATGGATGATCACTCATATCACTCGTGATGTCCAAGTTGGAAATTGAGAAATGTAACTTTTGTATTCATGTTGGTTTCATCCATAAAATATATATATCAACACAAATTATTTTGCATTTTAATTTAGATTCAAAAGCTCTAAAAAGGTCAAGTGGTATAACCCTAAAATAAAAAGTAATACAATATTTTCTTAACCTTAATCATTTTTCAAACATTCAAACATTTTAAAAAATTTTAAAGTTGAAAAATAAAGATATATCTATTAAAAATAAATGTCTATTTATAAAAAAATATTTATATTAATATAATTGTTTTCTCTGAGTTACTCCATTTGACTTTTTAACTAAACGTCCTTTTCCATAAAGAGCATCATCTCTCTGTTTTATGGTTTTCCTGTCACATGTGTTAGCTATACCACACTGACTTATATTGATATTAATAAAAAAAACAATTTTTTTTATTGCTTTAAAAATTTTTTTTATATATATATATATATATAAATTATATATATATATATATATATATATATATATATATATATATATATATATATATATATATATATAATACTATATAAATATATAAAAAAATTATGTATAAATTATGTGTACTTTAGATTAATTAGATTGATTTGATTGGTTGATTGATTGTCAAGCATTTTTTGCAAGACTTTAGCCTTTTAATGAGATCAGACATTTGAATCACCTACACATCACAAAAAACAAACAGAATTTGAATGTGTTCATTGTAGAACATGTGTATTCAAGTAATTATCTGTGTGAATTGCGTGCACTTTACAGATCCAGGCAAAAATTGTCACGTCATTAACATGAGTTTCATATCTCAGAGGAATAAAAGAGTTGTTTTGGTCTCTGTGTGCAGCTGCGGTGGATTACCTGGCTAAGAATGTGAGCTTGTCCACGCAGAGAAGGATGAAGCTCGGAGAGCACTCGGCTGTGCTCGGACTGCTACAGGTGGAGACGGGACAAGCGTATTGATGGATCTCGAACTGAACATCCACCCATGTGTTTCACCAGCATCCCTCCATTCTTTCAGCAGCGCCCACATGCGGATCATCTGACTAGGAGTGAATGAGACCAAGAGAAATTATAAAAACACAGGCAGTCCTAGACTTTCTACCTATAGCAGTGTGAATATAAAAGCCATTCCACATAAAAAACAGACACTAATGTGCTGCATCTCCTTATTCGTCCCGATCCTTTCTCTCTTTCACAATAAAGAGACCCTTTCAGGGCTTCAGAAAGAAGCCGAGGGAAAATGAACATCAATTGTCTGATCCCAAGTCACTAAAGCCCTGCCTGTCGGCATCCAGTGTTAGCGCACATAGGCTACTGCTGCAGCCGCTTGCCCATTCCAAACGGTTCGGACCATGTTGTTTATAGGACTGAAAATGATGGTATTATAATTATATTTGTTATTATAAATGTGGTTGTTCCTATTGCTGTTGCATTTACTATTGTAATTACTCTGTTTACATGTTTCATTTGAATTTGTTCTCATGTTTAGTTCCTGTTTTAACCACAAGGCCTTGCTCTGCAACATTACATTTCTGATGGATATACGCTGATGAGCTACAACGAGCGTATACGATTGGCTCATTTAGATCTTAAACCTGACATTCCACAAAACCTGCGCTATTCATTGGGGCATCTGTTTTGGAGGAACCTTGATATGGGGCAAAACAGCAGTCTGTGACCTGCTCTATATGGGTATCAGTGTTATTTATGAAAATTTTATCTTAAAAACATACATTGTTCTGGAATATGATGACCAAATGACAAAAATACATAGTTTTGATTCAAGTATTTTTTGCAATGAACACAGACTAATTCTTCTCTGTGGTCACTATAATTACCATTATAATAAGCCCTTATGGGCAAATGCCATTTTTAGCATTTTATGGCTTTTTATATAATTTCCCATATACTTCTTGGCTATTCATGGAAAGTATAGATATAGCTTACAATTTATCCAAGAACAAGTAATGTACAATTACTTATCCAAGTAATCAGATATTAGCCATCTAAAGGCTGAAGGGCGATTTGTGAATTCATGTTTCAGATATTTTGAAAAGGGGATTTACTAAATTGGTAGCACTTTTTTATCCATGAGGAACATAATTTGTCTCTGTGGTCACTGTAAAATAATGGACTGAAACTGCAAGATGGGAATCAGATTTTTCCCAGTTTGTAGAGAGAAATTTACTTTTAGGTCTTAAGCTAGGTTTCAAAAGTGTGATGGTCTCTGAATATTTGTCTTAAAAAATGTCCAAGATATTATACTGAGAGATGGAATATATGACCAAATTTATGGATTCTGTGTTTACATTTAATGTTTGCCACAATGGCTCCTTATTCCACATTTTCTCAGCTGTGTTTTTAACCTCAAGATGAACTGAAACTAAACTGTGCTCTAGTGTCACTACAGACGTGCCCTAAAATGCCATATATATTCAGGACAATAACTGAAACATGAACACATGACCATGTGCCAACTTAATACTGAGGACATTTCCATTTTAACACTAAGAATCTTTTGTAGTAAATAAAAAAGACAAAAAAGAAATGTGAAAAAAATCATGTTTTTAGTGTGTAGCACTCATTTCTACAATCATTAATCTATCTTTGGGATATTTAAAGCACTATCCGACTAGGCGATACACCTTTCCCAAATATCTTTTCAACCTCAGTTGCTCTTTATTCTTTCGTTGTTTACCTTTTTGCGCATATGTATTTTCCTTTGATATATTTCCGTTCAGCATGTGTGTATATTATCATGGCATAATTTATTCAGCTGTATGAAATACTAGCGTAGTGGGAACTTGTATTGGCATTTACTACCTTCAGCCTGTTGGTGTCTTTACTGTAGCACTGGCATATCTGTTATGGATTAAAGCTCAAAAAAGTGGACAAAGAAACACAGACTGCTTCTTTTTTTCTCAACACTCACTAAATGCATCATGCAATAGTCAAATATATGCTCACAAGGCATATAACACTCAAGCATTTTATTAAGCATTAATAGTTCAATTAATGATGATATGGCCAGAATCATGTACGCTTTCTTTTTAATCTGAAATGTTCATTTTCTGTAATACTTAAAACATGAAAATCTATTGGCATTTATCATATACACTCTTTTCATTGCTTTGATGTTGCTGTCAACTATAATCATGATTTAATCCCCATCTCAACAATGCTGTATATTTTTATAGACACTTTGAAGTCAAGAGCATCATGACAGTTGTGGTGATTTAAGTTACTAAAAATATCAGTTTCAGTAATTGAGTTGCGCTGGAAGTGAATAGAGTGAAGTGTTGCAGACAGTGTCACAACAGAGACTCTCAGAGCAGTGCATTCACAGAAGAGCTGCAGGGCCTGAGGGAATTTACTGCACTTCTTATGGGGGCACAGGCTGGGTACTGAATACCAGCCAATGTGTAATGCCATTAATGCCACAAGATAGGGAAGATGTGTGCGTGCCTTGCAGCTCCAATCAGAACGATCACCTCTCTGATGATGGATTTTAAACTCTTTGGTTTAATTAAGAAATGTAAAGGAATATTCATTGTAAACAAGTTTGAGCGTGGCCATCTGTGTTCATTTAAAGGATTCACACAGTGAGGGAATGTCTCTGGAATGTGATTTTGCACTGAGGAATCCTCTTTATGATTCAGCTGTCCTCAATGTAGTGTGATGTCATAAAATGCCATTTCAGATATTTCCAATATTACTATGGGAGCAGCTGCATGGATGATCTGAAAAACAAACTAGCTTTTTGGATGGTCATGATTTATTTGTCCTCATTTATAGACGCCATGTTATATTATACACTCTTAAAAAAATGCTTCCAAACAGTACCAAATTAGGGTTTTTGGCTTGTAACAGCAGAACCCCTTTTCACAGAACAGAATATTTATTATTCACATGGCAAATTGTAGCAAAAATGAAAGTGCTCTACCAAAAGTTGTTAACTGAATACACAAATAACAATTGACATTGAACATGATGCAGATGATGAGGTACGTGACAGCATATGAAATACACAACTGAGTTTACCGTTACAGCTTGTCTGTACATTAGATTATGTTAAAACAATTGTTTATGAAGGCCAAAATAAGCAAAAGTGAACAGTATCTAACAATATGGATCAAAAATTCAATATCTCTGTTACTTACTTTGTGGAGAAGAGAAGATGGGTTCTCTTAACTGAACTGAGCTGCTTACACTTACATGTTCTGTTAAACTAAAAAGAGAAAAAGACATGATAGGAAACCAGTAACAATTTTAAATTTATAATGTATAGACATTTTAAGAAAGAAATCATTTACCTGATGAGAGTGTTGACAGTCTGTGTGGTTGTATAGCGGAGCTCCAGAAAATCAGTAATGAGGTGGCCTTGACAGTTACAGATTTGAAAAACAAAAAGGCGGGAATAAAGAACCCTAAAACTTCTTCAGGATGATACGGTTCTAAACAGAACTGTTATACATGTAAAGAACATTTAAATAACCATTCTTTTTTTAGAGTGTATTATATTATATTATATTACGCATGCGATTCATTTCAAAATCCTTAACGCGTTAAAATCATTTAACGCAATCAACGCAAATAAATGACAAAAATACGTGAAGCTGCGTCATTAACGTAATTTACGTCACGCAGTTAGATGATCTTACTGTGCGTTCACAAATGCCGATCAACATGATAGTTTGCTTTGGCCCCTTTAAATAAAGTAAAAAAAAAAAAAAGACCGAGCATTCATACGTCAGAGCGTCAGGGCGTCACAAATCTTTCTACGGCGTCGTTGATCAGGGCGGCCAGTGCGAATTTTGTTAACGCACAGTGAGAAGTCGCCAAGTCGGGAGTTTATCACACTGAGCATATACAAGCACTTGTAACACTGGTAGGAGGACACTTCCGTTCTAACCCTATTCTGCTTCTCTGTGATTAGACAATTTTAAGCCGTTAAACTCTGGGAAAGTTTTCAGTGATCCAGTATTCGAATTCATTCAAACAGACGCATTTCAGTACATTCGCGTTCTTTCCACACACATTCAGGATACGGTTTGATGTGTCATGTACCTTGCTGTGTTTAGGTAATCGTAGGTTTATGCAGTCAAGTCAAGGTGGTTGATTTAGGAGTTTTTTGGCGCCTCCATGTGCTCCTGTTCGGTGTCGACTCGACTAAAATGAAAACAAGATATTTGTTGTTGCTCTGTACACATAGGCTACTATACACTGTGGCTTCTGTAAAGTGATTTTTTTTTTCTTTCTTCATGGGTGCTTTGGTGTCCTTTTGGAGTCTCCAAGGGTCATTGAAGCTGGCAGAACACAGTTTTGTGAGAATCACCCTTCAATCTGATTGTTTACTTTGCTGGATATTACAAATTATGACAAAATTAATGTGTTAAACAAGATAAATGTTGCATGCTTAATTTCAAAATAAGTGTGCGATTAAGCACACAACAAAAAAATGTAAATGATTGACAGCACTAATTATGCTAATTATATTATATTATAATGTATTTTTATTTAACTATATATTATTATTACATAAAAATACTTGAACATCTGTGTATCTAAGACAAAAAAATACTGAAGACACAACATTTATTAATAAATTTGGATTATAATATTATATTGATAATTTTGCAGATAATCTGATCAGTATTTGATGCCTGATTTTACATATATATATATATATATATATATATATATATATATATATATATATATATAATACAAATTTTGAGAATATTTTCCCAATATTACGAACAAAAACTGATATTTCTAATATAGAAAAAATATGGCCAATATCATCAAGTGAATCAAGGAACTTTCAATCATTGACTTTCCAAATGGGGGTTTTTAAAGAATTTCTGGGACGTGGTTCTTTCACGATAATGAGTATTTTGGGTCACTCACATGTTGTTATTTTGAGGTAAGAACATGCCACAAGGTACAGACTGATTAAAACATGTCTGAAGAATTTCACCACGAGACCCCCCGCCCCCTCCTTTGGCTGTTATTATTATGTTTTAGAAACTCTGCGGTGTCAACCTCTCGAAAACGTAACAAAGAAAGCACTTACAAAGCCTAACATCTCTTTAAATCCCATAATTATTCCAGGATACATTATGTACCTGAGCCTTGGTGTCTGATCTTCACCGAAGGGATTCCACATTCCTACAATCAGCTTACACCGACAGATCGCATGATTGCCTAATAACCTGGATCGGTAAGTAGAGCGCTTAGCAGAAGATTGTTACAGAGAGAAGAATGTATCCCTTTGACAGACACCATTGTTCGGCATATTCTGCTTCTCCGAAGCATTACACTCTTCTAAAAATGGATTTTTTTTAGTACAGATGTCAATAGGGTAAGACAATTTTATTTCTCCTTGCCATTCACACAAACTTTCCCTTTTTAAACCCAGTCTTTCATTTGCTGTCTCCAGGCACCTAATACAAGATTATAGTCCCCCATAGTAACCCTGGCATCCCTCAACCAAGCCTCCGTGTGCCCCTCCTTGCCCCCAGACTCTAATCTCCACACTCCAGCATCACTGCAAAATTAAGCTGTGAGAGAGCTGGGAGTCGCTTTAACCCCGCTCGGTCTAAAAGGCTCTCAATACACCCTATTGAAAAAAAGTCTCGGAGCAGTCAACACTTTTTTCCCCTACCAATATGTCTCGTATCTCCCTTCTCTCTGTCCTCCGTGCCATCTCACCTCAGTGAGGAAAAAAGGCGGGATTTCAAGGTGAACATGCAGGTATAAATCCAAGAGATAAGTCATGGAGCCTGTTTACAGGTTGCTCACGAAATCTAGTCAACTTGCAGACTTATTCTTAGTAATAATCCAAAATGGAGGTGAAATACTACAGAATGAAAATAATGAGCACGCGCTCTGGAATTCTGTGGGGAGATGCATACATAAACCTTTTTGAAAGCAGTCAGCTCTAACAAGCGTGATGCCTGGGTATAGACTCTAATACACAGAGACAATTTTTCTAGATAATAGCCTATCACGCAGGATACAATTTAAATTAAAAAATGCAATTTTCACCTTGAAATGAACAAATGATTACAATTTCTATACAAATTAAGGCATCCAGGCAGCGCCTCAGTGCACAGCTCAGGCCATGAAACCTGACATAATTACCATGAAATACATTCTCAAATATTTGTATTTTGTCCATCGCTTTAAAACACGCCAGTCAGCCTTCTTCTGATCTCACCTTCTGGGGCAAACGCAGGAAAAAAGGAGTGGAAATCATCTAAGATGAAAAGCCCTTCAACAGGCAAGATAAAAATGTGTGTAAAAAAGGGGATAGGGAAAAAAATAAAACAAACAGTAAATTGCTGCCGTTCAGCCTGACAGCCCCTGGAGTTATCTCTAAAAGCCAAATTACAGAGTCTTATCATGGGAATCATATCTAATGGTTATCTATACTCAGATGTTTCTCTCTCTCCCTCCTCTCTGCACCCCCTGTTCTTTGCCAGAGATTGCATTTATTTATGATTAGGAATATCTTTAGAAGAAAAGATGTTAACTTGTGCATTTCGTTTGGAAAGTTATGGTGAATTGCAAGTGGCACAAAAGAACAAGGCATGTAATTCAGAGGTGAGTGCAGCCTCCGAGGATGATGACAGAGATGCATGCCAATGACCAGGTGGCATCAATATGCAATTACAGACTCATATACTTTATAGAATTATTATTGGGTAATATAATATAGTGTACTTGTAGGTTGATATAAACATATTAGTGACCACCCCAAAAAAGAGTGAACGTTCTGCTGTATCGACAGTAATTCATTCTCCAAGCAAATTGAAACATAGACGACGCCACTTCACAAACAACATATGGCCTTGCCGACCTTTTCCTTAATAGATTTGCATCTCACACAGTTCTGAATATTGCAAAAGGAGAACAGCAGCAGTTGTCTTGGAATGATGGAGGGTTTTGTGGGTTTGCTCTCTCTCTTCTTTACATGTGAAGGCTTGCTTAATGCCCAATGAAGCTCTTAACAATACTAGGAGAGAACTTGTAAAGACTTTTCCCTTCCTTATACCTCCCCTCCCATTCCTCTATCTATCTCTGCGCACTGTCGGCCTGAGAGGCGCACATCAGATTTCAACACTTGACCTCATAATGCTGGGGGTCAGCGCCACACCAGCAGCAATTTCACACACAAGATGAAAGGGAAATTAACATTGAAGTTGTTTGAGGCGGCAGCTCTGGGCTCTGGCCAGCTCAGGCGGCAGTCTCCTAACCCCACCACACTGTGAGCCACAAAGAGGGTGAGTGAAGTACAGGGCTGCTGGAAGCTGGAGGAATGCAGACGTCCTCCCGCTGGAGGCTTAGCCCCTGACCACCTCAACTCAAGGACCAGAAGGCTAAAGGGAGCGAAGGAGAACACAGCGCTGCGGCATATCAGAAACAAGGTATTAAAAACAGGGCTTTATGACCTTCAATTTCAACCGAGCCATGGTTTTGATGGTCTCCTGTGGAAATTTAATTTTATTTTTATACATTGACAAGTGCATTTTTTTTTTTTTTTATCCTCATGGATGTAAGGAGTAAAAAAAATATATATATATATTTTTTTTTACTTAACATTTTTGATTAACATTAAATTCTGAGAAAAAATATTGATACTAAACCATTAAAAAAATCATCTAAAAAATATTTATCTTCTCTCCTCCATTCACATCATGCAGGTGGATCTTTTTGCATTCCTGAGCTGAAAGATGAATAAAGTAAAAAGTTCATTACATTGTCAAAGTGTTACTAATCCCATGTACCTGCCACTGAGCACCTCCGAAAATCTAATGTGACACACTGAGATGGAAAATCTATTCTATTCGTCAGTGTCCCTGACTGTGTTACTGGTGCTCAATGGTAATTTCCCTCACCTTAACCAACCCTCCCCCAAAAACAATTTACCATTCTGTTGCCATTATGTCCTACCAAGACCAGTGCGGATTCAGTCACGACCTTCATATTATGTGAAAATTGGACTTTGCAAACTTGACACAAGCAAGAGAGAGCAGGCAAAATTGCTTTTTGCTGGAAAAGCCCAGCATGAGTTCTTCAAAAATCAGCTAAAGGAGGAACTGCAGTGCACACTAATGTCAGCATTCACTCACAAAACCCTAGTTAACTTAAATATAGAAATACATAGAACAGATTATTTTAAATTACTTGATATCAATTTAAAGCATGATGTTGTTCACATTACATAAAATTATAAGGTTCTATCTGATATTTTTGTCAAAATTGAGTTATTCACATATTCTTATTCTGTGACAACTTACATTATGTGTTTTTTTATGTTGTGTACATTTTGGGACTTTTTATTTAGACAACAATAAGATTCTATTTAAAAAGTCGAATGGAATGCAAAAACTTTAAAGCTCAATATCTCAAAACTGCTCAGAATGCAGATAGAACCCATTTTTTCCTAAATAATAATTTTTTTTATATTAAAGTGAACAACTTGACCAGCCCTCAAAAGTCATTTTACCGACGACAGCTTCTAAAATCTCTAGTTATAAATTAGAAATATACACATCGGTTTGTTGATGGACATACACTTGTTAATGCTGATGTAGATGTAGATTTTACAGTAATTACAGTTGCAACATATCATAATGTACCTCAAACTGAGTAGCGCATCACTGAGAAACGACCTGCTCAAGTCGTCCTTGCGATGGAGGTTCAGATTAAATAACTATTTCTTCCTATGTTTAATAATCGGTCTCGCGCTCGGATTGATATGGTAAAATCAAGGTCATCATTACTGTCTTTACAGTGTGTACAATCACTGAGGAAGCTGAAGTTCAGTTGATGGTAATGTCGACCGTGTGCTGTAAGCGACCAATCACAACAGACTGGGCCGCCTGGCCAATAAGAGCAGAATAAGCTCTCGGAAAGGAGGGATTTAGAGAGTCTGATTTACCCGACCACTCCTTTGAGAATCATTGAAAAATGAAAGGAGGACAAGGATATGACATTTCACCACAGAACATGACTTTACTTGTATACCGAAATACAGTTGAATATAACAGAATATGTAGATCACTTTTACTATTTATAAGCTGCTTATACTTTTTATGTAAACTGCTTTATTTATATTCCATAAATATAAATATCTGTCATGGCGCTACTGTTTCTATACACTGAACTGATTAATTCGGTTCGGGAGAAAAGCCCGCCCACACTGACAATTGATTGGTTGATTTACCGAAACAGGCCAATCAGGATGCTCTCTGTCTTACATGCGCTTCATGGGGCACACACGCAAGGTTTCTCGCTCCCCCTCCCTCTATGCCGTGCGCGCGCTACACGGTTTAGAGCACAGTCTTTGTCTCGCATGCTCGCTCTTGCTCGCTCACTCTAGATTCCGGGAGATTTTAACTATTGTGCAGGCATCAGGGAGCCGCTATCAATATGCGGGACATTCCTGGAACTTCCGGGAGACTTGGGATGTCTGGAACAACCTAGTTGTCTGGATTTTTTTTCCTGGTGAGCTCATCAACACTAAGAGATAGGCTAATATAAAACATGTAAACATAATAATATAAAACATACAAAAATGAGAAAAACAACGTACATACATACATACATGAAGTACCTTTTGTGGAATGGAAAGGTTCCATGGATGTTAAGGCTTCTTCATAGAAATGTCAATGCCAGTTCATTTATTGTCCAATGATGATGGTAATGCAATTCATATCCTAAAAGGGAACACATCATTGTTTTGTCTATCATAAAGAAAAGCAGACAAAAATATCACATGAAGCAACTGATGTTGGACATACGCATATTGAAAAGTGTGAAATATTTGTCCAATTATTGTCTGAGCATCATGTTAATTCACACATTGTGATAGGATCCATTTACCTTTTGCAGCCTGTGACATATATTGAGGTGGACATTTCCCGATTACATATATATTTTGTGTGATATGCTCAGCATTGACCCAGCTGTGGCTCAATAATTGTGTCAAACTTCATTGAATGTTTCTGTGTTTCATTTGGTTTTGCCCCCTACAGCACACTAGCATTGTTTATCCTCCAGCATGTTGATTGTCACTTCTTCAGCTTTCTAATTTAATCAGTAGTCCCATCGGGCTGGAGAAATGAATCAAGCGTTTGTTTATCCAACATGTCTGTGCGTTTGACTGATGTTCTGCCTTGTTTGTGTTATCCCAGAGCTGTGCCCACTTTGTTATTAATTGAGCTCTTTTTGGCCGTCGTTTTGCTTTTTCTAATTCCCTTTAAGGAAACGGGCTTCTTTTCAGATCTGCGGCACTGTGGGTCATTAATTATGACGGTAATAAAAGGTGCTTGTGTTGTGCCAGTCAGCCTCTGCCAGTGCAAGGAATCTTTCTCTGTTAACCGGAGGCTTGTCTTTCTTTGCATTCAGGCTGGAGGGACATTGTATGTAGTACCAACAGGCTTTTGGACACTGAGGCCAATTGCTACGTCTTAATGCAGTTTACAATACGTGCAGCGACAGTTCTCCAAGCCGCACAAGTGCGTTTTTCTTTTGTGGAGGACAAGTTTGAATGGAAGGAAGAATAATTATGACAAGGGGTCCCATATGTCATGTAAAGCCTGCGGTCTTGAGAGATGAAGAGTCTTAAGTATGGTTTTATTCTGCATAGATCTTCATTCCACATTTCTTGCTGAGCCACATTGTTTTGATGTTCTCACAAGCTTTGATTGTGTAAATATTAGATAAAGAATAGAGGCTTACAAGTAATCTTAAGAACGTGAATTCTCACACACATGATCACTACTGGAGACTTTCTTGTTTAGCATTTAAAGGCTTAATCTTCATTTTTTGTGGATGCAGTGATGGGCGATACTATGTATCTTTCTGTATTATGCGCCTAGCGGTCTATACAGCATTGCCATGGACCACAGAGAATTTTAGCAAATAGCTGACTGCTGCGATTGGCCAGGCAGAATCAAGTATTTCAGAGAGTTCAAGTGTTTGAAACTGCCACATCTTTCTTTTGAGTCAGGTAAATGTATTAAATAATTTACAAATTTAATTTATAATGGGCCTATTAATCACCCTGCCAGAGTTGATGGTTTGTGACCAAATGACAAATACATTAGCTTTATACCTTAAAGTTGTTGTGAAACGGAAAGTGCAATAGTCTTTTCTTTCTTATATCCGAGTGAAGCGGCTTCAGCTGACTTGTTGCCTCGTACATTTACAAACAAACTGACCTAAATTAACATAATCCAGCATATAAATCAATCTTCTACCCACAATGTTTACATCTGTATGATGCCAGACCCAGTTATATCAGACCCTTTGGAATATGAATAAGACCTCATATAGGCAAGGCAAGGCAAATGTTGACCATATAAGCCAGATTCACTTCTGTCCAGTTCCTCCATAGAGTTTGAAAAAGTTATGCATCAATTTGGAAAAGAAGGCTGAAACACATTTATTCCATACCGTAATTCTATACTGATGGGTCAAAGATTGACAATCATGTATCTGCAGCAGCAGTAATTGGCCACCAACAGTATGGAGTTCGTATCCCAGGCCAAAGTTCCATTTTTACAGCAGAAACTTGTGCTCTATTACTTGCCTGACAAACTGGAACATATTAAAAATGCAATAGAACGGAACGTCATAGTGTTTACTGATTCAAAATCCTGTTTACAAGCTTGAGTCTTTGAAGACAAACTATCCAATAGTCATTGATATATTAATCAAAGCAAATCAGTTATACAACATTGTTTTCTGCTGGATTCCAGGACATAGTGGCATTACTGGAAATGAGCAAGCAGACATGGTTGCAAAACAAGTTCTTGCAGAAAGAATCAGTGAATACCAAATCCCACCCTTGGACATAAATCCCTTAATCAACCAATATATATTAGAAAAATGGCAAGCAGAATGGATAGAATGTCAAAATAACAAATTATTTGAAGTAAATTCTGTGGTTGGGAAAAAATTTATCTATCCTTTTAAATCAAGACACGACCAAGTTGTATTTACAAGGTGTCAAATAGGTCATACTAGACTGACTCATGGACATTTATTGAAGGGTGAAGAAGCACCAAAATGTCAGTACTATAGTACCAACTTGTCTGTAAAACATATACTTTTGGACTGCCCAATCTTTAGACAGCGCTTTTTATCAGGACAAACTTTTAAGGATTTATTTATGGGTCCAGAATTTTTTTTACAATTTTTAGCACAAGTACATTTAAAGAGTTTTTTTTAATATAAAATTGTACTCATTTTGTACAAGTACTTTTTATTTTATTTTATTTTATAAAATATTTGTTATTATACTGTATTTATGAATTGATGTTGTTAAATGTTTAATATGTATCTGCCATGTAATAGCCAGTGATGCTGATATGGTAATAAACTTAAATACTACTACTACACAAACTGACCAGCAACCGCAACTTTCAGATGCTGTCACAGAATGGAAAGCATATCAAAGGCATATCAAAGGCAGTGAAGGATACATCTATGCTTCCTTCAAAAATCAGTCAGATGAAGGTATTTTAGGAGACAGGAAGTGAACCAAACATTGGATTTGGATGTGCCTTGATGCCTTCCTACCTTGGAATGCATCCTCCGAAGGCAGCTTTTTTTAGGTTTTCGGACGCAGCCATCATCAGAGAAGAGGTGTTGCTGCAAGAGGGAGGGGAAGTTATTTTGATTAAAAATGACAAGGGCACATGAATAATAATAATAATGTACACAGATAAATAATTTATAATAAATGCTACATATTCTATAGAAAACAAGAATTGTCCATTTTGATTTGTCATTTGTCAATTGTGACTTTAAAGCCCGGATATAGGCCTACATTTTTTTTTCTTCTAGCACAGCATTGAGTGCGTAAGACCTTCAAAGTAGCTACACTTCACTGACTGTGAGCGCAGATGGGCTCGTCTGATGTGTGACTTGAGCTATACTGGAACTTTGTTTTTGAGCGCACAGACACAAAAAACCGACTGCACGCTGACGTCAAAAATGCATATTAGCCTACATATCATTGATAAATTATTATTTCCAAGGTTTGTAAGGCCAAGACCACTGCACGAGCAGTTTTTAAAAATGGTTTTTAGTTTCTCTCTGACTGTCTGTCTATACTCGCTACTTCTTTTTACCACAAAAAAGAACTTCGCTGTGAATATAGGCTATCGAGGCCTTTAGCAGTAATGACTCTTTAGTATGAAAACATATTCAGAATGTCTTGTGGGACTGTCCTTCACTTTTTGAGAATATGTTAATCCCTGAGACGGCAAATCAGCTGCCGTCTGTCTCTTATGCTCAACACCTGTATTAAATCTATTATGCTCTCTGGAGTCTCATTGGGATGAAAATAAGAAATCCCCCTCTCATTGTCCCTGCATGCAGTCAGGGGAATAGTGAATGTCTGCAACAGACCTGTGTTTGCGAAAAGGGCAATTACAAATGAATTTAACATCTAGACGAGAGTGGGATTACAAGGCCTTATATCAGTTATAGAATTCTCCTCCCTCATTACAATTGCACACACAGGCATTTGGTACTGATCTAAGAATAGCACAGAAGGGGGAGAACATTTTAATTTGAAGGATTAGAGCAATTCAGATCAACCTGATTGTACATGATGCTGTCAAATGTTTCAGAACACAGTGGGATGACTGAGATTTAGGTACTTATTTTTAAAGAATGAGGGGCTCAAACCTAGACATCAGCTCTTTGATGAAGAATATCATAAAATGATACCTTTTGAAGGAGAGGCACTTCTGAACTGCTTGGTAACTCACCCTGTGAACCATCAAAATTATTTATAGTCACATTACCCCACTTTTGTCTATAATCACCTCAACAATATTTTAACCACTTTTTCACACAAATCTCATTCACATTTCTTTCTCATTCTAATTCAGATGTATTTTAGTTACTTAAGCTGCATCTAGAAATATACTTATTCCTGGTTTTACAGACAAGGCTTAAAGGGTTAGTTCACCCAAAAATTTAAATTCTCTTATTAATTACTCACCTTCATGTTGTTCCAAACCTGTAAGACCTTCGTTCATCTTCGGAACACAAATTAAGATATTTTTTATGAAATCGGGGAGAGCTCTTTGAACCACCCATAGGCAGCAACGTCATTGCAACTTTCAAGGCCCAGAAAGGTAGTAAAGACATTAAAATAGTCCATGTGACTACAGCGCTTCCGAGTTCTACGTCAGAACGCTGTTCACGTGAGCACCACGACACATTCATGTGATGCTGACGCAGGAGCTAACCAAAGGTGAGCCGCCGTTCTGCCGCTTCATAAAATTAGGGTTGAACCACTGTAGTCACATGGGGCCTCATTTATAAAACATGCGTACGCACAGATTTGATCTTAGTACGCTAAAATCCACGGCAAAGTTCATATTTATAAAAATGGTCTTTGACGTGAAAAAAAAGTACTTACCGCCACCTCAGGGTCTGAGCAGACATACGCACTTTTTCTTGTGGCAGAGTCGGAATACTGTAGGTATTTGGAAATTTATAAGCAGTAGCAATAATAATTATAATAATAATAACAATTATATTAATAATAATAATAGTTATTTTCCCTAATAATAGTTATTTTTCCTGACAGAACGGGGCAGAAAGTAACGCAGGTTTAGTTGCAACACAAGGTTTAAAAACTTTCCACACATGACGAAACGCCAAAATTCAAAAATCTTCAGAAGATATCACTGAACATTTATTTAACCATAGCAAAAGTAAATTTCTTAAGTTAATTTTTCATCTCTGTTTTATGTGTTTATTTAAAATTAGACAAATATTATATTATTTTAATCTTATATCTGTAATTTAACAGTTGCGATAGTTCTTTAATACTTATTTAACCAGTAGAAGACACTAAATCCCAGTTGTGCAGGTGGGGCATGTTGTAACACTGCATTACAATGTGCCCCTATTAGAATTATGCTATTCTATTCTATAATTTCTTATGAATAGTCTAAAGTCAATGTTCAGAAATTATTAATTATTATTATGAACTATGCTGTATATGTTTTGCAGTGTTTTGTTGTTTTAATTAATAAAAAATGCCATTATTTTAAATATTTAGTTTGTCTTGGATATTTTTTTGATTAGATAAGATAACATTTTAAGCTGTCATATGGTCATGTTACCTATGGGGCATGTTGTCACATTTCACTTCCATTCTTTTGTTATACACTACAAAAAAGTATACATTGTATTAATGAAACAAAACCACATAATTGTACTAGACATGTGTGAAATTGATGTTCAACAAACAAGTGTAGGCTACACTGACTGACGCGCTCCACAAGTTAAAGGAAATGTTTTACAATTTAAAGCACAATATTTTGTTTTTATTGTGAGTGTACACAAATAAAAGTAAACCAGCAGTTTCAGGGTTTTTTTTTCTCAACACAGTTTTGACTGATATTTAGCGTACCTTAACCATGCAGCAAAGGTTTTAAAAATATACTGAAAAAATAACTTTACAAATTAATCTTTTCTTGCTGCTTGCCATTCTCAAGTAAAAAATCTGGATGTGAATGGTGCTCTTTTTTATGCTAATGATATTAATTAGGGGGCGTTTACAAGGCGGAGATCTGGCATTCAGGCATTCAGCTGCGCACAATTTCAAGATCATTTGCGATTTATATATTTCACATGCGAAAGAGAGGCGTACGCACGTTTTTTTTGAGAAATGATCTTAGATCAAACGTAGGACAGTTTCTACGCAACATTTTATAAATAAGGCCCCTGGACTATTTTAACAATGTCTTTACTACCTTTCCGGGCCTTGAAAGTTGCAATGATGTTGCTGCCTATGGAGGGGTCAGAGAGCTCTCCGATTTCATTAAAAATATCTTAATTTGTTTTCTGAAGATGAACGAAGGTGTTGGGACGACATGAGGGTGAGTAATTAATGACAGATTTTTTTACCCTTTAAGCCTAGTCCCAGACTAAAATGCATGTTTGAGCTGTTTTAACTGAAAGCAACTTGCACTGACATACTGTATCTTAAAATATTCCAGTGCCATTGTTTTGTCTCAAGATGAAGATTTTTTTCTATGGCACGTAAAAGCTATTTAAATGTCATTGCCTATGAAACCAGGCCTATATCACTTCATTTGCGAGTAGGTAGCGACAGTGACTGCCTTTATGAGTGAGTCATTTGAATCATTCTCTTAAATGATTAGTTAAAAAACACTGATACATTCAGGAACAATACATCAATACTGTGTATTGTCGACAATGTCAGAGATGCGGAAGGGTTAATGCAGTTGTGGCTTTGTTTAAACCTATTTTCATTTGAGGAGTAATGCTTTAAAAAAATAGGAATACTGCTTTCAAAATTGTGAAAATGCCTAATTTAACAAAAAAACATTAATTTCCCCTCCTCGCAACCTGCTACTCGTGTGAGATTGCAGCTATTAACAACCAACAAACAAAATCAAGTCCTACTCTACATTTTTTTTCTTGTTCAAGAAGCAGTTTCACTTGGATACACAGAGAAAAGTCTATTGCAATTTCCACTTCATGACAACTTTGAAATGTAAGTTAACTTAAAAAGTTACCGTTTCAATCATTATTTAAGCTATTGTGCTGTGTGGAATTTTTCCTTTCTCTTTGTACCTCACTTATTTGTTTTTTAGTGTTAAGACAACTTGGGTATAACTCCACCTCAGTTGGCTTTGCTGAGCAGTACATTCTTATATGTAGGCAACATAAGACAACAGTACTGACAAAATGTGTACAGCTGTAGCAACCATCAAACAGATCCGCCTGTTCAAACTGAGGTGGGATCAACATCACAACTCAAAGCAGAACCAGCCATCAATCAAATTTAAAGGGATCTCGTGCCTCAGTATAAATGTTCCACTAAGCCTTTTGGTACCTCTTTTTTTTCCCTCACTGGGTCTTACTTAAAATTATGATCAGAGGCAAGTCCTCAGGTTTCAGGGCATCAAAAATGAGGTGGGGGGGTGGGGTGGGGGGGAGAGAGAAAAGAGCGATAGGGCATAGAAAGAGGGAGCAAGAGAGGAGAGAACACTTTCCCAGGGTCCTGACAACTAGAACAGCTGAGATTCCGTCCTCCCCCATCCTTTAGGCCAGAGACAGCTCATTGTGCCCACAGATGTGTGTGAGAGAAGGTTGTGATGTTGTGCCAGAACGGGGAAAGTTGTGTAATGAGAAAAGTGGGGAGAATGCCCATTCCTGCTTAATGTTTTTTCTCCCACATGCATAAAGAGAGATTGGCTGAACAGCTGCGGCCCTTCCATGTGTCGGTACGAGTACCCAAGCAGCTGGGCTGAAGCTCAGTTCTCTGAGGTTTCAGTGTTCACAGATTTTCTTTTATGAATGATACTGTATGTTAATAATTAATTAGTGTTTTATTCACGAGAAACAATTGATTAAATATCATAATCATTTATATCTTGTTTCATGTCATGATTGGGTTCCATTACAATGCCAATCAGGACTCTTGCTAAAATTTGTAGAACATTTTTTATAGTTGTAGCCTTGACCATTTTAAAGGTGCAGTGTGTAGTATTTATGAGAATGTATTGACAGAAATGCAATATAATATACATAACTATGTTTTCAGTGGTTTATAAAGACCTTACATGAACCGTTATGTTTTTATTACCTTAGAATGAGCCATTTCTATCTACATACTCCGCTGGTCCCCTTACAGTGAAGTCACTATTTTTGCGCCATCATGTTTCTATAGTAGCCCTAAATGGACAAACAGCTCTACAGAGCTCTAGCTACTCTCTGCTGTCTCAGACGACGACATATTTTTCCTGTGTCAGCCACCATAGCTTCTCTATGTGCTTCAAAAGGGAGGGGTAAGCGGTGGGCAGTTGCAATTCGCAACCTCACCGCTAGATGCTGCTAAAATTTACGCAGTGCATCTTTAAATAAAACATCTATAAAATAAATTATTATAATTTTTTTTTAATAAAATAACTTTAGTGTGGTCCCTCATCACAGGACCCAGGACAACCTTCCCAGGTCCCTTTCAGTCAGTCACGTTCGACGTACGTCGGACGTCACAGACGAATTGAGAACACTTCTGGGAGCCCCTATCAGCTTCGAGATATAGAGAACGGGCCAATGGCCATTGGCGTGCGAGATTTGCATCTCGCGCTCCGCCCCGCGTCGCGGGTATAAACAGGAGGCGAATGCAGAGCACCATTGTCATTCACTTCGGAGCCGAACACGGTGTTGATGAAGGAGACTGTTCCTGCTTCAGCAGAGAGAGAAAGAGAGAGAACGAGAGAAGAGGCTTATTTGAGTGCTGGGAGAGAAGGCACGATCAGCGATGGCCGCGAGCTCACTGGTACAGTGATCAACTGCTGTTTTTACAGCACTGTTTGGTCTGTTGGTTTGTTGAGGGCTTTCCCAACGGTGAGTGCATACACAGGCTGCGCTACTCTCCTATGTTTTGCCGCGGTCGTTCCTGGGTGCTTCAGCACATTTAAAAGAGATTTCTTCTAAAAGAGCAGCGTGGGTGTGACACTGCGTCTTTTTCAAGACGTCATTCCACCCGTGCGTTTCTGGATGCGGTTGTTTCCTGTCCTTATTTGACAGCCACGATCCCTCTCGCATAAGCATGTTGAGATTGCGTTCGTGGGTGATCCATGTTCTCTCAGGAGAATGGGATCACGTCAGCGCGCTGTTCGTCTCGCCTTCTTTGTGAGGGTTTGAGCGTTCAGCGCGCCGTGTGCCGTCTAGCTGCTGGCTGACATCGCGGGTTGTCACGGCAACCCAGCGCGTCACTCTGCGCTTTAGATGCGCGGTCGAGACTTGACACCTCAAACGGGGTTCAGTCCCTTCACTTATTCCCCGATCTAGTTTCTTCTCTGGTGCACCAGAAAGGTGCTACTTCGGCTAATAAGCCTTGGTGACCTGAGGATTACAGTGGGGCTTCCCTGCAGAGTACGTCTCCGTGGGCCCTCACTCCTCTATCGCATCGCAAGCATGCTGAGACTGTTTTCGTGGGTGGTTCATGTTCTCTCATGAGAGCATGACCACATCGGCGCGTTGTTCGTCTTGCCTTCTTCATAGGGGTTTGAGTGTTCAGTGCGCCGTGTGCCGTCTGACGGCCACACTCACAGTCTCACGTGCCTGCTGGTAGCTTACAGGTGGGATTGCTGGTTCCAAAAAAAAAAGGGACCTAGCGTTTAATCTGGGGCTCTAGCAGAGGACAGATGTCAATTGTTGCATCGGAGAGAAGGCTGTTATAAGCTGGAAATGAAGATGATGCTGAGTTTCCCACTATAATGGTGTGTGCTCATGCTGAATCAGATTCAGACTTGACAGCCATGCTTTCCCGGGTGGCTGAGGCGTAGTGCAACGCGTAAATCGCCTTGCCCGCCCCCTTGCCTTTTCCCCGGATGTGCATTGGAAAGCTTTGGCAGTATTGAACTATTTGGTGCCAAAATATGGAGCGCCAAAAGGGCCATAATCTGTATAAAGTTTTCCTCTCTCTCACTACCCTCATAGGTGGGGTGGCAGTGCCATTGGCAGGCCACCTCCGCCCTGTGCTCTTAGTGCACGAGGGTAGTTCTGAGCCAAGGTTGAGCTGCGCACAGTGACTGATTTAGATTTAAAGTCACAGCGCTGGTCCTCGGCCAGACGATGTCCACCCTGGTCCAGAAACACCCTTGGGCTGCTTTGCTGGGGTGTGAGACATCGCCAAAGTATGCTTTCTCAATGCTCACATCTCACAAGGTGACTATTTTCGGTGACACTGACGGTGACGGTGCCCAGCAGTCCTCCAAAGTGCAAAGCAGATGGAACCCCTCAGTCTACTCGCCATGGGCATCGGTCCCACGATGCCACCCGTCTCGGCTGCCAGTCAGCTGAGACAGGTGACCCGGACTTGGTTGAAGCTGCTCTTCCCCGGAGGAGGTCCGGGTAGAGAATCATTGTTAAATTCTGTTCCATCACTGGTGTTACAGCTAGTGGTACCCAAATTCTTAAGAGCAGTTCCAATACCAACTGGGTCTCGGGAGTTTAGGAATGGCAGCGTGTGACGCTACAAAGCCTCGCCGCTCTCGTTCCCCTCCCCACAAGAGGGCGAGAATGGCAGTGTGCGACGCTGGGGAGCCTCGCCACTCTCATTCCCCTCTTCTCAGCGGTGCGAGGACGGCAGTGCGCAACGCTATGCCTAGCCACTCTTGTTCCCCGCTGAGGAAGGAGGTGAGGTAGACAGTGTGTGACGCCACAAAGCTCTCTGCTCTCTGCCACTTCGCTTACGGCTCTCTGCCCCTCCTTCAGTCGCCAGCGGACCGCAGCATATGGCTTGAGAACGTTACCATGCCTTCTCTCATACCCTCTGTCCAATCGTGGGGGCAGGTAGGTGCTGCGTGCGCACTCAGACCCCACTTCAGGACGCTATGCCTCTTGGGTCTGGTCCCTGCCCTCCACTTCGCTGCCCTACCGCGGGTACATCTGTGGGGCGGGTGTGTTCGTGGTACGGTTTCAGGAAGCCTAGCTAGCACTTCCAAGACCGTCCCGCTGACTCACCTGCACCACCAGGCTCAGCTATGCGGTTCAGTTCGCACGGCATCCTCCCAAGTTCTGGCCGTCCACTTCACTGTTGTGTGGAACTGCGACGCCCCTGTCTTGCGGAAAGAGATCGAAGTCCTACTGGCGAAGGACGCGATTGGAGCCGGTCCCTCCAGCCGATATGAAGATTGTGCCCAATCTACTTCATTGTGCCCAAGAAAAGCGGTGGGTTATGACCAATCTTGGACCTGTGAGTCCTGAACCGGGCCCTTCACAAACCGCCCGTTCAGATGTTGACGCAGAAGCGCACTTTCAAGTACATCCGTCCCCAAGACTGGTTTGCAGCGATCGACCTGAAGGTCCTTCCCTTCGGGCTGTCCCTGTTGTGTGAACACAGAGACACGGTGATTAGTCACCTCAGCCTGTTGGAACTTTGGGTCAACTGGGGAAGGAGCAAACTCTGCCCCGTGCAGAGGATCTCTTTTCTCGGTATGGAGCTGGACTTGGTCAATCTGACAGCGCGTCTCACAGAGGAGCGTGTCCAGTCGGTGTTGAACTGCTTGAATTTGTTCAAACGCAGGACAGCGGTACCACTGAAAAGTTTTCAGAGGCTCCTGGGGTAGTGACGCCGCTCGGATTGCTTACTATGAGGCCGCTTCAACACTGGCTACACGACCGAGTCCCGAGATGGGCGTGGCAGAGCGGCTCATTCCGTGTCTCAGTAACAACGAAGTGCCGCAAACCCTCAGCCCATGGTCGGACCCTTCGTTTCTATGGGCGGGAGTTCCCCTAGAACAAGTGTCCAGGCATGCTGTTGTCTCCACGGATGCCTCATCCACCGGCTGGGGGGCCACGTACAAAGGGCTTGCAGTTTCGGGTCTGTGGACGGGGCCTCAACTCGCTTCGTGCCATTCTCATTCAGGGCCTGCTCAATCGTGCAGCCGACGAGCTCTCACGACAGCCAGTGCTTCCTGGAGAATGGAGACTCCATCCCCAGGTGGTCCAGCTGATCTGGAGTCGCTTCGGGACCGCACAGATAGACCTGTTTGCCACCCCGGACACGTCTCACTGCCAGTTGTTTTATTTCCTGACTGAGGGAACCCTCGGCTCGGATGCCCTGGCACACAGCTGGCCCCGGGGCCTACGCAAATATGCGTTTCCCCCAGTGAGCCTTCTTGCACAGACACTGTGCAAGGTCAGGGAGGACAGGGAGCAGGTCCTATTGGACCTGGTTCCCGGAACTAGTGCTCCTCGCGATAGCACCTCTTTGGCCCATTCCTCTGAGGAAGGACCTCCTGACTCAGAGACGGGGCACCCTATGGCACCTGCGTCCGGACCTCTGGAAACTCCATGTCTGGTCCCTGGACGGGACGCAGAGGTTCTAGGTGGCCTACCACAGGCTGTGGTAGACACCATCACTTCCGCCAGAGCCTCCTCTACGAGGCGCCTCTTCTCTTCTCTTCTCGCACGTCAATGGCCATTGGCCCGTTCTCTATATCTCGAAGCTGATAGGGGCTCCCAGAAGTGATCCCAATTCGTCGTCCTTCAGGGAACAGTCATTTTGTTTCAATTGCAGGGTCAAAAGAGGATACAAAAGGTCATCTGCTGTCATTTGTTTAATGTAATTTTAATTTGCCCAAAGCAGGTCATTATCAAACCTTGGAACCCAAATAAATCCTCCTGTCCTATTTTTCTAATATGGATAATAAGATTTATATGCTCAGTTTACATACAGTATCAGTTTGGGCCATGTGACTCTTGGCAGTTTGAATGCCTTGACTATTTTAACTTTACAGTGCCATCAAAAATGAAATGCATTGGACGTGGCAAGCTGGAGGGTGGTTTCCCACAAATTTAGTCCTGGCCAAAGGCTTTATTATGAGTCAAATGCTGAGAGCAGATGTCAACAGTACTCTTGTCCCTGTAACTGGAGGTGGGTAGAGAAAGTTGTGGTTATCAGAGGACAGAACCCCCCCCCCCCCCCCCCCCCCCCCCCAAAAAAAAGCCAACATCTGTTCCTATCACCATCAGTACTGCAGCTGGAAGAGTGTGTGATGTCATCAGAGGGCAGCTGGCCACCAGTAGACGACACAGTGAGAGGCTGCGAGTGTGAGAGCGTGAGAGAGATCTGGATGTCAGGAAAGGTGAGGTGGGTGGATTTGACTTTGCTACTGACTATGACACGATGCTCTTTTTTTTGTCCTACTGTTATCTATTGAGTTAAAAAAAAAAATAGAATCACCCCTGAAGATCATCATAACTGTGTGTCAAATTCAATTAAAATATATAAAATTATATCAGACCTTTTTAAGACACAAGAAGGTTAGTTTAGGTGAATAATGATATTTATGAATTATATTTTTATAATTTTTATATCCCTTTGAAAAATACTCAAAAATATGTTTTGAAAATTATGAAGATGTGTACACTCAGTTAATATGTTTAGAAGACGTACCTAAATGTGTTAGCTTTTTAATGATAAAACAATAGATATAATACTGTTAATACTGTTACAGTTATAATACTGATATAATATAATACAAAATTAAGACAAAAATGAGGCCAACTGCATTAATCTTGCTAATGAGATGTTTTTATAGCCACACCTTAATGATTATCATACTAGTTCCCATCAAAAAGCAGTGGCTTACCTTAAACATTAAGCCTGCATTTACAAAAAGAGTCCATAGATCTATATCATATATGTCAGAGGAGATGTGATGTCTGATAGGGCCCCACTGTGATGTGAGCACTGAGAAGGGGCCCCCTGTTTGAGAGAGACTCGAAGGCTTCGTTATTGAGCTTAGATCACCGCCCATGCTAATATGAACCACGTAAACCAAACATTTCCCTTTCTGTGCCTGTGTGTATAGACCATACCGAGACACCTCAGGGACCCCAGCATTGCTTTTTAAAAAGTGGGGCATTACAAAGCAGCTTCCTGAGACTGCGAACTACCCTTCGGTCCTTAAAGGGGAGAGAGGGATTTTACTGCAGTCAAATAGGAGGGATGAGACTTTCACTGGAGCTAAAGAGAAAAGGCATTGCTTTCTATGAATACTGACTTTTAGAGCCATAGAGCTTTTGTTTATTTTCAGAAGATTAATTTTTCAGTAATGTAACCCTTTTTAACCCCTTGACTCCATCACACAAAGTCACTTTTTTTTAAATGCGTAATGCATAAAGCACTTTAAAATGACATTGCAGAAGAATTGCTTTCATGTGTGCACAAAAACATTTTTACGTCTACGAGAAGCATTCAAATATCTGAATGATTTCTGAAGGATCATGTGACACTGAAGACTGGAGTAATTCAACTTTGCCATCACAGGAATAAATTACATTTTAAAATATATTTAAATAGAAAACAATTTTAATTATTATTACAGTACACAGTATAATTATTACTTTTACATGATTTATGATTAAACAGAGCCTTGGAAAACATAAGAGACTTCTCTAAAAAACATAATTATTCCAAAAACGTAATTATTCCAAATTTTGGGCTGGTATAGTCTAACTGCTGTGTCACCCATGATCATGATAATTGCACTAACTGTCACATCTTGTCCAGTTTATAACCCACAAACAACTGTATACAAACCACACCTGAAATATTTTATATTTCATTTATTTCAGATGCAGTTCTTATAGTAGTACTGAGGTGGTGTCATATTGCCAATCGCTCTGTGCTACACCAACCAAAACGTCTCACACATCTCACTACATGTAGTCTAAAAACAATTTGTTGTATCATGTTTGAGGAAACTTGGTCTGTTTATTCTGTTTCATATTGACGCTTAAGGTTATGACACCATCAAAAGAAAAGTTGTAAGTACTCCAGATACGCTTTAGATGCCGCCAGTCCTTTTGGGGCTTTGTTCGTACAAATTGAGTTTTTACACTTTATTTGTCAATCTGTTCTGGGGTTACTGGTTAAAAAGTTTTGTTGTACTTCTAGACTTTTCACCTCACAAATTTTCCACTCTCCACACTCGTCTTTAAAACATTTATCTTCTTCAATCTCCACCTCAGCTTTTCCGTGTTTTTCGTTTACTGGAGCACTACACTGTAAATAAAATCTTGTAATTTTTACAGAAAAAAATGGCCGCTGTGGTTGCCAGAATAATTTGATCATGTATATCTTTGATCATGAGTAGCTTTTCCACAAGATGAGATAAATAGCCTACTAATAAATAGAAGGTACACACAGTGTCATGCACACAAATACAAAACACTATAATGGTAAAACATATGACACTAAAATACAACAAACATTAATTTAACAACAAAAGAAACCTTACACTCCAAAGGTTCAGGGAAGCAGAAACAACACTGTAAATTATAAGATGATTTGTTATTTTTTACTTACAAAAAAAATTTAACAGTATTTTGAAATGTAAGGTTAGATCTATTACAGTTTTTCCCCATTGTAAGAGAACTTACTGTTATCCAAATTAACAGGTTTTAACTGTAGTATTTTACAGTCTTTTACATTTAAAATGACAATATATATGTATATATTTTTTTTTGTGTCTAGTAACAGAAATGAGTGAAACATTGACATACAACGCCAAACTCTCCTTTCAGCTATTTTTTATTTTTTTTGTCTGTAAACACCATATCCAGCATCTATTTGTGTCCCGCAATTATTTTACATGACCTTGCTCACATGGCCGTCTCTCCAAACTAGCACTCAAAACGTGGTGTCTCACATTGAGGAGTCTGAAAACAAGTTGTTGTATCTATAATAGGACTAGTGCTTTGTGGTAGACTGCTCTTGCCTCAGGAGATATTTTCCCCTCGGACACTGGGCTCACAAAAGCAGCCAGTGTACTGCGGCAATTCCCTTCCTAATCTTCAGTATCCTCTTAACCCCCCACCCTCCTCACCCAAACCCTCCCATCTTGCCCTCCTTCATCTTCTCCATCAATATAATAAGTCTACAGTGCCCATAATTTTGGTGTCATGTCTCTGACCTCTGGCTCATGAGCAGTCACAGTAAGCACCCCGCTGATAAGCAGAGGGATCCATTTTTCTGCATTGGATTTGGCTAATAAAGATAGACAAGCAGCTTGTCAATAGCCCTCCGCTCATGACGTCACACCTGCAAGGCTGTGCTGGGTATTTGCGCAGGGTTTCTCTATGTCACTTCAACACAGAAGGCTGCGTTTGGTGTGAGGATATTCTCATGGCAAAATATCAATGCAAATTTACTGTGTGATTTGACCAAACACCTGCTTGAAGTGCAGCTGTTTCTACCAGTTATCCTATAGCATTGTAAATTCCCTGTGATCAGCCTGTAACATATTTTATGTCTGGAAAATGTGTACCACACACATCATTTTGTGAAAGTCAAAAGAGTCAGTGTCCAGCGGAAGGTTTGAGGTGAGCGGTGAATGTAGAGGATTAAACCAGAAGACATTTCATTGCTTGAAAATAATGTGGACAGAATGCAGATTCTGTCTTGAACTACAGGGAGCATTTTTAGTGCAGGATGAACTCTTCAGTCCTAGCGGATCATATTTGGGTCATATCCACTGCATAGCATGTATCTTTGGAGCCCCCTATAATTGATAAGGATGCCCTCTGTTGACTTGATATTGTATTGCACCTGTTTAGGGATAGAATTGCAACAATAAATATGCTACATGTTAAACAAATCTGTGTTTACACGCTTTAGAAGCAGCATAAGTGGTATCCAATAATTGGCCTTTAATATTTAATGACAAAAGTAAACAAACATAAAATGTGGTTAGTAACATTTATTTTCCCAGAGATAAAGTGCATAATATGTATTTTTACAAGTTTGCATATGAACAGCTACATGCTATTGTTTTTGACTTAAGAAAATAATTGGCTTGTATGAATAATTTATAGAAGGCGAAAAACAGTATGTGTTGAGTAGTATGTCAATGGCAGTGAAGCGGCGTAACTGACGCCAGTAGGTCACATGATACTGACAGCAGTGGTACACATTCATACTATATAGAACATACTTTTTTAGTGGTCGCGAAGTAATTACTTAAAAAGTACCTATGCGATTACGGACGCAGTGTTATTCATTCACTAAAAAGAACAGGCTCGTAAAGGTCATTAATGTGTTAATTGAACTATAGACTGATCACGATAGGTGTGTTCGACTTGAAGCGGCGCCACGCAGACCAGTTGGTGTATGACATCAAAGTACTGCGAGAGCATTCTGAGGGTTCTCAGTTCCTAACACTACTCTTTAATCTGCCTGCAGTCACATTTATAGACACAGCACAGCCATGTAATGGTTAAATCAATGACAGTAGCCCACCGCAGACATCAGGGAGCAACTGGGGGAGCAAATCCTGTGAAAGCGGAGGCGCCATGCACAGCTGAATTCCGCTGTCCTTCCACCGCATCCTACAATGCACATGAGCTGGCTACTGACATGGTTTGCTTTGAGCGTTGAGTGAGAGAGGCCTAAGGATGGACACCCAGCTCCAATGACCTGCATTAGGAAAGTTCAGCCAGCCTCTCCAGCTGTGACGCATGGACAGTGACTAGATGTCTTTATATTGGTCAATTGGCTGAAACATCAATTTTCACCCTTTTAAGAGGGACAAATAGCCGTTCAAAATTAAAACAAACTGAATCAGCGTGAATCATCTTCGGAGTTCTTTTTAGGAGGCCTTTCCAACTGTGGTTAGAGCAAAAATAATGGGATATTTTCAAACATAGACAGTAGCAATTTCTTTACATTCCATGACTAACACTAGAAAAGAATAGCAAAGTATGTCCATTTACTTTTGTGAATTTGGAGAGCATTTCAGTGTTACAGTTAAATGTGTGGGTTGCATAGACAATCTGCAAATTGTAAATAGCATTTTCTGGATCATCCCACTGACATCCCATCATCCCATTTTTATGATGCAACTCGCTGGGCAGCCAGAGAGCAAACGATGAATGTTTGCTCTCAGCTCACTGTGATGGTTAGTGACTCACTGAAGGACCACATTTGACACAGTTGACTTGTCTAATGACATGCAGGATCGAACAGCAGCAAAAGAGGGACGTGGATAAAGAAACGTCTTGCCTGTTCTTGAACTGTTCTCCTCTCCCATATGGAAAAACCTGTTTCTCTGTGCACATTTGTTTCCAATTCATCAGTGAAAAAAGTTCTTTTTGTTAAGGAAGAGAGACTGTGGCTTGGCCTGATCTCTTGATTTATTGTATCTCTATTGGACATTGTGTTCTTTTTTTGCATTTGGCAGATACTTTTATCCAAAACAACTTTGTGTATTCACAATATCTAACCCTTAACCATAGAATCGGCAGCACCATGCTTAACCAGAAATGTTAAACATTAATTATTTATTATGAATTAAGTTTTATTGTTAATTATATTAAAATAATATTATTTAATAATGTTGTAATAAAGTTTGGTTTATTCATGAAAGAACACTGAATATTACTGTTTGTGCACCGTTTAATAATTTTGATTATCAGATGATTATGATTTTCATTTGAAAAACAGTTTGAATGTTTAAGGTTCACGCAGTAATGTTTCCCTCATTCAAAAAAAATTATACAAAAAGAAATTAATAGTGTTTTTGGAAAAGATTTAAAAGTAAGTAATCAAATTTTAAATATTCACAGGGACTAAGTGTAAAAAATCTGCAATTGGAAAACCCATATTTATTGACCACTAATTTGAATATTTACTGTAATATACACTATATTGCTAAAGTATTGGGACACCCCTCCAAATCATTGAATTCAGGTGTTCCAATCACTTCCATGGCCATAGGTGTAAAATCAAGCACCTAGGCATGCAAACTGCTTCTACAAACATTTGTGAAAGAATGGGTCGTTCTCAGGAGCTCAGTGAATTCAAGTGTGGTACCGTGATAGGTTGCCACCTGTGCAATAAGTCCATTCGTGAAATATTCTCACTACTAAATATTCTTCGGTCAACTGTTAGTGGTATTATAACAAAGTGGAAGCTATTGGGAACAACAGCGACTCAGCCACGAAGTGGTAGTCCATGTAAAATCACAGAGTGGGGTCAGCACATGCTGAGGCGCACAGTATGCAGAAGCCACCAACTTTCTGAAGAGTCAATAGCTACAGACCTCCAAACTTTGTGTGGCCTTCAGATTAGCTCAAGAACAGTGTGTAGAGAGCTTCATGGAATGGGTTTTCATGGCCGAGCAGCTGCATCCAAGCCTTACATCACCAAGTGCGATGCAAAGCGTCGGATGCAGTGGTGTAAAGCATGCCGCCACTGGACTTTAGAGCAGTGGAGACGTGTTCTCTGGAGTGATGAATCACACTTCTCTGTCTGGCAATCCAATGGAGGAGTCTGGGTTTGGCAGTTGCCAGGAGAACGGTACTTGCCTGAATGCATTGTGCCAAGTGTAAAGTTTGGTGGAGGGGGGAATATGGTGGGTTGTTTTTCAGGGGTTGGGCTTGGCCCCTTAGTTCCAGTGAAAGGAACTCTTAATGCATCAGCATACCAAGACATTTTGGACAATTTCAGGCTCCCAACTTTGTGGGAACAGTTTGGGGATGACCGTTCCAACATGACTGCGCACCAGTGCACAAAGCAAGGACCATAAAGACATGAATGAGAGTTTGATGTGGAGGAACTGACTGACCTCAACCCGATAGAACACCTTTGGGATGAATTAGAGCGGAGACTGCGAGCCAGGCCTTGTTGTCCAACATCACTGCCTGACCTCACAAATGCGCTTCTAGATGTATGGTCAAAAATTGCCATAAACACACTCCTAAACCTTGTGGAAAGCCTTCCCAGAAGAGTTGAAGCTGTTATAGCTGCACAGGGTGGGCCAACTCTATATTAAAACCTATGGATTAAGAATATCCTATAGGCCTAGAAATAAATTTGTTTCTTCTTATTTTTGTTTCTTCTCAGTTTTGTGTTATGTTATTTAGTTAATGTTTATTGCATTATTTTAGCATTATGTGTGTTACCCTGTTTTGTCTTTGCATTCCAATGCATGCAAACAGGTTTATGGACAGGCCACTTATTAAAACTTTGATTCATCATCTATTGTACCCCCTGTATCATAGTGGTTATTAAATACATTTTAAGGTAAACATTTTACTTTATGAAGTGTATGGTTATAACAAATGTATGTAAAATATAAAAGGCACCAATATGCCATTCCATAATACCAGAAACATTGTATTTCTGGCAACCACAACAGCTGTTTTTTTAACCATAAATTTAACAGGCTATTTTTTATAACAGTGCAGAAGATTTAAATACACTGAAAGTGTAAGGACAAGATATAGATGGCAGAGTTGATTTTAGACAAATTATCCTTATATGCGTGAATGATCTCATGTGTTGATGTTCTCTCTTTTAACATACAGAATAAACTACTGTATGTTTTGAGCAAGCCCTCTTAGTGCTGGCTAATGAGGTGTTACAAACATGTAAACCAAGCCAAGTATTAACAGCAAAACCTCTGTTCTCCATTTCCATTGCTATGTGAATCCACAGCACCATGACCAACAGCCCAAATGCAAACATGTTGGCAGAGTATAAAAGTCAGGGAAAGAGTACGAACAAGAAAGAGAGAGAGGGGAAGGGAAGGGAAGGGAGAAACATTATACCATGATGTTTTGGGTGTAAATCTCCCGTGTGTAAGGGGATTTTGAGGTTTCCAGAGGAAGCGATGGTAAATCGATGGAGTCCATATGTTAACAGAGGTCAGGGTCTTCTGTAAGTGACAATACGCATTGCAAAACCAGAGCCAGCTACTGTACCAGATGAAGGCAAATGCAGCATTATATGCGGAAGCTACCGTGTGAAACAAGGGAAAGAGATTGCTATTCGTCATGCCGCGGCAGCACATTTGTACATGAATATCTGTCTTTAGTCCAGGAGACTGACCTGCACTAACTGTATTCTGTGAATTTGACTAATTTCCTGAAAGAAGTATCTCAAATGTTCACGATGAGGTTCATCTTCATGGTATGACAGTGTGTCCCACTTGATGCATAGTGAAGCGGTGAATTTCCCTCTCCCACTACCAACTAAATAGCCTGTAAATCTAATCATGGGCTAATCCAGCCCTCCTCAGATTCCTCCTCAATGGCTCCTCTTGTTTCCCCATTTGAGAGGATCGCCCTATGCAACATTTCATCACCATCACCTCATAAAGACATCAGTCTCTCCCATGATGGCGGGAAGGAGGGACACTGTGAGCAGTGAAGCTGTGAGTCATTGCTATAATCCCAGTGTCTTTATTACATCGTATGGCAACATTTCCTACAGCTGCGTGCTGCCGCGGGATCAGTTGTCTCCTCGGCGCGGGAGGAGGCTCTTTCCTTTGGGTGTTGTAATGGAGGCCGAGGGCAGCTAGCTGAAGGCGTTGATTTGACATGAGGTGCAAGTGTTACAAGGCATGTGGGGCTGGTCTGAGGACAGTGAGAAGAAACTCTACAGGCGTACATGTCATGCATATTGCATCTAAGACATGTTGAAAGCATAATAAAAACACCCCGTTATGTGGAGCCACACAGTGGTTCACACTGCTGCTCTAAAAATTGTGCAGTTTAAGTTATTTTAGAGGCTCTACATATGATATTGAAAGATGCTACTTATAGATTTTAATTTGTGTAGACTTGTTTTTCCATTTCATGAGCAAGACATGCTGTTGGCCCAAAACCACTACTTTTTAGATTAAAACATTTGTGTTACTTTACATTTTAGAGGAAACCACAATAATTTTTTTTTTTTTTTTAGGATTTTAGCATTTCTATGAAATTAAAATCTTTTGCCTTTCCAGTCAATTCAAATGGAATTGAATGCACCCTTGCTAAATATATATATATATTTTTATTTCTTTCAAAAAATAAAAATAAAATAAATCTTACTGACCCCAAAATTTTGAATAGTGAACAGTAGAACTCGGAAGTGCTGCACTGTATAAACTACAACAGCGTAGGAGACTGGCGAGAATAGATTGTTGAATAAAGTTGTTATTATTGAGGATTAGGCCCTAGGTACTCCCTAGATAATAAAATATCATAACGGCAAGTGTATAATGTGTGTACGATGACATTTTATTCAAAATATTTTATTCAGCATTATTCATGTGGTTTGAAGTTACATGGCAAATTTATTACTTTCCACCGCTCCATTCAACATGAACATGATAACGCTGCCGTTGATCACAGATGCTGACGTTTGTCATCAGTTTACCCTTTTATAGAGGGAATAAGATATTAATCTGGTACAAATAATCAGGTTGGCAAAACAGCCATGATCATCTTTAACAAATCAGACTATTATTTTTAGTGCTTTCAGTTCAGCATACGTAATAGAGCTAAATAATATTCTGCATTTAAATTAAAATTAAATGAAACTTCAATACTAACAAGAGTCATTTATTTTAATGTATTATCATCCATATTTCTGAGTAACCAATTTTCTAGGTCATGTCTAATATCTCTTTAAATGTCTTATTGGAATTGTTTATTTTGATGGGTGTTATTGTGAAATAATAGTCGCCCTTACAAAAAAATATTTAAGTGTGCTATTAGTAAACTTCTTTTAAAGGGTTAGTTCACCCAAAAATAAAAATTCTGTCATTAATTACTCACCCTCATGTCGTTCCAAACCCGTAAAACTTTTGTTCATGATGAAATCCGAGAGCTCTCTGACCTCACCATTGACAGCAATTTAATTACCACTTTCAAGGCCCAGAAAGGTATCGTTAAAATAGTCCATGTGACTCCAGTGGTTCAACCTTAATGTTATGAAGCGACGAGAATACTTTTTGTGCGCTAAAAAACACAAAAATAACGACTTTATTCAACAATCTCTTCTCTGTGCCAGTCTCCTACGTTGTTGACGTAGTAAATACAGTGCAGCTCTTTTGAAGCACTACGGCAGAATGCTGGCTTACTATTGGCCGACACTGTTCATGTGAGCACCACGACGCATGGGTGTGATGGTGACGCGGCGTAGGAGCTAGCCAATAGTGAACAGTAGAACTCGGAAGTGCTGCACTGTATAAACTACAACAGCGTAGGAGACTGGCAAGAAGAGATTGTTGAATAAAGTTGTTATTTTTGTTTGTTTTTTACGCACAAAAAGTATTCTCGTCGCTTCATAAAATTAAGGTTGAACCACTGGAGTCACATGGACTATTTTAACAATGTCTTTACTACCTTTCTGGGCCTCGAAAGTGTTAAATATATTGCTGTCTATGGAGGGGTCAGAGATCTTGCCGATTTCATCAAAAATATCTTCATTTGTGTTCAGAAGATGAACGAAGGATTTATGGCTTTGGAATGACATGAGGGTGAGTAATTAATGACAGAATTTTCATTTTTGGGTGAACTAACTCTTTAAAGTGCAAAAATAATATATAAATAGTAAATAAGTATGGTGCTAAGTTCACTTAAAGAGTAGTAGTTTACTGAGAGTACTTCAAAGTGTACTTTCATAAAATAAAAAATGTGCTACAAGTATCTAACTAGTAAACTATCAGCAGTATACTTACGTTTACTTGTAGTAGTTGCAGTACAAACAAAAAACTTAGTTGCAAACTAGTTGTGTACTCAAAGTTTATTACGGTTACACTTAAAGTAACCTATGCTTAAAAAGTGGGCCAATTTAGTTCCAAGTAGTATTGAAATTGTACACTTACAAGTATACTACCAGTACATACTTTACATAAAGTATACTTAAAATATACTTGAACTTTACTTAGGTAGGCTATACCTAATAAAATGCTTAAAATACTTATTTTTTTGCAAGGGGCGGTCACAAAGAAGATGATGATAAACTTCAGAAATAACTGCCTTGCAAAACAAAGTTTTAAGGGATGCTGCATAACACCATGGATTGTTCATTTCTGTTGCGTAGGCGAAGTCAGATTCATTGAGAACAAATCTGAATTGATCATAAAAAAAGATGTTTTTATTTGCAGTAGGGAAAAGAATAGCTCAGAGTAATTAGTTTACAAAAGGCTTTTTGTTCTTTCCCTCCTTGCGTCTGGAGCGGCTTTCCCCTGCTTTACGACAACAAAGAGGGCTGGAAAAAAAGTTGGGTGTTTAGGAAGATACTGTGCTATGGCTAATTTAAGTTTGCAGCGTTTCACAGATGGCACAGCGGGTGTATTTGCATCGCTAGTGTTTCTGAATCTAATCCCCATTCTTACGAGGTTACCTGGTTTACAAGCAAGTTTAATATGCTTTCCCTCACTATGATCATATGCACATCATAAGCTTCTTTTGTGAGAAATAAAATAAATAAATAAAAACACTCTGCTACTCGCCTGAGTAGGGGGAAATAGCTGGCGAATCTCTGCGGTGAGACCCTGAAGCCCAGCTGCATATTTTGGTAATCACCACAGCGGCTGGTGGATTTGCACACACTCATAGAAATAGGCTGGCTCAAGCCACCCAATTTTTTTTTAATCTGTTGTTTCAAATAATGATTTTAGGGCATCCAGCTATGAAATATATCAGTGTAACATCATGTAAACTGCTGCTTAAAAAGTGCCTGTTTATTAAATGTTCTAGTACACAAATAAAAACTGCATGAGTGTTTTATGAATGATGGTACTTTATATGACCCGTAATCCTCTCAGCCTGCCCTTAAATATGCATTTTTACAGTATACACATCCTTTACTTTAAATCAAATTTTATTTTTTAATAAAAAAATTAAAAAGACTGCACAGTTGATGTCGAATAAATAAATTGAACTTAAACAATTGAATTATTTTGACATCTTTTTAAACAATTTTTTGTGAAGTAAATTATCCAGCAAATGCGCATCACCTCACTTTAAAATGAGCAAATACTACCATCTAGTGGCAGAGTTGTAAAATAAGATTCTCAAGCGTTTCTCAGTTTTGGTCCTGGAAGATCCTTGTGCTGCATATTATTAACACACCTGATATACTGTATATCAACAATACATAGAGGCTACAAAACTTTAATTGGGTTTGTCCGATTGAAAATGTGCATACTCCTCCAGGACTAGGAATGAAAACCACTGCACTAGACAGCAGGCCAGCTGTGGTTATGGGCTGCGTTTCCCAAAAGCATTGTAGGCCTATGTAGATTGTAGAACCATTGCCACCAATAGTCTCTATTATCAACTTAGCTCAAAATGCTTTGGAGAAACGCAGCCAGATCAGTAAAGGTCCTTTATGGTAGGTCAGGAGTCTCCAACCGTGCTCCTGGTGAGCTACTGTCCTGTTTTGGTCCAACCCCAACCAAATCAAATTAACCAGCTAATTATGGTGTTCAGGGTTACTTGGAAATTACAGGCAGGTGTGTTGAAGCAGGGCTGGAACAGAAGTCTGCAGGAAGTTAGCTCTCCAGGATATTTATAGGGGTGTACCATTGTCAAAAATTGGCCCTGTCCCAAATGGCACACTTCATATGCACTTATGGACTTTTACGGCCCCTTTGCGCTCAATATGCGCCCTCAATGCGCACATTTGCAGAGTCTACACTGAGGCCCTGCCCCAAATGGCACCCTAAACACTCGCAGCCTTCCTCCAAGTCCGCACTTTCATGACGTAACGCTGCTTTGATTGTCGGGAAGAAAGTGCGCATTGAGGCATGCATATAGACAGCAAAGGGGGTGCTCGCAAGCACCTTTCTGAAACCTAAAATGACAAATGAGACACCCTACATGGACTAGTAGTGGATAAGTGCATATAAAGTATGCCATTTGGGACAGGGCCTGAAGCAAGCTCCGCAGCAGATTTCTTCCCGACAGTCAAAGCGGGGTCGTAGGTAGACCGCAAGTGTTTAGGGTGCCATTTGGGACAGGGCCAATGACAATGGTACAGCCAGGGCCGTCGCTAGTGGGGTGAAAGGTGGTGACAATTATAGGGGCCCCCACTGCCCAGGGGCCCACTAAATTCAGAAGTTGTTGTACTATATATTCCCCTACTCTTATGAATCATTATAATATATACATTTGTATGCCTGATAGGTCAATGAAAACCACAAATACATCCAATTTAGTTAAAGAAGTATTCCAAATCTCCTCTCTCCCCCCTCCCTAAAATGGTTTAGTCTGATGGTTATTAATTATTTCAGCTCAATTAGCGGAAAAAAACAGAAAGACCCAATAAAACCGCGAGTCCCACCCCAGCTAGTACACAGAAAAACCAATCACAGTTGAGGCTGCTCCGAGAACAGTTGAAGTTAGAAGTAGCCTAAAGTTACTGACTAAAACTGACTAAAAATGTCAGGGTGAAAAAATCTGGGTACCAGTAACGTCATGAAAAGGAAAGGGAGGCCAGTCTACCAAAACGTTCTTTAACAAGACAAGTCAATGTGATGGGATGCCGTGCCCCGATATTTTCGCTGCCCGATTTACTTTCGCGGGAATAGGACGCCGCCCGCGCACTCCGGTACTGTCACATGTCTGTATACCGGCGCGGCGCGCACCGCCCGAATGATTACGCGCTCAAAGTCCCCGTCTTTTTTGCATTATTCAGTAGTTTTGTTGGTTTGCATAACATGCAGAAAAACACGCGTCAAAATGATTACAGACTTGCCGGCTGCTGCTAAAAAAAACGGGAATACAATTCACTGCTATTGATGGATACATTTATTAGGATACTTTATTTAATACAATAGCACGTTATCTTCATCAAAAATTAAGACAGTGAGTAACTTAAGTGGTTATATTTTACATTCGACTGCAATTTCTGAATATTTATCTCAGCTGTTAGACACCAGACTGACTGTAAAGACATTTTATAGGCCTGTTATATTGCTTCTAGGCCTTCTTTAAAAAAAGTTTATGTGATCATTTTATCAATTTCTTGTCTTTTGTTGTTATTTTATTTGTCTTGCATAATGATGACTGTAAACAAAGTTATCGCTTAATGAATTTTTATATAATATTTTATATACAACTTTGTATATAAAATAAGTAAAAGCAATAACCTTTATTTGCATTTATTTATTTGTCTGTTTAGTTCGGTGCATGGCACCAGATGTGGGCCTCAATGTCCATATCTTATAGGCCTACCCTTACCGTATATATACCGTATATGATATGAGGGGAGGGCGTTGGGGGCCCAGAATTCCCTAGCTACGGCCCTGGGTACAGCCCTAAATATCCTTGAGAATAAATATCCTGCACTATCATCAAGTGCACTGAAACTTACAGTATGTTTCCTAAAAACAACCCTAATTATAGCAAATGTAAATCTTAAAAGTACAAACAACTCATACAGGAAGGATATTTGTTGCTTTGTTTATTTTTGTTCCTGCAATGAAAAGTTCCAAATGTTTCTCCAAGCAACACATAGTTGTGTTTTGCCCCTAAATTAAAGGGGCTATCACTTTTTAGTGCCAATGTATGAACAGCTTGTAACAAATCTTAAAAAACAAAATCTTCTCCAACTTTCTAGGTTGTCTATATGAAAGCCTTTTTTTTTTTTTTTTAAATGGCTGAACTCTCTTCAGTTCTATGACAATGCCAAAAGTACGGTATCAACATGTTGACTATAGTCTTACTTAGCCAGATCTATATTGTCTTTAGTCTCAAATATACTTTAAAATCATTCAATCATTCATTGATCCTTATACGACCTTCTAGGGACTGGAGCCATCTGGATGACCGTTAACAGTATATCACTGCAAAGGTATTTCCAACTTCTTCTAAGCGAAGAACGACAAAAGAGCTTGGCATGAGTAGGCCTATATCGGGTCAAGGGTTTCTGAATCCTACATAATCCCTTTAATGTTTTTTGAACAAATTAGTTGAGTGAATGCATGGTTCAGTGATTCAAATTCCAGAATCAAATTCCAGATGCACACCATATTTTGGATCAGAAACTGTTGTATAATTTTAATTATTCAATATTATTACTCATGAGCACGTTTTTAGGCTGACTAAAAGGAACTAAACCAAAACTATATTACAGCAAGAGTAAAAAAAATAAAATAATAATATATTATATGGCCCCTATAAATATATAAATAAGTATATAAATATACACATATATACATACACACACACACATGCACATGAACTTTAATGACATCCCATTCTTAATCCATAGGTTTTAATATAGAGTTGGCTCACCCTCTGCAGCTATAACAGCTTCAACTCTTCTGGGAAGGCTTTCCACAAGGTTTAGGAGTGTGTTTATGGCAATTTTTTACCATTCTTCTAGAAGTGCACGGACGAGAAGGCCTGGCTCGCAGTCTCCGCTCTAATTCATCCCAAAGGTGTTCTATCGGGTTGACTCTGTGCAGGCCAGTCAAGTTCCTTCACACCAAACTCGCTCATTCCAGTTCTTTATGGACCTTGCTTTGTACACTGGTGCGCAGTTATGTTGGAACAGGAAGGGGCCATCCCCAAACTGTTCCCACAAAGTTGGGAGCATGAAATTGTCCAAAATGTCTTGGTATGCTGAAGCATTAAGAGTTCCTTTGTAGAAGCAGTCTGCATGCCTCCCCCCCCCATTAGTTCCAATGTGGATGTCCTCCAAAGAAATCTTTATAATCTAGTGTAGTGCTAATTGGCCATTGCGTTCCTATATGCAAAGAATATTTATCACTTCTGACAGAAATGATTTCAAGCTTTTTAGCATGACAGCCCTGCTAACAGGAAAAGTTTTCAGAACTTTGGCTACTGTTTTGGCAAGGTTGTCTTAAAGTTATGAGCAAACATTCTTCCAGTAACGTTAATAGAACGTTCGTTCAAAGTTATCTGGTCGTTAATAATGTTCTCAAAACCTCAGCACAAAAACATTATTAATACGTTAAAACTTTTTTTTTTTTATTTGACTAGGCTACTTGTTTCAGAATGTTCAGCAAATATTCAAAAGTAATATTCCCATACTGTTTGCAAAAGTACTTTTTTTCTCTTTTGTGTCTCATCTGCCGTGAGCCTCTGAAATATTTTTATACCTTGAATGAGTAAATGAGTATGAAACATGTTTTAATCTGTCATGAAAAAACTTAAGCAACGTCGCGTGAAACAATTGGCCAGTCACTGTATATGACCATCACTGAAAGCTGCACCGGCCACCGCGGTGACGTAATGTCATAACGTTGAGTGGATTACCTCACGTACAGCGATGATCACAAATGGCGTCATAAACACCGATTTGCTTCCTACCACTGCACTGATGCCCAATGACAGCTGCTCGCGTGCATCTGTGGCGCGTGTTTTGGCTTTAGATGTGTTCAATGTCTCTGTTGTTTTGTATCAGGAATTCCCCGACATCATCTCATAGCGAGAACGCATGCCTCAGCATTGAGAGGTAAGGTAGCACGCAAGCACGAGAACGCAAATATGTGTTTAGAAGAACTCTCAGCCCGAACACATATTTGCAGACATCAATCATACTGTTAAAAGCATATAGCCTACGTAAAAATGTATTTGCCATTGTATATAAATGTAAATATGTAGCCTACACGTTGCGCATTCCTCTCTGTCAGCAGTTACGGATACTTATGAAAATATGAATGATGTTACAAGGTCTTTGGATGTAACCCCATGACAAGACAAGGTAGCATTTCCTTAACCATGTTCTGTCCTGTGTGATGTTAAGTAGGCTATCATAGCGGAACATTATCCTTTTTACCTTTTGACTCTGTATTGGTTTCCAAAGTTGTCATTGCAGCTTAAGGTGATACAAAATGCATTGTACGTTATCTGTGATCTCTGGAGACTGATAAACTGGTCATTTGAGTAGGTATTTTAATAGCTAGGATGAATTATGAATTTAGTTACATTTGGGACACCTGTGATTACCTTTGGTGTCATCTAATGCTAACCCGAACACAAATAATTTAATAAAGCTATTAAATGTAATCTTTAGCTAACGTAAAATAAATATCATTTTCTTATACGGTAGCTGCATTATAATGTTGTTATGCAAAAATTGTAATATTGATGCATCAATATATAGTGATATTAGAGCATTAGAGAGCATTCCATTTTACCACAAAATATAGAGTGGATGTCAGTTATCAGGTACATTATTTATTACATTTATTAATATAAAGTTTTCCTGATGCTTTTAATAATCTTAAATAATTTGATTTAATGTAACTATTTTTCACAGTTAACAACTATAGGTTTCAGATTTCTATTTGACCTCTAAATGAAATTTTATCTCCATTGTCAGAGAACACTTGAAAACATATTGCCAGTCATTGCTTTTTTTGGCTCAATGGTGTTGACCTTGGTAAAATGACACTTTTCAAAACATGGTCTAGAGAAAGTATCTGTCCATTCAGCACCTTTTTTCAAATTCTTTTCATCGTTATGAACTTTGAATAAAACATTTTGGCAAATGCATTATGCATGGTAACAGAATACATCTATATGGAAGATGCTGTCATTTTCCATTGCAGTACTCGATGACATTTTGTCCGATTTTAGTTCTCATGCAAAATATACATAAGAATATGAACATATGTATTTGTTTTTATATCTGCAAAAAGATTTATTTTTTTTGCATGACGTAAGTGGTGTGACATAGAAGACTTCAGCTGCTCTAAGCAAGTCTATCACCACAATCTGTTAGACCTGAAGTGACACAGAGGATAGAAAATGTTCCTGTCTCTATACTTCAAGGACAGGACCTGTAGCTGAGCTTTGCCGTCACCTACTTCAGCAGCTATCACCTCTATTTCCAGTGATGCTCTGTGAGCTATGGGTGCGAGTTTCGGTTAAGTGTTGAATGTTTAGTTGGATGGAACAAACCCTATGATGCAGCGTCACCTTATACAGCCCAGACAGAAACTGGAGCTTATCTATAGAAAGTGTTCCTTCACCTCTGTATCCCTGGCAGCAAAGTGATAATTTAGCCTAGTGGAACCTGTAAGACGATGAGGTATTTCACTGTTCTATGTTTGCACACAACTATTGTCTTTAAAGTGTATGACATAGCATTTTAAGCATATTTTTTATTCAAAGTTATTTACAGTACATTTTTACTCCAAGGACAAGTAAGTGGCTTGCTGAAGATGACAGCTCATGAATTTTAGTGTTCAAAGCTCTGAAAGGTTGTAGGTTCGAACCAGGCCAGTCCAAAGTCTCTATTAAAAATAAAATGATAGTATTTATCTAGTTAGAAGTGGATAATTACTATATAACAAAACAAAACGGATGGTTTAAGCTAATATTTTTGGTTTAAGCTAAAATCTTTAAAATCTGTATCTCATTGGTACTTGATGTATTGTATTGGTGTATTAATAACATCCTACCTAGACCAAAAGTTACAAGTTTAAAAAAAAAACTGCATTTATAACAAGCATTTGAAAAGAACAGAAATAGAAAATTTTCTTTTAGCTATTATTTACTGTGCATGTACATTTATCATGATCCCAGATAGTACACCAATCAGGCGTAACATTATGACTAATATTGTGTCGATCCCCATTTTGCTGCCAAAACAGCCATGACCCGTCAAGGCACTCCATCTGACCCCTGAAGGTGTGCTGTGGTATCTGGCACCAAGATATTAGCAGCAGATCCTTTCAGTCCTGTAAGTTGTGAGGTGGGGCCTCCATGGATCAGACTTTTTTGTTCAGCACATCCCACAGATACTCGATTGGATTGAGATCTGGGGAATTTGGAGGCCAAGTCAACACCGCAAACTCGTTGTTGTGCTCCTCAAACCATTCCTGAACCATTTTTGCTTTGTGGCAGGGCACATTATGCTGCTGAAAGAGGTCACAGCCACCAGGGAATACCGTTTCCATGAAAGGGTGTACATGGCCTGCAACAGTGTTTAGGTAGGTGGTACGTGTCAAAGTAGCATCCACATGGATGGCAGGAGTTTGGGAGATGGGAGAAGTTTTTTTTTTATTTAAATTTTTATTATTATTATTATTATTATTATTATTATTATTACATTTTCCAAAAAAACATACAATGACATTTAACATCAAATAAAACACAAACATAAATTGGGGGATACCCATTGTACAGGGTAGATTGTACAGCAGATTGTACAGGGTAAAACACAGGACCCAAAGTTTCCCAGCAGAACATTGCCCAAAGCATCACACTGCATCTGCCGGCTTGCCTTCTTCCCATAGTGCATCCTGGTGCCATGTGGGAATGCGGGAATGAAAATACAGGTTTTAATTTGGACACATGGAACACGGGGTGAATCCTCCCGTACGCTGGAGGTAGTTTGAGGCGGACTGCCACCGGGCTAAGGATTTTGGTGACAGGAAACGGGCTAATGAATTTAGGAGCAAGCTTGTTGCATACGGAGTGGAGAGGAATATTCTTAGATGAAAGCCAGACTTTTTGACCTACGACGTAGACAGTAGGCTTAGACCGGTGGCGATCGGCTTGGGCCTTGGTGCGTGCCCCCACCTGGAGCAGAGTCTCACGGGCTCTGCTCCATGTGTGACGACACCTCTGGACGAAGGCATGGGCTGAGGGAACAGCGACCTCGGTTACCAGACTAGGAAAAATTGGTGGCTGGTACTCTAAACTACATTCAAACGGAGAGAGACCCGTGGATGATACTGGTAACGAGTTATGTCGTACTCAACCCATGAAAGAAGTTGGCTCCAGGAGGAAGGATTCTTGGATACCAAACATCGCAACAGTCTCTCAAGATCTTGGTTGGCTCACTCTGTCTGGCCATTGCTCTGGGGATGGCAACCCCGAGGACAGACTTACACTAGCTCCCAGTAATCTACAAAATTCCCTCCAAAATTTGGATACAAATTGGGGCCCTCTGTCGGAAACCACGTCTATCGGGAGGCCATGTATCTGAAAGACGTGGTCTATAACAGTCACCGCTGTCTCCTTGGCAGAAGGTAATTTGGGCAAGGGAATAAAATGAGCCGCCTTCGAGAACCGGTCCACAACGGTCAAAACGACCGTCTTGCCCTGGGAGGGCAGGAGGGTGGTAACAAAATCGAGCGCAATGTGGGACCAGGGTCTCGAAGGGACTGACAGCGGTTGGAGCAACCCATCAGGAGGTTGATTGGAAGTCTTACCACAAGCACAAACCGAACAAGCCAAAACAAAATCCCGAATGTCGCGAGCCATCACTGGCCACCAGAATTGTTGTTTAACCAAAAAGCTGGTCTGGTTGACTCCCGGGATGACATGCCACATTGGAGCAGTGACCCCATCGAATAACGTCTGACCGTAATCTCTCTGGCACGAATAATCGACTTGGCCAATCCACCACAGCCTTAACCTTCTCGGGATCCATGCGCATTCCCTCGGATGAGATGATATACCCCAGAAATGGAACAGACTGTGCGTGGAAAGCGCATTTCTCCGCCTTGACAAAAATTCCGCCCATTCTCTAGCAACCTCTGGAGCACTCGTCTGACGTGCTGAACATGTTCCTGGAGAGAAGAGGAAAAAATCAATATGTCATCCAGGTAGACATAAATGAACTGATCGACCATGTCTCTCAGCACGTCGTTGACGAGTGCTTGGAAGACCGCAGGGGAGTTGGACAGCCCAAAGGGCATGACCAAATATTCAAAATGGCCCCTGGGAGTATTAAACGCGGTCTTCCACTCATCCCCCTCCCTTATGCAGACCAAATGATAGGCATTACGCAAGTCCAGTTTTGTGAATACGGAGGCTCCCTGCAACCTCTCGAAGGCTGAAGACATCAACGGTAAAGGATAAGTATTCTTTACCGTAATGTTATTCAACCCTCGTTAATCAATGCAAAGTCGCAGAGAACCATCCTTCTTACCCACAAAAAAGAACCCCGCCCCCGCTGGAGAAGAGGAAGGATGGATGAACCCGGAAGTCAGAGAATCAGAAATGTATTTCTCCATGGCCTCCCTTTCTGGAGCAGAAAGTGAATATAGCTTGCCCTTAGGCGGAGACGTACCTGGCAGTAAATCTATAGCACAGTCATAGGGACGATGCGGAGGTAGAGAAGCAGCCTGGGACTTACTGAACACGTCCTTCAGGTCGAAGTACTCCCTCGGCACGTTTGACAAATTCACCTGCACATCCTGCAACACAAAACTAGACACAGACGTATAGGCAGACACAAGACAAGAGGCGTAACACTGATTACTCCATGCAGAAATCGAATTGTGGCCCCAGTCGACCCTGGGGTTGTGTTCAATCAACCACGGGTGGCACAGGACAATGGGAACCAACGGAGAGTCAGTGATCATAAACTCCAGTTTATCCGTAGGATTCCCTGAAGTTATGAGGGTGATCTTGTCAGTGGTGAATAAAATGTCCGGGAGTTCTTGTCCATTGAGTGCACTGACGGAAATCATGTGATGGAGTGGCGTGATCGGAATTTGAAGGTGAAGTGCAAAAGTTCTGTCCATAAAATTACCTTCCGCTCCCGAGTCCACCAAGGCCTGACAGCGATGAGACTTGTTTGCCCATTGCGGTCTTACCGGTAGGAGAGTAGTTGACGAGGATTTCCCCTGCCTGAACCCACCCGACAGTAACCTCTTCCCTACTGTCGGGCTTGATCTTTTGCTGGGCAGTTGTTTAGGAAATGTCCCGCCGCTCCGCAGTAGAGGCAGAGTCCTCTCGATCGGCGACGTTCTCTCTCCTCCCGGGAAACCCGAGCTCTACCCACCTGCATGATCGACTGGAGGGCTGACCGTGCTCCCACTGGAAACCTCCGGAAACTCAGAAAACAGCCTGGGACGTGGCCGCAGATCGCGTTGTTGTAGGCACACATCGGCAGCTCCATCAGTTCAAACTCCTTTTGAACACGGTCAGCCAGCCCATGCAGGAAAATGTCCCACTGCGCCTCCTCGTTCCACTTGCACTCAGCAGCTAGTGTCCGAAACTCTATGGCGTAGTCGGAGATAGGTCTGTTTTCTTGACGAAGCTCCGCTAGTTTGCGCGCCGCCTCGCGGCCCACTATGGCACGGTCAAAGACCCGTCTCATCTCTTGCGTGAGTGCCAGGAACGAGGAACAGCAAGGATGTTTATTCTCCCACACCGCCATTCCCCACTGAGCCGCGTGTCCCGAGAGCAGCGTAAGCACCAACGCCACTCTGGACTCCTCCGTAGCGAACGTCAATGGCTGTAGAGAGAAGAACATAGAGCACTTGGTAAGGAATGATCTGCATAATTCAGGCTCACCCGAATAACGCTCCAGCATGGGAATGCGCGGCTCATGATGACCGGTGGTGTTAGATGGATTGAGGGGAACAGGCGGCGGGTCTGGCGCAGTGGGTGATGACAGTTGTTGGATCCAGGTAGAAAGCTCGGACACCTGCGTCACCAGCGTCTGTACTGTGCGGTAGCGAGCGCCTGCTCGTCTTGCCTGTCCATCCGCTGACTGTTGTTAGATAGGTACTCTTGTATTTCGGCCAATCTCGCTGGATCCATTGTTGGTCAGATCGTACTGTCACAAGGGGCTGAGTAGAAATAACTGCAAAAGGATCCAGTAGCGAGTTTAAGTGAGTAAGGTTTATTCTCAGAAAACACAAGAGCGAAGAGCACAGAAAACCACAGCACAGGAACCGAGGCAGCGTCCAAATAGGCAGGTGAATCCAGGAAGGCAGGACAAAGAGGCAGTCGCTGGTGACGCAGGGACGCAATGGGCAAATCCACAGCCGAAGGAATCCAGGAACAGGAACTGGAAAGTAAACTCAGGAGCGGCCCGAATCCACACACAAACACACGCTGGAACACTGGACAGTCTGTGACGATCTGACTTAAATAGGCATGTAATGATGTGCAGCTGGCGGTGATAAGGAGATCGTTAGCAATCAGTGACCACGCCTCCAACACAACCACACACACACAGAGAGAGAATGAGTAAGTGAATTCATGAACTGTGACAACAAGAGCTGCAGTTTTGGAGATGCTCTAACCCAAACGTCTAGCCATCACAATTTGGCCCTTGTCAAACTCGCTCATATCCTTATGCGTGGCCATTTTTCCTGCTTCTAACACATCAACTTTGAGGACAAACTGTTCACTTGCTGCCTAATATATCCCACCCACTAACAGATGCTGTGATGAAGAGATAATCAGTGTTATTCACTTCACCTCATAATGTTATGGTCATAATGTTATGCCTGATCGGTGTATATTCATAAAACATGCTGGGGCATAGACAATGATTCAGCATAAATGTTTTTCAGAGCTGACAAAAACACAATAATCAGGTTCTTTGGTAGAATGCTCATCTTATTAGATTCTCTCATCAAGTCTCTTAAAAATAAAGGTTCTTTATTGCCATTGATAGTTACATGAAGAACTTTTAACATCCATGGAACCTTTCCATTGCACAAAAATTTCTTTATAGTGGAAAAAGTTTCTTAAAATGATTTTTTTTTTTACACACTGAAAATGGTTTTTCTATGACATCACTGCGAAAACCCCCTTTTTGGAACCTTTTTTAAGAGTGAAGAATTAACCCATAAACGCATACCTTGGGTCTTTAGTGACCTGGGAAGTCATTCACTAACCTCCTCCTCATTCATTTTTTTTAAGTTAGACATCAACCTTCTTAGTATTCCTCAATCAATTCATTATAAACAATATATAATAATAAAAGTAAATAATAATAAAAGAATGCCTGCTTTCCCATTAATTTTTTGTAAAATTGTAATTGGGTTGTTAATGACCCGAGGTGTGTAAGAGTGTAAGTATAATCTTTTTCTGCACACAATAATTGAATCTTTGATGACTGAATATGTGCAATTCAACTTTATTCCACAAGGTGGCACTGTCTGATACACAATGATGAAGTGATGTTTCACTCATAGTTATTGCAGGCAGAAAACAAAAGAATAGGAAGTATCGTCAGCAAAACTTGAAATGGCTCAGAGATTTACTGCAGAGCAAGTACTGAACACAAACAAATATAAGTGTCACTTTATGTTGGATCTGGTGAAGAATCTGTCAGCGATAGAGAGTTTTCTATTATCGCGACGGGTAGAGATCCATCCTTATTAGATATACACTCACCTAAAGGATTATTAGGAACACCTGTTCAATTTCTCATTAATGCAATTATCTAATCAACCAATCACATGGCAGTTGCTTCAATGCATTTAGGGGTGTGGTCCTGGTCAAGACAATCTCCTGAACTCCAAACTGAATGTCAGAATGGGAAAGAAAGGTGATTTAAGCAATTTTGAGCATGGCATGGTTGTTGGTGCCAGACGGGCCGGTCTGAGTATTTCACAATCTGCTCAGTTACTGGGATTTTCACGCACAACCATTTCTAGAGTTTACAAAGAATGGTGTGAAAAGGGAAAAACATCCAGTATGCGGCAGTCCTGTGGGCGAAAATGCCTTGTTGATGCTAGAGGTCAGAGGAGAATGGGCCGACTGATTCAAGCTGATAGAAGAGCAACTTTGACTGAAATAACCACTCGTTACAACCGAGGTATGCAGCAAAGCATTTGTGAAGCCACAACACGCACAACCTTGAGGCGAATGGGCTACAACAGCAGAAGACCCCACCGGGTACCACTCATCTCCACTACAAATAGGAAAAAGAGGCTACAATTTGCACGAGCTCACCAAAATTGGACAGTTGAAGACTGGGAAAATGTTGCCTGGTCTGATGAGTCTCGATTTCTGTTGAGACATTCAGATGGTAGAGTCAGAATTTGGCGTAAACAGAGTGAGAACATGGATCCATCATGCCTTGTTACCACTGTGCAGGCTGGTGGTGGTGTAATAGTGTGGGGGATGTTTTCTTGGCACACTTTAGGCCCCTTAGTGCCAATTGGGCATCGTTTAAATGCCACGGCCTACCTGAGCATTGTTTCTGACCATGTCTATCCCTTTATGACCACCATGTACCCATCCTCTGATGGCTACTTCCAGCAGGATAATGCACCATGTCACAAAGCTCGAATCATTTCAAATTGGTTTCTTGAACATGAAAATGAGTTCACTGTACTAAAATGGCCCCCACAGTCACCAGATCTCAACCCAATAGAGCATCTTTGGGATGTGGTGGAACGGGAGCTTCGTGCCCTGGATGTGCATCCCACAAATCTCCATCAACTGCAAGATGCTATCCTATCAATATGGGCCAACATTTCTAAAGAATGCTTTCAGCACCTTGTTGAATCAATGCCACGTAGAATTAAGGCAGTTCTGAAGGCGAAAGGGGGTCAAACACAGTATTAGTATGGTGTTCCTAATAATCCTTTAGGTGAGTGTAGATCTAGATGCATTACACAAAAATGGCTTGATCTGGATTGGATATCTGTGGAAAAACTGCCTATGGGACATTTGGTGTGTTAGAACACAGAGAATCATCATTGAAATGGCAGTGAAAACAGTCAAGCAAGATGAAACCTGTATATTTGTTTATTTAATCCTTATGTATTTTGTTTGCAATCCATATTTATACTGTACTGTTGGTTAGCATATGTGAAACACTGCATGGTTTTGTTTGCCTGATGGTTGAATTGACATTGTCAAAGTCTACAAGGCTGATCTGAAATAGGTTTTGTTTAGTTTACTCAGCACTTAAAAATGCACATGGGCAGCAATTATTATGCTTTTGTGTTTCACCCTCCGATACTTTCCTCACGCACACACACACACACACACACACACACATATTCAGAGTTCATGATCTGCATAGCCGGCTAGCAGATTCGCTGAGCTTGGGGAGGAATACATTACTGCAAGCCAAAGCACTGGCAACATCTAGAGCGCACTCCTCCCTTTCTCTCTCTTCCCTCTCTGACTCTTGCTTTCTCTATCTTACACCTTACAGATAGGATTCTGCTCAGCCCATCTGTGTTTTCACAGTGAAAGCCAAGCTGGAGTTATCAGGCAGCAATACCGCACAAGACACCGGTGAGTGTGCAACTGCAGTATGTCTTTTTATCCATGCTAGTGTCATACAGTAGACTAGTCTTTGTGTATGATTTAACATGTTTAATGCCAGATATGTGTGCCAAACCTTTGTTCCACACCCTATTCTGTGAGGAATAACCTTGGCTCCTCATTAACAAATGTCATGTCTTGTAATGTTAGGAGAGATTCATTGCATCCTTATTTGTACACTGATGTGCACACTCATGTTTTAGCACTCTGTAGGTGATCACTGTCTACTTTTGCTGAGTTTTGGCTTCAGTTCAAACTGTGATTAGCTCACTGCAGTCATAAAGCTGCTAGCTGCCTCATATATTCAGTTATACTGTATTTTCACTAGAGTGAGATTGTTGTGATAGTCCAGGTGGACTATTATGCAGTATATGAGAAAGTGGAGGTCCTAAACTTCCAGCTCAGCTTTGTACTGCTCTGTATGTTGATGAGAATTCTGTCATTATTTACTCACTCTCATGTCGTTACAAACCTGTGACTGTCTGTTTAGAAGGCTGAAGAAGAAATTTTGAAAATGTTTTTTTTTGTCAATATAATGAAAGACAATAGAGTCTTCAAAATATATTTTTTGTGTTCTACAGAAGTGATACATGTTTGGAATTACATCACATTTAAATAGCATTTAAATATACCTGGATCTAAGGAATGTATATAAAGTTCGAAGTTATGCATCATACAATATGAGTTTTGTTACAGTAGCACTGTGAAGTTAAACAGTTTTTTCACAATTTTACAATTGATAACACAGATCAAATCCTCATGAAACCTTATAACACATTCCATATGATCTGTGCTTTATATATCAGTAAATATGGAGTATCCTGGTCCACTGTAAAGAGATGGATTGTTATTACATACCTAATATAAGCTTAATGCCACTGCAAGTGTGAATGTTGTAGTATAGCTCTAGCCCTAAAATCTGTTGTCATCTGCCATCTCTAAAATCATCTTAGGTTGTGTATGCAACCGTGTTCTCTGAGAAGGAGAACGAGATGGCGCATCTGTTATTGATGCTATGGGGAACGGCATCAGTGAGACCTGTGTCTGAGGCACGTGTAAACAAAAGCAAATAATCACTGGCAGACGGGGTTCATCTCAGGGGAACCCCTTCTTCACCTAAGATGTTTCCTTTCGAAGTGCAACTTTGACACCGCATCTTTGATACTATGGGGAACCAATATCCACTACGCCATGCTGAGGGACTGCCTGCCTCACTAGGCTGTGAAAATGTAAACATTGTGGGTATAGCATAAACTGACTCTACAGACTACCCAGCCGGAATCAGAATCATATCTACCCCATGGGCGCATCCCATGTTACTCATATAGTAGCACAACTTCCTAAGCCAGGGCTAGCAAGGGAGTGACAGGGGGTCTGTGGAAAAGGCTAGAGAAAAACGCTAATAATGATAATAATAATAAATTAGATCTAAATAAATACATAAACAAATAATGTGATTTTAAAAAAAGTGGTTTGTTATTATTCTATTAAATATATTAAATTAGATTTAATCTGGAATCTGAGGGTGCAAAAAATATCTAAATATTGAGAAAATCACCTTTAAAATTGTCCAAATGAAGTCCTTAGCAATGCATAATACTAATAATAATACATTTTTGATATATTTATGGTAGGAAATTTACAAAATATCTTCATGGAACATGATCTTTACTTAATATTCTAATGATTTTTGACATTAAAGAAAAATCGATAATTTTGATCCATACAATGTATTGTTGGCTATTGCCACAAATATACCTGTGCAACTTATGACTGGTTTTGTGGTCCAGGGTCACATAAATCTGTTGACTTAGTTAAATTGTTATAACTAATAGACCTACTAATATCTGTGTAAAAATAAAATAATGATGCTGCCATCTTTCTAAAGTCATTTTATCCCCCCTGTAATTTGACTCCAAATCTCAGGTGAAAATTGTCATTTTCACCCCCTCGACAAAATCTCAGTCAATATACAATCATGACATTTAATATTTTGGCTTTTATTACTATTTATGTTTGTCTTTCTTCTGAAAAAATATCAACAAAATCAAAAATTTGAGCTGGGAAGTTTCCAAATTTTTATTGATTAGACATGGAATGACCCTTTGGTGTTGCCACCCATGTCTTGCATACATCCTTACCCTTTACTCAGGAAAGGGTGGCAAATGAGAGCAGGACATGATGCAGTTTGCCAAATAACTCTTGACACCCATGCTTTAAACCCCAAGGAAGCCGAAGGGAAGCTTGGCACTACTTAAAGCCGAGATACAACTATTTGAAAATCTGGAATCTGAGGGTGCAAAAAACTACAGTGAGTAGAATAAAATATATATTAATATAACCAAAACTAATTTTAGATTTATAATATAAATTTGTAATGTGTATAAATTGGGTGTTTATAAAAGACAGATGCCTTATACATTTTAGAATAGGGGGTCCCTCACACAATGATGATCATATTTGGGGGTCCGTGGCATCTAAAAGATTGAAAACCCCTGTCCTAAGCCAATATACTTGGGAACATCTATGCGCTACAGCAAGGGAAGTCCCAGCTGTTACACCTTCCTTTCTCACTTGCAGGACAGGCCTCGGCCCTATGTGGCCCCAAGAGCAGAGCTCTAAGGGGAAAATACTGAACATAGCCTCAGCTATGTCAGGCATATCTCATCAGTATTTGATAACTTAGTGAGCAGCCAACTGCAGGGGAGCTTCTACTCCATTTTAATGACCCCGGAGTGATTAGGGGAGAATACCTCATACCCTGTCCCTGACTTGAGTAAATGCAAGGTGAGTCATTCTGTGTCAACCCCATGTATATATGAATGTATATTGACTGAGCAATCCACTATTTTGTTGAGGGGGTGAAAATGACAATTTTCACCAGAGGTCCCCTTTTACAGGGGGGTAAAAATTACTTTAGAAAGATGGCAGCATAATTATTTTATTTTTACACAGAGATTGGTAGATCTATTAGTTAAATCTGTTGACTTCCACACTCTATGTTGCATTATATGCCAACGGTGACAGTTCAAAAATGGGAAAAAGCACTTCTTGTGTTTTTTGCCCCAAGTTTGCATGCCTGTAACTCAAAAAGTATTAAAGATATCTTAATATTCTTTTAGACTCTGGGTTTTAACAAACTTTTCTTTTGGTATCTTAAGATATTACCCAGAGATATTGGGATTTCAGTTTGGTAACATAGTTATGATACTGTATATTTGAACTCTTGGGGCCAGATTTACTGAACAGGGCTAATTAGCATGAGAGCGCAATTCCATAAAAGCACCGATGGGAGTGGCTAGTTCTGCGTGTGATCTACTGATCACGCACAAATTAAAGCACACTGATGCAGCCTGATCATTTCCATAATGACCAACACAATCTACCCGTTAGCGCCTGGTTTAAGACGTGCTTTTTTTTGGTGGTAAATAATGGTGCAAACACCAGTACATTTACGAGCGCAAACCTTTGTAATTCATCTTGCGTGATTAATTTAAATACTCTCCTCCCATATATTTTGCGCCTGAAAGGGAAACTCCTACAAATACATATGCAATAAGGGCAGCCGCAAAAATAACTGTCCACGCCTTTTCAGCGCTAATTTATCACTGTGCGTCTTTAGTAAATCCTGACAGTAGTTTTTTAATGCCAAAAGAGGGTTTGCGTTGGCGCAAGCTGTTAGTAAATCTGGCCCTTAGTAGCTTCAGAAGCTTCATAAACAAAGGCCCTTCTTACAAATATCCCTGAAACTGATGCAGATATAGATTCTTATAAATACATGTAGGATGTAAGTTGTAAGTTAATACATGTAAGTTAATGTGCCTTAATTTGACAATTTCAGTGGGCTTTTGGCACTCAGAGAGGTGTGTTGTATGCAATTGTGTTGATAGAAAAAAACAAGATACATTTCTAGTTTCAACATTATTTGTTGTTTAGATATTCCTCTTTAAAAAGAAAAAAGTATCAGCTTATGCAAAGTGACCCACATTTGGTTTTTAACCACTGAAAATGTGTACAATTACGATCTCCATATCTCTGGGATTGAACCATATAGGGCATGTTTATTTAAATGTTTTTTGGTTTATTAAAAAGCAAAATCTAAAAGGATATTAACATATATTTAATACTTTTTGAGTAACAGGCATGCAAACTTGGGTAAAAAAAAAACACAAGAAGTGATTTTCCCCATATAATGCAACAAAGAGTGCGAAAGTCAACAGTTTTAACTAATAGATCTACCAATCTCTGTGTAAAAATAAAATGATGCTGCCATCTTTCTAATGTCATTTTTACCCCCCTGTAATTCAAATCTCATGTGAAAATTGTCATTTTCACCCCCTCGACAAAGTAGTGGATTACTCAGTCAATATACATTAATGACACTTAATATATTGGCTTTCATCACTATTTATGTTTGTCTTCTGAAAAAATATCAACAAAATAAAAAATTTGAGCCAGGGAAGTTTCCGAAATTTGGTTGATTTGACATGGAATGACTCTTTGGTATTGCCACCCATGTATTGCATACATCCTTACCCTTTACTCAGGAAAGGGTGGCAAATGAGAGCAGGACAAATAACTCTCGACACCCATGCTCTAAACCCCAAGGAAACCGAAGGGAAGCTTGGCCCTACTTAAAGACCCACATGTAACTGGGGGAGGCAGCCCATGACCTTCCTTAAATCAAAGGCACTCTATCTAAGACCATCTATAGCAAACGCTTTTTTCTCTTTTTTTAGCACTAAACCATAGTAAGCATCAAATAAGGAGGGATGCCCCACAATCAAATTTCCTCTACGAAATAGTAGAGCATGCATCCAAAGGGGAGCGTACATTCCTACTTCAAAACCCAAGTTGGGGAGGGAGGTAAACGAAGTAGAGGGAATCTATACTGCCCTACATAACTCCATTCACCCTGCGTCAACCCTCACAGACCCCCAGAGAGGGATATATCTTCTCTACGACTGCTTCATTGGCAGACCAAATAGGTCAGAGTATAAGATCTAAGCATAGAGGACATTTTTTTTTCCTTTTCACAGATGCCCCTCCATGGCAACTATAGCAACCATAGAATGGCTGATGCACTGGCCATGTGCTTTGTGGCATGGATTGCTAGATCTGTGGCTTGCACAGCTTTTTTTTTTGGTCCACTCAATGGGCAGGCCTGGAGTCACCGCAACAACTGTGTCTCAAGGCGGAGGAGGTGGATTATTAATAACACCCACCTTAACTCTTTCTGCATCTAATTCCTCAGAATTAGACGCATCATATTAATCAGTCAGGTCGGAAGATTCCTTAATGACATGAAACAACATAGCAGAAGAAACCCAAAAGGAAAAACTCCCATCATGCTCCTCCCTGTACTCTGCCTACAATCTTGGCGATCGATCCTGCTCTGCCACCTTGGTGGCTATGGGACCCATACCGTAACGTGTGCAGATGCTCGAAATTTGGCCTTCTCCACGTTCACACTGTAATACCTTTTAATATAAGTTCCCTTGCTGCTGAGCCAGTCAGTGATTTAACAGCCAATATTTTTTGCATGAAAATGGTTTCTATTTTTAAAGGGTTAGTTCACCCAAAAATGACTTTCATTTATCTTCGAAACACAAATTAAGATATTTTTGATCCCTGATTGACTGCAATGTTTTTACCACTTTCAAGGCCCAGAAAGGTAGTAAAGGTGTTAAAATAGTCTATGTGACTACAGTGGTTTAACCGTGTTGTTGTTCGTGTGATGCTGACGCAGGAGCTGGCCAATCAGTGGCCAATACTGAGCCGGCACTCTGACGTAGAATCCGGAAGTGCTGCACTGTGTTTACTAATGTCACGCATGGTAAATTGAAGTCATCTTTTAAGACAACCAAGTGAATTATTTAATAACTAATGCTTATTTCTCAGTAGAGATTGAATCATAAGTTAAGGGAATGCTTTCAGATGCCTTTTGTCAGATTTGTAGGATAACATTAGCCTGACAAGCCAGACCCACATCAAGATGTTGGGTCTGGGAACACACCATTGGCAGAGCTAAATCCGAGGGGCGGGATAAATGGTTGTCTTTCAAATTCCCTCTGCACGCAGTAGGATAGCGCTACAACCAACCAGAGCAACGAAGAAGGTGACGTAGTCAGAACGAAGGAAATTAGTCCATGGGGGAGTGTTCCGCGTATGGTGTGTCGTGGAAAAGTTTGATGGAGAGATTCCTGTAAGCCAACAAATGTTATGGTAATGGAGCCCAACGACTGTTGCCGTTTTTGCAAAAAGAATATGAGAATTGTGGGCGTGCTTGTACATTCATGATTGGTCTGACTAGAGTTTGGTTTTTCAAGCTCGCAAGCCAACAGACAGTTGCTAGACGACCCTGGCTGCAAATTACATTTGCTGCCGCTAGGGTGTGTCTAGATTTCTAGGCTTGGATAACATGGACAACAAAGGATACATTCATAAATATAGACTACACAAAACAGACCAGATGAAAGGCAACATTTTTAGGTTTCATATGGGAGCAAAATACATTAAATGGGAATTTTTGTAAATTTTAGTAAATATATTAGCAAAGACTGTAACAGAGCACTTATGATTGATTTTGTAGTTAACTGATGGATAGAGAGGCACAAAAGAAATCCTTTTTGGATGCATTCCTAATGAGGACTGGCATGAGGGCAGCCAGCACTCCCTGTGTTCTTCAGCTGCTCTTAAAAGCCCTTGGGGAAGTGGGATGCCTACAGTAGACACTGACCGCCACTCAGCTCATCTCATCACACACAGCAGAGTTACAGCAGGAGCCACCCCACAAAGCACTGTAGAGGAGTTGAAGAAGTGCTGAGAGACAGAGAGAGAGAGTGCATGCTGACAATGCAGTATGCCAGAATCCTGAGGAGGCAACAGTGAGGCTTCACTGCATTATGATCTCAAACCCTGCCCCACCTCTCTCTAAACCTGACTCACTACATATGTCTGAAGGGTGGATCACTCTGTTTCCCTGCTCACTTTGCTTCAACTAGGATGTTACATAACATTAATTATGCTTTAAATATTAATATAGATAATAAATGTAATGATTTTAATAGTGATATGTTACAATTTTTAAATAATAGCACTAACATGCATATGCAAATTAATGCATACATGCATATAAACTAGTGCTGGGGAAAAACTAATCGTGATTAATCGCAGCCAAAATAAAAGTTTGTGTTTACATAAAATGTGTGTGTACTGTGTATAATTATTATGTATATATAAATACACACACATGCATGTATATATTTAAGAAATATGTGCATACTGTATACATAATTTATCTTGTATACAAATATAATTTTATTTATAAAAATATATAATATTTTATATATTTTTATAAATAAAATTGTATTTGTATACAAGATCTATTATTTCTTAAATATATACATGCATGTGTGTGTATTTATATATACATAATAATTATACACAGTACACATATATTATGTAAACAGAAACTTTTATTTTGTATGCGATTAATCACAATTAATTTTTCCCCAGCACTAATATAAAGCGATTTTTTTTTTTTTTAACTAGTTCTGCATTTTACTAGTTCTCAGATTTTTTGACCCCATTGGATATAGTCACCATGAAATCAAAATTGAATGGAATATTGCAGTATTTATTGTTAATGTTTTATCTGTGCACATCATTATTATATATTTTTTTAATTCACGTACCCTCGTAAACTTTAATCAAAATATCTTGCCAAAGTTTTGCAACAGCATCTCTTTTCTTCTCTGATGACGTGTCGCTGGCGTGAAGGCGGGACGACCTGTCACTATGAGATCACAATCATAACAACAGTGGCAAGCCACAACAATCCAATGATCCAATCAATTCCTCATGGACAAAATTAAGTCCCACCATACATTTTTTTTCTCGAGAAGCCATTTCACCTGGATATCACAATAGGGAAGAAAAGACCATCGTAACTTCCGTTTCATGCCAACAATTGGTGTTCCTGAATCATGATCAAATGTCTCAATATTTATTGAAATTTTGTTGTTGTTGTTTTTTTAAGATCCTGCTGAGTTGTGGAAAGCCTGTCACTTGTGTGTGTGTTGCAGTGGTGCTCATGCCGGAGTATTGCAACCAATACTATCCCCTCCCCCCACACCATGCCACCCATAACAGCATGAGACAGCAGAAATGTGAACTTGATATTATACATCTAACTTCCTCTCGCTTGTTCTCTTCCTTCTATTACATTATCTTATTTTTTATTTTCTCTCCATTTTAAAAGGCCACAGAATGCAAGTATCCACTGGCTAAATGTCTTACAACTGCTGTTACTGAGCAGTTTGTCATTCGCTGTTGGTAATTGAACTGAAGTATTGGAACATGCAGGACAATACTGCCAACATTTTTTTGTTACGTTAATGCTGCCTTGTTAAATTGGTAGCCATTTATATAAATGAAAGAAGTCTCTTATGCTCACCATGGCTGCATTAATTTGATCAAAAATACAAGCAAAATTCAGCAAAAAGTAAAAAAAACTTTTATTTTATTTTAATACATTTTAAAATTTAATTTATTCCTGTGATGTCAATATACATATTTTTATAGTAATACACAATTTATGGTAATTCCAACTAATTATATATATATATATATATATATATAAGTAATGACTACTGTCTTTGATTGCCTTTGACCCTTTAGGTTGTGTTGAACATACAGTAGTTCATGATGTTCTGTAGTCATTAAAGGCCAATCAATAAGCCTGGCTGTCAACATTATTATGTGTCATGTATAGTCTGTGCCATGCATGCAAGTCTTTCTCTCTCTCTCTCTCTCTCTCTCTCTTCCTCTCTCTCTCTCTCTGTGTGTGCATGACTTCATGTGTTTGTGTGTTGCAGCAGTTTTCATGGTCTGGTGCGGTGTGGTCAGGTCATGCAGGGTGATTACTAGATCACGCCACCTGGCCGCTCAGAGGACACCTCAGTAAACAAATCGAGGGCCAGATTGTAGCTGTTGTCTCTTTATCACATGGACATCCAAAACCACAGATTTGGCCATCAGACTAAAGGGTTAGGTGTCCTGATATGAGACGTATTCCGATACAAGAGTCGCAAGACGTGATGCGATAAAGACTTAATTGTCGGTGTAGATTTCAGGAGGTTGTTTTAGGTTCTTTGAGGTGTGATCCTGATTTCTATTGAGCAGTTTCATCTTAAAATATCACAGCTGTTTATTGGAAATTTTAACCATGCATTGAAATACAACAGCACTACTTATAATAACTTACGTATAAATAATAACTTTAGTGCTGGAATGGGCTTCCATGGCCGAGCAGCTGCATCCAAGCCTTACATCACTAAGTGCAATGCAAAGCGTCGGATGCATTCGTGTAAAGCAACTAAGAACAAACTAAAGTAAAACTATGTTAAGAGAAGGAAATAACAATGCAGAGTTTGTTATTTCCTTCTCTTAACATAGTTTTACTTTAGTTTGTTCTTAGTTGCTTTACACGACTGCATCCGACGCTTTACATTGCACTTGGTGATGTAAGGCTTGGATGCAGCTGCTCGGCCATGGAAGCCCATTCCATGAAGCTCTCTACGCACTGTTCTTGAGCTAATCTGAAGGCCACACAAAGTTTGGAGGTAGCCATTGTAGCCACTGACTCTGCAGAAGTTGGCGACTTCTGCGCACCGTGCACCTCAGCATGCACTGACCCCGCTCTGTGATTTTACATGGACTACCACTTCGTGGCTGTTGTTCCCAATTGCTTCCACTTTGTTATAGGGTACAACGGGGCTAAAGGCTCCACGGGGTAAAAGGCTCCTTTGATTTTATTTTCCTCTAAACCACTAGATGGCACAAAAACTTGCCTCAGCACTTTCCAAAACATCCGCTTTTCAAGATGCACGTGGAAATTTGTCTGATCTTTGACGCGATCTCAGGCAGCAACGCAAAGTTGATTCTGTGCTCATTTGATCTAATATTTGATGTTTTTAAAAATGTTGTAGATTTAAGTAGCAAATAAGAATCGCTAAAATTATTAAATATATTTTGAAACAAAGGTCTTGTTAATGTTTGTCAGCTTTGTTCAAGGTAATTAAAGCAACAGTTTTTCAATAATGGAAGAATATGTAAAAGTATGGTATTTGGGGTAAAAGGCGCACCTGCTGTTGGGGCAAAAGGCACCATATTTAACATGATAATAAACAGCTGGCTGATTTTTCTATTTGTTGACATGACATGGTTAGATTCAGATGGTAAGTATCATATATTAAGTTGGGTGTCCACCGTAGAGATAATCACCATATTTATAATGAAACCATCATATTTAAAAATGTGATATTAATCATATCATATAATAAAATATAATGTATTGTTACTACTGTAAATCTATATTAAATTATTATAGGATCTCCTTCAATGCTTTCAGGATCTTTGCTTTTTTAAATGATTTTGTTTCTATATTTTTTAGATATATTTCTATATTAACATATTTTAATGACAGCATATTTATTGATCAAAAATGAATTCTTTTATTCATCAAAATAAACAGAAAATAGTTCAAACTTTGCTAAAGTGATTGTTTTGAACAAGTATTAACTTAGACATTATTAAAAACATATTTTAGAAAGTATTTGTATCAATACTGTGTGCCTTTTGCCCCATGCTGGTGAGCCTTTTACCCCATGTGTGGGGTAAAAAGCCCCCCTTGACACCCCATACAGTTTTAAGATTTTTAAATAAAATAAACCACTTTTATGGTTTATTTTCACACAAAATCTGTTGCTCCATAAATATTCAATACAAACCGATATATTTTTCTGTATATTATACATTATAGGAGTAGTGAAAAGCACATTTTTCTTAAGGTGTGCCTTTAGGCCCGTTGTACCCTAATACTACTAACAGTTGACCGTGGAATATTTAGAAGTGAGAAAATTTCACAAATGGACTTGAGAGCTCCTGAGAGCAACCCATTCTTCACAAATGTTTGTAGAAGCAGTCTGCATTGATTGTATACACCTTTGGCCATGGAAGTGATTGGATGATTTGGAGGGGTGTCCCAATACTTTTGGCAATATAGTGTATATATAGCTATAACAGACCTTTTTTTAAAAAAAAATCCTATGGGAAAAATAAATGGAAAAAATTGTTACTTGAACAACACAGCTAAAAAAAGTGGGCGGGCACTATACAGTCTATAAGTCAACCCAGGCTCACCTCACGGTCTCTTTTTTTCTGCTGGAACGGTGTATTGCTCTGCAGTAGCATCAGTACTCCATGTGCCAATCTGTGTAAAGTGTCGACCCTACACTTTCTCTCACTTCTCTTGCCTGAATGTTTTATCTCTGCAGTTTATAATGTACTGCTGGTAAAATTCTGCCAGGCTGGAGATGGGCCAGTTGGCCATGCGGTGAAAGCTGACAGCAGGTGGACTCATCAGGCTTTCAACAGCAGATTCATGCTTGTTCAATAATTATGGGAGTTCACTTATACTGGAAACAACACACAGGGATTACAGTTTGATGTTGTTATTTGTTGTTACATTGATTAAAAGTTCATTCCTTGATGTGTAGTGATATGTTTTTGTTCCAGTTTTAACTAACAAATAGGGTACACTTTTGTTTCCCGTTTAATGTTTTAAAAGCATTACAGGCACAAATCCTATGTTTTTATTAAGTTGTGTGAGCTTTTGGATATTTTAGACAAACTGTTATCTAATTAATCCAACAATTACAATAATAATACTGCAAAGTTTTTTTGTAATTAATATTCAATTGATATTGACACCAAGGCAGTTACATCATTTGGATGAAATCAACAATCTTGAATTAATGGTAAATATATGTTTATTAATAACTAATAAGCAACATTTGGTTAAACCCTGCTGCATCTTACTGTAATTAAGGCTGGATTTGCTGTTACAACCCTAGGAACTATTTTTGTATAATAATAATTTTTTTATCTGATCATTTTTTTTTTCTGAATAATTTTAACCATACGATCTTGTTTATATTTTAAGAACAACAAAATGTTATGTAAGCATAGCCTGTTCAGTTAGACAAATTTTTTTTTGAAGCAGAATCATACAGATCTATAAAGAAGTAGGATATCCAGGATATCCAGCTATGAGAAATAAGTGCAATTTAGACTTTTGGGTGATTTTCAGAGTACTTGTGTATTATAATTTCCCCATGAGTACAAAATAAGCAAGTGGCGCCACCTATTGGCTTACCACTGTATCATTTTTGCCAGTATCAGACTTTTGAAGTCCTGTGTTTATTTGTTGCACAATCAAAATATTTCCATCTTGTCCAGAAGCAATTTTCAATGGCATGTGATTATTGTAAAACTTTTACGTTACATTGCTGAAAGATATTTTCTCTCTGTTGTGTACAGAAACTGAGAGTGAGAGCTGTCAGCTGGTCTCTCCTTCCTCACGGCTCCATGTACCCTGAACCAAACTCAGATTCTCCTGCTCGTCTCTCCACACGGCAGACTGGATCCCCCTATACGTGAGCAGACCCTTCTCACAGACAATTCACTCAAAGAGAGTGAATAGTTCACTGATAAATGAAAAGCTCTATATCTGACCAATATATAACCAGTGAACTGTATCTTATATTAGTTTTAGCTCCTCCACTAAATTAAGTTAAAAAAGTCAAACTAAGTCATACTAACTCTCCTCCTTTAACTTTCTCGCTGTTGTTCCTGCAGAGCTCATTATGGGAGTCCAAAGAGGCAGCTGCAGTTTTACAGGTACTGTACCTCTGTCCTTCATGTGTAAATATAGCCACCTCTCTACAAGATTACATAAAACGCTTTCATCCATAACTCTATACAGTACAGTAAAATGCAGAGACGGTCCCCCTGGAGTATCCTGGAGTTAAGTGCCTTACTCAAGGACAAGGAGTGGAGATTGTAAAATCAGTAACTCTCCACTTCCTAACATGAAACTTTTGTGTTAACAGCAAAGATTTTTAACCATTTGTAGGGCTGGGTGATATAGTTTTATATTTGGTATATGGTTATATTTGCACTAAAATGGCATAAAAGGCTTTCTTTCTTTTTTTTACTTCAGAAAAAATGTCTTCAGAGAAACCATATTTTGAACCAAATAGACATTGTTGCTAAATTGATTCACATTTAAGTGTACAGTATGTAGTTATTAAATTACTGTTCAAAAGTTTAGTGTCAGTAAGATTTTTTTAAAAATTGTATTCACAAAGTACAGACGTTTCTATTTTTAAAAAAATGCTGATTGTTTGAACTTTCTGTTCATCAGAGATTTCTGAAAAAAATATATCTTAGTTTCCACAAAAATATTAAGCAGCACAACTTTTCAACATTGATAATAATAACTGTTTCTTGAGCACCAAATCAGCATATTAGAATAATTTCTGAAGGATCATGTGAAAATTCACAGAAATAATTTACATTTTAAAATATATTCAAATAAAAAAACTGTTATTTTAAATTATAATAATATTTCACAATATGTTTTTTACTGTATTTGGAGAAATACTTTTTTCAAAAACATTAAAATATCTTACTGACCCCAAAATATTAGGCTTACATCACTTCTGTGCTTTGATTTAGGAAATGTGTGTACAAAATACTGTAGAATTATCCTAACAGAATCTGAGAAGCTAATAGTTACCTCATTATTCATCACCAGCACAATGATAGGTTATCTGTTTTCATCTTGTTGAAGTGATGCTGTAGCTGTCTCTGTTTAACTATTCCTGACATGAACATATCACACAAAGCCAAGGTGTAGTTTAACTATTTCATAATGAGCCCTGCTGAGTCATTTGAGAACCTTTGCTTACCAATCTCTGTAGTGTTTCACACAAGACAGTCTGAAAGGAGGAACGCAGACTCATACTGGCCTATGAAACGAGTTATATATTTAGAATGGATGTGACATCACAGGCAAATGGTGTATGCTAAATAATAGATGCTACTGTTATAAGGCACGCCTGGAGTCTTTAGTCACAGGGAAATGAAGGAAACAGCAACGTTTGCAGCAATGTCACAATTGCTCGGTATGGAGAACTGTAATTAACACAAGAGCAAATAAGCTACTGTGCTTAAATGTTAAAAGCTAATGTGTTTCCTGTTGTAATGGGCAGCTGAGAACAGCACTCACCATCTACTGTCTGCTGGGTTTGACTTCCAATCGAATACTTTCTCTCTCTCCAGCATGTTATTCATATCCCTATGTACCAGAATCCATTGTCATCAGTAACTAAAGCAGAATATATGTGCCTGAAAACAACAAGGAGTAATATTTGCACAGCCTCATGTTACTTCTTTATGACTTGTGTGACATTTTCGTTATTAAATAATTGTAGCATCTTATTTGTGACCCTGGACCACAAAACCAGTCATATGGGTCAATTTTTTTAAATTGAGATTTATACACCATTTGAAAGCTGAATAAATAAGCTTTCCATTGATGTATGGTTTGTTAGGACAATATTTGGCCGAGATACAACTATTTGAAAATCTGAAATCTGAGGGTGCAAAAAATCTAAATATTGAGAAACCGCCTTTAAAGTTGTCCAAATGAAGTCCTTAGAAATGCATATTACTACTACTAATATTTTAATAAATTTATGGTAGGAAATTTACAAAATATCTTCCTGGATTTACTTAATATCCTAATGATTTTTGGCATAAAAGAAAAATATAATTTTGACCCATACAATGTATTGTTGGCTATTGCCACAAATATACCTGTGCAACTTATGACTGGTTTTGTGGTCCAGGTTCACATTTAGAGTTTATCCTGTGTGTGCAGAACTTTCCCATGTCTACATAAAAAAAAAAATGTATTAGATTTTTTTATTTCCTCCCTATACAATGAACAGGGTAATATGCAATGCTTTTTCCTCATTTTGCTTGGGATAGCTGGGTTGTACATTTTATGCACATATGAAACGGAGAACAAGCAAAAATGGCTTTTAGTACACTTTTTTTGTGGTACAACATCAAAGGCTTTTAGAGCAAAAGTTGTCCTGAATAATTCATGTTTGCAGAGCATTCTCGCACTGCGATAGGTGCACAAAACATTCTCTGTGACATTCGCCAAAGTAGGTGGTGTCTGATGTTTTTGAGGGGTGGAGCTTTTTTTTAACAAGGCTAATGTTAGAAAGACACTCAGTTTAAGGAGGAAAACTACAGTCTTTTTTAGTGTGTGGACCACCATTAAGTTTTCAGATGAGCAGTGTAGTGCAAAATCCGTATGTGACTCGCCCTCCGAGGAACCGGGTAAGTACAAGGCTGGTACTTTGACTGAACATGGGTCCCGCTTGAGGTGATGTTGCATGGTGATTCTGCTCATGCCCACAGTCCGCTCACAGGTTAGAGGCATCAGTATGATGTGGAAACAGAGAGCAGGGCTACTGCACCTAATGTTTTAGTTATGAGAGTAAAGAAAGAGTCACTTTCTGCCCACTGTAGAGCTTTTGCCTGGTAAACTAAGCTGTGGAAAATGAGCATCTATTTGTTGTAGATGTGGTGTACAGTATGTGGATTTTATCTCTTTCTTGATCAATTTGGCGAGATGTAGAGCCTGATGCTACTTTTATGATGGAAGAAGAGTCGTTTTGGACCAGAAATGACTCCTCACAGAACTAGAAATTCTCATGAGATGTGGATTCAAATGATTAGATCTGAACAAGCATGATTGTATACAGTACATGGGCCATAGATGCAGTCCTGAGATCAGTTACACTATTGGCATTTTGTTGATTCTGAGGAAATGTTCTGCTTTGAAGTTAACTGTCATAATTACTTACAAGAAACCATCTATTTTTAATGATGTTACGTGGATGTTTGTTGAGTCAATTATTAAAATATGTTCTAGGGATCCAGTTCTTTGCACAAGGGGTTCTCGTATATCATTTAAAAAGGATTTCTGATGTCATTTGTCATCACCAGTCAAGTTTTGGTATTGTTTGACCTGTGACTATAGCATGCCTCATGACAATTGCCCACTATTTTATAAAAAAAATAGATCTGTGATTAGTTGAATATTCATCAAAGCCAAAGATAAGAACACTTAACTTGTTCTTTAAAAAAAATACCTGATTTTATTTTTATTCTCACTATCATGCTCTTTACTAACCATGTTGTCTCTTTGGTAACCAACAAGTACACTAACATTACAAAAATGTATGGGGGCAAAAATTATTCTGTGTAGTGGAAAGACGCCACTGCAAAAAGCCAGTAATATAATTCAAATAATTTACTTTTTAAATAATTGGTATAATTTCTTTTTACACAATACATATTGAAATGGATTACAGTTGTGGTCAGAATTATTGGCACCCCTGGTAAATATGATTAAAGATGGCTGTACAAATAAATTTGCATTATTTATCCTTTTGATCTTTCATAAAAAATAAAAAAAAATAGCAAAAACACATTGGCCACAATTACTGGCACCCCTAGAATGAGCATCCTTGGCACACTTTTTATGAGTAAAATATCTAAAGTATATCCCCATTAATATTTAATTTTTTTTGCACACCAGGGTTACTAGGAACATGAAATTGTCCAGCTATGACTTCTTGTTTCACAGGAGTACAAATATGAGGAAACACAAAGGCCAAATTCCCTTAATCATTCATCACAATGAGTAAAACCAAAGTGCAGCAAAAGATTGTTGAGCTTCACAAAATAGAAAGTGGCTGTAAGAAAATAGCTAAAGCATTTAGCCTCGCTCAACCAAAAAAACTAACTCCAGCATATTTAGTTGTCAGACACGACTGGAACTTCAAGAGGGACCTGGTTCTGTGGTCAGATGAAACTATAAAAAGAGCATTTTGGCAGCAAATCCACCAGATGGGTTTGGTGCAAACGGGGATAAAAAGTACCCCATGTCGACAGTTAGAAATACAGCTGGACCCTATATTTTTGCTGGAGGTCCTGGACATCTTGTTCAGATACATGATATAATGGATTCTAGCAAATACCAACAGATAAAAAATCTAAACCTGATGGCCTCTGCTAGAGATCTTATAATGGGCCATGGTTGGATCTTCCATCAGGACAACGATCCAAAACAAACATCAGAAGGATCTGGTGAGATTCTGTATGAAGGAATGGTCTCTGATCTCTTGTCAGCTGCTCTCCAAACTCATCAGGCATTATAGAAGAAGACTCAGAGCTGTTATCTTAGCAAAAGGAGGTTGAAAATAGTATTTAATAAATGGGTGATAATTATTATGCCAACGTGTTCTGGAGAAGAGCATTTATTTCATAATGTGATTTACCCCCCTTTTCAATTCTTTTACTTTAATGAAAGGTTTTTTTTGGATGAAAAATCAAAAGGATAAACAATGAAGATTTATTTTTTACAGCCATCTTTGATCATATTTACCAGGGGTGCCAATAATTCTGACCACAACTGAATGTTCATTTCACTACTTGGAATAATTTTGAACATATAATAATTTATATTTTTATGGCAGATTTTAATAGTTTAAGTTTGAAAGTCTGACCCTGGGAGTAAAGAAATAAAATCTGTAAGTAAAAAAGTACCAAAAATAAGTGATGAATAATTTTAGTGTAATCTTCATATAACAAATTTAAGTTAATTTTAATAAAAATCAACCACAGGGACAAAGTTGAAGAAACTTCCATACAGTATAGACACATTTGATATTTAGGGCTCTGTTTGTGCTGTCTTACTACAAGAGAAAAGTACATCATGTATGCTTTTAGGATTCTGGCCTTTGTTGGGGTCAGTGCCAGTCTATTTTTTGACCGTCATACATTAGGAGGCTGATTTAACAGACTGGATGCTGGATAGATTTGGCATTCGGGTTCTCCAGAGCAACTGCAACAGGCCTCACGCAAGCATTCTTCACGCATGCCTGAATGTCCACTCATATCTGTTGCTTGATCACGCATGTGTATGAAAGAAAAAAAGTCCCATTTTGCGAGCACCTGAATTATTGTACGAAGATCAGCCGGTTTAAATTTGTCATTGTATTTGAGTCCCACAGGGGAAGAGGGGCTGGGAGGGTGACCTCTGAATGCAGTGCATGGACGTTTGAGTACGGTGTTGATTGCCATGGGCGGCAGCGCTATTTAAAGCAAAGGCTCTGACCTGCAACAGTCTGCTGGTCTCTGTCATGCCACTCGCTTCACTCTTGTGTCTGTGAGACCCTGTCACCTGGACGCAGGGCATGTTTGGCACTCACAGAAGCAGTCTGACTGAGTTGCGGGTCGGGCACTCCGGCTGCCGCCTCAGTCGTCAACATAGTGTCCCCTCCGAACCCCTGCAGATCCCAAAGAATGGACCGCCAGGGAACAGCGTGCGAAGGAGCAGCAGCATTAGCAGCAGCAAGATGCTGTCCCTGTCCTTCAGCGAAAGCATGCGGAGCGACATCGACCGCTACCTGTCTGACCAGGGCCTGTACCCTTTGCGGCAGGGTGGGGGGGGACTGGGTGAGATAAGGAGTCTGCGAGAGGTGCGGGCGGCCGCCCAGTTCAAAAACCTGGAGGACTTTTTGAGGACCAATGGAGTGTCGCTACAGGAGTCCATCTCCTTCCAGACTGGCATGAGGTACAGGTAAGGGCCAGAGAGGATGCAAGTCTTGCTTTGTAGTTTGGGATTAAGTTTCACAAATGATGATTAGCTCGATGATTGATGATGAGGCTGATAATTATTTGGAAAGATATGCAAGTTATTGGTTTTTCAACCAGTGTTAATTTAGGATATTTTACTTATTTTGAATTAGCTTTTATTTTGAATTTTGAATTTTAATGACATTTTTAGTCAGTTTGTTATGTGCTTTTGTCCTTTTTTTGTTTTTTTTCTTCTTCCGATTTTAGTACTTCAACTTAAGTTATTTGACAAGGCCACATTTTTCATTATCGTTGAAGTTTTTTTTAAGTTTAAGTTTTAAAGCTAATATTACATTTTATTTTATTTCAGCTTTGTCAAATGTCGAAAATTAATTTATAATAGTTTTTGGTGGTAACACTTCACAATAATGTCCCATTAATTTACATTCGTTAATTAATTATCTAACATTAACTAACAACCAGCAATATCTTTGTTTAAGTATTTATTAATCTTTGTTAATGTTATAGTTAATAAAAATACAAATGTTCATTGTTAGTTGATGTTAGCCCAGGTCCATTAAAAAATACAGATACAACTTTTAATGTAAATTAAAATGTAGTAAATGGATACTAGGATACTTTTTCATTATAAGTCTGTGTTATCTATAGTTAAATATAATGTTAACAAATGGAACCTTATTGTAAAGTGTTACCGTTTTAGTTAACAATTACAACACTGCTTTCAACCGTTCTTAAAGTCTATCAAAGCTGGTCATCATTTTGCATACATAGTACCTCTTGGTCTATTATTCTATTGGTTGTCACTTTGGAGGCGTAATGGAGTCTGTTTTGGCCCGTGTTGTGTGTGTCTAAGTCACCCGGAGAGAATAGCGAGTGTTAAGCAGAGACTGAAGGGGGGTCCGGACCAGCTGTGTGACTTGGATTAAGTGCTTTGCTTTTGGGAGGGCGTTGGTCCCATGGTGGCCTGCTGGTATAGTGCTTAGGTCTTCACATGACTGTCCCTTCATCAACAGACCAGGCATATCAATATATCCATCAGAAATGATACTTGATAGAAATGTTAAGTGTTTTTGTAAGTGACGCATTGTTTTAATGTTGCAGTGGGAGCACTTTAAAGTTCAGTCCATTAATATAAGGTAATTCATTATAGGTATAAAGAACTAACCATTTGTATGACATTATTTATTATTAATCTTGGTTAAGATTAATGGTAACACTTTGCATTAAGGTCTCATTTATTAACATTACAGTAGTTAATGAATTTGCTTACATGAACTAAGAATGAGCAATTAATGTTTTACAGCATTTATAAATCTTTGTTAATGTTAATAAATATGTTCAGTGTTTGTAATTAAATAATGCATCATAATACATTAAATAATGCTCATTCATACAATTTTAATATAACATTTTATAAATATAAAAATGATCAAACTTGCTGATAAATAAATGCTGTAAATGTTAGTTCATAATACCTACTGTATTGCTTAATGTATTAATTAATGTTAATGAATCGAATCTTGCTATGAAGTGCTACCACTTCAATCATAAATCATTACTAATTTACCTTTACATTTTATATTGTGTTGTTTTCCAGTGATGCTTGTGGTGGTGGTTTAGAAATTTGAGAGGCAGGACGTCTTTGCACTGGTGATCAGGGACAGTTGGTGTTTTGATAAAGGGGGTGTAGAATGTCAGCATTCTGTGTCTGTGTCTTCCCTTTTTGGTCAGATTGTTTACTTTTTTTGACAGACAGATCATCGCACAGATGATTATATTACAGCAAAATGCAAATGGCGAAGTAAATGTAATATTTAACATAATCCGTGCTGTTTTTACTCACATGCTGAATCTGCAGTGATTAAACAAGGCATCATGAGCATGTAGTTTGCCAAGTGAGGCAAATTGAGAAATACAAATGATCTTCCTGCTAAAATGCCCACCGTTTACAGTGCTGACATTTTACACTGAATCATTTCATAATAGTGTTGATATTCTCAGGCTGGCATGTTGTTGCTGAATTTACGGCAGTCGTCTATTTTCTACCTGCCACATGCGCTCAGGTCATACATCTATATTGGTCTATTTATTCACTAAATCCATCATCAACTTACTTTACAATCTTTTTTTGCCTGTGTGGATTAAAATAGTCTCTGTGTTGTCATGTCTAAACGGTCCCAAGCCTTTTAATCGCAAATATTTTACTATCATGTGTAGTTATGGCTTCTACAAGCAGACCCATTTGGACCTCATAGACTGCTGTGCCAATTGTGTCCACCAGATGGCAGAAATCGCACATCAATTTGACATCACATGTGCTGCTACTGTATGTCTGTGTCAAAGACAGGACTAGTGAGTTAATTTGTGAAGTTAAATTTTCATAGAATAACTAATTTATAACCCTCACTGAGATTTTTTTATGGATTTAAGACATCCAGTCCTGCTGTGATTCACTGTTTGTCCCAGAATCCCACCGTAGTCCGATAGCAGCACAATGCAATTTAGCTGTCATCCCAAGACCCAAGTCATCTTTTAACCGTACAAGAGTAATAATTAATAACTAATTAAGTGCAGAGCAGGAGGGAGTTAAAGCCCATGCCTCTGACTATGTCTCTCTGTCTCTGTCCTGCAGAACTAATGAGGCAGGCCTCTTTTCTGCTCTACTTCCTCTCGAATTAAAGGCCGCCGCTCATTCTGTCTCTTTGTTTTTCCTTCGGTGTTTCCCTTTTATTTTTTGTGTGGTATTTCCCCTTTGGGAATATACTCTGGATTAAACTTGAATTTATATAATGTAGTTTATGTAGTTATACATAAATGCATATATAGTGAGGCTCAATATTAACATGAATTTCATGTCTTTGTATTTATGTTCTCATTTTAATGCAGCAGCACTCGAGCTGCATAAACCACATTTGAGAACGATCCAAAGAGCATCTAATATGTCAATAAAAGAAAGAAGTAATAGTAGAGGAGAATAAATGCATTAACACATCTTGCAGTCTGGCAAAATCTCAGTACATCAGACTAATTGGGATAATCATATTTTGGAAAAAGGGCAGGCCAACACTGAGCTAAAGAAGACCCATAAGATATGGTTCATTGGGCCTGGATTAGACGGTGCTATAAAACTGCCTCAAGTGGAATAGATTCAATCACATTTTTTTCTTTCCTTTATATGAAAGCTAGCTTTTGTATTCGAATTATATCTCCTGCTCAAGGTGAAGCGTGGATTCTTAGTATCTCTCAAGGTCAAGGTCGGTTTTTGTGTGTGTTCTTTAGCTTTTTTTTGCTTTTTGTAAAGCACTATTTTATTCTTTCTAAAGCTTTGTGAAAAGTGCTATTTAAAGCCTTTTTCTGCATAAAACGCTGTGCATTTGAGCTGAATAAGTGATTCTATTCAAACTGATCATATGTACTGTAGTCTGAAACAGTATGAGGCGATAAAACATGCTGACCTATGAAGTGTCTAACTAGGGCTGCACGATTATGACAAAAATCAAAAGATACAATTTACATTTTTTACGTGTTTTGAATAGCTTTATACCATTGTTTGAAGCAACTGCATCATGCTATATTTTTATATGAAAATAAGATAAAAACATTCTTCCTGAAAAGCTTTTATTGCTGTTCTATAGCATTAAGCCTTAAATGTCAACTAGACATTGGTTTGATCTCTTTAAAAAAAATTTTTTTTTAAAAGTACAAATATGCATGGTATTATAATGTTATACTAAAATTAAAACAATATGTCTAACTACTATGCACTAACATTTAAATGAATCATTTGATACAATGCACTTATTGTGTACTTACATTGTACTTGTATATATATTTTTTTTTAAATACCTGCATGTAACTATGTAATCTGTAATAAATTGTTGTAATTACATTTATAATTACACTGTAGACCCTACCCATACCTCGTATCTAAACATCTATTATGTTCTTTTGTTCTGTTCAGTTGTGCTGTTGGACTGGCTGTCCCCTCCAGGTCTGCCCAGTAAAAGTACTGCCTGTATGAATTCAAATTTATAGAAAGTGCAGTTAGCTTTTTTTTGAGAGCGTCTGGAAGATGGAGCAATGGAGCAATGTGAGAGAACCGCAGGCACTGTAGCAGTGAATTAAGTTGCTCATGCAGCGTAAGCTTGAAACAGGAGACCCAGCATTTCATCCTTATAACTGCTGCCCTATAATAGATCTTTCGTGGGGTTGAATTTGTGCAGATCCTAGCAATCTTTCCCTGAGTATCAGGAATTTGTCTTGTGGAAGTTTTGTCTCGCAAAAAATACAGTATCTTATAAAGTATATATCTTTTTACTTATAAAGTAAGTACCAAAAGTCTCTTGCTTTTAACAAATTATAAAGTGTTATAAAGTGACGTTTGCAAATCAAGTAAATACATAAAAAAGACTTTCACGTGCGAAACAATAAAAAATGTAATTGTAATTTTTTTTAAAAAGCTTTACAAAATTTCCGTGTTTATACTCCCATATTTACACTGAAACTTCTTGTACATGCACAGAATGGATGGGGGCCTTAAAGTCAAAAATGTTGAGAACCACTGTTTTACATAATACATTTTATATTTTCAATATGTTCTCAGACTTTCACACTTCTGAACCATCTGGACATTTTCTTACATATAGACCAAGACAGATGTCAGATTCACAACGTCTGCACTCTGCACCTTCTTAGACCTGTAAGGTTTTTCTTTATTCCTACGTAGCTTAGATTGCGCTTTTGTGCGCATTATTAGCGGGAAGAAAGCTTTTCTGCAGCATGTTCATTTTAATTTGTTGATCATTACACTCTTCATTTTCCTTGCTTTGCAGACCAGCTCAGCACCATTGAATTGCAGCAGCTGGTACATGTAGCTGTAATTGCTGTCAGTGTTTTGCTGCAGTAATTGCAATGCTGTCCAGCTGGTGTGTTATTACCTGCTCAGGCTCTCACACATAAAATACTGCTTTATAAAATCAAGTGGGATGCATGTTTTCTCTTTTTCTAAGCTTGTCTGTCTACATGACTCAAATAAATATGTTTGTTCCACCTATAATCTCTGAAACACAGACCCTCTAACACTCATGACAGCTCTAGTATGTAACCACACAGCGGTTGACATTGAGAGGCAAAGCAGCCCCTCACTGCTACATAGAGTTAGATTTTGCATTAGAAGTCTTCTCGCTCCATCATAGGGATGTTACAGTCTAATGAGATGTAGCTTATGTGAAAAAGACAGCTTATATTAATAATATTTATTTATGGATTTCACACTGAGTTGTGCACTATATTGGCAGGCACATTTTCTGGGAAGCCTGTCTTGTGCATGCGTGTGTGTGTGTGTGTGTGTGTGTGTGTGCACTTAATTCTCTTTAATGTCATCTGGATTGCAGAGCTTTAGGATATGTTGAGTCTTTTACAGTAACCTCCAGGGCTCTGACAGAACAAAGTTATTGTAAGACTGTAAGATGCCGGGACATCTGGGCTAAGGAACGACTACTCCCGAGAAAATGTTTTGGGGAATTAACATTTGAACTCTCTCTTGAACTACATTTCATCCCCCTCACCCTCATCTCTCCTCTCAACATGCTGAAATTCACCCAAAGTCTATATGGGTTTTTGTGAACAAGTACTATACTGTATTATACATGTTTGGAATAATTTGAAACGTCTACAGTGTGACTGGTACAAAGGTCTCATTCCCACAAAAGTAAACTAAAAGGTAACAAAGATTTTAAGAGTTTAGAGATATTTTGCTTATTGGTGGTGGGTGTGTCCTCTGCCAATTGGTCTTTACCTCCTGTCCTCAATAAGGTGTAAATTACAGGTCTACAGGACTTGATTAATGCAAATTCCCATTGTGAACTCATGTTTACATTTGAAAGAGGTTTCTGTCTTGGTCTGGTATTTAAGGGATGTTGCAGAAGGGTCAGGGCACGATCCTTTACACAGGTCAGCCCATAATGCTGAGTGTCTTAGACAGTTTTCAGTTATTAGCCATAACCTCTTTAGTAAAGAGTTAAATAGAATAATCAAATGTGTAGTTAAATTGTTATACAAATGACCTAATAACCAATTGGCATTCTAACTTAAATTCGAGGTCATGATAAAATGAAGTCAGATAAAGGTAAATTGGAATTAAATTACTTTGCCCCGCTGAAAAGACTGAACGCGAAGAAACCTTCACCCGCTAATCAGAAACCGTCGTTGGGACGGTTGGGCGGGTCTTACAGTATAAATATACATGAGAAGCGACTTTATGAATGCCTCCTTGTGTTTTCCTCAGTTTTCCAAGTTGACGCATAATATGTACAGGAACTTTTTTTTATCAATTTAAAGATTTAATTTATATGACTGTACATTGAGTGTTTTTTTTAGGTGGCTTTTTGCTTTCATTAGTTCATTTTAAAGGTATAAATATTTAATGTGATCTCTCAGTTCATTTGAACACATTTTTTTCTGTATGTTTGAGTCATCACCACTGATCTGATAAAGTTCTTGATTGATTCCCGCTGAGAAGCCTCAAGCAGAATGAGTTGGTGTGCTCTTTTGTTCCATTCTCCTGTACTCAAGGCTTGAGCACTCTCATCTCATGGGTATTTCACAGCATTAACTGCCACAATTAATGTTCAGGCACTCATAAAGTCTGGTAGAGGTTTTGTGTACTGTATGAACCTCTTAACAGATCTGAAGACATCATTGATTGTGCTAAATCATTTATTAAAGGAACTGTCAGTTCATCCAAAATTTAAAGTTCTGTTGTTACAAACCCGTATGCTATATATTTTTCCTGAGGAGCACAAAAGTAGAATTATTATAGGAATTGTTGTGCAGATCTTCACATACAAAGACCAAAAAGCATTATGTAAGTATTATTCCAGTAGCTGATTCCAAAAGCAAACTACAAGCAATATAGCATATATTAGCACAGTTTGTTGTTTGCTTTTAGGATCTCATGGAGCACTGGAGACTGTAATGTATGCCATAGGTGCGTCCAAATTTGCATACTTGTGCACTATTCTATGCCATTTTGTATTTGTAAGTGTGAATAGTGTGCTTACACTGAAAATTCCAAAAAGAAGAAGTGTACTTATAATACCCGGATGATGCATTTAATTAATTAAAAAATCAAAGTGCGCAATGTTGGACACTTCATGCACTCAACTGTCACATCTTCCCTTATGTAGCGGAGGTGGAGGAGCTATCAGACGCTGATGAAGAAATAACCTTAATGAAATTCATACATTACAAGGTTGAGTATATAGTGCATAGTTATTAGTGCATAGTGCGTAATTTGCAGTGGCGTAACTTTGTTTTAAAAACTGGGTGGGACAGGTGTGTGTGTTTGGGGGTGTATCTGATGTAGCTTTGCTAATACAATGCTATATCAGATGTAAAATATGTAGCCTACAATAACAATTGCAGAAAAAATAATAAGATGTCCAGAAATAAATTTCAATAATACATTGGGTTTAATTTATCGATATAGAACTTGTGTTTAATGTGATAGTTTCATTCTTGCATCTAAACACAATATATCGTTAGTGTCGAGATTTTTCACGTGAATAAATGCATAGATTAGCAAAATTTGTTTGTATTCCCTAATGGTCTATGGAAGAACTTTTGTTAAGAGTGTCAGAGGTTTTGGGTTCTAATCTGCCCTCGTATAGTTTTTTTTCTCATCAAAAGCGAATATCATCAGTGATTGTATATCAAGAGCAGGGACAGTGATTTCACCGGAATAAATAGAAAGTCTCCGCAACGGCATTAAGCGATAGATTAAAACGCTCGTCCATGTGAAGACTGCACAGTGTGCATGAGCCAAGAGAAATCTGCGCCACTTATAACAGCGGCAACGAGCACCAGATCATCTCTTATTTCACAAATGAACAAAATTATGCTCTGCTAGTTAACTGGAGATGTTTAGTTTGTAATAGGTAGGTTCATCTGTGCCGCAAGATGTTTCAAAAAGTGGTGGGGACAATATAGACCCTGGCAAAAAGTGTTGAGGACATGTCCCTTCCGTCTCATCCGCAAATTACGCCTATGGTCATTTGGGACACAACTAATGAGTTTTTAAAAGCTTAGCTTAAAGGTGCAATGAATAGTGCTCATAAAGGCTGTTTAGATAGTATTCTCACTTGAAACGGAGTAAAGGTTTGGCCCCGGAAACAGTATTTATTACGTCACAATTTAACAAATGGATATACACTCACCTAAAGGATTATTATGAACACCATACTAATACTGTGTTTGACCCCCTTTCGCCTTCAGAACTGCCTTAATTCTACGTGGCATTGATTCAACAAGGTGCTGAAAGCATTCTTTAGAAATGTTGGCCCATATTGATAGGATAGCATCTTGCAGTTGATGGAGATTTGTGGGATGCACATCCAGGGCACGAAGCTCCCGTTCCACCACATCCCAAAGATGCTCTATTGGGTTGAGATCTGGTGACTGTGGGGGCCATTTTAGTACAGTGAACTCATTGTCATGTTCAAGAAACCAATTTGAAATGATTCGAGCTTTGTGACATGGTGCATTATCCTGCTGGAAGTAGCCATCAGAGGATGGGTACATGGTGGTCATAAAGGGATGGACATGGTCAGAAACAATGCTCAGGTAGGCCGTGGCATTTAAACGATGCCCAATTGGCACTAAGGGGCCTAAAGTGTGCCAAGAAAACATCCCCCACACCATTACACCACCATCACCAGCCTGCACAGTGGTAACAAGGCATGATGGATCCATGTTCTCATTCTGTTTACGCCAAATTCTGACTCTACCATCTGAATGTCTCAACAGAAATCGAGACTCATCAGACCAGGCAACATTTTTCCAGTCTTCAACTGTCCAATTTTGGTGAGCTCGTGCAAATTTTAGCCTCTTTTTCCTATTTGTAGTGGAAATGAGTGGTACCCGGTGGGGTCTTCTGCTGTTGTAGCCCATCCGCCTCAAGGTTGTGCGTGTTGTGGCTTCACAAATGCTTTGCTGCATACCTCGGTTGTAACAAGTGGTTATTTCAGTCAAAGTTGCTCTTCTATCAGCTTGAATCAGTCGCCCCATTCTCCTCTGACCTCTAGCATCAACAAGGCATTTTCACCCACAGGACTGCCGCATACTGAATGTTTTTCCCTTTTCACACCATTCTTTGTAAACTCTAGAAATGGTTGTGCGTGAAAATCCCAGTAACTGATAAGTGCATTAATGAGAAATTGAACAGGTGTTCCTAATAATCCTTTAGGTAAGTGTATAGCACACAGAACTTTAACAATACATTTATGGTGTTTTTAGTTTCTTTTTTGGAGCATGCCAGTCTACAGTTAATGGTCAGCGGTCACTGAATAATTCCTCAAATATTTTCTGGTTGGAACAACATGAGTAAATAATGATAGAAGTTTTTTTTTTGATGAACTACTCATTGAATCCACAAAGTTGTGAATCTGATGTGGATGATAGAGTTGTTTGTGCTCTGAACAGTAATGGTTAGGTGTATGCGTGTACTTATGATGAGAGCCAGAGCCCTGTGGTGAAGCTCACTGTAGAGAGACTGAGCTCTGCTGTGAGGTGGGAGATGATTGAACGGCTCTGGAAGATTTTCCAGAGCTTATTTGACTTTGGATAAGTGTGGAATTAGGCCTCAAATCAAAGGCAATAGGAGGGAGAGTTTGACAGTTTAAATGGAGTAGAGGTGTTTGAAGTGCTTGGAGGTTAAAAGCAAGGAACAATGGGAGATTATTGCTTTCGGAGACCTATGACCTCAGCCAAACCCTCAAATGACAGGGCATCTCCGTTTAAGAGAAGAAAGGAGGATCTCACAATTTTTTCATGTTTCACGATGAAGTCATTTTCTGTTCACACTGTTTTTACATCCTGTCGTACTTTAAAAAATTACAAATGTAGTTGTCATGTCAAGTAGTAACAGCAGTATCCTGTAGTGTGACATGCTATACTCCATGTAAAACCAATGTGTTTAAAACCAATAATTCATTTGGGAGTCAATTTTATCCAAATCAACTTAAAATGCACTTCAGGCATACTCACACACACATATACAGTCTTTCTCAAAAGTCAAAAATCTGTGGAAAATGTGAATAATTTTAACAAAATAAGAGGGATACGACTAATACATGCATACGAAATGCGTGTTATTTTTTATTTAGTACTGTCCTGAATAAGATATTTTACATAAAAGATGTTTACATATAGTCCACGAGACAAAAAATAGCTGCATTTATAAAAATTACCCCGTTCAAAAGTGTATGTACCCTTAATTTTTAATACTGTGTGTCGTTACCTGGATGATCCACGGCTGTTTTGTTTTGTTTTGTGATGGTTGTTCTTGAGTCCCTTGTTTGTCCTGAGCAGTTAAACTGCCCAAATTTCTTCAGGAAAATCCTCCAGGTCCTGCACATTCTTCAGTTTTCCAGCAGTGACTGTATGATTTTGAGATCCATCTTTTCACACTAAGGACAAGTGAGGGACACAACTATTAAAAAAGGTTCAAATATTCACTGATGCTCCAGAAATGCATCGTGAAAACTTTTGAACAGGATGAAGATGTCCCAATTTTTCTTATTTTGTTTAAATATAATTTTTTTTCATTTAGTACTGCCCTTCGGAAGCAACAGAAGATAATTACGTTTCCCGGAAGACAAATTAAGTACAATTTAACTTGTTCTTCAAATTCACCCCCAGGCTCTTAATGCATTGTCTTTCCTTCTGGACAAACAAGGGACTCATCCATCACAACCATCACAAAACAAAAAAACTGTCGTGGATCATCCAGGTAATGACACACAGTATTAAGAACAAAGGGTACATAAACTTTTGAACAGGGTATTTTTTTTGTCTTGTGGACTATATGTAAACATCTTTTATGTAAAATATCTTATTCAGGACAGTACTAAATAAAAAATAACATGCATTTTATATTATCTCTCTTATTTTGTTAAATTATTCACATTTCACAGATTCTGTAAGGGGTGTGTAAACTTTTAATATATTTATTAGTGCTTAGCAAATTTATTAGACCACCTGTCATAATAAAGAGAAAATATTTTAGGAATCTGTCAAAATGTTATTATCATTTATTAGCCAAATAACAAACTGAAAGAACTAAATAGTCTTAACCAAAAAAACTTAATATTTTGTATGGTGTCCTTTGGCCTTTATAGCAGCTTGTATTCTTGCTGGCATTGTCTTTTATGTACAGTACTTTTCCACAGTCTCTGTTGTTATTGACTTCCAAATAATTTCTAGTTGCAAGTTCTAGACTTGCTTTTGATTAAACTTTTTTGCGATCTATCTTTGAATCCACTAAATCCCAAATTTTTTCAATAGGATTCAAGTGCGGACTTCGACTTGGCCAACTTTGACTAAAGAGCTTACACATACTGGTGGATTAACCAGAAACATGATATCAAAAATGATTTTGATAATCACTAATACTGTTAGTTTAGTGGAGCTGTGGCACAAACTTTACATTGGGTAGTGGTCTAATACATTTTTTAAGCACTGTATACACACACACACACACACACACACACACACACACATAATATATACATTATGTGTATAATATATATAGTATATATGTGATAGCACAGACTTTAGCGTGAAGAAAAGCATATTTATGTTTTAGCTATAATATTCTCTCTTCATCTGTAATTCTAAGAGGGTTTTGATTCATGACTCTCACCTCCAGACTGACAGCCTTTCTAGACGATGCAAATGCCCCCACTAAAACAGCACCCTTAACATAGAGCCAAACGTACAGCTAATGCACATGAGTCTTCTCTTTCTCAAGTACACTTTACACATCCCACATCTCTCCTTAGAAAGGTCACATTTCTCCTGCTGTAACACTAAGCCTCATACTCAACCGTTTGACACATGGGCTGCAGCTCTGGTTTTCATTCAGTAATAATAATTCAATTACTGCTTGTGCATCCAGCTGCAGTGACATTTAAAACTAGTCTGTAAATCTAACACTGAAACTACTAGCAGTGATGACGGATTTGATTTACAGTGGTGTATCGGAGTAGCAGGAGGCTAACAGGTGCTCGTGAGGATTGCAGTGGGCTGTTCTCTATATGTACAACTTGTAACTTCAGGGTTAATCCCTGCACAGGGTCACAGTGACACAAATACATTTGTGACCATGACAAACTGTAACATTGTTCTTACCCCCTTGTTTATGCACAGTGTCCAGTAAGTGGACTCTTTTCCAGGAAGATCACATTGCAGCACTTCTGGATCACCTTGGAGCTTAACATCTTTTTTAGGGAACAATAGCAGCATTCAGTAGATGGCCAGAGATGTTAGCATAACACTGCTGGTGTAGGTAAAGTGCTTTTTCTTTTGATGAAAAATGCATGGATCTTCTTTATTTATGTGTGCTCCAGAGGCAATGTCAGCTAAGGTTAACATTGCCATTAATATTTGCATAATATTTCAGTGTGTCATGTTAGCATGTTAGTGTGTCATAGCCGTGCCTGTGATTCTGGATCTAAGAGCTTCATGTGTGGTTGCAGACGGGGTGACACTGGTTGCCAGCGGATTGGAGTTTACATATCTAAAGACACAGTTTCTCATCTCGTCTCAAGCCTTGATTTCCTGTCAGTTCCCTCTCTCTAGATACAGCATGATGAAAGATGCCCGAGTTCAGTATCCTGTCTGATTTAAATGGGCCGCTGCTTCGCTCAAGCCTGCTGGCAGAGTCTTTGTCCTGAGGCTAGCGAATGTCAAACTGCCATTCAGGAAGCTCTGTACGTTCACTTAAGCCATCTGTCCACTTCCTTTCATCTAGAGGTGGGATGACACACATTCCTCTAATCCTGAGTGCATGAAACCGGGTTGTCGCTCCGTCACTCAGTGGTTTTATGAGATGCTTTAGGAAGTATGCTTTAGGCTCAGTAATGTGCTAGAGATGCGGGAATAGCGTGTGTCATTTGTGTGTCAGATTATAAGAGAGCTCATCTCACTGTTTACGGTCTGCGGGACGTTCACTCGCACACACATTCACAGACATGCTCGCAATCACACTAAGGACCACGGCAGTTAGCTTAGACTACAGAATTGTACTTTTTTTTAGATCTATCTATCTATCTATCTATCTTGTCTATCTGTCTGTGCTATCAGTCGTTCGTTCTGTCTGTCTATCTGTCTTTTTTTTCTTTCTGTCTGTCTTGTCTTTTACTATATCTATCCTTCTGTCTGTCTGTCTGTCTGTCTGTCATTCTATCGTTCTATCTGTCTATCAACCTATTGTTCTGTCTATCATTCTATAGTTTTATATGTCATTCTACATTGTGTTATAGTTCTATATATCTTTCCATCTATACTTAAATATAAAAATGTTATCTGTAGCATTGTAATCAGTGGGTAAGAAAATGTGTTCAAAAAGAAAAGGTTGGGTCATTTTTGTTTCTCTATACTGTTAATTTAATATTAATTTAAAAATCTGTTGCCTATTATCCAGAAGAATTTTGAGTAATTTTTTAGTCATGTCTTATTCACGAGAATAAAATTATTGAATGAAATTTAAGCCATCCTTGAAAGCTAGCAGACTGCATTCTGCATACTCAATTATTTGTCATGAATATTAATGGTCGGTCAGACTGCATAATGGACATTACTTCATTTCTATGCTCATAGAGCTGCAGCAGTCATGTGCACTGAAGTCACTAGGGGTGTAACGGTTCAAATTACGATTCGGTTTGTATAACGGTTTTATGGTCTCGGTTTCAGTACGGTTCGGTATGTGCTATGTTCAGAGGAAAAAGTACTGATGTCAAATAAAAAGAAATAAAATAATAAGAAATAATCAAACTATAAGCAACAGCACAAATAAATACAATAGAGCAAAGATACAAATCAAATAAACAGTGCTTTTCAGGTTATTTAGGTATAACAGTAGTTTTCAGGTACAGAAATTGAATAAAGTAATCAAATATAAAATAACATTGCATATAATCTTCACTGTATAAATGTACTGGTAATGGGAAGCTAAAATGCATATCTATCGACAGAAACATACATTAGCCGAACTCTGTCTGTCTGTTTTACGTATTATTTTCAACAAACCATATTATAGATGCGTCGTCAGAAGATGAACCTCGGTGCAAGTGCGTGCCGAACCTTGGGTGCAGAACAGTACCGTTACACCCCTCACTAAAGTCTACTTATGTGAGAATTGTACTCATTTAAATAATTACACAGTATATTTTGTAATAAAACAAGTAGAAATAAGAAAATGCCACATCTGCGTTCTTAGCAACACTTTTTAACATGTAACAGTCTCAAAACAGAATTGTGTTTGTCCACGGACATTCTGTCATGCGTAGGCAGTGTGGAATATCAGGTACTAGCTGATCTAACACAGCATAGCGTGAGCTTAGACCTCCCACTTTCTCTCTAGTACACACTCTCTCTCTCTCTCATGCTTGCTTGCACACTCGTCATGCTATGCTGTTTTATATACTCTCTCTCATGCATTTTTCTCAGCACACATTACTGGATGATGATCTAAACCAGAAGCCGGGGTATGAACATTCACTGTCAGTTAATGTTAGGAATAGGAACAGTTTGAGCAGACAAGACTCAACTGAAGAAAGTGAAGGAAAAAGAGAAGCAACTTCACTTGCCGTGCAGACAGAGAAAAGCGGAGAAGAGCAGATAAGCGTGTGCTTGATGTGCTGCAGTGTGACGTGGATGGATGTGGGATTTCTCCCCTGTTCTGTGTGTTGATGTGATTGGTGCCCAGAGTCCATCTCTTCACAGGCTGCTGCTGCCCTCGAGTCAGAGCGCAGGAATTCACTCTCACAGAGACTAGCACACACATGCATTGAGAAACTTACTTACTTACATTTCACACACACAGACGCCACATGGACAGATACACACTCTGGCAGCACTTCAAAGCAATAACTGCACTTGTGGTTAAAACAGTGTTGCCCTCACCTTTTTGACAGCTGCCAGATCAATTTTGACCTTTTTAACAGGATTTTCTTCAAGTCTAGGGAAAGTGACTTTTTTACCTCATTGTCCTCGGGACAAGAAGACACTTTAGTCGTTGAGGTAACAGTATTGGTGCGTCCTGGGAGATTTTAGGACTAGTTTCTCTTTGTAGCATCAGCATCCTCACTGTGGTAAGTCTCTGCGGGAGCTCGCCACCAGCATGCAGGTGTCATTTGTGTGCACGGACCACCGAGCTGTTAGCCGCAGCACAGAGGACCGACTGAACCGACAGAACACCAACAGCCCGAGTTTGGGGACCAAAAGCAAGTTCCGCGCCGTGGCGATGGTGGCCCGCAGCCTGGGCCAACTGTCTGTGCAGAACATGCACTCCTCTGGCGACCACTGCTTGAGAACTGGCATGAAATATAGGTAGGTCAGAGGAGGACACCAAGAGTTAACGTGTAGAGCTTTAACCCTTCTGTTCTGTTGCTTGTGATTTTGCTCTGGCTTAGACTGTTTGGTTGTGATTTAGTACTGTACTGTACAATGCTTTCAGTGTCACCAAATGCATTTATTCTTGCTCAGTTTCAAACAGAAAATGTGACTCTGGGGATGAGATTAATGTAGGGTCAATTTGGTTCAAAGGTTTAAAGTTGGCAACGTATAGTTTAGGAATGTCTGTAATGTTAGTTAGTTGGCTGGTAAGTTAGTGGGATTCATTTGTTCATTGATCTCTCATGGCAAATTTAGTAATTGAAGCATGTTTTATTATACCGTATTTATTCAGTATACTCCATTAAATTTTTTCTCTACATTTTTTGTGAATTAAAATGTAATATTACAAATAATTAATTATGAGTAATTGATTTGCTTTATACTCTACTGTTGAAAAGTTTAAACTGTAAAACCGAAGTCTCTTATACTCACCAAGGCTGCATTTATCTGATCAAAACAGTATAACAGTAATATTGTGAAATATTATCACAATTTAAAATACATTTTTTCTATTTATATTTTAAAAGGTTATTTTTTCCTTTGAGAAGCTGGATTTTCAGCAGCCATTACTCCAGTCTTCAGTGTCACATGATCCTTTAGAAATATACATCAGCAAAATATTTCTTAATTAAATAAATAATGAGAATATTTTAAATAATTAAATAGTGAGTCATTGATTTGTTTTGTGTTCTTTTTGTGGCCTTTTATATTATTGACTCTCTTTTTTTTTTATTTTTATAAATATCAGTTCTGTATTGGTTATTGTTGCGATATTCAAGGTTTTTTTTTTGTATTGGATATAAAGTCAAACCAAAAATTATTCAAACACCATATAATCGTTTAATAGTGGGTGCAGGACACATAGTTCATTTATGTAAGTAAGGATAGCAAAATAAACTGTGACATAATATACCCAAAAATTCTTCATACAGTGGACTACCAGTAAAATTTATAAAAATTTGGGACCAAAATGATTCAGACACTTTGACCTGACCATGTTTTGCTTAAGTGTTTTTTCTTTAATTGCTAATGTGACCTTTTACACCACAAACTGAACAAAATGAAGCATTGCTTGGTAATTGGTTGACCTAAATTGGCATTATCTAATTGTGTACTTAAATTTCACAGCTGACAGCTGATTGGTTGATTGTAATCCATTACATACCTTTCTATCAAAGTTATCTGACATTATCAAGATGAATTTGTTCTGACACAGTTTAACTCTGAGTTCTTGTCATAATTTTTATTACCATTTTCTAAACGAGCGAATAAACTGTGATAATGTGAGAAAATGTTGAAGGTGTTTGAATAAATTTTGGTTTGACTGTATAGCAATTTTATAATCCATTTCCATCTAACACTCACTTAATCTTTAAAAACACTAATCATTTAATAAATCTCAATATGAATAATAATTATTTTCATGCTGTACATTATAATGTTGTGATGCCAAAATTCAATTGTAGCATTGACAAATGATTGATTGGTTATCATCAGCCATTATTGGCTTATATGTATCAGCCAGAATTCAAAATGCATCTCTACTCTTTTTAATTATATTATGTGCAGTGGTGTGATTATATGTCTTCTTGAGGTATCTAAAGTTAAAGATCAAGTCTTTCATTTGACTAATTGTCTGAATTTGTGCAGACACATTTCTCTGCTCTCTCGTTTCAGAGGAGAAGGTAGAGATGGAGATTTCTGTTAGTGCCTGTTAAACCCATTAGAATGTTCTCTATATGAAATAGAGATGCAGTGTGATCATGTTCCACTGAATAGAATTATTGGGAGCATAGGTTGCACTCTCACTTTTTCAAATGCAGTGCTCCTACTGCCCACGGTCTGCTCACTGATGAAATAATAGTGTGCTTTATCCTTTAACTAAACCCACCCTCCCTCCTCATTTTTCCATACTGTAATTTGCGTAATTGTACATCAAAAGCACTTTGTAGCCGTGAAAGGTAACATAGAGTGTCTTCTACTTCCTGATTAAACTAATGTGTAACCGAACACCTGCAAGCTTCTATCTCTTACTGCGCTGGTAATGTCTTGGCTCTTAAAGCTAATTCTCCCATTGTAATGAAGTCTTTGAAATTTAAAGCTGTAAAAATGTAAATGTCGTGTCGCAGTCATGAAGGCTGCGTTTATTTCCCTAGTATGTGTGATGAGGCTTACAATTATTTTGGATTGCTTTACATGATTTGTGTCTGTGTAATTTTAATTGACCTGATCATAATTATGTTTGTATTGATTAAAACAATCATATTTGCACTACTCTCTACCTTCTACACATACTGTCTTTAAAGGTGAATAACTTACAACATTGTTGTACAATAATGCAGTGAATCTTTTCATGTACTTTATGGATCTAGTAGTAGGATTCACAAACGATTCATAATGTATATATTGATTTTTAGTTAAACATAATAATAATGAACTATATATGTATTACAGTAATTTCTACTGTTATAAATCTTCTATAAGATTTCTTTTACAAAATATCCTCAGGTGTTCACCTACAATTTAATGTCCTAATTATGGTTATAAAGCCTGTTTTAACCCATTTTCATATAGCATGTGATAAAATGAGCAGGTTACGAGGAATTAATAATGCCGATTTTAATAAATTGGACATTTAATTACTTAAAGGGATGATTCACACGAAAATGAAAATTCTCTCCTCATGTTGTTCCAAACCTGTATGACGTTTGTTTTTCTGTGGTACACAAAAGAAGATATTTTGAAAAATGTCTCAGAGGTTTTGTCCTTACATTGAAAGTCAATTGGACACCAACATTCTTCAAAGTATCTTTTTTTTGTGATCTGCAGAAAAAGATTTGGAATGACATAAGGGAGAGTAAATGATAAAAGATTTACATTTTTGGGTGAACTATCCCTTTAAGTTTGAATTGTGTTCACATCAATGCTGTGAGGGTCTGTGCTGAAATTATGACACAATCACAATTTTCCTCTCTGCAGTTTGCAGTTACAGTACAATGTCACTGATTAATAGAAACAGACAATGAATGAGTAACATGAAAGAAAAACAGAAAGAATACTGAAGTGGTGATTACATAAATGCACAAATGAGCCGCAGTTTCTGCCTGCTTTTCCCTGGGCAGTAAACAGCAGGACCGCTTTAGTCAGGCCAGCCAGTTATGCAAGCTACCCTTTATCTAGCCAAGATAAACCCACAAATTCAATGTGCACTCTTAACTGGGAAGACCCCAATGTGGAAGAGGATGTTTCTAAAATAGGAAGTGTTCAACCACAAATGTCGACAGAGAGTCCAGAATTCTGTAGTGTACTTTTTATGCTGTTTGCTGCATTGTGTCCTTTTGTCCATTAATAATCAAGTACAGTATTGTTTCTGTAGTGACTTTATCATCTAAATTCATCCATACACACTCCAAAACCATTTCTTAGCAAAGATGGCCATTTTTCATACCCACATCGTGATGCTTTGGCACCCTATGTGGAGTGTTTGAGCAGGGAAGAGTGGACCCCTGTGGATAAGATTACTCATTTTGATAAAATGCCCATGCCTCCCAGGCAGTATCGTGCCTGTATTCTCTAGTGAAGTGTAGCCTGCAAAACCCTTGTTGATGCATCCTCCTCCTGGTTTCCTAACTCTTTCTTCTTAACATTTTTTCTTTTACTTCCTTCATATCCTTTCACCATATCACTCGTGCCCCCAGCCTTTCTTATGTAATGTTGCATACCTTCCTACTCTTCCACTTAAAGTCTTTTTTTAATATGATGAAACAGTGAATATGCTGGTTTCATATCTTGCCTGATTGGATCTTGTTTGAAAGATCAGGCTTGATATGATGAAAACATTCTCAGAGGGATTCCTGGTGGCTCACTGTACATTGAATGTGTGTGAGGTCAAATGTGTGTTGTGAACTGTGTGTGTATCCTTGTTCTTATATCCTCTGAAGCTTGGGTTGGGGCTATTGCTCATCTGTCATGCTAATGAGCTTGTGTGTGTGTGTGCATTCTTTAATTAAGACATCTGCTGTCTGGGGTAGCCATAGGGCAGTAGAGGAGAGCCAGCAAGTGTTTTGTCCCATCAGTTTTGTTGTCCAACTGAGCCAAACCATGCTGTGTTGTGAGGGTCAATGACGAATAAAAGTGTATGACAGAAAAGAAAAGGAAAATATATTTTTAATCTTTTAAATCTTGTTTAAACCACATGTGCCCTTTGTGTTCTTTTGTACACTTTGTATTTTATATCATTTTCAGGAAAAGTTTAAATGAATTAACTTTATTTAATGATTAAATCATTATTTTAATGATTTTTTTTTTTTTATATTATTAAATATTAATTCCTAAATATTTTTAGTTTTTGTTATGCTTTTGTATTTGGGGAGTTGCACCACATGACATTTTACCTGAATTAATTTTGACAATGACATTGACAAAGGGGTTGAGGGTCAAGGGGCCCTTTTATATTTCAATTAATTAATTCTTGAAATGCATATGGTGTAACCATCAAAGTAAAACATATAACAATATAATTTCAAAACATAAAAAATAGTATATAGATCTTAATCATTATTTTTAATTATTTAGTAGAATTAATATAGATTCTTACAAGGTAATTTTTTATTATAAAATATAAATTCCTAAATATTATAAATTTTGTTATGCTTTTATTTTTAGGAAGTTGCACCAGATGAAATTTTACAACCTGAATGAATGACCTTGACACAGTCACACACATGGGGCCCTTTATATGTATTCAGAAATTAAGAACATGCTCATTGTAGAATAAAAATTATTCATATTAAAGCCACTTTATGAATGCATTACATGTAGTTTTTTTATGTATTTTTGAATAAATTAATAGATATAATTAATACACATATAAGTGAGCCCATGAACTTTCTGTGAAATCTGTCATTAAATAATCTGTGTTGCTAATTATAAACACTAATTATCGCTAAATTGGCAACAGTGAGAGTGCCTGTTCACAGTACAGCACTATCCAGTTACTACATCTCCATCAGCTGCTGTGTTAGTGTAGGTAGTAGCGTGCTGCTTTAAGAGACCCATTTTGATCTGTGGTAAAGGCCCTGTTGACACCCATTATCGAATGCCAAAGATTAGTGGAGCCGGCCTAGCGTTTCCCACACATGCAGCCTCAGCCAAGTGCCGCTCTCATGGGGAGGTACTGAGCAAGTTTCTCCTCTCAATGTGAACGTACCTTTTAAACACCCATATGCTGCTGAGTAGTTTTGCTGCCATTCAACTTAAAAGATCAAGAAAGCTTGGTTTGTTTAAAGGCATGGTGAATTATTAATTGCAGACTTCATGCACTGATCGATTTTAGTAATGTGATTTCCATGTGAGATGGCAGGAAGCAAGGCAAGCTCTCTGGCTAATACAAATGATATATGATAATAGCAAATGATGTACATCAAGCAGTCTACGTTGTCACTCTGAAGTTATACTGAAGACATTTGCCACAAAAGCTCAGACAGTGCAGACAAACTGCTGTGGATTCATCTAGCAGATGACTGGACATGAAAGCAAGATGTAAATATATACATGAAGGAGTGTGTATTTATTTATATATATATATATATATATATATATATATATATATATATATATATATATATATATATATATATATATATATATATATATATGTATGTATGTATGTATGTATGTATGTATGTGTATATATATATATGTATGTGTATATATATATATATATATATATATATATATATATATATATATACATATATACATATATATATATATATATATATATATATATATATATATATATATATATATATATATATATATATATATATATATATATATACATAATAATTATACACAGTACACGCACATATACTAATGTTAACACAGACTTTTATTTTGGATGCGATTAATTGATTGCCCAGCACTAATATATATATAGCGCCATGGCTTGAAGTTTTGCAAAAAAATGTGGTTCATATATTTAAAAAAAAAAAAAACATTTATTAAAAACATATCATGTTGCCTATACTATAAAGGTGATGATACATGGGGCAACTTTTTGAGCAATGTTGCTGGGCAACGGTCAACCAGGTGAGATTTGTTGCCCATTATCAATGGGAAAGTGCCCAAGCAACATTGCCCAGCAACATTGTTCAAAAAGTTGCCCCATGTATCATTACCTTTAAACATTAGCAAGATTTATTTATTTATTTATTTTATGGTGTATAAATCTACGGTTTGATTCTATTGATTAGCAAAGAGATCCCCAAAATGGGGTTCATGAACTCCTTGCAGGTCAAAGGGGCTGTGAAGTATGTGAATCTCTGCATTAGCACGCTATTTATTTGAGTTCTTGGGCAATTTTTGATGCTCCAGACCGCTTGAATACTACTAAATTATTATCCCAAATGATACATATTTTTGAAATTCAGTAATTTAACCACTAAAAAGGAACATTCTCTCCAATGATTATGTTCTACAGTTTGCTGTGTTCCATAATTAAAGAGGGCTAAAGATGTGCCTGACTGTCTCTCTGTTCTCTGGTTGCAGCTGTCTAGCACCAGCGCATGCTAGTATTAAAGCATTGTTCAGCACTTACACCACTATACTACCAGAGAGGTGCCTGTGCCTTGTTAGATGGAAAGCAATTATTAGCAATTATTGCAGGGTTTGTGCATCAGTTTGAGCCCCATCAACAGGTGGCCAGTTCACCTTCACAGGCTGGTCAATGGATCTCCCTTCCTGTAACTCTATCTCCATCAAAGAAGTTAAAAATTCATTACTGGTTTTCAGGACCTCCATACTCACTGATAATTTGATTTGAGTAGATAAGTTTCCAGCTGATGTTCTGTTCAAAGCCACTTAGAGGTGACATTGATGTCAGCCTGTTTACAGGTAATGGATACACTGTACATACATCTACTATAGGCCTTTATTCAGAGTCTACACTCAAGAATAAATGCTTACAAGGCCATTTTGGATATATATTTTAAAACACTGGCGACAGTATGTAAAATATTGATTATGGTTCATAATAATTAATTGTAAAACTACACTATAATAAACTTATTTTCTGTAAATGTGTAAGGTTTTGTAAGGCCTATTTTAGATGTGTTACTCTACTGCTATCCTCATAAAAACTAGTCCATAAATCTATGTTATGCAGTTCATTTCAGATGCACTGAAAAAATGGGGAAACAGATTTTCCGATTTAATCGTGTATTTGTGATCTACAAAACAAATTTGTTTCTCTTCTAAACGTAATTTCTTTACATTCAATATATGTAATTCTCTAAAATATGCAAGTACTGATTGGTATACATAACTGAAACTGTAGTTCCCAGGTTAATGTGTAAAATTAAGTATTATTTTTTGTGTGTTTTTGAGCAAGATGAGAAAAAATGATTTGATCATGTTTGATGTTCAATTATGTGGACGGGTACATAGGTCTTTGCTGCTTTACTTAAAGGGATAGCATTATAATTGCAGTAAATGGCAGCCCAAAAAAGTGCATCCATCCATTATAAAAGTAACCCATATGGCTCCGGGGGGGTTAATAAAGGCCTTCTAAAGTGAATCGATGGGTTTTTGTAAGAAAAATATCCATATTCAACACATTAAGCGTTTTGAACTGTGAGAGGCATTACACTTTCTTCGTAAGTTGAATATGAAAGGCTATAGATATTTTACTTTATTTTTAAAGTAAAACAAATATTTTTACTTAAGTTTTAAATATGGATATTTTTCTTACACAAACCCATCGATTCACTTCAGAAGGCCTTCATTTACTTTATTAGCCGTATGGATTACTTTTATAATGGATGGATGCACTTTTTTGGGCTTCAAATTTTGGGCTGCCATTCACTGCCATTATAATGCTTGGATTAGCCAGGACATTTTTTAATATAACTCCGATTGTATTCGTCTGAAAGAAGAATGTCATATACACCTCGGATGACTATGGGATGATTTTCATTTTTGGGTGAACTATCCCTTTAAGGAGCAGACTTAGCATTTAGCATGCTAATATATGCTATTGCACAGAATGCACACTAATATGCTGAGTTCACGACATGTCATAATTACCTGTGATGTTCACAGACTCAGAATTTTGTGTTTCTGTGGCAACACTATCAATGACGAAAATGAATCTGCAGGGGTCCGGTGGTACAGCGGGTCAGGTGGTAGAAGTCGGAGCTCTCAGAAAATTCAGAATTTACAAATTGTAATTACGAGTTCTAACGCTTTTTACTATTCCGAAGTCCAACATGGCATGAATGCATCTACAGTTTATTAGCTAGGTAGTAGTATCTTATAATTCAATGATACAAAAATATATTAAATATAAAATTTAATGAATTAAATCCGGTCAGGGAACCAAATAAAATCACTTTGAGAATACTTAATTTGGTCACTACTTGATGTTAAAGTTAAGTGAACTAATTATGTTTGTGTTACTTGATTGATTCTACACACTTTTTTCAGTGTGTGGTAAAAACACGGTTAATAACTTGCCTGGACGATATACAGTTGGAATGTCTCTCAAGGATAAATTCAAAATAGATTTCTTCTGGGAAATGATGTGCCTTTTCATAAGATGTGCTGTCCTCATCTAAAAACATTTAAAGGACCTTTTTATGGTTTCTAAATAATAATAATAATAATAATAAAACATTTAAAAACCTTTTAGATGAGAACAAAGAAACATCTTTGTTTTGTGCCAGTCATAATTTGCTTCTCATCCTTCAAATAAGAATCAAAGGCTCAGTGAATAGCTGTAATTATGAAGACAGTCTGCGTCCTTGACTGTGTGGTCTTATAGTAATTGCTCAGCACAGTAACCTTGGCTCTTTGCAAACTCAAAGGATATCGAACAAAAGACCCACTGGTTTTCTGATTGGTTCATCTGGCTGAAGGTACAGTAGTGCTGTATCCAGGCTGGATTTCATTCTTACTCTCTGCTAGTGAGTGGGAGTTACAAATAAAGACTGCTATATATGCAGCCTTTGGCCCATGTTACACATAATGAAAATATATTGAGTTCAGATGTATTCATAACTGTGCTGCTGACCACAGGGCACACATACAGTAGGTCTATTCATCCTTAGACCATGAAGAAATACTTGCTAAAGTACATTCATTTATGTATCACATTGAAACATGCTATCATTGATTTACGTTTATCATCATGATTTTTACCATGTGATCTAAAATATTTGATGGGTTTCTTTCTGTGTTTAGGAACCTTGGGAAATCTGGATTACGGGTATCATGTCTAGGGCTGGGTGAGTAAAACATGCTAGGTTATAGTGTACTATCACAGTTTGCCTCTTGTAAATATCAGAAATTGAAATGAGTTTAGGATTACCTGAGCAGCACTGTTACAGTATATAATACTGCATGTGTCAGCTCTGAAAGTACCTGTACATTCTCTGTTCAGGCACCTGGGTGACGTTTGGTGGTCAAATCACAGATGAGGTTTGTTTAAATCATTAAATTTTTTTGAATGATTACGTTTTTATTCACAAATTACTGGCTAATAGCATTTAGCATGATAGCATTTTTCAGATCTATCTATCTGTATTAAGTACATGTTTTAGGTGTTAGTATAAAGTCTAAGGCCACTGTCATATCATCCAGCGAAACAGAGCCACAATGAGCAGCCCTGCAGAATGCTTCAAGTGTAGCTTTAATCAACATGTACTGTACAGTAACTAAATAGAAGCAGTAGATAATTACAACCATGTCATTTGAGTTTTGTTCTGCTAAAGACAACATAAAGCTATAATTCCCTTTTAGCTGTCCATTTTCTCTCTGTGATCTCTTCCTATGACTTCTCTCTCTCTCTCTCTCTCTCTCTCCTCTCAGATAGCTGAGCAGCTGATGACTCTGGCATACGAGAACGGGATCAATCTGTTTGACACAGCTGAGGTGTATGCAGCAGGGAAGTGAGTTACTTACTGATTTCCCATCATTCATTGCTGCGCTCTTCATCAAAGATAGGGATTTATGCTCATATATGGGGAAATTAGTAAAGTATTATGTCTAATTTTAGCAGTATTATAATGTTTTATAGGACTGTATAGACCTACTTCTCACAAATCTGATGGGTCTAACATGTTTTTCAGGAAACCCAATCACTGTTTGATGTTGAAATAAATAAATATATACATACACACACACATATATATATATTTTATTTTTGGGGGGGGAACAAATGTAAAATTATAAGAAATCTTTATTAAGAAACCCATATTAATCAACCTGTTCTAAAAACTTGGGAAGGATGTAAGAAAGTGACTTCCTTAATATCTATGCTTTTTAGAGACAGGAAGTTCACATAAATTTGATGTGATGTGAATATATAAAATGTTAATAACATTAAACATTGTAAAAGTTTTTGACTTGCTAATATACACCGATCAGGCATAACATTATGACCACTGACAGGTGAAGTGAATAACACTGATTATCTCTTCATCACGGCACCTGTTAGTGGGTGGGATATATTAGGCAGTAAGTGAACATTTTGTCCTTAAAGTTGATGTGTTAGAAGCAGGAAAAATGGGCAAGCGTAAGGATTTGAGCGAGTGATGGCTAAACGACTGGGTCAGAGCAACTCCAAAACTGCAGCTCTTGTGGGGTGTTCCCGGTCTGCAGTGGTCAGTATCTATCAAAAGTGGTCCAGGGAAGGAACAGTGGTGAACCGGCGACAGGGTCATGGGCGGCCAAGGCTCATTGATGCACGTGAGGAGCAAAGGCTGGCCTGTTTGGTCCGATCAAACAGACGAGCTACTGTAGCTCAAATTGCTCAAGAAGTTAATGCTGGTTCTGATAGAAAGGCGTCAGAATATACAGTGCAACGGGTCAGGGCTGTTTTGGCAGCAAAAGGGGGACCAACACAATATTAGGTCATAATGTTATGCCTGATCGGTGTATATTACACTAACATTTACACTTATAACATAACTGCTTTAGTGTACACTTTAGGTATCTATGTTTAAGACAACCTAGTGAAAGAAATTAGTGATTGGTCAGCAGATTTCACTTGTGCAAGAAGAGAAAAAAATGGAAAGGTGAATAGCCAAAACCTGCTAGCTTGCAGTAAATTTAGCAGTGGCGTCTTTATTTTCTGCAATGCCGTGGAAATATAACGTCAGGGAATTGCTGATAAAGTTCAGAGGAAATAGCCTGACTCAGTGGAAATCCACTCAATGATACAAAATGGCACTTTAATGAAGCAGACTTTGTGAGCGTTAAAGGTCATAACCTTATATATGTCGTCTAGGTGTGTGTGTGTGTGTGGGCCGTTTGTCATATTTTCCATCCGTGTTTCATGCCATGTCAAGCTGGCCATGAGGTTGTGGCTCAGCGCGTTGATAGTTCATGCAGAATAATCAAGAGAGCATTGTAAACCCGTCGGCACAAACAAACAATGTCCTTATTACTCACACATACACATAAACTCACTGGCTTTCTGTGGATTTACTCATCTAGACTTCTAATTAAATACTGTATAAAAGGAAGACTAGTTTGTGAGTTTGTCTAAGGATATCTGCTGCCCTTTTGAGTCTTTGTTACAGTAGCGCTTCATTTGTTACAAGCTGTCACAAGAACTCACATTCTCGAATAGGGAGGCCTGATGGGAGAACCATTCATGAAGAACACATTGGTCCTGACGGCAAAAATGTAACATCTGTCATTAGACGCTCTCTCTCCCTTCCACTCTTTCCCTTCCAAAAAATAAACATGAAGCATTTTTCCTCTTTACACTGGGAGTTCCTTTCATATTGCTATAAAGTGAATGCTTCATTAGCTTAATTGTCCAGAAGCTGAGAACAGGGAATCCCCAGTGTAGAGGATGTGCTTTTGCTCACCGGCTGTGATGTAAGTGAGGAGGAGAAGGTTTAGGTAAAAATAATAGCATGATAATTGCTTCTCACTTTCTTACAGGGCGGAAATGGTTCTCGGCAGTGTCATCAAGAAGAAAGGATGGAGGTAAACATATCAATTTGCCGTTTTTAAGGGTTCAAAACATTCTCAAACTGTCATTTGATGTGATCTGCCATCTGTGCTGTCTTCTCCTCAGACTGTCAGAGTAACTGCTGACATCCTCTCAATAGGAAGACGCTTGCTTATACCTTGCAGCTCCTGTTAGTTTGTGAATGACTAATGTGGAATTTGCACTTGAGGGGACATCAGCTTTTATTCATCCTACCATTCCCTGTATGCGAGCACTGAGGCGAAAAAAAAATGCTTCCCCTAGGGAAAGATGTCTAATTTTGGACAAAATTTTCTGCCTTTTTTAGAAACATAGCATGACTGCACATTCAAGTATCTGAATATTTTAGCATGAATATTCTTCCACAAATGCCCCTTATTGAGATCATCTTCTGCAGAGAATTTACATTGTTTTTTGTTGTTGTTTGTAAAATGTACAATTTATGTACTTTTTTAAAAGAATAAGATAAATTCTAAATGATTATATTTATTCTAATATAAGTATGCTATTTTAGGGTTATCATTATAACGCAATTTTAATAATAATATAATATAATATAATATTAGTGCTGTCAAATAGATTTATTGTGAATGATGGCATCTAACAAACGTTTTTGTTTACATAATATGTGTGTGTGTGTATTTATACTGGTATTATTATATTTATATATCTATATATGTCTGTGTGTATATATTTATACATATATGTGTGTGTGTGCATGCGTGTGTGTATATACGTATACAGTATATATTATACACAGACATGCACACACATACAGTATACATAAAAAAATATATATATATATATAACAAAAGTTTGTTAGATGCAATTAATTGCGATTAATGTATTTGACAGCACAAAATATAATATAATATAATAATCCGTATATTTTGGAATTTATTAAATTTAATTGAATTATAATAATAACAACAATAACAACTACAATAAGAAAAATAATTGTATTATTAATTTTTTTTTATGTTTTTTTTATGCTCTAGTTCTTATTATACTGTAATTATTTTAAAGTTCAAATATAATGCTTTCTGGTCTTTTCATGCATCTTTTCATACAGGTCTACAGTGTAACTACAGTATCATTTCCTGATGCCTAACCTGACACTGTTGTTTATCCATCAATCACCATGATGTCTGGCCCGTCCTTGCCATTGTTTCGTTTTCAACCACTTTGTCTCCTGTCTTTCATAGACGTTCCAGTTTGGTCATCACCACCAAGATATACTGGGGTGGAAAGTAAGTGCTGTGTTTACAGTATGTGTGTGTGTGTGTCAGAAAGAGGTTAATGATGATACATACCTTCCCCCGACTGTGAGAGCAACAGGGGAAGCAGGTTAATGATAGTCTCTTTCATACGAGTGCGAGTGAAGCTGTGTGTGGGGTATAGTAAGGGAAGTACTGCAGACGCTCACTGGAGAACGATCCAGGTCGAATCCCCCCTCTGAGCTGTGCTCTTTCACTCAGGGCAAATTAAAGGCCAAAGCCGAGCACTGAGGTGAGGTCACCATCAAACATTAATAGGGTTAAATTGCCACTGTGCTCACATTTTGATATAATTAATCTCACATACAGAATCAGTGGCCATATTAAATCTAACCTTTAGTAAATTTACCTAAGAAGATCGTTGTTTATTGTGTGCACCATTGCACATCGGCATCACCTTAAAGCTTGCAGTCAATAATAAGAAAGGGGCGGGATTAAACAGACTAAATGATTGCCGAAGTCTGGCATACGTCACCTGTGAGAAGTCTCTCATTTCACTGAAAGATGAAAATTACAAGGTCATGCGTGTTTTTTTTTCCAATTAAACATCTGCACAGATGAATCGTTAACAATAAGATCAATGACGAGAACTTAGATAAATGATAGGGTGTATTTACATGTTTACAGTTAATGTCAAGTTTAGGCTTACAACCATGTTTATGTTCTTCTACATCAGTGTTATTCATATCATTTCCCTATGATTTTAGGGATAGCATATGGGTAGGGTAGGGTAGGGTTAGGTTAGGGGTAGGGATATAGTTAGGACCTAAAGTTTCAGACAGGAATGTTTTTCCAGGATTAACAAAATATGTTGATCCAGGAACATGTCGTACTTGGCAAAATCATGGTGACCATATCCACTGGATGTACTTAAATATGTAGCATTCTTGTATGTTTTTCAGAGCAGAAACAGAAAGAGGCTTGTCCAGAAAACACATAATAGAGGGTAAGTTGTGTTAGAAATGATTGCATCTTATATCCTGAGGTCAAATAGTTTTGGGGCCAAAATTTGGTCAAATAATGCCATGTTTTAACCCCTTAAAGTTCTTAATTCCTTAATCATTTGTACAGTACTAAATTAAAGCTACAGTGTATTATTTGTGTTCCAGTAGCATCACCAAACGGAAAGATAGTAGTTTAAGATAAAAACACATTTCAGCTTTAAATAGTACTTTTGTTTTTCTGACCTTCAGGACTAAGGGCATCACTGGAGAGACTTCAGTTAGAGTATGTGGACGTAGTGTTTGCTAACAGACCCGACCCCAACACGCCAATGGAAGGTAGGTGTGCTTGATGAGTTTTTGCATTTTTGACTACCAGCACTGGAATGGCTCACTAAACTGCTTTGCACTGAAGCATGGGACTATATCAGAACAGTCGCACAGCTCTCAACTAAAAAAAAAAAGAGATCAAACACATTGAGACCAATGGCAATTTTTTTTAAATGTCCCATTTAATTTTGAAATAAACTGCAATGTCACACAGAATAAATGATTGTCTATCTTAGAATATTAAGCAGTGAATAAAGCATGTTGTGTGCTGTCAACAAGGCCGGATCTCGGCTGAGCCCACCCAAACTTCTGCCTTGCCCATCCAATCAGAATTTAGGCACAGATACAGTTAATCTGTTTTTTTATGATTTGTACATTGAATAAAAAAAATATGAGGGGGGCTGTGTGTTTAGAAGTTTGATGAATGGCTCTAGAATGCCTCAACCAATAATAATAACAATAATTATAATAATAATAATTAATAAATAAATAAAAATAACACCAGAAAATGGCAGTATTTTTTTATTAGCTGAAAGTAATGGCATGGTGTGTTATACACTCAAGGCGGCTTCAGTCTGTTGCAGAAAAAGCAGAGGCTGACAATCACGAGCAAAAACGGGCAGAAATATTTGCGTGCTATCAACTTCAAGTTCAACTTCATGAATATGTAACTTCATATTTGCTTGACTGATTGATATTTATCTTCATATTTACTGGCTGATTTTAAAGTGTCATTTGGGCTCCACTAAAATGGGTCATACCATTGTGATTACCTGGGCAGTTGAAATATGCTAAAAACCTTGTTCATTTAAGAATGCGTGTAGAGGGAACAAGAACATTATGTAACTGTATAGTTCAGTCAGGGTTGTAACCACCATAGGCATTGAGTGGGACAGGACAAGTCCCCCCCAATAATTAGAAATGACCACATTTAATCTCTTTTAGTCCTTTAATTATTTAATTTTTTTAAATAAAAAAACTAGTAATCTATCGTCCGAAATCACATACTCTCTTGAGTAGGTTTACTTCATGATCGCTAAAAATTTTTTTTAATATGAATATGTGTAGTATGAATGTAATCCGGACGCACTACATTCGCCATGTTGTCATTAACGTGACCTATGTACCAGTGTCAGTTATGTTGCTCCACTGCCATTCTCAAATCCTCTTCCGTGGCCTCATGTGATAGTAAAGTCCATCATATGCACGGAAGAAGTAGGTAATCCGAGTACTTTTTGCCTACTCTTTTATGAGTACTGTGAATTCAGACATACTTCTTTTGTCACATAATGTTTTTTACCTACTATATAGTAGGGATGTATGTGATTTCAGATGCAGCCATGGTTACAGCCTTGAGTTCAGTTGAAACCTTGCCCTCTTGGCTTGCTGTTTATGGTGTTAAACTTAATGTACAAGGCAAACTGTCTGCTTAATAACAACACTGAAATAAGAATGCAACACTGAAAACAGAACGCTGTTTATCTATCTATCTATCTATCTATCATTTACCTATAAAAAAGCCCCCTCAGGATATCTGCTTCCACCCTTCCATAGCTGCCAAGAATCGGGCCTGGCTGTCAAAATAATTCAAGTTTGCATCACAGCAGTTGCATCCATTATGCAGTCAATGGTTGAGCAAAGTTGTAATTTAGTCAAGTAAGAGTGCATGGTCTTGCTTTTGAGTTTTACAAAAGCATTAAATGGACTAGTACATCTACATCTCATCACAGTAGATCTTTTTTTATAAAAGAAAGGGCTATATGGCTAAACAACCAAAGCAGCATGACTTAAAAGATCTTAGGTTGCTTAAATAGCATATTCACAGCACTATAGCATGGTGATTCTATCCATCTGTAAATGACCAGTATGATTTTGTCACCTCATTTCAAGTCCTGATTGGCTGTTAATTCTCTTCTCATAAAAATGGTGGGATATTAAAAATACATGTTAAGCTCAGTCAACATCATTTTTGGCATAATTTTCTTTAAAAAAAGGGCAAAAATATGGGTTGAAGTGAGACACATACAAAGGAAGTTAAAATGGAAGGTTAAAATACTCCCAAAAATTATGATTAAAACAACTCAATACATTTTAAGAGTTTTAAGAGAGGAACTTATCTAAGTGCTCTTATAAAATCATAAGCTTTACATTTCTGCCTTTAAACCCTGCAAAAATCACCCCATTTCACTTCCATTGTAACTTCCTCATTGTAACCTCCAACACCGTACAAATGCTGTTAATTGAGCTTAACTTAATACTGTGAGGATACCATGCTGTACAGCTGTGATGGGTATGTGGATAGAATGATTGGTGGCAGAGACTGAGCCTGATGCTTCTGAGGTCATGGTCATGTAGACATGAATGCTCCTGCTTGTGCACACACCTCGTGACTTCAAGAGTGGTCCCATAACGCTGGGATTTGCAGTATCCCCTCTGGTCCAGTTCTGCTTTTTTCCTTCAGAGATTTCATTCCATTTGCTGCTTGGTAAACCTCTTTTCACAGTCTTTTGTTTGTTTGTTTATCACCAGGAGATCCATTTAACACTTCAAAATCAAGAACATTCATCATAGAAGGTACATGGTACCCTCAGTGAGAGTTTTGACCTCCTGTCTCCAAAAGCATTTTATGGCTTTGATTTGTGATAGTTTGCCCTCTTTTCCTGGTGTGAGAAACCTGACCGTTTCCATAAAATGCTGAGGAATTTCCAGAATTTCCTATAAAAACCTGGTATGCCATAGAATGATTGATTTATTTGACTCTCCTGTCCATCTTGCAAGTGAAATTTGGAGAAGGTCATTGCATCCTACTGACCCGTGATTTTTTTTTTTTTCAAACTTTTTTGTTGAATGTTTACCATGCATTTTCATTCCATTTTAAAATCTTCTCCATTATTATTTTTTATTAGAAATGCACTTATGTAGGATATTAAGTGGATTATTTTTTGGGCTATGCTTGTTTAGTTTTTTCAGTCAGGTCAGACATAAATACAGTCAGACATAAATAACCTGCTTATACTATGCTCTAGCCTAATGTTCAGATTTTCCTAAAACCAATTAAAAATATTTTTTGCAAGATGATTGCCTGCAGTGTCCTCAGCTTCCCTGCATGTGAATATTTTTTACTGCAAGTAGCTGCTCTCTTTTTTGCATGTGTTTGTCTTTGTTTGTTGTTAATGGTGATATTATTCACAAATCTTGAAAAAGATAAAAGCTGCTCAGCAGAACCCAATTTAAACCATATGAATACATAGTTAGTCTAGTTTGTTAGTACAGATTGGAAATTTGATTTATGTGAGGTTTGTGAATGCTGTCTTTTCCTGCCTGCAGTGTTTGCTTTTTACTTATTAAATAATATTAATAAATAATTTGCATGATTTACCATAATCATAAAATTACCTATTTGATTGTTTTATTATTTTATTTATTTCAATTTATGGTTAATATGTGGGAATTTCCTGTGGTGTGGCCTCATTGTTAACTTTGAAATACAGAAAAGTGTCACAATAAAAATGTGAATAGAAATACTTTACATATACTCATTGTCATCTAATGTGGGTCTGTTTTCAAAATATAACTGGTCATAAATTTACACTGCTTTGAAAAAAATACACAAAAAAATATTTAAAAAATATATATACTCGCAAAATTTTTTGGGAATCCTTGAAAATGTTTATTTGCACATTTTTCGAGGTTCTAGGTTTGGAGGATGGATACTATTATACCTGCTACTTTTACGTAAATTAATGTTTGGCTGGAACTACTTCAATGTTCAATGTAATGACCCACAGTGTGGCACCTCCATAGTACTTGGCAGCTTGATTTCATACAGTTTTTTGTATCCATTTTATCTAGTTCCTTTTTCATAATAGGATATGTTTATGCAGCAGTGTATAATATTTTTGACATGTAGTAGATTGTAGGCTGGACTGTGGAAAATTGCTCCTCTGCTAAATGTCAATGAAATGCAGCCTTGTGGAGATGTCATGCAGTCCGGAGTCGTACTCTGATTTATTTTCCACCCACTAAGAAACTCTTTGAGTAGAGTTACTATAACATGCATAACCTTCAGGCCTTTTTTAATGCCCTGTCACTTTGTATAAAGAAAATATGATAAATGGCCTTTGTTGCTCTTAGCTTTTCTCAGAATCTACTTCGGCTCCACTTCCATTACTTTACCGTTATTTCCATCCTTGTTTTTTAATAGCTAGGTGTATTGCAGTCGTCTTACTCTCTCATCCCGACCGCATCTGATTTTGTTCCTCGGTCCCTCAAGGTCTGAGTGTTCTCCAGACTCTGATTGTTAATATTTTAATTGGCAGAGACGGTTCGAGCAATGACCCATGTGATTAACCAGGGAATGGCCATGTATTGGGGTACTTCCCGCTGGAGCTCCATGGAGATTATGGTGGGTTTGAAAACAGAGAATTGTTTCTTGCATTAAAAATAAAGCTCTTTCCGTTTTCATGAAAATATATGTAAAAAAATAAGTATTCATGTTGTTTTAGCATTTCATTTCCTGACGTTAAAGTGTATTTTAGATAAGTATTATGTTGGCGAGCATTCATCGTGCTTTAATTGAAAAATTCGGTTACACTTTATTTTAAGTTGTCATTGTTGCAGTGTAATTAAATATTTAAGTACGGAGTAAAATTAATTAACTGCATGTGCTTACTATTGGGTAAGGGTAGGATTAGGGTTTGGTTGAGGATTAGTTGCATGTAATTATGCATAATTTACTGTTATTACTATGGTAAGTGCATGTAAAATACAGTATCTAACAAGGACACTGTAAAAAAGTGTTACCAAAAATACACATAATTTGACCACTGTGTATTTAACTACAAACTTAAGGGAACACTCCACTTTTTTTGAAAATAGGCTCATTTTCCAACTCCCCTAGAGTTAAACAGTTGAGTTTTACCGTTTTCGAATCCATTCAGCCGATCAAAACCAACTGTTCATCTAAGTGTCAGCTATGATGCACACCTTTAACATTTTTGATAATTATTCAAATAAACTTGGTTTTGATACTGTAAGTCATTCCGTTCAAATGCTATTGAGCTTTAAAATATGGCATATATTGTATATGATCCTGTACTGTAGTGAAAAACATCAATATTTAGACATGATTTGACAGTTTATCTGAATAATTATCAAAAATGTTAAAGGTGTGCATCATAGCTGACACTTGGATGAACACTTTACAGTTGGTTTTGATACTGTAAGTCATTCCGTTCAAATGCTATTGAAGTTAGAAATGTGTATACCAATGTTGTATGTAACTTTAGAGACGGTCCCTAAATTTGCGAATATCGAACGTCCAACGTCAAACCAACTTTATGCCAGTTGGTACGGCAGCAAAGTTCCTTGATTATTACGCAGGAATGAGAGTATAGAGAGTATAGAAAATTTGCAACTTTTCATTTTAGTACAACTACAGAAGAGTCAAGTTTTAAACAGGAAAAATATCAAAAGTCTTTGGTCATTTTTGAGCGAGATGCTAACGGTCTAATCAGATTCAATGATCTTTGCTAAGCTATGCTAAAAGTTCTACCGCCAGATCCGGAGATCGGCTGAATGGATTCAAAAACGGTAAAACTCAACTGTTTAACTCTAGGGGAGTTGGAAAATTAGCCTAATTTAAAAAAAGTAGAGTGTTCCTTTAACTTCTGCTCTCATAATGACAAAAGACAGTCATTGTTTTTTTTTGTTTTTTTTGCTCTCTCGTGTATCAGCCAGTGCACTAAAACAAACTGGTGTAGGATTTACTTTAAAAAAAAAATTCTATTATGAATCTGTGTGTATTATTGTATTTTCAGGAGGCATACTCAGTGGCGAGACAGTTTAACCTGATCCCGCCTGTCTGTGAGCAGGCTGAATATCACATGTTCCAGAGAGAGAAGGTGGAAGTACAGCTACCTGAACTCTTTCATAAGATAGGTGTGTGTGTTTTCTCTGGAGAAATGTCATTTTAACGTAGTTGCTGTAATGGTGGCTGGTTCATAGTACTATGTCACAATGGTGTTTGAGCAGGTGTGGGTGCCATGACGTGGTCTCCGCTGGCCTGTGGGATCATCTCAGGGAAGTATGACAGCGGCGTGCCTTCTCATTCCAGAGCCTCTCTCAAGGTATTCCTCGGCTATGAGTTACAACCTGTCAGCACTTCTCTCGGTCTGTCCTGACTGTTGTCGTGGTGGAATGTGAAGACCTTGCTTGAGTTTTTGTTTATTTCTATCACTTTATGGAATTGTGAAGTGCTCCAATTCATCTGCCAGACATGCATGTAGATGAATGTACAAACACTTCTGTGTTGTTCTCTTTTGTTTGCTGTGATATAGTACCTTTCCTTATATATCTTTACACATACATAGCCATTGAGTGCTTTTGATTTCTGAAAAATGTCATTCACTCTACATTGCATTGTATAGATAAGCATACCTACAGATATGAGTAGACCATAACACATCCCTAACACGGCCAATAGCAGATTTACATGATGTACACTTAAAAATTTGTAAATATACATAATTACCATGATAAAACATGATTAACATGATTATAAATAAGTGTGGAAGTATTTGAAGTAGCAAAATTAATAAAACAAATAATAATCATAAAACTGTTAAATCCATATTTATATGTATGTATTTCATTGAAAGGCATTCACAAATACAAAAATAACATGCATATTTTTGAGACGGTTCAGAACCTATTTGTGCATTAAATAAAAAATTTTACACTTTTGTACTTATACAAAATAATTTTGATTGTTGGATAATTTTGAAACGTCAAGGGTTCTCCCCAAAATTGTAATTATGCTGCTATTTATACTCACCCTCATGTCATTCCAAAACCATAGAGCTTGAAGCTTGGAGCTTCAAGGCCGTGGTCACTATTTTATGGAAAAATCTACACTACTATTCGAAAGTTTGGAGTTAGTAAGATTTTTTATATACAGCAAGAATGCATTATATTGATCAAACATACAGTAAAGTAAAAATATTTCAAAATATTGTTCTTTTCAACTTTCTATTCTTTAAAGAATAAGCAGAACAACTGTTTCTAACAGTGATAATAATAAGAAATGTTTCTTAAGCAGCAAATCAGCATATTAGAATGATTTCTGAAGGGTCATGTGACACTGAAGACTGGAGTAATGATGCTGAAAATTCAGCTTTACAATCACAGGGATAAATTACATTTTAAAATATATTCAAATAGAAAACGATTATTTAAATTTGTAATAATATTTCACAATATTCTTTCTTTCTTTTTCTTTCTTTCTTTTATTTCAAACAACAACAAAAAATACAACTAAAATAAAAAAAATACAATCCGTATGCTGTACCATACTGAAGGAAAAAACAATATTTGTAATGTATTATAACAATAATTACAATTTGTTCGAAAAGGAGTGGGATGAAGCAGAAGCTTTTCCCCCCCACCCCTTATATAACTCTAAATAATTCCAGTATATATTATATTTTATATATATATATTTTTTTATTCTTAGCAAGATAACAAATATACAATCATTTTAAACTTTTTACCAACCAAACTTTTACTGTACATTTTGCACCAAACAACCCTTCACCTGATATTTACATATCACAGTGCAGTCAATATTTGAATCCACACTCACCATCACCTCTATTGATTACCAATATTACTGTTTTTACTGTATTTTTAATCAAATAAATGCAGCTTTGGTGAGCACAAGATACTTTTTTCAGACGAGAATGAACATATAATGAACCATCAGTGGCACTAGTGTAATACATACAGTAGGTGCAAGAACAGTGTACTTGTTGCTTGTCAAAGCACATGAAACAAGTAGCATAAATTGTCATTATACAACTTTTTATGTTTACAACACCTTAGCCTTGTCCTTTTTCTTGTGTGAGTATTGTTAGCAAGTTGAGCAAGAGCTTGAGAAGTATAATGTTCACCAGCTGGTGAGAGTGACATACCCACTGCACCGTCCCATCAGCACCCCCTCATAAAACATGTTCCTGTGGCTATGTATGCAGATATTATCCATTCCATCATTACTCCACAAACAAAATGAATATCCAATGGCTACTCCTGTGGCTGGTGGCTCTCTGAGCAGGTGTGCTGTCTGTTTGAAACAGGGCTACCAGTGGTTGAAGGACAAGATCCTGAGTGAGGAAGGCCGCCGTCAGCAGGCGAAGCTGAAAGAGTTGCAGGCTATTGCGGAGCGGCTGGGCTGCACGCTGCCCCAGCTGGCCATCGGTAATACTGCCCAGGCCTTGCTGCTCTCTCTCTTTCTGTCTGTCTGTCTGTCTGCCTGCCTGGAGCTCAGGACAGGCTGTCTGTAACCATCTACTGCTTCTGTCCTGTGTCTTGGGTAATGTGTTGGACAGTCTTGTCTGTTAAATGTGCGTTAGACAGCGCTATGCGATTTAGGGTACGTTTACACAACATAAATGTACCAAAAATGAAAAAGTTTTTCCCTTTTGCATTTTTTGCATACAGACGACAACGTTATCAAATGGATCCCCGTTCACACGGATCTGCGAAAATGACTAAAAACGCTGTATTCTGCTGCCCGGCCAGTAGGTGGTGATATCGCATGACATCACCATCTTCACAAATTCATGTTTTTGTAGTTTACACAGACGATAACGATATCATTTTTAAAAACACTTTGACACCCAATTTAAAAAGCTTGCAATTTCCGGGCACCATAAAAAAAAAAGCATAAAATGTTTTTCGTTTTTAGTTGAAAGTGGTGCCATGTAAACGGCCTCGTACACAATTAGTATTCCTGTTTCTGAACATTACTATCAACCAATCAGAGGCTTTACCATTGTCCATTCACTGACCTAAAGCGAGGGGACATGCTTAGCTGATCAGCATGGCCATGTTAGCTCCTGCTGGTAACTGCATTATTATGGGGGCAAAAATCATCTTTCCCCAGTGACAGGATCTGGATTTGTTCTGTGGTTACAAGTGTTTAAAAGATATCCAAATTTTTGTTTAAAGCACTACATCTATTTCAATGTGTCAATGTGGGTTACCTGTTGGTTGTTTGCATTTGTTGTTCAAATGGTGCTCTCTTCCTGTCTAATTGGTCTGTGCCTTGTCAGAATAAGCTGTAATATGCACCTGACTACAATTCAAAAGTGTGGCTATGTGTGTAGCTTAACGCTATACCGCCCCAAAAGCACAGAGGTCAGTGTTTGTTTGATAGGACCAACAAATGATGTCCTACAGTAGCTGTATAAAGCACATTAAGCATATAAAACAATCAGCTGATGACTACTATGGTTAATCGAAGCAGGAACAGCATAGATCATTGCAACATTTTAGATTAGGTTTTGCCTGTGTAGTTTCAGGTTTTGTTGCTTGTATTCCACACTAATCATTTATATGGTACATAAACTTATTTAATAGAGCAGTAAAGGTCAGGAACAGCAGGGGTTCAGTAGGTTAGTGCTGACTGATAACTATATACAGACCAGGTATGCATTGGCACTTGATGTGATTTGTCTTGTATTCATTGTGTGTCTGTTCTTGTGGTGTCATATGCGATGTTGCTTTCTGCAATCTGTGAATGTTTAGTTAAAACGTTAATATTAAGCTTATTTTACTTCTATAATGTTACTTGTGTCTGAGTGAAAAAGGACATTCAACAGTAAAATGTTGGGAAGAAATACAATAAGACAAGGAACTTGCATTAAATAAGTGAGTTTAATAGTTAGAGCCTAAAATAAGCTTCCCCTTCTGTGTGCCGCTTGTTTAAAATAGAACGCACCTGCTACAGTGGTAACCGGTTAGTTCAAGCTTAATGCCCACACGTTAGCAGTAGCACTGTCAAGTGCACCTACTTCTGTCTTTCTTCTGTTCAGTGTTCTGACATTATTGGTTATATAAAAAGCACACAGGCCTGAATTGCTTTCAACTCTCCTTAGAGAATCCACTATCTATATTTAGCTGTGTTACCTGAGGCCATTGAGCTTTCGAATGGCTTCCACATTTACAGATTTACAGTACTAGAATCTTGCCGTTGACTGTTTTGAGTGTCTGTGCTTTGGTCTGTCTCTAGCGTGGTGTCTGAGGAATGAGGGGGTGAGCTGTGTGCTGCTGGGGGCTTCCAGCACTGATCAGCTGATGGAGAACATAGGAGCCATTCAGGTGAGACACTGACAGCAGGATACATACAGAACAGAAACACGGTAGATTAAAGAGGTTGCGTTTTTTGCAAACTACAAATGGCACAAGAACAATGTGACATAACGAGCTGTGAAAATGAGCGTTACATCATTTTGAAACCTTCTACAGCCTTACATTTTTTAATTAATGATGAGATTTCACTGTTCACTCTAGCCATTCTGAAAAATGAAAGATGAATGCAAATATCTAATTTATTATATAATTACAAATTATAATGCTAAAAAAAGTAATTCTCATTACATGGCATTTCAGGGCTATTTTACTTATCTACGTCTATTAATATGTAAAAGTATATATTTACCGTAAAGTCTAAAACTGCTGAACAATTCCACCCAGGGACTAAAACTCTCCAAGCACCAAATGCAAGTAAAAATCGGTGTTAGTGAGTATATGAAAGAGTGTCAATCAGCAATTGGCCGTTAACATTTTTATGAATTCTAACATATAAAACGTGAAAAAACGTGAACGCTCGAGACAGTTGACAGGCCAGTGCTGTTGCATTGTCGCGAAAGTTTAAAGGAGTAGTTCACTTTAAAATAAAAATTACCCCATGATTTACTCACCCTCAAGCCGTATATATGACTTGCTTCTTTCTGATGAACACAATCTGAGTTACATTCATAAATATCCAACTCGCAGTTCAAAACGCTTATGCTACGCTCTAGTGATACGTCGCGCCAGTTACGTTTTTTTCGTAAGTTGGTCTGGCGAAAGCTAGATATTTTATATTTTTCTTACAAAACCCTATCGATTTGCTTCAGAAGGCCTTTATTAACCCCCCGGAGCCGTGTGTTATGAATGGATGTGCTTTCTTGAGCTTTTAACTCAATGGACCCTGTCACAGCCATTTTTTTTTGCCATATTTAATAATTTAACTCCAATTGTGTTCATCAGAAAGAAGAATGTCATATACACCTAGGACGACTTGAGGGTGAGTAAATCATGGGGTAATTTTCATTTTAAAGTCTCAGTGAACTGGAAGTTGCAACTGATTTTATTTCAGTGCTGTGATGTATTTCCAAGTGAAATGGAATATTGAATAGAGGGCAGGGTTTTACTTCAGGGTTTTACTTAAACATTCTAGCTCAAGAAGACACGAAAGGGAACTCAATTCTTTACTTGCACTCTGTGTGGAAAGTTTTCTGTGCAAGTTTTCGTGCGCCTAGAAATCTGCTTCTCAGACAGTGTGCGAATACTGAATTGAGCTCTTTCACGTCTTCTTGCGCTTGAAGCCTTGAACAGATATATTCAAACAAAATTGTTAAAATGCCCGTCTTGGCAAGTATCCTTGTAAACATAGTCAGTTATGTCTTAACTGAACGTAAACAGTTGAGAAATAAAACGTGTGTGTGTGTGTATATTGGATCCGCGCATTGTCTTAAAATGACAGCAGCCTAAATATTCATGTTGCTGTCTGTGTTTTTAGTGTTATTCAAACAACAAAAGACAAAGGACAATCACTCATTGCTCTTGACTGAATAACTTTTGTAACTTTAATAAGTTAATCTATGTTTCATGGCTGGTTAAAAATATTTATAGCAGATGCATTTTCTTAAGTCACCGGCCATTGGCAGGTGTGGCAACAAGTTAGTTTTCGGCCCTGCTTCCACCATTATTAGACTCGAAAAAGCTCATTACACATACGCTGACCATCTTTTTTGTCAACATTTCCCAGTCATACTATATGGTGGGGTAATTGCGATTTTTCTGATTTTATAAAAATGTCCTTGTTTGTAGGGCTGCACAATTTGGCTAAAACTTGTGATTTATAAATCAATATGACTATGAAATAACAATAATTATGTTTTATTGTGACTATTATGATTACTAAATAAACTAAATTTTACTATTGTAAAATAAAAAGTAATTTGATAATAATAATAATTATTTTTTTGACACTAAAAGTCTTAATCTCTTCATTTTTAAACATTAAACCATCAAGCTTTAATTTTGGAGTAAAACTGCTTCTCTTTTGTTGACAACAGTTTATACATGCTTTTCATAAACGTAAAATACAAACAAAAATACATACAAACATATTGGGTAATTTTTTTGTTATTAATAAATGAAAACACAAGCTTCAATACAACATTCTTTCAGGTTCTTCCAAAATTATCATCATCAATTATACATGAAGTGGACAGTATCCTAGGCAACAAGCCCTACAGTAAAAAGGACTACCGGTCCTAAAAGGAAGTTCTGCGACACTGTGTCGACCCTCTTCTTTCTCTGAGCTTTGACTGAATTAAACATTGGCACATGGGACCAGCACCGTCACAGGTCCTGCAGAAGATGCCAACTTGCACACTACATGGAGTCTGCCGACATTAGCCTGAGAGGAGGCCAAGAACCGCACAGGCAGAAGGGAAGCATGCTCACGTACTTAATAACCAGAACGCCGCTCCAACCACCAAGAAACCACTGAGATCAAGCGCACTGGCTATAGCTTCCTCCTCCCCTTTGTCCTCTTGTAGTAAACACTAAGAAGTGCAGTATTAGGGATCCAGAATTTGTACTTATTCTAGAAATGCATGAGATCCACTGGCCAGTGCTTTTTTCCTACATTTTGGAAAATGAATAAATTTGCATAACCTTACAGGAAGTAATAAAACTGATGAAGCACTAGTGATTGACAGAACAAACTAAATAATGCATTTGATGTTACTCATCTCTAGTTTTATATAGAAACATCACTGAATTGATAGCCAATAGTGATTGTTTACAAGACCTCATACTACAAGCTATATCATTTCTGGCTGCTTTTTCGTTCTAAGCATAGAATGAGAACGCCATTATAGAGTTATATATAATACTGTAGGTAAACAAACTTTAGTTTTGGGTTGTGAGACTGTCAGAAATATCAATCAAAAACAGGCCTCAACAAATGTGCAATATCTGAAAGTGTTCATAACCCATCGTTCTTTTTACTTGACGAGCTTTTCTAGAAAACAAATGTCCTAGTACAGTGTAGACAGTAGTTGAGTGGTTGTCTGTGTGCTCATTTGTCACAGCTTCATCTGGCTAAAACCAAAGAAATGTATGTTTCCTCCAAACCTATACGATTGATCACGTGACTATTGTTTCAAAATGTTAATTTGGTACTCTTCGTGTCATCTGTACTCAGTGTTTGCCTTAATGGTGTGTATATTGTGTCTTTGTCGATGAACGTGGAAATCTCTGTTCCTATTTAGTTATTTGTTTATTTAGATGTTCAATTATTAGAAACATTTTGAGCACACTGGATTTGTTTTTCTCTGTCGGTCAGTATTCACACAAGACTGTCTAAATGATTTTTTGCATTAAGGTGTTTTTGTTGTTATTTAATAGTTATATGCATATTTTACCTTTTCATGTTACATTTTTGTTGACCGTGGCTGAATCCGAAATCGCCCCCTAAACCCTAAATCACAATTCCCTACGTTAGTCCACTAATACAGTTCACTTGAAGGAGTGAATGAAAACGAGTGAGTGAAGTCGGACAGCCGTTGTGTGTACATCGGCTGTACACTCGTTATTGCGGTGCAATGTGGGATAGAGTGAGTGCACTCAATAATGTCAACTATGGTTTCGGACAGCACTACAAATGGCTGTCCCCTCAAATTGTACCCTATTTAAGGGTATAGGGGGCGATTTCGGATTCAGCCCTTGTGTGTGTGTGGTATGCGTCTTACTAACTCCCGTTTGTTTTGGGCCAATGGCGCCCTCTACTGGCCAGGAGTACATAACTCCACATCACGTACAATTTACTCCGAGAGAGAGCAAAAAGAAAATCAGTAGCTTACAATAATGGATCTTCTCTTCCTAGTGTAATTTATTAGACTTTTTTATTATTGAACATTATTTCAACATTTTCAATTATCCTACTCAAACATTTTCAAACTGATAAGCCAATTATTAGGACAGTGTTAATTTAATACATGCCCTATTCAGTACTAATGCTAAATATTCAATGTTGCAACCATTTATTTAGCATGTTTCATCTAGTGTATGCTATGGCATTTTAAATCCATCAGTGGTGAATGGTGAGAAAACGCTGGTGAAGGTGACAGAGTAATATTACTCATATATTAACTTCTAATAATATAAATGCCAAAATGAATTAGTCATATCAAGGCAGTTAAAAATATTGTGACACTCATTCCAATATGAATGGACTTTTTACTAAATGTATGTATCATCATCAAAGAGTCTCAATACAGTTGGCTGCATGTACATAGTAATACATTTTAATAATGGCCTATATTTTAGTGTAGAACAATGCTTATGCTTGGCTGAGTATGAAAGTGTTGACCTCTAGGTGGAATGTAATGCAGCTTATAAGGGTTTTGATTGTTGATTGAGCTACATTGAGTCATAGGAGCGGATATGCAGAGTCGAACATACTGTTAAACAAGAAAAAGCATAGAGATTATTATTACTATCCGTAAGGCTTTTTGAAGTAGCACTTTAACCAAAGAAGACCACTGGCTTTGATAGAAGTGGAAGCATTGCTTCAGTTGCCATTAGCTGAGGGTCATTGTAAATGTCCTTATATTTGTCATTTGTATGTTGAGTGAGGCTGCATCCATCATATGAAATTTAAGTGGTACTTTTCGGTTCACCGTATGATTTGCATGTTTCACTCTCGCTCAGGAAGCCATTACTATGTTGTTGTTAGCAATTAGATGGTAAAAATCGCACTACATGTACCAGTTTTATCATATGGAGGATAAATGTCTTTGAATGAGAAATTGTTGGTGTACACAATTACAACAGGCTAATATTTAACAGTTTTTTTTCCCAACAAGGGTTGGTTGTTGTAGAAAGAGCCCAAGCTGAATACTTGCTTTAAAATTATTTGAAAAAATATTGTCAACTGTAACTGTATGTACAGGAAATCTGAAATGTTTTGAAGCTTATTTGATAGGAATATACAGTTTTTTGGTATAACCATATATTTAGACAATTATTGCCTGTAATATGACCATTACTGTTAAATAAATAAGTTATGGTGATCTCTGTAGATACATAATGGAATGGTTTGTTAACATGTATATAATCTGATTCTATATATATACTATACTGGTTTTAATGACCATTATCACATTTGCCTTCATTTATTTTTTCATTGGCAATTATTGCTTGACATTGTGCTTGAAGAAAAATATGTACAGCTTCAAACAACTGAAAATAAATAATTCTAAAATTCTTTAATTTAGTCTTTGCATTTTATGTGTAAAGGCCACAATTATGTATTGGTTAAATATGTCTAAATGTGTACTGTTTAATATAAAGTTTTCTTCCTATAACAGGATTTCATGAAAATGATTTTAATAAAACAATCGTATTTTGTATTGAAAACATCAAAAAGCATAAAGACCAGCACCAGTTCAATGCATGTTTTTTGCAAGTCTAATAAATTATAATTCAGTGACGTGCAAACTGCAAAATAATGCCAACATTCTTGTGATTTTTGTTGTTGTTATGCCATTAAACACAGAGTGCACCAAGAACAACATATAAAAATTGTTTAATCGTGAATAAATTTTTTCCCCCTAGAAAATCAACCATTACAAAACAAAGAAAAAGCACTGACCATGTTTGCCGAAAACAGAAGAATTTAAGTGCTATCTTTGCCCCTGACTTAGCTACAGAAATATTGACATATACATTTTCTTTGTGTTCATACAGTCTGCATTAAGAATCCAATTCACACTTTACAAATGCACATGTAGTTATGTATATGGTACTATATAAAAATAAATCTAGCAAAAACCATACAACGATGAAACAGGTTCAGTATAACAGGAATCATAGTGATGATAAAGTTTACAGTACAGTTTTCTTGCAAATAAAATTGTACAGAAGTATTCACATAAAAAAAAAAACTTTTACATTCAAACAGCATATGTACACAGTTAAAAATTGACTCCAGTTTCATATTTTTATATGATTTGAAAAATTCAACGTTTTGAATATAGACAATATATGCCAAAACCCAAGTATTATACACTGTAGTAACATTCACTCAATTTTGTGCAAAATTCTACCTAAATTCTTAAAGAAAGTATTAAAATGTTCATTATGAATGATGTAAGATACCATTAACATGCGTTTGTAAGTATCTTACAACAATTGCAAAAATGTTCACTCAAGACAAAATCTGGAGTTAAATAGACATCAAACCATTTATTGAGGGTAAATAAATGATGACAGAAGTTTCATTTTGGGGTGCGCTATCCCTTTAAGCCCTTTGTTTACACAGTGGTAAACAAAGTATCCTGTATTTTAGTGGTGTTAGAGTGGCACTGGGATACAGTTTCGGGTGAACCAAAGGCGTTGATTAAATAACTAAAGTCTTCTAGAAGCTCGACCTCCCTGAGAAGAACTGATGCTGAAAAAACTCAAAAAATGGTTGAATTTGTCCTCATCCAGGAGGAGCTTCAATATGACAAGTCTTCTCCTTCATGTTGGACTTGTTGTCCACTTTTCCATGAGAAAGTTTATCATTTATTAACTAATGGATATCTCTATCTCAACACACAAGAGTCCTTGTCAGAGTCATCTGATCGTTTGGTTGACTTTTGTGTTCAAAGATCTTAAAAAAATACTACAAGGCAGGTCAGTTTACAGTCAGCGTCACTGACTGCGTAAACTGACCTGCCTTGTAGGACACACTGTCCGTGTCCGTTACTGAACTAGGTAAGAAACCGTGACACCGCTATACTGACGAGTCCGTCCTTTTGTTTCTGCTAGTACTCTGACTCGATGTGAGCCCTGTTATTAACACAAATTATATAGTTAGGTTATTCTCTGAGATCACTGTTAAAGGTGCAGTGTGTAGTATTTATGAGGATCTATTGAGAGAAATGCAATATAATATACATAACTATGTTTTCAGTGGTGTATAAAGACCTTACATAATGTACCGTTATGTTTTTATTACCTTAGAATGAGCCATTTCTATCTACATACACAGCGGGTCCTCTTACAGTGAAATAGCCATTTTGCGTGGTCATGTTTTTACAGTAGCCCTAAATGGACAAACTTCTCTACAGAGACATTTTGGTCCTGTGTCGACCCCCGTAGCTTCTCTATGTGCTTCGAAAAGGAAGGGGTGAGCGGAGTTTGATTGCAATTCACAACCTCACCACTAAATGCTGCTAAAATTCACACACTGCACCTTTAAATGTGAAGGTTAATGTGAATGACCAATAGTGAAATTACCCTCTTGACAGCTTGGTCCGACCCAACTGTTCAGACAGGTGCAGCGTCCATTGCGTGGATTGCACTGGGCTCCGTTGTGACATTCACATCTCTCTGAGCAGTCAGGCCCAAACCGGTTTACTCCACAGTCTGATGTGAATTCAGAAATAAATATTTGACTGAATGACTGAAGAAGAAGTCAAATTTGGTTAAGAAATTTGGTGGAAGGCTCACCTATATCACAGCGAGATCCCATTTTCCCAGGTGGACACAAACACCTGCCACTGACAGGGTCACATGGTGTGTCTCCATCACAGTCACATTTGTGGACACAATTAGGCCCAAATTTTCCTGCCTCACACTCTGAAACATACACGTACGGTATGAAAAATGGTAATCTTTACAATAAGGTTTTAATTTGTAAACATTAGTTAAAGGTAGGGCTGGGCGATTTTTTCGATTAATCCTAATGTAATGTTGTGGCGCGATTTTATTATTTTTAAATCGAGAAATGTTAGCAAATGTTATGCATGTTGACAAATGACAAAAGAAAATGATCTGACCACATGATGGCGCGCCTGATGAACCGCTCTCGAGTGACGCGCTCAGTGAAAGTAGAACACATCACTTCAAGCGGCTGTTCACACAGAATGTGATATTGTGTTGAAAAAACGAGACGCGGGCAGTGGAATGGGAAAAAAGCAAAGAAAAACCTGTAAAGAACTACTACTGCATGTTTGATATTTCATGTTTGCATGATGGTGACAGGCTGAAAGGTGCTGTTATTTTCTGTTTTGTTTTTTTTACAAAGCATTTGCTTTACTGGTGTTATTTATTGCTATTACTTTTTGGCTAAGAAATATTAAGCATTTTTCTTATATTATTTCTGAGTATATAGGATATGTTTAAGATACGTTTATACAATATTTGCCTTCATATTTCATGCATATTTTCTGATATATATTAATAGATATAAAATAAAGTCATTTGTTTTACATTTACACCATGTTGATCACTTTAGATGTGTGCACTTGGAATAAAACACATTTTTAAGCAGATGGTTAATAAAGAGAATAATATTGTAGTTATGTTTTTTTTGAGGTAACTAGTAAAAAAAAAAAAAAGGAAATCGGTCAATCGTTCTGATAAAATCGAGATTTCATTTGTGCCATATCGCCCAGCCCTAGTTAAAGGGTTAGTTCACACATAAAATGAAAATTCTGTCATTAATTCCTCACCCTCATGTCGTTCCAAACCCGTAAGACCTTCGTTCATCTTCAGATATTTTTGATCTAATCCGCGAGCTCCCTGACCTCTCTATAGATAGCTATTTAATTACCACTTTCAAGGGCCAGAAATGTAGTAAAGACCGTTAAAATAGTCCACGTGACTCCAGTGGTTCAACCTTAAATTTTATGAAGTGACAAGAATACCTTTTGTGCACAAAAAACAAACAAAAATAACAACTTTATTCAACAATTTCTTCTAGTCTGTGTCAGACTCTTACGCTGTTGACGTAGTGTAAACAGTACAGACTTCCAGAACACCGGCTTACCATTGGCCGACGCTGTTCACGTGAGCACCGCGACGCATGCGAACGAGTCGTTCTGCCGTAGAACTAGGAAGCGCTGCACTGTTTACACTGTCAACAGCGTAAGAGTCTGACACAGACATGAAGAAATTGTTGAAAAGTCATTTTGTTTGGTTTTTATGTGCACAAAAAGTATTCTCGTCGCTTCATAAAATTAAGGTTGAACCACTGGAGTCACATGGACTATTTTAACGATGTTTTTACTACCTTTCTGGGCCTTGAAAGTGGTAATTAAATAGCTGTCTATGGAGAGGTCAGAGAGTTCTTGGATTTCATCAAAAATATCTTCATTTGTGTTCCGAAGATGAACAAAGGTCTTACGGGTTTGGAACGACATAAGGGTGAGTAATTAATGACAGAATTTTCATTTTTGGGTGAACTAACCCTTTAACTACATTAGTCAACATGAACTTACAATGAAAATACTTATACAGCATTTATTAATATTAGTTATTATTGTTAATATCAACATTTACTAATCTGTAACATGCAGTTAATGACCCTGGCAAAATGTCCTCACAAAGATGACAATGTTAGCAATCCTTTTTTTGGTCCACATGAGGTAAACAGCTTATAAATCATACTGAATAATGTTTTTTTTGTTTTTTTGAAAATGTAAAAATGCAAAAAGTTATGTCTATGCCAGTCCCCATAATACACGGAAACCGAACATATGTGTGTGCGCATGTATACAGCCATTTCCATGTATACACACGTTACAATTTTTATACCATCTCACAGTTTCCACAAAACATACATGCAGTAAATCAGCATATCAGAATGATCTCTGAAGGATCATGTGACACTGAAGACTGGAGTAATGATGCTGAAAATTCAGCTTTGACAGGAATAAATTACATTTGAAATATATTCAAATAAAAAATCGTAGCATATGAGAATTAAAATGGTTATATGGGGAAAATGAAAAATCCTAAAAATATTATTCAAGAGCTCCTCTGCACCTCTATTACAGCGGAGTCCTTTGTAACCCGGAGGACAGAGGCAGTGGCCCGTTCCAGGGTCACAAGGTGCATTGGCACGGCAGTCACACAGAAGCTGGCAGCGATGACCATAGAAACCAACAGGGCATGCTTTTGATTAGAAAAAGAAATACAAATTAAGAATCATTACAAAACTGATTAAAATACAGGATACAAAATTTGACGAAAAAGATCCTATGTTTTCTCACCATGTTCACAGAGATGCCCATAGTATCCAGGAGGACAGTGACACTCGCCTGTCACTCTGTCACAAGTGCCATTATTTTTACAGTCACACATTTCCCTGCAGTCAGGACCATATCTCCCTCTAGGACACTCTGATCAACACAACCGTTTTTTAAAATAACAATAATTTAATATCCCTTTTATTATACACTAAATGTTGTGATACCTAAATTCATGTATATGTATAATTTATCATATTTATATAATTTATATATTATTTTATATTTTATTTAGAATTACATTTTGGCTGAATATGGTAACACTTTCTATGAAGCCCATGCTTATAATGAATTATAGCCCCATTTATACTTATTTGGATTATGAGCATGCGCATTGAAAAAGCAAATGCATGACTTATAATTATAAAAAATAATATAAATGTAACTATAACTTCTTATAATGCAGTATAGGTCTTAATGAGTCTTTATAAGTATATTTATAGAATAGTAATACTTATAAATAAGTATAAATGGAGCTATAATTCATTATAAGCATGGGCTTGACAGAAAGTGTTACCAAAATAATTATCTAGCTTATCGGTATTGGCTAGAATTTTTATATTGGTGCATCATTAGACACCGTTTTAAATATTGATAAAAGGTGTTCATGTTTGGGTAACCTGTGCAAAATCTGTGCTGACCTATATCACAGCTGTCTCCTGTCCAGCCCAGCCCACAGGTGCAGTTTCCTGTAACAGCGTCACACACTCCTCCATTACTGCAGTTACAGCGCTGAGTACAGTCTTCCCCAAACCAGCCCTTAGCACAGCCTGAGACACAATCACATCAGCTTATTTCACACACACTCAATCCCTCCACCATCAGTTTTAGCAGAAATACTGTCAGACCTTTCCCACAGTCTTCCCCTCGCTGGCCAGCTTTGCACACACATCTGCCTGTGACCGGATCGCTCTTGGCCCCTTCACCACACAAAGCCACTCGTGCACAGTCTTGCCCATAACGGCCTGATGGACAGGCTTTAGAGAGAAAACAGTCTGTTAGTGATTACACTCACCTTTCTTAAATCTTGAAATGAACAATGAATGAAAATTGTAAAAGTCTGACTAACTGATATTGCAGTTTGGTCCAATGTATCCTGCTGGGCAGGTGCAGGTGCCAGTGCTGGTTTTGCACACTCCGTTATTCAGACACTGGCACTCCTTTTCGCAATTGGGACCATAACGGCCCACCTCACACTCTAAAAAAACAATGAGGCATCAATGATACAATATCCTTCATGCAACAATGACAATCATGACCTTTAAAACGCCATAGAATGCGTTTCTTCAACAAAGGGCATTTTAGCCACTGGAAATTACATTTAAACATTTTTGGAATAAAATGACAATTACAGATTGATTGGAAATTACACAACTGAAGGACAATTGTAAATTGTGTAAATATATTTATATTTCAGGATGATATAATATGATATAATAATGCCTGTATAGAAATACATAAAAGCATATTTGGCCTGTCTGGTGTATTCATAAATTAATAACTTTTTTTCCGTGCAGACATATTGTCACATGTTGAATCCTTTCTGTTCTCAAACCTTTTAAAGGCCAATTCACAGACGGCAACAGACACTTTGTCGGGTTTTGTCGGATCAGTGTGTTATACACCTGTCGGGCTTGTTTTCGCCAGCTGAACATGCTGAACCAGAGTTAGAATGTCTGTGAAGTGACGTGCTGCAATCTGACTGTAGCCGCTGATCTGGCCGCTGTGTGAATTGGCCATAAAATGAAAGAAGGTGACATCATGAAGGGTGCACCTGTATCACACTTGTTGCCATGGTATCCTGGAGCACAGTAGCACACACCAGTGACGGGGTGACAGAGCTGATTAACCTCAGAGCACTGGCACACCTGATTACAGTTCAGTCCAAATGTACCTGATTGACACACTGCAGAGCAGAGCAACACAAAACCAGCAAGATCAGTGTTTCACTCATGTGCTGTCAAAGACATTTCACCGGAAGTGTAATGAGATCTATGGATAATCACTTACTTCGCTCACAGCCATTACCAGTAAAACCAGGTGGGCAGCCACACTCCCCGGTCACATGGTTACAGGAAGTGCCGCGAGGACAGTGGCATCGTTGAGCACATCGCTTCCCATATGAACCGGGTAAACAACCTGAAAGAGCACAAATTAGTTACGATGGGTCTGTCAGCAGGGCGCAATCTGACAGAAAAATTACTGTCAATCCCCTGGCATTGGGGAAAATTACTTTTCTCGCAGTGTGACCCTCTCCAGCCTGCCGGACACATGCAGATGCCAGTGATGTGATGACATGGGGCATTATGATCACACCAGCAATGCTCCTTACAGCCTGGACCATATAAACCTTGAGTACATGCTGATCAAAACACGCAGAATGGGAATAAATGTATGTTATATCTTGTAAATGTACATTTGTCATCTTCCTTATGGCCAACATCATAAGATCAGTCAGGGCACTATGATGTTTTTTACCCGTCTCACAGAGTGTGCCCATCCATCCTGCTGGACAGGAGCACCTGCCACTCTGTCGGTCACACAAGCCACCATTCTCACACTCGCATTTGTGTTGACACTCGATGCCAAAGTGTCCCAACGCACATTCTAAAAACACAAAACATAAATAGGATGTTCTGCCAAAATAAAAAAAATTACGGTTTAATGCACACTGTTATTTGAATTACTTTAAATGCTGCAAAATCTTTGTCTTACCCAGTTCACAGGCCACTCCAGTCCATCCACTAAGACATGTGCAGTGCCCACTGATTCGGTCACATGACCCTCCATTCTGGCACAGGCAGTGCTGTTGACAGCCCACACCATAGAAGCCAGCTGGGCACTCTGAGAACGTAAATTGTAAATTCTTACCTACAATTTGTATAATAAAGACAAAGATCTCCTCTTTCATGTGAACATTCAGCTGAGCATGATTCTGGCATGAGACCTGTCAAATTATAAAATTTCATTTAATTATTAATGGAATGCTTTCCAAATTAATTACATATGCCATTATATATAATAATAATAAACATGCAGTTTTTCTTATTTTATTTTTCTAGGGCTATCAACTTGATACTTAGATTTAGTAAAAATCTGTACAAATAATTGTACAAAAATTGAATTTTACTTGTATAATATTTTTTTTATATATATAAAGAGCTAGATGGAGCACAATGGAATGAAAAAGATTTTTAAAAATTCCAAATCTTAAATGTGTTCATTGTATAAGACACTGGAAAAAAGCAAAACAAATCTGTACATTATTATTGTTCCTCTTCTTCTTCTTCTTCTTAATATTATTATAAAACATTTTGAACATAAAATATTTTTTCATAAATGAAGCGCATATATTAATATATTTGGGTATTTATCAAGTATTTTAGATAAACATGTTTTAATAATAATAATAATAATAATATTGCTTTCCCCCAATGTCTTGCACCATGAGCACATTTTTAAAAGGCTGTATTAAGTTTTTAACAATTAAGCTTTAGAGCCCTGGAATTTCAATCTTTTGTGCTTTATCTAGCCGTGTATATAAAAAAGCTAGGGCCAGCCCAGACCAATTTGCTGCCCAATTTAAACACATCTAGCATTCATGTACAAAACTGTATTCATTGAGAACTTCTCTAGCATTCTGTTTAATTTTCAAAATTCATTTCAAGTGTTTGTTTTCCAGTAGATGGCAGCAATCTTCCTATAAACTTATAATAAATTATGGCACATTTTTCATGTTATCGCCATGAATGAAACAGAAATGTAGATCGTCTTCAGAGTGAATTTTACGTAAAATGTTGCTATTTTAAATAAACCCAAATATAAAAATCACAAATGTAGAGTAAAAACATAAATAAAAAGTGACATGCGTTTAAAAAACATTTTACAAAAGTACGTTTTACTGTCTGGAGTATCTGGAGACTTCAAACACCCTGAGTGTACACCTTATGCGAACAGCGCATAAGGTTTAAGGTAAAAAATAACTGATGTTAACACGGGGGAAGATTGATGCGCTGGACCCGTCGGTGAGTGGGGTGATTAAGCAATGTCGTTATGTTTTTGTGGGGGTTTGTGAGGACAGTTACAATAAATACATCACCTTGTTCACAGCTGCTCCCTGTCCATCCGTCTCCACACTCACATCGCCCATCAGCAGGGTCACAGGTGGCATTATTGTGGCAGTTACAGGTTTGATTGCAGCCAGGGCCATAGGTGCCAGCTTCACATGCTACAGCAAGACAAACATAATCAATAAAACTATAGCCTACATCCTGAAATACAATGCCACCAGGATTCCACATCAAAGGCAGAGCTGTAGCCTGCAGTCACACATCAGGATGAGGCATGCAAAGTGTGCCGATCCGCTGACACACAAACTCAGAGCATCTGTTTTATTGCTTACACGAAAGAGAGAGGGAAGGCTTTGAACATGTTTCTTGTTACCATTCATTGTCATGGGATGTTGACTGCAGAAAAATGACTCACTGGTGTTGCAGAGGGGCCCGACCCAGCCCGATGGACACTGGCAGTCTCCAGTCATGGGGCGACAACGGCCACCATTCAAGCACTGGCACTTCTGCTGGCACTCAAAACCGTGAAAGCCCTCAGGACATGCTGTTGAAGATACATATATACACTCAAACAGGTTAAATGGACTAGTTTTAAAGATATGTAGCACATAACCAGCCATTTTTCCTACGTTTTTCACAGTACGTTCCAGTCCAGCCTGGTAAACAAGTACAGGCACCGCTCACATGCTCGCACGCTGCTTCATTCTCACACTGGCATCTGTGGCGGCAGCCCTGGCCGAAGAAACCCTGGGAACACTCTAGAAAATGCAACAAAAACATCAGAAAATGCTTGATTTATGTTCCCTGAAGGACATACCTGTACCAATGGTTGCTCATACTTTGATCACAGCGTGGTCCCATGTAGCCTGCGTCACAATGACACTGCCCAGTCACAGGGTCACAGCTGCCCACGCTGCTCCTGCAGTCACACTGGTTGGCACAGTTCGGCCCCCAGCGTCCCGGCTCACAAGCTGCCACAGAATATACATGCCCCATTACATCAAATAATTAATTCCCACTCTGCCACTATGAGATGATCACATTACGAGTTTGAGTAAAGTAAAGGGACCCGATTTATTAAAGCAGTCAGCTCGTTTACTTTAGGTTTTCCTGGCAGTCGTTTTTGCAACAAACTGCATGTAGTGGATCCATTGAGGGCAAGGATCATTTATGCGAAGAAACCTAATGCAGGTGAATGTAATGGCTTGGCTGGAGTGTATAGTGAATAAGTAAATAGGGCACAAGCTGGCTGTTCACTTCTTAACATTGAATATTTTATTTGAAAATAAATATCGAATTATCTTTTGCCATTTTGCTTTTGTATTAAAAGAGTATATTTAATTACTGTAGACAAAAATGCTGATAAAAATGATTAAATGCTGATCATATTCATCATATTCAATCAAATTCTTATTTCATCTACACTGAAATAAGTATGTGGCCGTCCAACTGGATGTGATGTAATTCCTATTAAAATTCAGGCTGAATTATAGGTAATGAGGTCTTAAATAAAGAAGCCAGTGCAAAGAACAGGGCATTATTTGAGAACTTCTGGAGATGGAACACACATCATGGAGCTTCATTTTACATAAGCTCAATGTGTTTACATAACAGATACATAGATATAGATAGACATACATAACAGAACCATGCTGACCAGCAGTGGGTGAAGTACAAAAGTCTATTCCAAACACAATAAAGCCTGAAAAAGGATTATGGTGTAGTGGCATCTGTAGCAATGCATGAAGGACTGGATTTTGTTATTTTATGGGGCATGAAGAGGCAAGACTGGGCAGTTGCCATAATGTGACCAGCAAAGGTCAGCTGGTCCTGCAGGACAGTTCAGTCTTATGTTGCACTGGGAGGTGATGACAGAGGAGAGACGAATCTTGTAAAAGCTGAGCCTGAAGCGATTTGCAGAAGGGCTAGACGTCAGAGAGGCTGTCTGACATCCATATGAAAAGATCCCTGAATGGCTGTCTCATATTTAGTATGGTCTCATTCATTGTAAATTCTTGACAAAGAACTAAATCTAATCTGTGACTTTTAAGTGTGACCTTACCTTTTCCACAGTTGGGCCCTGTCCAGCCATCTTTACAAACACAGAGACCTGTCACGTGGTGGCAATGCCCACTGTTTTCACAGGAACAGCGCAACTGGCAGCTGAGGCCAAAGTATCCAACTGGGCAGACTGATTAAAAAAAATGCAAAATTTGCCACCCTGTGAATCATATCAACAGATATAATCTGTTTTTCGATCTGGCATTCGAAAAACAGAAATACAAATGTAACAACAAACTCATGACAGATGTCTGGTATTAAACAGAGGTTCGATGATGAATTAAATTAAAGATGAAAATTTTACCATTCCGACAGAGATTTCCCATGTATCCCGGCAGGCAAATGCAGGAGCCGTTTTGCCGATCACACATTCCACCATTATCACAGGAAGGACACAACTCTGCACATCCCAGTCCCCAACGGCCCTCTTCACACTCTGAACATAAATTATAGAATAAGTTAAAGGGATAGTCCACCCAAAAATTCTGAAATAGTTTATTGCATGTTGTTCCAAACTTATATTCCATATATATATATATATATATATATATATATATATATATATATATATATATATATATATATATATATATATATATATAAAAAGAGACATTTCTCTAAATATCTTATTTTATGTTCCACAGAAGAAAGAAAGTCATACAGTTGAGGAAATTACATGAGGGATGAATAAATGATGGCAGAATCTACATAGATGTAATGGTTTTTATAGTGTACAAACTATATTCTCTCCCCTTACACTAACCCTACCCCTAAACCTACCCATCACACAAAACCTTCTGCATTTTTACATTAAAAAAAAACTCATTCTGTATGATTTATAAGCTTGTTTCTTCATGGGGACCTCAATTTAGCTCCCCACGTTGACATGAGTCCCCATGAGTCTGTGTGCATTCAGGTTGAAGTCCCCACCGGGATAGAAAAACATAAACACAAACACACACAGTCAGCTGGAAGCCACTGACTGTTCATTAACAGCTAATAGTTGTCTCTGGCTTTTTAACTAGCTCGGTGGCATGGCTTCTGTCCTCTCTTTCTGCAATGCGCCTCATGATGTCCTTGTGTATTTGAGAGAGAACTCCTCTAATGGATTGGCCTGTGAGGAGGGATATATTACCAGAGTTATGTCTGTGATCTTTGGCTCAGCAAAATGTGGCTAATAATAGACCTCCAAAAACACAGCTAACTACCTCATCCACTCCAAAACAGAACAGAATGAAAAGTCATTAATGGCAAAACAATTTTCATCTCTCTTAAACGTGTAGGAGAGGAGATGATGATTCCAGATAAATTTGGGATAAGTGAATATAATATAATCATTTTTTTTACTTTGCAGCACTTCAGTGCTTTTTTTCTTACCTTCCTCACAGTGTTCCCCTGTCTGCCCAGCGGGACAGTGACACTGCCCAGTCACTGAGTCGCATGGAGCTCCATTACAGGTACAAAACTTTGAGCATCCAACTTCAAACTGTCCCGCAGGGCACTCTGTAAAAGATAATACATACAGTTTTTACAGATTAAACTGTGTAAATTACTCTTTATACTGCTTGTTTGTCTGATCTCCTTTCTTTTAGAGGGGTATTTGGGTGTTCCGTGAAAAATGTGATAGAGTTTTTTAATATTATTATTTTTTTTACAAAATTATGATTTTAGGGTTAAAATTAACAATCAATGTTTAATGCAATATTTTTAACATGTTGCTTTGTAATGATAATTATTGTGAAAAATCCATTACAAATAAACCTAAATATTATTATTCTTCATATTGTTCCTGGACCCAGATTTTACATGGGCTAGACAGTCTACTGAGCATCAAGAGTAATGAATGGACAGGTCAAGCAACCACAAAGTGCAGAGACAAGCCAAAGCAACTCTCTTCAAAGCCTGTTGTTCCTAATTGATGGCAGACGTAGAACTCTGATCATTTAATGACTTCCAGGCTGTGAGGTTTGACTGCCAGCTCAGTGTTTCTGTCAAAATATTCTGGATATTTCCGTACCACCTGCCAAGTGGAGTGGACTGAGGCATGAAGGCTGCTGGGGCTCTGAACATCATGGCAGCAGGACAGTTTTATTTTATACTCATAAAAAGGCATATATGCATATCAATTCAAGTAACTGAATGTCATCTGGCCCGGATATCATTAATAAATAAAAGTGCACAAGTTCCGGCAGGGCCACCTTCGTTTTTGAACTCTTTCTAAACTTGAGAAATGAAAATGCCTTATTCAACACCTTCACCAAAAACATTCTCCTAATTTAGTCTTACATGGCCATTTTTTTTTTAAACCTGTAGATATAAACTGACCAATTTTTGCAACTTAGTTTTACAATATGGATAGCATTTTGTTCATGTTCATAGTTTGCAACCTGTCTATATTTGCATCTGCCTAATTTGGAAAACTACCACCAAGTGACAAATTAATTTGCACTAATATATTAATAATAATTTTAGCTACATGCACAGCCTTATATGGGAAACAACTCCTTCCTTTTAAAAGTTTATTTTGCTATAGGGTGCTGCCAAAATCCAGAAACTAGTTAGCATTTCAGCACTTGTGGTTCCATCGTCCTGAACTTTTTTTTTTAATGGGTTTTTGGTGAAATGTCTAAAATAAAGTCTGTGATTAACAAACTCAAGATATGTTCACGTTTCATTCTATGACATAAAATACATAAGCCTTGTGATTTTTTTTTTTTAAACTTTTACTTTTCTTGAAAAAGGCAGTTAACAAGTGGCTAAATTGGACTACAGATGTTGTCAAGGATATTAAACAGCGCCACACAGAATAGTTATGTGACTGATTTAGTTAGCCAACGTTTAGCCTTTTACTTTTGCCAATTGTATTTAGGCTTCAAAATTCATAATTCATAAAAGTTGTTCATTTGTGAAGTCTATCATGATGAACCAAACTTGCTGGTCATAGAGCTTATTTTCTACAATAATTCAAAAGCCAATGGACTTGTTGAGGGAACAGGGGCTTACAAAATTCACTCTATTCACTCTATTCTAACAATGCATGATTCAACTGTTAGTTTTAGCATTAATTATGTGCGTTGAGCATTGTTTTCCCCTGCTGACCATGTCAGAACCGACCTACGACCTCAACATAGTTAATCAAACTTTCAAAAGGCCAAGAAAATTCCTGTTATTCATGACATTTACCCTTTAAAATCTGTTTTGTAACATGCTGGGCTTGAATATTCTAGATCTTTCACTTGAGTGAAATACAGGATCATATCCGTGTTAAAGAAACCACACTTAACCAGCAAGCCAGGAGATAAAAGTATTTCCATCAGTGTTTGGCAGCTGTGTTTGGCCTGGCCTCCTTATGTTATTCATACTGTCAAACGCTAGTCAGCGTAACTTACACAATGACTCTCAGAAATGGCAATAAATCCACTTTTATGGAAGCTCTTCTAGTGCTGTGCAGTGCGAATGTCACTGCATTCCAGCTAATGCATGACTTAAACTCACTTTGTTCGCAGTGCTCCCCGTGCAGACCGGCTGGGCACTGGAGCTGACATTGTCCGGTCATGTGATGGCAAGACACTCCCAATGGACACTGGCATTCTGATTTACATCCTGGACCATAGTGTCCACTATCACATTCTAAAAAGCAAAGAACAACAGATAAAACATATTTTCGCACACAAGCTGTCAATCAAGTAAATTGTACTCCCTGAACTGACCTAGGTTGCAGGTCTTGCCCTGATAGCCAGGCTTGCACACACATGTTCCATGACGTCGATGGCACTCAAGCGTGTTCTGCTGCACACATTGACACTCCAACGAGCAGCCAGATCCATACGACCACTTGGGGCAAGCTGGAAAAGACATTGTGTAGGACATTCTGTTCAGGAGAACCATCAGATGTTAAAATGATAACATTATTAACCCAGATAGGACATGTTCCTGGATCAACATCGTTGTAGGTTCCACTGAATCAATGTATCAATGAATCAGGTATTAAGTTTAGGTTTGAACCACACTGAAAATCAGAAATCTGGGAATCTAATTTAAACCTGATTTTTTTTATTTTTAGGATTTAACTATTTTTAATGAAGAAACATTTATGACAGACACACTTAAAAACAAAGGTTCCAAAGAAGTTTTTTTGCAGCAATGCCATAGAACAGGGGTCTCCAAACTCCTGGAGGGCCACTGTCCTGCAGAGTTTAGCTCCAACCCCGAATAAACACACCTTACCCCAATCAGTGTCTTACAAGGCCCTAGTAAGACACTGATTAGCTGGTTCAGGTGTGTTTATTTGGGGTTGAAGCTAAACTCTGCAGGACAGCGGAGTTCGGAATTTGGAGACCCCTGCCATAGAAGATCCATTTTAGGTTACTTAAAAAGAACATATTTTTAGTGTAAAGAAAATTTCAATAATCTGAAGAACCATTTTTTCAACATAAAGAACCTTTTGTGGAATGGAAAGGTTCCATGGATGTTAAAGTTTCTTCGTGGAACCATCAATGCCAATAAATAACCATTATTTTGTCTTTAGTGCAATGACAATCACTAATCAAATAAGTACATTTTTGACAATGTTCTTGTGACTCTTTATGATGTTTCATTAATAAAGTTCGGGAGGAGCGCGTTCAAATGATCTATCCAATCAACTCGTCATCAGCAATTACCACGTCTATCCTATCAACATGAGAGGAAGCCTATATATATATATATATATATATATATATATATATATATATATATATATATATATATATATATATATAAATAAACAGTTGACTCACCTACATTCCTGGACAGTTTTCAGCATCCCTTCACCACCCCGACTCCCACTCTTGGCATGTTCCTACCACAGCCAGGACTACGGGGGGAGTACTCTGGGTTTGGGCCAAATACCGAGGTTGGAGCCCTCTCCTCGGACAGCACGCCAAATACACATACCATTTATTATATCTGACTTATTTGTAAGTGTGAACTCGGGAACACTGAAGTGTTCTTTCACTGAAGCTCAAGATTCTCTTTGGATCATCTCAAATCATGCTGGAGAACATTATCATCAGGTTTAATACAAACTTAGGCTACACTTTATTTCGATAATCCACTTAAGACATTCTACTAACTATAAGTAACTCTGCAACTACATGTCAACTAACTCTCATTGATTTGCAACTACATGTCAGCTAACTCTCATTAGAGAATCTCTGTTTGTATTATTTAATCATTTTCCTGTTATCACTTTAAAGCTGCTTTGAAACAATCTGTATTGTATAAATAAAAGTGACTTGACTTAAGTATAAGTAACTGTTAGGTTATGGTTAAGGTTAGTAGTATAAGTTGACATGTACTTGCAAGTTACTTATAGTCAGTAGAATGTCTGTTAGGGGACCATCACAATAATGTGTTAGTCGATATTAAGCAGACAGTCTACTAATTACTGGTAGCTGACATGTAGTTGCAAAGTTACTTATAATCAGGAGAATGTCTACTAAAAGTGGACTACTAAAATAAAGTGTTACCCAAACTTGTATTATATACTTGTATTAGTGGTCTCAGACTTTTGGACCCCACTGTATCTTTTCCCTTTGATTTTATGGTTATGGTTTGGAATAGGTTTAGGGCTTTGATTGCTTCATAGTAATGTTGTGTCCAGAAAAGGATGTTGATCCAGGAACATGTCCTACTTGGGTAAATCACTCTGTGTGAGTATGTCCTGGAGTTAAGTCACTGTCTGTGTGATATACTGCTGGACTTACGTAGGTGACAGAACCTGCCGTAGAGCCCTGGATCACACAGGCAGGCTCCATATGTGCGGTGACAGCGGCCGTTATTGGCACAATTACATTTCTTGTTGCAGTGCTTTCCATATAGTCCCTTTGGACAACCTAAAACACAGAGAGTAACAACTACACACTTTAGCTTTAATTTACAGATTAACATCAGCCTCAATTTGAGACAGAAAACACCAGCCATATTTCATATAACATACCAACAGTAATTGCAACATCAGATTTGGCAGAGATACGGTTTCATTTTATGCTCTAATCTCGCAGTCACTCACCGTCCTGGCACAGGTCTCCACTGACTCCAGGTGGGCAGCGGCACTTCCCGCTAATCGGGTCGCAGGTGCCACCGTTTTTGCACTTACAAGAGAAAGAACAGTTTCTGCCAAATGTTCCCTCTGGACAGGCTAAAATGGACAAAAGAAAGTGTTATTTATAAGTAAATATGAGAACTATAGGCCTACACTAGTGTTTAAAAGTATTTTTTTTAAAGAAATTAATACTTTTATTCAGCAAGGGCACATTAAATAAAGACATTTATAATGTTACAAAATTTATAATGTTTATTTTAAATAAATTCTGTTCTTTTAAACTTTTTATTCATCAAAAAATCCTGAAACAAAGTATCACTGTCTCCACAGAAATATTAAGCAGCACAACTGTTTTCAACAATGATAATAATAATTTAAAAAAAGTTAATGAATCATGTGACACTGAAGACTGGAGGAATGATGCTGAAAATTCAGATTTGACATCACAGGAATTAATGACATTTTAATATATAGTAGATTATCAGTTTTAAATTGTATTTTAAATTGTAATAATATTTCACAATATTACTGCATTTTTGATCACATTAATGCAGCCTTGGTGAGACTTCCTTCAAAAACTTGGTAAAATTTTAACTTTTGAATAGTAGCGTATGTTTCACACTACATAATGGACACACTTTGGTTACAGATAATCGCTGTCCAACCATCTGGGCAGTCACAACCATCTCTGTCAATGTTACACAGTCCTCCGTTAGAGCAGTCGTCACACGTCAGGCTGCAGTCATGGCCAAATGTCCCATTCAAACACACTGTGATGGACAAGACAAACGTAAGATTAATAAGAAGCAAGCCCCACTAATAATAAACAAAGACACTTGACAAAACAACACACCAAATTTCTCAGAGAGGGTGCTCTCTGCCCGCAGCTCTCCGAAGCTGTCTTCCTCATAGTCGTGATAGCGCTCCAGGGGTTGTGGGTAGTCCTGGAGGAGAGTGAGATGAAGGAGAGGTCTCTCAAACACCAATGGACTGGACAATTCCTCAACTGCTCTCTCCAGGGCTACACAGAGAAACAGATATATTGACATGATCAATGTTGTCTTGCTGTTACAACTATGTATCATACTGAATAGGTTTATCAGCTGGCTGGACATTGTGCTGCTTATTAGACAAATACTTTTACCAAATACCACATTCTTTATTCGGATCCCCATTAGCTTCCAAAGAATGGTTGCTAGTCTTCCTGGGGTATATACGTATACACACACATATATATTATATATTAAATAAATTAATAATTTAAACACCAAAAAAAAACGGATTTCTTCATTATTCATTACTTCATTATGTGAAAAAAGGTTATGGACTACAGGAAATCATATCAGAACTATGAAATTACATTTCCCTGGCAAACAATCACCTACACCTTAGTTTGAAAGCTTTCACAGTCGCTTTCTCATAAATAAAATAAAATAAAATAAAAGAAATAAAATAAAATAAAATAAAATAAAATAAAATAAAATAAAATAAAATAAAATAAAATAAAATAAAATAAAATAAAATAAAAAATAAAAAAATAAAAAAATAAAATAAAAAAATAAAATAAAATAAAATAAAATAAAATAAAATAAAATAAAATAAAATAAAATAAAAATAAATAAATAAATAAATAAAATAAAATAAAATAAAATAAAATAAAATAAAATAAAATAAAATAAAATAAAATAAAATAAAAAATAAATAAATAAAATAAAATAAAATAAAATAAAATAAAATAATAAAATATAAAATGTATGTATTCGTTTATTTAATTACAAGTACCCATAAAAAAACAGATAATGTCCAGTCAGCTGGTCATCATCGCAAAACTAACCTCTTGATCCGAGTGATGCAGCACCTGGGGGGTATTTCAGAAAGCAAGGTTAACTTATCGTCACATATACTTTAAACTCCCGGTTGATTAACCCAAACCTTGCTTACTCGAAGCATGCTGATTCCAAAAACAAGTCCAGGAGTAAGTTCAGACAACTCAGAGTATGTTCCAGGTTAACACACAAGACATTCTCAACAGAGACATTCTACTTCCTCTTCTTCTTTTGTTTAATAGTGATTTACATAACCTACTTAGTGCACATTGCCACCTATTTGGTGGTTGTGCAATCATTTTTTCGACCTTTTAATTTAATAAGTAATCTTTATTCACTGAGAATTGGATTATATTGTTTATTTGATGCTAATTAATTGAATGCAGATCCAAGTGTGATGACAATAAAATAAATGATAAATATATTTAAATTGAATTAACATTTAAACATTACCTTGTTGCAATAGTGCTTCAGAATTAATATATAATATTGTATATTATATATATGTAACTATATACATTTTTTTGTTATATTAATATAACTTTATTAATTATATAACACGCATCTGAATACCTCTTAAGCAAACTAACACTGGAACATAACCTGCTCTGGAGTTGCTATGGCTACTTACATACCCTGAAAGTTACATCCGTTTCTGGAACCAAAAGTTGAGGTTATCCGCTTACTTACTCTTAAACATACCCAGGTATGTCACATAACCTGCTTTCTGGAATACCCCCCTGATCACTTAGTGTTTATTTTGCAATGATGACCATATGGCTGTACATTATCTCTTACATATCTGACCACAGAATGTTGTGACCGACCAATCAGCCTGTAGTATAAAGCAAACCAAATGCACAGCACATAAATAAAATAGTCTGTGACCCCCATGGTGTACTTACGGATGCAGGAATGTCTATCGTCAGCGAGCCGGTTTCCAAACCGACAGAAGCAGTGATATGAGCCAGCTGTGTTCTGACAAGTGTGCTCACAGCCCCCATTATCAGACAGACACTCATCCACATCTACACACCAGCAGAAAACACAACGCTATTAGACAATGTGACTGCACTGTGATGTAACTAGGGCTGTTTTCACTATAGTATTGCCAGTAACTAATATGTCTCCTTGCTCTTCTTTAATAGTCGATCAGTAGTAAACAGGTTGTGAAGTACCGTCACATCCACATCCATCTGCATTGAGTCTGTATCCTGCCCTGCAGTAGCACTCGTAACCTCCAGGGTAGTTTGTGCAGTCCTGCTCACAGCATGAAGTTCCCTCCTCACATTCTTCCAGATCTACAAGACAAAAAAAAGCAGCACAGGAAGTGAGGCCATGAGCCATCGGTGTGCATTAGGACTCAGTAGACCGAGTATTTACATAAGCACAATTCCAGGTTCTCTCTGAATAATGACCCCTTCATTATTCAGAGAGAACCTTCAGGGCACAGCCAGAAAAACACAAGACCTAAAACTGCTGAGATCCAGCTGGCAGACATTTGCTTTAGCAGGAAATAGTCGTTTATTTTGTTTGAGAATGATGATTTTAAAGGTTTATCAGAGCAGCTGGATGCACGCTGAATCCAAGAGATAGATTTCATTGGAGTTATTCTGTAAAACTAATTTATGTATCTGTCTGTACACCTGCACACTTACCCAAACAGGTTTTGAGATCCTCTGCGAGCTGATAACCCTGGTTACAGCTGCAGACGGGTCCGAGTGCGCCGTGCTGACAGTGGTGTGAACAGCCACCGTTATCAGAGTCACAACTGTTAACAATCTCCATTTCAATACCTACAGAAAAATTTATAATTTAAAACAATTGTTAATAAATGATTATGAACACTTGCATGAATGCCACTGCATTAGATAACAAATATTAAACTTGTCATTTATATTTAAAAGTTGTCACTTTCTGGTTATCAAATGTTAGTGGAACATGTTCATAGTTATTGTAGTTAATCCCATATCAAGTGCTAGGTCCATTTTGCTGATATCGATACCAATAACTCCACTACCAGTAAATGTGTTTATTTTTTTAATTCAATTTAAATTTTTACAACCAATCTTCTATACTGTGCTAGTTTCATAATAACATTTCATAAGAAAAGAAAAGAAAATGAGTTATATACTGATACTGATTTAAAATTGAATAGGACTAAATTGCAAATGTTCAACAAACAATCTTTGTGTATTATGTTCTAACAACAATTACAAAACATGAGGAATTTTAACTTTTTTGTAAAGTAGTTTTAACTATTATTTAATACAGTTCAATTTTGTCACTTTGAAGCATACTTTATGAATTATTTTCTTGCTAAATAAATCAAATACATTACCGTTCAAAATATTTTTCTTAGAAAGAAATTGATGTTTTTATTTAGCAAGTACAATCAATGTGTTTATCAATGTGTTAGTAAAGACATTTATAATGTTACAAAAGATTTCTATTTCAAATAAATGCTGTACTTTTTAACTTTCTATTCATCAAACAATCCTAATAAAATGCATCAGGATTTCGAAAAAAAAATATGAAGCAGCACAACTGTTTCCAAGATTGATAATAATAAGAAATGTTTCTTGAGCACCAAATCAGCATATCAGAATGATTACTGAAGGATCATGTGACTGAAGACTGGCGTAATGATTGCCATAACAGGAATAAATTACATTTTAAAATATATTCAAATATAAAACAGTTATTTTAAACTAATAATATTTCACAATATTACTGATTTTACTATATTTTTTGATCAAATAAATGTAGCTTTGGTGAGCATAAATATTTATTTTGTTAAAAATCTTACAACCCCAAACTTTTAAATGTTAGTGTAGTTAAATCACTATTATCACTTGTTCAACCACTTGCAGGATCGATTCTCTTGATACTACATTATCAAAAGGATCAATACTTCAAACTTGTCCCACCCATCCCTACTTTTAGGACCACTGTGGTTCTTTGAACCGTCCTCAGAAGTTAATTAAGAAAAACTCACGGTAGCATTTCCTGCCATCAGAGCCCAGCTCATATCCTGGTTTGCAGACGCAGGAGAAAGAGCCTGGGGTGTTCCTGCAACTGTGAGTGCATGCCGCCAGTCCTGTTTCACACTCATCAACATCTGAAACGCACCAATTATAAGTTCCTGATGATATGTCAACTTTCTCTATTTATACAGACATCTAATTAGATGAGAACTCCACTCTGGATTTGTTGAGTCAGAAAACTGACATTTCTGCCCTGTATAATCACTTTAATGAATATCAATGAGTGCAACCTCTCAAGCTCTAACTGGTTCCATCATGGACTCGAGAGTGGAAAGCTCTGCTCATTGTCTCTCTCGCCAGTCCTGGCCAGTGTTGAGAAGATGAGCCATATTCTACACTTTTCAGTTGTCTAATTTAACACAGTGCTTCCACTGTTCTCACTGCATGGGAAAGAAACTTCTTTAAAAACTTTGGAAAAAGAGGATCCAGCAGATTAGAGACCATTTAATACTTTCCATGACAGCGTAACTGAACCCTAGCATGGTGGGAAGGCCCTTCACTGCTGCTGTCAGAAGCTTTTACCTTCACAGTTCTTCTGGTCTGGGGCCAGTGTGAAGCCTTGGTGACAGCTGCACACAGCATGACCGCCGTCACTGCGACATAAGTGCACACAGCCGCCGTTCCCCTCCGTACATGGGTTCCTCACTGAAACACATGCCATTTAAGTCAGATCTTATAAGTTATTTTACTGGCTGTCTCCCTCATGCACACAAACTCTCATTATCTTGTCAACACAGTCCATGTAATACACATATATAATTCAATCATTCCCATACTTGCCTCAATCACGTTATGACATAAAACATATCATACAAATACAATGCAATTTTGAGACCCTTTGGAGGACAGTTTTTATCCAAAATAAATCAATTTTTTTTTTTTTAATATAGTTTTTAACTTTTAGCATGATATACTACATCGGGGAGAAACAAATAATGCCAGGTTTATGACAGCCACAAACTTACTTTTCAACACATTTTTATTGACTTGGGTGAGCAAATCGGGGACAATTCGAGGCCTTGGACTGCCATTTAAATACCATGAATATGATATTCATTGCTGATATACAGTATCATTGGTTTTACTCCACTTGTCTGTGTTGTTTGTGCATTCCAGTGGTGGGGATGTTAAAGTGACTCTTTCTGCACATCACACCGGCCGCACGCACTGTGCACTGTGTCATATGCCATAGCTGTGCACAAGGCAACCTGCATTCGACTCTCAGCTCAAGGTTCAGGCTTATTTGTGCATTAATGACGTCATCAGCAACTCGACTCGACTAAAAATCACATAAATATCGACTTAAAAAATATACTATATAGTGGATAAAAATAGTATGTAAAAAGAGGGTCTGACTTTATAGTATTCATTAAACAGCAGGGCGAAAATTACGGGGACATTATGAACTGCCCATCCAGTGGACAGTATGCAATTTCAGACACTACTGTCTTTATGAGTCATTGAATCATTCACTCAAGCGATTTGTTCAAAAACATGGAGTCACTTAGCAAAGGTACTTCTGTGTGCTACTCATACACGCGCAACTTTTAATTCTGCTTTGACCTTTGTGTTGAACTATTTTCGCTGACAGGTCAAAAAGACAAATAAACTTGACAATATGTCATTTGAAGTTACTCATTATTAACTGATTGTTTATTTAACTGTTGCATAAAAGAAGTATTGCAATCATGCTGTTATATAATTAAATTGACCTCATTTTACAATGCAGAAGTAAGCTATTTCCTGTGAATGTGCAACACTTCCGATTCATTAACTGCTAACTGCTAAGAATAAAGTTCAGTAAACGGTATAATTATTTGCTCTACAAATCAGTGCTTATGATTACAAAAACATTCAAATAAAAACAAATGCCAATTTGCAGTATTACATTCAAGTTAAAAATGGCCAACCTGGCTTTTACATAAAAAATATGGTGGACAGTGTTATAGGTATAGTGTTGATTGATTTAGAACAACAGAGTGTGAAATTGCTTGAATATGTAATGCAGCATGATGTTTATGACACATATGACATAGTGAGATACAATGTTTTTTTAGTTCCAATTCATTCCTGACCACGGTATAACTCAAAGTGCCCTGGTATTGCCATCTAATACCGCTGCTGTAGCATTGCAAAGTAACAGTACTGTTCGGATTGTCTTTAAGTAAACTAACTAGTACAAAGACTTTTGTCCCAAGACTCATCTGTACTTTGATCACAACAGTATGAAAACAATAAAATGTTTTTTCCATTTGCCGAAATGAACTGTCTATATCCCTCTCTCATGAACACACTGATGCCTGCATGTTTTTAGTCTTTGTCTTACACTTACACAATAAGATACACATTCTCTTTCTCCCTACTCTTTTCTCCTTGTCTTCACCTAACTCTCGTGGGAACAATTGTCTCTGGTGAGTGTCAGGACATTGGACCTGTGTGGTAGTGTAGATTGAATGTGAATTTTGGCAGACACACTGGAATTGACACAGTGTCCGCCAAGATGAGGTTGCTATAGCCTGAATAATATACGTTTCTTTCAGTGAAAACTGCTGTTTAAAGCAGGCCAAAATGCACAGTGGTTAAAGATATTGCTGTTCAAGTGACTCACACGGCACTAACTGAGGTCTGAAGTTTTCTTGAGCTGTGCCACTTTTTAAAAGTATACTAATTCAGTCTAAAGTATGTCATTTGTGACTCAACGTTTGATTGGTTATGACACACTAGTCTAACTTTATTTGATGCCCTCTGCTGCAATCTTCAAGTCTCCAACTCAGTGGCCAATATCGTTGGAAACTTCACATCTGTGTTTTAGTGATGTTGATCAGTTTCTTTAGCTTCTACCTTTCTGCCAAAAACCCTTCTATCCACACGTCCAAAAGCTACATACTTACTTTATGACACAGTTTTAGACCAAAGCTTTTCCTACTTTCATCCTCTTGTCAGCATGCTCTTTGACTAACAGCATGTGATATGCACTGCCGGGACATTTTATGGACAACTTCATGAACATAACAAAACTTTCAAAAGGTAAAGAGTTTAAATATGCAACAAACATAACAGCTTTTACACCCTGCTGAAACACTGTGTTAGACCAACATGAATTTCCAAACTGGGCCTGACTGTGTGCTGGTCTTGTGCTGGTCTAGTTGAGGGCAGCAGTATCCAAAACATATGATATATGACTTCTGTTCTGACTACTGTACTAAAGGCAGGATTACTGGACAAAACATTAAGTTTTTTTCAACAACATTATTTCGACTATATAGTAGGTTGAATATGAAGCCTTGCTATTTTAAAACAGTGAGAAAAAGTTAATTTTGTTTGAAACTAAAGCACCACCAAGTCCAGCCACTGTTAGATGTGAAATATACATAAGTAGAAGAGCAAGACTCACATCTGCAGCGCTTGCCATCAGCTGTGAGCTGGTATCCGCGCCTGCAGCGGCACTGGAAGTGAACGGGAGAAAGCTGGACACATTCATGCTCACAGCCTCCATTATTCACTGCACAGGATAGAACAGCTGAGGGGAGGAAACAGAGAAATGTCAGGGAAATGACAGTTAAGAGCCAAACACAATTCTAAAAAATTATTTATAATCAAAGTAATCATAAACGTAGATACGTATATGTGAATGAATTTCTATGCATTGAAATTCAAACAATTCCTGTCAGGCTTTCTTTTTTTTTTACTCTTTAATAAGATATTGCGGCATAAGACATCTATCTGAAAAACAAAATGTATTATTCTTGGAAGAAAATATTTAAAAACTGTCAGTACTTTGTTTGCATTAGAGTGCACTCACTTTATATAATACTTTGTGGTAGCACCTTTGGCTTTAATTACATCAGTAATTCTGTTTAGTTTGGACTCCATCAACACAGGACATCTGGATTTTACCATTTTATCCCTCCTTTTCGAAAGTTCAAATTGCGAGAAGACTTCTAGTTCACAGCCCGATGTGGGTCAGTTTACAGATTTGTTATAGATCTGTAGCATGTTCACTGACGCCGTCGCCATTCCAGGACACTGATCTTACTGTTTTTATTTTTTATAAATAATTTCCTGCTTCAGCTGGCTGTGTGATTTGGATGTTTGCTCTATTGTCATTCATTTTAGCTTTCTGGCAGAAAGCAACACGTTTTGTACCAAAATACCTTCATTTGATGTAAGGTTTATGATTTATCTTATCTAACCCAACATGACATAATATGCAATGTTGTAACCTACTGAATATTATTTAAAGTGAAAATAGTCTGATATGATTCAATTCTACTGTGTGTAGATTTTAATATCCACTTTTTTTGTTTTCGTTCACTCCTTCAAGCAAACTGTATTAGTGGACTAAAGTAGGGAATAGTGATTGAGGGTTTAGGGGACGATTTCGGATTCATCCCTTGGTTGTCATGGTTATTCATTGTTTGATTGATTTCTCACACCTGTTCCTTAGTTAGATCGTTAGCTCACTCTGTATATATTGCCCTCAGTTAAGTTTACTTATTGTCTAGTGCTGTTTGTGTATTGTGTTTACAAATATTACAAATAAGTCTTAATAAGAGTAAGACTGAAATGGTCCTGTTTGGCTCAAATGAACACGGACTACATGATTTAATCTTGATTCCCTCACCATACAGTACCACATGCTAGGGATGGGAAAATGAAGCCTCATTAAGCACTGAGCCTTTCCCCTGATTGTTTTGGGAAAAGATTCGAAGCATCAGGAGTGTTGAAAACAGTGCCATCTTGTGGCAGGTCAAATTTATAGCAGCCATAAACCCGAGTATCACGTGTTTCTCTGAAAACATTATGCTCTCCGAGATGGAGCTTCATGAGAAATTGCACTGCGTACTCAATATGCGCTTTGAAGCTTCAGTGTCATATGTAACATCACTACCACATGCACTATAAACTCAAATAAGTTGGCAAGTTAAGGAATTCAAAGCTTAAATAAGCAGAACTGGCAGATTTGTAATTGTTCTTAACTAATTTGAATAAGCTATTCACACATTTAACTTAAAATTATCAATTTAAATATTTTTAGTGTTCGAATTGTGGCTAGCTTTAACTAGCTAATTCAATAAATGCTAACTTGCTAATTGGTAACAATGCTTTGATAGCATTAGCATAGTATAGCACTTGAGCTGAATGAGTACAACATATAGAACATTTAACATAAATCTGTTCTCAAACTAAGCTCATGCTCCACCTCGTCGTCTTCTTGGACTAAAACGTAGATTAAAAATGTAGATTAAAATATTTTATTAATGTTAGATTTTTGAAGAAATTCTTTCTCTGATAATAGAAGAGAATGTGGAACAACCATTGAACGGCCTTGTCAAAAGAATTCTTCACAGTAATTAATAATTATTCAAAATAGTACCAAGCAATTATTTTTAAAACCTTAATCATTTAGTCAAAATAGTTCACTGGAAAAGGGTTCATTTTTCTTCCATGACTAATATGAAGTTCGGATGGAAAAACATTTCATAATACTCAAGTGTTTGGATTGTGATACTTGGCAATGTTGCCATTCTTCTGTTTTTCAAAAAGGATATCACCTCAGGACAGAAACCAATCATAATATTCAGTGAAAATACTACTAAATAGCTCTGTTCTGCACCATTTAAAAGCTATTTGGTGTGGTGATAAGAGGGAATGTCTTTGGGAATGTTTGTAGTTAATAACCGCCATTGGACTAAAAACCCCTTTAAATGACCAGTAATCTAATCTGTAATCTCAGAACACTAATGCCTAACATGATGCTTCCGAAAGTAAATCCTGAGATGTGCAATATTTCAGATTAAAAACTGTCCATTTACTCTTTCATTATCTCTTCTCTAATGATGCAGCTAATGGGCAGATGATGTCCTAATGTCAGCAGCCTTTCAGTTGGCCTCCACCCTTTTTTTGTTAATGTTCATCAAACAGGGTCAGAGAAAGGCTACAGCTGTATCTCCAGGTAAACACATAATATAGTTAATATAGTCTCAGTTCACTGGCTGCCTGATGTATATTTCACTCAAAAAGTTTTTTCGCACAGGTTTTCTTATCAACCGTTTTGCTCATACAATATACTTCTGAGGATAAAATAATCCCTACATTTACTTCGAAAGATATTTAGAGTTTTAATTGAGGCACTCAGTAGCAACTAAAATAGATATCATGCGTAGAACTGCATATTCAACTTTGTTTCCTGAGTTACATTATACTGTTCAAAGGTTTGGGGTCTCTTATGCTGGGGTCTCTTATGCTCTTATACAGTTATTTGATCAAAAATACAGTAAAAACTATTTTAAAAAAAAAGGAAAATAACTGTTTTCTATTTGAATATATTTTAAGATGTAATTTATTCCTGTGATGTCAAAGTTGAATTTTCAGCACTCATTACTCCAGTCTTCAGTGTCACATGACCCTTCAGAAATCATTCTGATATGCTGATTTGGTGCTCAAGAAACATTTCTTATTATTATCAATGTAGAAAACGGTTGTGCTGGAAAACGTGATACATTTTTTTAAGGATACTTTTTTCCCCCCACACCAGTCTGTCACTGTGGATTAACATATTTCAGATAACCATGCCGCTAAAACAAACCACATAAAAACAACAAAAAAGTGGAGCTTGGTCGATTATATTCTCTTTCCATATAAGTGCTCTTAGTGAAAATATCCTGCAATGACAGTCACAGTCACACTTACACTATGGCTACGTTCGAAATCGCATATACTCTCTAGTGTAAGTAGTTATTTTGAATAAGTAATTACTTCACGACCACTAAAAAAGTATGTTCTATATAGTTTGAATGAGTGCAGTATGGTTATATGTGATCACCACTAAAATGTCTCACCATTACAGGGAGGATAATACTCACTCAGATAATCACACTGAAGACACTGGCTGCCAAATGTCCTCAATGCACAGTCTATATTTCAGTAGTGAGACTAAATATATACTGTCATAACAGGCATATCAATGTGGAGGAGTGCGGCGTCTGTTCTCAAAAATAATATCTGCAGATTCTGCAAACTGTCCAAAACAGATTCGAAAATGTCATGTATAATATCCTATATAATCAGGCAATCGTCTCATAATAGTGATAGTTTGTTAAAAGAGATATTTTTTGAGGTGGTATAGTGTAAGAAGGGTTGAAGAAATGAAATCTTTATATTTTGGTTATGAGAGTGTATCTAATGAAGGATAATGATAGTATTTCTCCTGGCAGAGAATACTTGTGAATTAAAAATAATTAAGGGTTCATCTGTTGGTTATAAGTCACAACTTAATAAGCTTCTGGCATGAGGTATTAGCAAGATTACCAGCTTCTCAAATTACTGTTAACCAAAACCAAATGATCCTGGATAAAACCCTCAACGATTAATTAGCAGCATCTGTTTCTGGTTTATTCTCGTAGTGCGTTCCATCCCACTCAGCTTTGGTTTAGACTGTGGTTTTATAGAACAGTTGGTTTGATATCGGAAAAAACTGATAAAAAAAAGCCTGAAGACTGGAGCTCATGGCCCTGGACTCTTCAGGCTCTTGGAAGGGTAAAAGTTTCAACTGCTGATTCAGCTGAAACAGAATTAACTACAATGCTGCTACTGCATCAGAATCTCAGCAAAGCAAATTGATCCCAGGATGCAATTTTCCACAATGGAATATAAATGTCATTAGTTATTTGTCATACTGCCCTGAAAAGTGAAAGAAATGTTCTAGGTTCAATACAAGTTAAGCTCAATCCTCAGCATATGTGAAACGCAGACAATAACCACAGAAAATAATTCTCACTTGTTTTTCAGTAATTAATACAACAGCAGCCCAGTGTTATCATTGTCAACTAAAACTAAATGGAAATAAAATAAAAATATTAGATTAAAATCTTAAACTTAAAAACTTAAATGTTACAAATTGAAATAAGTTTAAGCTGAAGTAGTATGATTATACTAAAAATAGTGCTGTCAAACGATTAATCGCATCCAAAATAAAAGTTTGTGTTTACATAATATATGTGTGTGTACATGCATGTTTATATTTATATATAATATAAATTATATAAATATATATACAGTATATACAAGCAAATAGTTCTTAAATATTTATGAATGAGTGTGTATTTGAATATACATAATAATTATACACAGTACACACACATATATTATGTAAACACAAACTTTTATTTTGGATGCGATTAATTGATTTGACAGCACTAACTAAAAATAATACTGAAATAAAAATAAATTAAGGCTAAACTGTTTTTAAAAAATATTTTAAAAATAAAAATAAAATTACTAAAGTGTTAAACTTAAAATGAAAAATAAAAGCTAATTTAACAAATAGTATATACAAAATAATACTAAAATAACACTGCAGCAGAATCGTATACTTCCATTGTAAGTGCATTTCTGTCAACATGTCTGTTTTGTTTTGGTTTTGGTTTTGTTTGAGGTATAAATTGAAACCTATAGTAAGGAACACCAGATGCTACTAAATAATCTGATGGCATTTCATGCACAATTTACTCAAATATTTAATTAATGATTTATTTAATAATCTGATGGCATTTCATTTAAACTGGAAGTACTTGGAAGTAAACTGGCAAATCTCAGAGTCGAGATTCCCGATGAAACATTTCACTTCCAAACACACACAAAAAAAACACAATTTCAACCATATTTCAAGAAAAAAAACTCTTTCTCAAGTAATGCCCAAATGAAAGACTTTTCAGCTGTCATGTGGCATCCCAGCTGAAAGATGAAGCACATGGGCTCATTGTGTGGCACGGCATTGGCTTTGATGAAGGTATTTGACTGGTCACTTTGTCCATTTTTTGTATTATGTTCTGTTTAATATTTTCAAAGTTTATGTACATTGGTACAATTTTGGTATAAAGAAAATACTTTTAATGTTATTATTGTCACAAATTTGAAAAGCAAAACCCCTACATCTAGACACTATTAGCAAAATTGATATGCTTGAAAGAACTCTTTATTCCCACATGATCTTTTCTTTTGAAAACTGAATTGTTGGGTTTCACCCGACACCTTCTACACCACAGTCACATTTGAATAGGTGATGGTTTGATAGCATGCCTGGCAAGGGAACAGTTGGGTTCTGGTTTGCTCTATCTCAAAGGTCCATCACAAACTCACCATGACAAGGCCTGTACAGTACAGTACAAAACAGTAGCAAACATTCCACTATTAAGAAAACAAGAGGCTCTTTGATTCCCACTCATACACAGAGCTCAAGGTGGGGAACCCTGCTTGCTTTGAAGAGAAACCCGTTCTGTGAAAGCAAACTTTTCTTAGGCCGTGATGATTACAGCCTCTAAACCTTTGGACGCAGGCCAGTCTGTCAGCTCTCTGTCAGTGACCTCTCACGACCCCCCAACGACTCACCTATGCAGGTGCGGCCATCAATGTGGAGGCGAAACCCCGGGTTGCACTCGCAGTAGAACGAGCCTCTGGTGTTCACACACCTATGCTGGCAGCCTCCGTTGTGAACCTGGCACTCGTCAATATCTGAGGAGGAAAAAGCAGACACATGAGGCCACACGTTGAAACGTGGTTTGATTCTTGCACAAGCTTTCAAAGCCTTCATATAAGAAAACAAAGCATAAGTCATTCTGACTTCCTAAATTAATTTATCCACTCCAGAGAACACTGCAAAAGTGTTCATTTAGACGTGTCAGTTGCTGTTCAGATTCTTTGTAGTTGAAGTAACCTCCAAAGTTTTATCATTTATTTTATTTTATTAATTATTAACCCATAAATTTAAGCGGACTATAAATCATAGACCATAAATAATTTTAGTGGATAACAATAAAACTATTCTTTCTAGATTTTTTAAACATTAGATTTAAACATGAGTTCTTTTTTAATATCTTGCTGTATATTCAAAAGTATGTTTTAATTAAAAGTATAATATATTTATAATATATATAATATATATAAATATAATGCAAATTTTTCACCCAGTCTTTTTTTTGCTAAAAAAATCAGGAAACCCTTAATTAACTTAAATTAACATTTTTGTCAGTAATTTCATCGATGAGATTAAAAAAAAAGTGTATATATGAACACAGACAAAAAAGTATTTTATTTAGTTTTTTTTTTTTTTTAAATCAAGCACTGAGACATTTTTCATAATATGTGACCCTGGACCACAAAACCAGTCATAAGTTGCACGGGTATATTTGTGGCAAAAGCCAACAATACATTGTATGGATCAAAATTATCCATTTTTCTTTTATGCCAAAAATCATTAGGATATTAAGTAAAGATCATGTTCAGTGAAGATATTTTGTAAATGTCCTACTGTAAATATATAAAAAATATATTATTAGTAGTAATATGCCTTGCTAAGGACTTCATTTGGACAAATTTAAAGTTGGCGATTTTCTCAATATTTTAATTTTTTGCACCCTCAGTTTCCAGATTTTCAAATAGTTGTAGCTTATTTATTCAGCTTTCATATAAATCTCAATTTCAAAAAATGTACCCTTATGACTGGTTTTATGGTCCAGGGTCACATATTTAGGGCCCGAGCACCGATGGTGTGAGGACCCTATTGGAATTGCTCAGCCTATTATTAGGGGCCAAGCATCGAAGGTGCGAAGGCACCTATTGAAATCGGTTGCGTTCTCATTATTATTCTGCTTCTTCTTCTTCTTCTTCTTTTTCTTCCGCTCTTGAGTCTATGGCAGCCCATAGAACCGCTTGCGGGAAAGTTGTGAAATTTGGTACACTGATAGCGGTCAGTAGCAATAGTAACCACACCAAGCACCACCACCTGTCCAAAGTTTCACTCATATTTATGCTAATAAATTTTTAACCATAATGGTTAGAAACAAAATTTTTCCTTTGATTCCTTGGCTTAAGACGATTCGATTGCACCCTATGACATCATTTTCCATTATGTAAATTTTCCCGCCATTTTGAATTTTCCAAAAAAACTAATTTTACAAACTCCTCCTAGACTGTTCATCCGATTTGCACGAAAATTGAACCAGATCATCATCAGGCAGTGCCGACAAAAAGTTATGGAATTCAAGTTGATTCGTCAAATCGTTTTTGATAAACGCGCGAACAAATTTTACGTAGCGGTTGCGAAAATACACTTAAGGCTATATCTCCGCAACGCTTTATTGTATTCAAACCAAACTTGGTACATGTCATCACAAGCATGACCTGAGGCAACATGCAGCGTTTCAACGCACAGTGCCACCTACTGGTCCGGAGATACAAAAAATGGCTATTTTTGCTTATAACTTCTGAACCGTTTGTCCAAAAATCATAAAAGTGGTCTCATTAGATTCGGGACATCATGTCAAGTCAACTGATATCCAATTTTACCATATCGGCCATTTTGGCTGTCGGCCATTTTGAATTATGTGCTAAAGTGCTGTATTTTCTGATCACATGAACGGATTGTTACGAAACTCGGTATGGGTCATCACCATGATGCCCTGAAGGAGCCTGACAAGTTTCGAAACAGCGCCACCTAGTGGAGAATTTATTTTTTCAAATGCTTATAACTTTGGGTGTGGTCAACTTATTTTCACGGGACTAACTTTTTTATCTCCTGAATCCTTGCCGAGTCCAACGATACCAAACATGCCAGGTTTCACCTTATGGTTTGTGCAGTGTTATGATTTAGCAATTAAAAAACATTTGCGAATATCTTTGAAACCGTTATTCCGATCGAGACGAAACCAGCGTACGAAACACAGAATACAAGTTGATTAACTAAATGTCACAGCCCAAATGTCAAAATTTTGATAGGAACTCAAACTCAACACACATATGTATGGGCTCATTCTGAGGACACTTAAAAAAATGGTGGGATTGTGCCTCTTGGTGGCGCTATAATAGAACAAAACATGAAATTCCCATTGACTACAATGCATTATTAGGATATAAAAGGCTAATGCTATATTTTACCAATGCATTGGTGTATCATTACAAAACTTGGTATGTGTCATCAGCACCATGTCTTTAAGGTACTCAAAAGGTTTCGAGACAGCGCCACCATGTGGTCCATACTAATGGTAAGGCCTCTTGAGGCTATATCTCTGCAATTACATATTGACACCATATTGACACCATATTGACACCCTGCTTTGACATATTGACACCAAACTTTGCATGTGTCATTGTTCCCTTATTCTGACCCCACCACATCAATTTCGTAACTGTGCCACCTATTGGTCGAAAGTGATAAACCATTAAATCATTATTATTGACTGTATTTATAATTTTACAGCTATTTTGCTTAATAGGTCTTCAATGGCTCATTGTTACAGTTTTGTCTGACACTCCCAGCCATGCTGGCATGTCTTATCTTCTTCTTTGCGCTTGGCCCCGATAATGGCTGCTTGCAGCTATATTTTCTTTTGTGTTCCAATGAAAGAAAGAAAGAAAGGGATGCAGGTTTGAATTGACATGAGGGTGGGTAAATAATAATTGCATTTTTGGGAGAACTATCCCCTTAAACTGCTTAAGCTATAAGATTGAATTTCTGAAAGTGCACTTATGAAAATGTGGAAATGTGCACATAATGAAGATCTTTAAGTGAATAAGCTCTTTGTGTCCTGTCTGACTCAGCCCATGTGTCTTACAATCACCCTGACCTTTAAAATAGCGTTGCCTATGTTTAATTTAATTACAGTAACAGGGCTTTTCCCACAGCAAAACGATCAGGTATAAGGATCAGTGTTGACAATCTGAAACACAGGATTCATTTTAGTTAATTATGTATAGTGCATTTAAAAGGTCAAAACACTACTTTAAAATATAGCAACAGTATAATAGTTAAGTGAGTTTAAATAAGTCAGACATGTTGAAAGGAAAGGCCAAGATGTTCGACTCAGTACAGTCTACCTTCATTGAATATTCCGTAGGTCATATATAATTTACATTCATGACCCGGTGGATCTGAGTATTTAGGGAATAGATACAAAGGGGAGATAAGAGTAATGGATAGGTTTAGTACAGGTGCAGTGCTCAGAGTTCAGTCGTGGGCCTGTGAAAGCCCTGCTGGTGAGAGACTGTAATGCCAGCAGACAGTGTCAATGAGTGAGTTATGTGTTCTGGGCTCTAACTGAGGTACCAAAAGGGCCTTGGAGAGCTGAAGTGATATTATATAGTGAAAAAAAGCCTCAGTGTGAAAAAACATACACATGGAACTAATTCAGGGAGTAGATGTAAGTTTGCTATTTGTTTCAAGATTTACTTCTGTATTAATTTAAATGACAATTAAGGGTGAATAATTCAATTAGTTATAGAGTTAATTAATAATAATTAAATTAACAGTTCACAAAAATTTAAATTTATTTATTTATCATATAAATTCCTAAAAAAGCCTATTTTGTGTTGTACTGAAAAACTAAGAGCATTGCGGGTTTGAAATGACATTATTGTAAATAATGACATAGTTTTCCTTTTTGAGTTAATTATTCCATTCTCCCGTCACAGAGCTGTTCTCCCTATAGTTTCATATATCTTTCCAAGAGATACAGTGAAAAAGCCATGAGAACATTTTTTGTATTACTTGTTTTAATCCTCTTTATCTATAACAAAGGATTGGCCGATGAACGTTGTGGACAAATTAATGGAGGACTACATATTACTCCAAAGGGTCTGCAAACTTTCTTCGACCTCCATATGCAGAAATGGCCAATATTCTGTAAGCAAGATTTATTTCTAGGACAAATCATACCCATATATTAAAATATTACTGTAGAGCCAGAGAGAGCTGTTGGATGCGTGGCAAAGATGGAATAATCCAAGTAAAGGATCATTCAAAATATGAGTTACTGCAAACTATAATGCTTACATTTTGAAGTTAAATTTTAACTCATTATGCTTTAAATAGCCCATTTTCAATTCCACAAGTACTCCTCAGACAGATCTACTGTTATAAAATTCTCTTCTGTAAGGATAAATGCAGGATACATTTGGGACCACTTATCACGTACCGTTCATCTTCAGCTCATCATATATATCTTTATTGGGTTAGTTTTTATAATTTAAGCCTTAAATGATAATCTCACACAACCATACCACTAGCCAGGAAAATCCAAGAGATGGTCCATTTGACTGCTGTGGTTTTATTGATTAAGACTGTAATGGAAATTAGCATTCTAACAAAAGCTTAAGCAAATCTACAAATTTAAATCTCAAATCAATGTTTCATGTCCACATATTTATTTATTTGGTAAGTAGCCATGAAGTAAGTGGGATAACGTACAGTCAGCTGGTCATGATCCAAAAATAAAACCATTCAGGCTGATACAAGAACCCTCTATGGACCGGCTGGCTGTACATCATCTCTAACTTATTTAAACCTCAATGACATGTAACAACAAATCTGGTTTAGATCTGGATGATGGTTAGAGCAGTTGTTATAGGCTTATGTAAATGCATAGCATGCAGTTTACTTAAACAATTGATACTAATGATGGATCACTTCTGTTTAGTTGCCAGACAAACAACTACACTGCAAATAGAATGTACAGCCAAGAACTAGATGAAATCCATATTTGATTTAGAACAAACAAGTAATTATCTGACACAGGGGACACATGCATGTGACATAAACAAAAGACAAAATATCACTGTGACTAAATAAAGATGTAAATAGAGATACTTTTACATTAGTACTTTTTCAAATGTTAAAATACTTTCTCCTGCCCCAGCTTGATATGTAGAAACAACTATAAGTAACTAAAAACTATAAGTAACTAATATAAGTGACATTTGTAGGTTGATTTTAACAAAATATGGTGTTGTGCTAAGTGGTGTTAGAGCATCCTGAGACACTGGTGTGAGTTTGGGGGTGCTGTTCGCTTGTCAAGTCAAGTCACCTTTATTTATATAGCGCTTTTTACAATGCTGATTGTTTCAAAGCAGCTTCACAGTGTTAAACAGGAAAATAATGCAACAGAATTTGATTCGGCTGTACAGCCGTTCTTGAGAAAACGGTGATGTCATCCAGCTCATTTTAATTATCATATAGTGTCAATGCGGGCAGATCAGTAATATAGTTGAAAATGTAGTGTCCCCAACTGAGCAAGCCAAAAGCCAAAGACAACAGTGGCAAGGAACCAAAACTCTTTCAGGGGCCAGAATGGAGAAAAAAACCTTGGGAGAAACCAGGCTCAATCAGGGTGCCAGTTCTCCTCTGACAAACAGTGTATGATTATGATTCTGGCAACATTACAGGTCAGAAGTCATATTAGATCGAAAGATATTCGAAAGATTATTCGAAATATCGGAGTTGCCACACCAGAGACGGGTTTAATGAGAATGTCGTGTTGATGCGCCATTTACAGGGGGGAGTTTAATTGACACGGTCTCTGCAGATATTTCAGAGATGCGCTCGTCATGTCTAGGCGCAGGTCCACCATCTGATCTGGATACGGCCCGGATCCGGCTGACTGCAATAAACCTCGGGATAAACAGAGAGACTAACATTAGCGTAGATGCCATTCTTCTTATGATGTAACGAGTACATCAGGTGTTATGGGAAGTGTTTCCATTTCCGGCTGACCTAGTTAATGCAGCCAACCATACTGGAAAGGTATGGAATGGAATAGTAGAATGGACTCAGAGTGCCATTGCTTATGTTGCACAAGTGCCCACTACTGGCCAAACTCATGCATAAGGTTTAAATGGAACACACTAAGCCCTTGATCACTTGTAATTCACTATGGAGGTGATTTATTAGTTAAACCATGAATTTGTTTTATGCACCCTTCTATAAGTATATGAGCTGTTGGAAAAAAAATAAAACTTTTACCGTGAACATAAGGTCGCTTTAACATAACAAGTGTTATGCAAGTATTGAATTGTAGGATATAGAGCTGCTTGAAGTGGGACGAGGGCCTATCCACATAAACTTCCCTCGCCCACTAGACAAAGTGGAACTCACTTGAAAATGGTGGCAGGGATTCCCCCGAGGAGAAGTGCTTAACGAAGTTCACGACTGTATGTCTAAAAGGGAAGTGGAACGCACCCCGTGTCTTCATTTAAAGGCTGTGTTCGAAATCGCCCCTATACTCTCATTCACTATTCTCTACATTACTCCAGTAATATAGTCCACCTGAAGGAGTGAATGTAAACGAGTGAGTGAATTCAGACACTGACTGCGCTGGAAGGGCTGCAGCTTTTGCATAGTTTGTGCTTGCCGTTTAAAAGCTCCAGTAGTAATGAAAAGATTTATCTTGAACCGTTTTATTGAAACTAGCATGTATAAACCTTAATTAAACAATTTAATAGTCAATTAAAAAGGAATTTATACCTGTATGAAATTACACTGGACCAGCGGTTTGGAAAATGGATGGATGGATGATTCACCTGCGTGCGCCGTCTTCTGGTTAGACACAGGAATTCATTCGGCACGCAACTCTCACAGTGCATTGTGGGTATTCTCTAGTCATTTAGCGTACATCGGTTGCACACTCGTTATTGCGGTGCATTATGGGACTGAATGAGTGCACTTGATAACGTCTACTAATAGTGCCCTATTTAAGGGTATATTGCAGTATTTATTATAAATAATGTATCTGTGCACATAATTTTTTTAATGTGCCCTCATAATCTTTAATCACGAGAGTATACACATCGTCAGAGAAGAGATGTCGCTGCAAGAGGGAGTAGAAGGCACGAGGGTGGGACAAACTGTCACTCACATGAGATCACAGCAATAGCAAACCATCCAATCAATTCACGATGGACAAAATCAAGTCCTGTCCTACATTTTCTCTTGTTCGAGAAGCCGTTTTACTTGGATATACATCACAATAGGGAAGAAAAGACTATCACAACTTCCGCTTCATGCCGACTTTAAGTTACATTTTTTTTAGAGCAGCACATCACACCATGAGATTAGAGTCAAGACTGTCCAACAGCCAAAAAATTTTAAATAAAATAGGAGTGATATCCTAAGATACCATGAAGGTAATTGAGACCACTTGTACAGGAGAGCCTGAGGGAACCTTAATTACAAGAGTGCTGTACACAACTGCAAAACTGAGCTCAGACAGACGAGGTCTATTCACAGCAGCAGGGTGTAAACAAACAGAGCGTTTTCAAACAAGACTTATGAAATACAGCAATTCATATGAGAGCTCAGCTGCGGAGCCAGCAGTGGCCCATGGGCTCTCTATACAGACCCCTGCAATTCATCACACAGAATGCAGTGAAATGGAGATTAATTCTCTGCTGATGTGCACTGAGAGGAGTACAGTGGAGTCCACTGTTTCTAATTTGCATTTTTCTAATTTAATATACATTTTTTAATTGCAAATATTTATATAAGCCTAACAATTTGAGAGAAATTAAATAAAGAAATAGCATGAACTTCAGAATGTCTTAGTATTTGGTTTGTCTCCCTGATCATGTTCTCCAGCATGATTTGAGATTATCCAAAGAGCATTTTGAGCTTCAATGGAAGAAAGAACATCTGACCTGATTTCTTCTTAGATTCATGTCAAACCTTAAAAACTCTTTTTTATTTCCAGGTTAAAATCTCATACTGGTCTCATACTTCTGGATTCCACCAGAATTCCCAAGGTAATAAGGAAACCCACATTTCAACCAAAATAACAAATGTTATGTTATTTGGCCCTCAAAGTCCTAGAGTTATGCGAGGTGCAGCTGGGACACTGCAATTGAAGAAGGTAAAATCAATGACATATGTGAGCTTGAACTTTTCAGGTCTACAGGTTAGAAAAACAACTGCTTCTTATCACGATACGCTCAATACTGGATTCAGATCACTGACCTTTGCTTTGAAGTTCAGCAAAGATCTGGCTTGATATCATAGACGTGAGCCACGCTTGAATCTTGCATTACTACCTGTATTACAAAAATTGCAGGATTGTGTGAAGACATTCGGTTTTCTAGGTAAGCATAGCTTAAAAATATGTGATTTTTTTGGTGCCAAAATCTAAGTCTGTCGTACACATTTTTGGAGTAAAGAGGGAAACAGCAAATGAAAAGGCAAAATGTTAGTCTAATATTCATAAGTAAAGACGATCAGAGGAATTCTTATAGGAATGAAAAATAATGGACATCCCTGACTGTAGGCTGATTATGCCAAGCAGCCTACCTTTAATCCAAAACACGTTTCTCCTTAATCTTGCATTCAGTTTTAAAGAGCATTAGCCTGGAGCACCCTGATTCAAGACCAGATCTCCGTTTAAGGTCATGAAGAAAACCTTAGAACCTTTTTTTTTTTTTTTTAATTTTTCAAAATATCTATTATCCAACTAAAAATACAAGACCCAGAACAAGACAAACAGCTTAAGTCTAGCACTAATTCTAAATGAATAATTAAATACATTAAATTAAATTTAAAATAATATTTTTTTATTTTTTATTTTAAATAAATTTTTTAATAAATTAATATTTTTATTCAGCAAGAATGCATTAAATTGAGACAGTAAAGACAGTTATAAATGTTACAAAATATTTCTAAATATTTCTGCTGTTCTTTTGCACTTTCTATTCATCGAAGAATCCCAGTTTACACAAAAATATTAAGCAGCATGTATTCAACATTGATAATAATAAGAAATGTTTCTTGAGCACCAAATCAGCATATCAGAATGATTTCTGAAGGATCATGTGACACTGAAGACTGGAGTAATGATGCTGAAAATTCAGCTTTGCCGACACAGGATTAAATTACATTTTAAAATATATTAAAATAGAAAATGGTTATTTCAAATTGTAATAATATTTCACGATATTAATGTTTTTACTGTATTTTTGATTAAATAAATGCAAGCTTGGTAAGACTTCTTTCAAAAATAATAAAAAATCTTACAGATCACAAATGTCTGAACGGTTTAAACCTGTATTTAACGCTGTCCAGCACCAAAATTCTTTAAAGCGATTGTTCACCCAAAATTGTATGAATTTATTTCTTCTGTTGAACACAAAATAAGATATTTTGAAGAATGTTGGTAATCAAACAGTTGACGGTAGCCATTGACTTCCATAGTGGGGAAAAAAATACTATGGAAGTCAATAACTACCGTCAACTGTCTGGTTACCAACATTCTTCAAAATATCTTCTTAGGTGTTCAACAGAAGAAAGAAACTCATGCAGGTTTGGAACAACATGAGGGTGAGTAAATGATGACAGAATTTAAATTTTTAGGTGAACTATCCCTTTAATGATTTTACTCACAACAAACTTATATGACAGTGTGGGGAAGAAAAAAATGGTTTATTTTATTTTCCTGTTATGCAGTCATCAAAACATTCCTTTAGTTGCAGTGTTCTGCACTCCTCACTTAAATGAGTTTAAACTTAAAACACAAGCACTTTTCTGCACAGCACAGAGACAGAGAGAGTCAAAGTTGAAGCGAACATTGTCTACCTGATCCATGATCTTCATAGGTGGTGCAGAAGATATAACCCTGAGGGTCTACTGAAACTCACTAATCCCAAACACCACAAATCGTTCCAACAGATTTTTACTAAATGAATAACATGCATGGTACAAATGTTCCTACTTTATCCAAGTTGTCAATTAATTCTAGGAGGATAAATGCTGGAAGCTCAAGTTAATTTACTCTGGTAAAGCAAACTCATGGTATTCTAATGATTGGTTGTGCTCTGACGTCTCCCTCCGCAAATCCATAAATCAGTGTCCATTAAAATGAGTTTTCAACACAGCCTAAAGTCTTTGTCATTTAAGAGTGCAAATGAAATATTAATAAGTTGTCATAATTACATTGTTTTAATAAGTTGCAGGTTTCTAAAATGGAGAACAAAACATGAGTCGTCGCTATAGTATTTGGCAAACACTAATGTACCAGTTTATTATTTGTTTTGTTACACATCTGACATCTGTTCACAGTGCAGTGAAGGCATTATCATCTCCAGTCCTTCATGGTGAATTACTAGTGCTGAATGAAGCTCCTTTTGTCACAGCCAAGACATTACCAAATCATACAGCGTGATCAAGTTCTGTCCCAGAACTTCACACCATCATTAAACTAATGTGTTCCACCACATTCCGACTCTTTGAATAAAAAAAATGTGGAAAAGAACTATGACAATCACCTAAATTATATCAGCTCTTATATGATAGTAAATAACAGTAAAAGTTATTCCCTCAAAAAGCAGAATCAGTTCAATGAATCAACTGAATCGATTCACAGTGAATCCAGTAACACTCACCTGCCCCCAAGTGTCCTGTGTTGTATCCATGATATCCATTGAAGCAGGTGTAGCAGTTCCTGTGATAGAAGCGGTAACGTGTATTCCCAGCACCTAAACCTGATGGGACCAACTGTGTCCAGAAGGTAAATACAAGAACTAACCTCAGCCAATCTGACAGCATTGTCCAAGAGCAATGTGTTATAGACCTCACTCAAATAGAAATAAATAAGATCATGCAAACAAAACAAGATAAACACATTTTATCAGCATGTCCATTATGCAACAGGAGAGAACAACTGGGCTGTTGTGGGCTTGAGTAGCTATTTAAATAAGCTGTGTATCCTGGCATCAGAGTAATTTCATTCTCTCTCTCTCTCTCTCTCTCTATTGACAGACATGTATTTTCTCGTGGCTATGTGTCTCCTGTTATGTCTCCATCGCCTGTGTGCAGGGCAGGCCTCCACAGTCCCACCCTCCAGTCTGTCTCTGCTCCTCCCTCCTCCTCTCTTAGGTATTGACACTGAGACGTTTACCAAATGTGTAAGCTGCAGTTCACTCAAAACAAAACAGTGAACAGAGAAGCTTTTTAAAACTGGGCACATATTCTGGTCACTTTTGCTTTTACATTGAGTATTTCTTTTAATATTGGATGCAATTAAATACATTTTGGCCATTGGGAATAATTACCTGAGTTAAGCGGCATTCAGAATTGAAATGAAATTCTGTTATTGATTCTGGCGGCAGGCGGGAGGGTGGGCAGACGGATGGATGGATGGACGGACGGACAGATAGATAGATGGAGAGACAGACAGACGGATGGACAGATAGATAGATGGAGAAACAGAGAGACGGACGGACAGACAGATAGATAGATGGAGAGACAGAGTGACGAACGGACAGACAGACAGATAGATAGATGGAGAGACAGACAGACGGACGGACGGACAGATAGATGGAGAGACAGACGGACGGACAGATAGATATAGAGAGACATACAGACGGATGGAAGGACAGACGGATGGAAGGACAGACGGACAGAAATAGATGGAGAGACAGACAGACGGACAGATAGACAGATAGATGGAGACAGACAGAGAGACAGACAGACAGACGGACAGATAGATAGATGAAGAGATAGACAGATAGATATAGAGAGAGAGACACATACAGATAAATGGACGGACAGACGGACAGATAGATAGATGGAGAGACAGACAGACAGACAGATAGATAGATGGAGAAACAGAGAGACAGATGGACAGATAGATAGATGGAGAGACAGAGAGACGGACAGATAGATAGATGGAGACAGACAGAGAGACAGATGGACGGACGGACAGATAGATAGATGGAAAGAAAGAGAGACAGACGGATGGACAGATAGATAGATATAGAGAGACACATACAGACGGATGGACGGATAGACGGACAGATAGATAGATGGAGAGACAGAGAGACGGACAGATAGATAGACTGATGGAGAGAGAGAAAAAGAAAGAGACGGACAGATAGATAGATAGATAGATAGATAGATTATGAAACAGACCTTACAGCTGTCATGAGATCATTCTATTAAAAAAAATGAAAAAAACCATGGCCTTTAAATCTCATATAGCCTTTGCTGTCACAAGCCCAGTGATTTATAGGGCCTTGGTTATTAATATTCTTTACATCAATTCAACTTATTGTTACAGCTGAGAAGTTGACAGAAGTTCGAATGAGCCACAAATAACCCTAGTTTTGACAAGCTGTATGGTCCAGTGCAGTGGACCCTGAGAGAAAACATGGAAAACTAATTTACAGAGGGCTAAAGGGGAACCAAAGAAAAGCTAAAACGCTGCACTTAAACAAAGTATGGTATAGACTTACAAAATCACAATACTTAATGGAAAGAAAGCCTGCCAGTCCAAACATGGCATACATGCTTTATGAGATGCATCTTGCATCTTGAACAACACAGAAATCTATCCAAAGTGACAAGGACAAGGAAATACGTAGTTAAGTAAGAGGAAAAGCATGCAACAAAGGTTGTATCAGTTTTTCCAGAGGATATGAAGGTTGAGAGGAGTTTAAAAGGTGCAGCTGGACACAATTCAAGCGTCTCTTTTCATGTGAGTTTTGTGAGTCAGATGAAAGGAAGGTCACTGCATGTCTTATTCTCTGTGTGGAAGCCTTTGTGTCAGTGAGGCACTCTAAACCACTGCCAGGTGTGGGATAAGGCTCATCTTAAACCATTTGATTAAATGACATTAATAATGAAACATTTGAGAGACTTCCCTGAATTACAGAAGGCAATTTACAGATACACACAATATACAAGCAATGGTAAAACACACCATTACTCATTCTGCAGCTATTTATTTGGAGAAAGGTATTCATGAGTCACACCGAACAGTGATGTCCAACCAGTGATGCGCATTTAAAAAAAAAACTTAAGTCCAAGGGATTATTCTATCAAATAGCTAAAATACAGGTGCTGGTCATATACACTCACCTAAAGGATTATTAGGAACACCATACTAATACTGTGTTTGACCCCCTTTCGCCTTCAGAACTGCCTTAATTCTACGTGGCATTGATTCAACAAGGTGCTGAAAGCATTCTTTAGAAATGTTGGCCCATATTGATAGGATAGCATCTTGCAGTTGATGGAGATTTATGGGATGCACATCCAGGGCACGAAGCTCCCGTTCCACCACATCCCAAAGATGCTCTAGATCTGGTGACTGTGGGGGCCATTTTAGTACAGTGAACACATTGTCATGTTCAAGAAACCAATTTGAAATGATTCGAGCTTTGTGACATGGTGCATTATCCTGCTGGAAGTAGCCATCAGAGGATGGGTACATGGTGGTCATAAAGGGATGGACATGGTCAGAAACAATGCTCAGGTAGGCCGTGGCATTTAAACGATGCCCAATTGGCACTAAGGGGCCTAAAGTGTGCCAAGAAAACATCCCCCACACCATTACACCACCCCCACCAGCCTGCACAGTGGTAACAAGGCATGATGGATCCATGTTCTCATTCTGTTTACGCCAAATTCTGACTCTACCATCTGAATGTCTCAACAGAAATCGAGACTCATCAGACCAGGCAACATTTTTCCAGTCTTCAACTGTCCAATTTTGGTGAGCTCGTGCAAATTGTAGCCTCTTTTTCCTATTTGTTGTGGAGATGAGTGGTACCAGGTGGGGTCTTCTGCTGTTGTAGCCCATCCGCCTCAAGGTTGTGCGTGTTGTGGCTTCACAAATGCTTTGCTGCATACCTCGGTTGTAACGAGTGGTTGCTCTTCTATCAGCTTGAATCAGTCGGCCCATTCTCCTCTGACCTCTAGCATCAACAAGGCATTTTCGCCCACAGGACTGCCGCATACTGGATGTTTTTCCCTTTTCACACCATTCTTTGTAAACTCTAGAAATGGTTGTGCGTGAAAATCCCAGTAACTGAGCAGATTGTGAAATACTCAGACCGGCCCGTCTGGCACCAACAACCATGCCACGCTCAAAATTGCTTAAATCACCTTTCTTTCCCATTCTGACATTCAGTTTGGAGTTCAGGAGATTGTCTTGACCAGGACCACACCCCTAAATGCATTGAAGCAACTGCCATGTGATTGGTTGATTAGATAATTGCATTAATGAGAAATTGAACAGGTGTTCCTAATAATCCTTTAGGTGAGTGTAATTAGAATATCATCAAAAAGTTGATTTATTTCACTAATTCCAATTAAAAAGTGAAACTTGTATATTATATTCATTCATTACACACAGACTGATATATTTCAAATGTTTATTTCTTTTAATTTTGATGATTATAACTGACAACTAAGGAAAATCCCAAATTCAGTATCTCATAAAATTAGAATATTACTTAAGACCAATGCAAAGAAAGGATTTTTAGAAATCTTGGCCAACTGAAAAGTATGAACATGAAAAGTATGAGCATGTACAGCACTCAATACTTAGTTGGGGCTCCTTTTGCCTGAATTACTGCAGCAATGTGGCGTGGCATGGAGTCGATCAGTCTGTGGCACTGCTCAGGTGTTATGAGAGCCCAGGTTGCTCTGATAGTGGCCTTCAGCTCTTCTGCATTGTTGGGTCTGGCATATCGCATCTTTCTCTTCACAATACCCCATAGATTTTCTATGGGGTTAAGGTCAGGCGAGTTTGCTGGCCAATTAAGGACAGGGATACCATGGTCCTTAAACCAGGTACTGGTTGCTTTGGCACTGTGTACAGGTGCCAAGTCCTGTTGGAAAATGAAATCTGCATCTCCATAAAGTTGGTCAGCAGCAGGAAGCATGAAGTGCTTCCTGGTATACGGCTGCGTTGACCTTGGACCTCAGAAAACACAGTGGACCAACACCAGCAGATGACATGGCACCCCAAACCATCACTGACTGTGGAAACTTTACACTGGACCTCAAGCAACGTGGATTGTGTGCCTCTCCTCTCTTCCTCCAGACTCTGGGACTCTGATTTCCAAAGGAAATGCAAAATTTACTTTCATCAGAGAACATAACTTTGGACCACTCAGCAGCAGTCCAGTCCTTTTTGTATTTAGCCCAGGCGAGACGCTTCTGACGCTGTCTGTTGTTCAAGAGTGGCTTGACACAAGGAATGCGACAGCTGAAACCCATGTCTTGCATACGTCTGTGCGTAGTGGTTCTTGAAGCACTGACTCCAGCTGCAGTCCACTCTTGTGAATCTCCCCCACATTTTTGAATGGGTTTTATTTCACAATCCTCTCCAGGGTGCGGTTATCCCTATTGCTTGTACACTTTTTTCTACCACATCTTTTCCTTCCCTTCGCCTCTCTATTAATGTGCTTGGACACAGAGCTCTGTGAACAGCCAGCCTCTTTTGCAATGACCTTTTGTGTCTTGCCCTCCTTGTGGAAGGTGTCAATGGTCGTCTTTTGGACAACTGTCAAGTCAGTAGTCTTACCCATGATTGTGTAGCCTACAGAACTAGACTGAGAGACAATTTAAAGGCCTTTGCAGGTGTTTTGAGTTAATTAGCTGATTAGAGTGTGGCACCAGGTGTCTTCAATATTGAACCTTTTCACAATATTCAAATTTTCTGAGATACTGAATTTGGGATTTTCCTTAGTTGTCAGTTATAATCATCAAAATTAAAAGAAATAAACATTTGAAATATATCAGTCTGTGTGTAATGAATTAATATAATATACAAGTTTCACTTTTTGAATGGGATTAGTGAAATAACTCAACTTTTTGATGATATTCTAATTATATGACCAGCACCTGTATAAAACTATGGCTGTCAATCAAAGACAAATAATTGAATTTGTTACAAAAAATAAAAATGCAAAGAAAAAATACATACAATGCTGATAAGTATGCTGAGAAGTAATCAAATGAATCGCATAAATATTTACTGAGAAAAGCCATCAAATGAAGAAAATTAAGATGCTGTTAAATTGACAGTCCTAATTAAAACTTCTAATGAGACTAATTACTGTACAAAACTACTAATAGATTAAAAAAAGATCATTTGTCAGTTCCTGAAAAAAACTAAATGAAATAATGTGTGTAAAGTTGTATGGGGATGACTTTCATAGCAGAATATGTGTTGCTTGATGGGTCTATTTTCCACCCTCAGTATGAACTATATGTTTTGTTAAACAGTGAATTAATGTAATATTCAAATCTAAATGATATCCAGTATAATAGGAGCTAAAAGCTCTCATTTCTGATTTGGTGCTGATTGAAGAGTTGAAGAGCCTTATTGATGAGGCTGTGGGGGTAAATAAGATAGAAAATGTTGGGAAACACTAACAAAAAAAAACAAACATAGAAAACATGGGCCATTGCCATTGAACTTGCTTATACTTCCAGCAAGACCAGGAAAACATTTTAAAACGTTTTTTTTTTCTTCACATGATTCTACACGTATATGAATATGAATGACAAATGAATGAAAAGCACCTGTTCGTTTTTTGTTTGTTTGGGTTTGCTGGAACCAAAATCATTGATCCTAAAAAAAATAGATTAAACTAAACTGAGCATAAAATCAGTCCTATTAAATTACAGTCAGCTTCACAGAGGCTCTGTTTAATCTGGGAAGACAGAGTACAAAAACAATCGGTTCTCTTCCATAGATTTAATCTCAGAGAGTCCACATATGTCTTGCTCCAGTATAAACTCACAGAGCAGATACAGCGTAGCCTACTGCCTTAAATCTGCAGAAGTACTTGAACGGTCACGGCAATTGCGATTGATTCTGGTTAAATATCCACATGAAGAATGGGGATTTTCCTAATCGGTTTTATAGGAGTGCAGCGTAACTCTAAAGTGTATTCGGAAATCCATTCTGCCACAATAAACTACCGTGTGAGATATCAATCTTCTTGAACTGAATCTTCTTACCATCTGCCTGGCACAGGTGTCGGTACTGGGAAGACTTAAATGGACAAATAAATTTGGTGAATTTCAAGAAAAAAAGATTTCCATTGTACAGGACATTGCATTTTTAATTATCTTCATTAAGTCATGAATTAAGTTAAACAGACCATACATCGTTCAACCATGAAGCCGTTCCAATAATCCCTCCAATGATTGACCATAAACCATATGGTGTTTCAGATGCTCAAGGTAAGCAGTAAGGGAGTTAAGAAAGAACTGTTTTTATATAATCCATCATAGCTGCTGTATTTAGATTGAATGCCAAGCTGACTGCCAGTTTCGGCTCAGCTAAATATTTAGAGTGTTGCCATTTAGCTTTAGTGATGTGCCAGGTAACTTGTCAGTGATCCACAGAAAATACACAGCTATAGTTCATATAGCTACTGACTGTGTAGACTCTTTGCAAAGACTCTTGCAAAATGGATGTTTCAACAGGGAGTCTGCTGAATATTGTTTGATCTCAAACGAATTTTGTGAACAACAAAACAAAAGGAAACAAGACACTAAAACACAAATGAAAACTAAATAAATAAAACTAAACAAAACAACACATCCACCTATTCTCCAAACAGCTTGTCCTGGTTGCAGGGATGCTGCACAAAAATAAAATATATATAAATAACAGTAATTGTTAAAAAAGTATCTGCTAAGTCTCTCTATCCACTTAGGCATCCTTGTCCTGAAAGAGGTTGAAAAGGACACCAAAGGAAAAGTTCTGACACTGGCTTTCTGTGCCATCACTTCAGTCAGTAATTTGGTTAAATCCATTGCTCACAATGCAAACCTTAGTGTTGGTATCCCAGAATCTATTCTGTCTTTTCCATGGATCTGTGACCTCTTGGGAGATTAGAGAGGGAGAAATGTACCTTACATTTATGATGGAGTCCAGCAGGACTGATCTCACTGCGAACCTCACATATGCAATAAAGCCCATCTCAGGTTGAGGGATTTTCAGCTCATCTTTATGAGCTGCATATAAGAAGTTCTTTGAGAGGAACTTCTTTGAGATACTATACCCAGCGACCATTAGCATGAGGTGGAAAATTGGTTTGCTAAGTATGCTGGTTGCTAAGGGGCAAAGTGGCTTCTCAAAATGGACTGAAGCTGTTCTGAAGTCATGCTTCTCCACATATCTAATATAGTTGTCTGTCAGTGCACATGCCAGTTGAGCTCACCAATATTTCCTTTGATTAATGAGGAGAAGGAAAGACCTACATTTTTAGCCAAAAGCTAATGCAAACCATGCATGCTATCTTGATTTATAATATCGTCCAAAGCTCCCTCTTTATCTCAAAATCAAGTCTTATTGATGGACTTATAGAGGGCTCAAGGTTTATGTTATTGACAGCAGTGGCCAATTGTGGCCTGATCCATCACACATGCAGATGTGAATGAACATGTACAGTACTGTATACATGCACAATAAACCATTCAAATAAATAAACTGTAGCCTTAGAAGTATGTATTCACTGTGGAATGTCTTTATTAAAACAGTTTTGAGAATCTTTCTTTATCCAACATACTTTGTGGAAAGAAAAAAAAACACAAGAAAACTCCTACTGTGGAGGAAAATGTTATCCAAAATCAAGATAATCTGACTATGTTGTTTCATTCATTTCACTTAAACAAAGGGTGAGGATACAATGCAGTATATTAATCATAATGGAATCATTCATGTGGCAATAACTGTCACATTAACTTCCTGTGACACCTTTTAGGATATGAAGTATGTGACGGTATATTTAAATGAATACATACCAGTGCAAACATCAGGATGTTTACATTGCTGCAAGTCAAACTCCCATGTCTCTAAGATATGCCTGGGGTGCTTTGATGTGTGGTTGCTAGGTGGTAGCTAGGATGTTCTGGATGGATACTAGGGCATTACTAGATGGTTGCTATGTTATTTGTGGCTTCTATAGCACTGGAAAGGGGTTGTCCTGTTCTTGCTAGGCCACTTCTAGGTGGTTGCTATGGCTTTATTAGGTGGTTCCGGGTGATTAATAGGGCATTGCTAGGTATTTCTAGGGTGTTGGTGGTTGCTAGGGCATTGCCTGGTGGTCTTAGGGTGTTCTGAGAGGTTACTAGGGTGTTGCTACGGTGTTTGTATTTTCTAGGGCACTGGTGGTTACAAGGGTGTTTGTGGTTGCTAGGGCACTGCTAAGTGATTGCTATGGAACTTCTAGGTGCTGCTGAGTGGTTACTAAGGCATTGCTAGTGTTTTGGTGGTAGCTAAGGCATTGCTAGATGGTTGCTAGAGGGTTCTGGCTGGTTACTAGGGTGTTGCTAGTTGCTAGGCTGTTACTAAACTGCTAGGTCCATGCCAGTCTCTATGAAATTCTGCAAACATCGTAAGTCACATTAAACCACATAATTTGAGGTCTCATTCATATCTGGTCATGAAACAGTGTGGAAGGAGTAATTCACCTACATTTTGGCTGGAAGAAGAATACTAATGCAAGCACTTTAGCCTGCACCACTAATAGACACATTGTAAACAAACCAAAACTCATTTTGAAACCATGTACTACTTGTGTTATCAATTACTGACCTAAATAGAGGTTGCATGGTATGAAGTTCTGGACCAAGACAGATAAATGAATGAGTACTCCCAAGGGCTTCGTACCTTACCTAGTACTTAAAGTGGAAGTTTACTTTGGCCCCTCAAGTGAAGTGTCAGCAGTCAAAGGAACTTTTGATGTCCTATAGTTCAATGAGTGTCATTACAATGCCAAGCCTGTCCTATCTAATGAGAGACACTTCAGGTTTAGGACACTAGCCAGAGTCCACAGACAACACCTAAATACTTTAAAGCAGATCTAATGGAGCAGGGAGTGTCCGTCTGAACTCCTGCATACTTATTAGGCATGCTTGGGCGTATCCAACAGACACCTGATTGGCGTGACATTTTATTTTCTTTTTTTAAATGCACAAAATATGACATAAAAATGCCCAAAAACAGAATAATAAACAGATGGGCAGCGGTTTGATAGGTGTAAAGCGTCTAGTGTCTAGCAGTGGAAACTGTAAAGTGGTTGTGGTGCTGTGGGAATGCAGTCTTTCCAATAAGCATAACTGGAAAAGCTACTATGCCATTTATTTTTTCCCCTAGTGTCTTTGAGAATGAATGGCCATAAATTTTTACAGTATGAACAAAGTAAGCATTCTTATTCCAGAGAAAGCTGGACACAATTTAGTTGCAGGATCGGACACAGAATGACTTTCTGGCTTATTTTATTTATAGAATCATATAAATAGTGACAGAAAAAAACTGTACAGAAAAAACAGCCAATGTACTTTCCAACATCACAAAAAGCCATTTCCTCTAATTTCACAATTTGGAAAATATGTTTGGTTTATTTTATATAACTATGCTTCCCTCTGTTTTATGTGTAGCTGCATCTAAGCAGAGACATAAACCATTCAAGAACAAAAAAACTAAATAGTACCATATGAAATGCAATTTTATCTGGACATAAGAATTAATAACTAGCTGTCGATAATTGTAACAAGCATGTGTATTTGCTGCCCATACTGTGGTGTTAGATCATTCAAACTACCCTGACAAATAAAGTTTTCAATTAGAATCAATGACATTTTTTAACTGGCATCTACGTACTTTCGTATACTGTAAAATACTGATGCCAAATCAGTTGAGAACCACTGCTTTATAGAGGATATATATATGTTTTTGTCAATAAAACCCTCTCAAGGCAAAACTCATCAAAAATGTGTTCGGCTGACTCGCATTATTTTCCTGCTCTGACTTGACAAATCCCATTAAATGTGGAATTAAATGCTCAAGACATGGGTGTGTTTTGATGCTGAAACCCAATCCACCCTGGACAAGTGAGCCCAAGGGAGCAAGCCTTGCCAGTTTGTCTCTGCTGAACATCAGTGCTGTTCCATCTTCCAAAGAGATAACCATTCCAACAAAAACACACTGCTAGTTACGTCCTGAGTTACCATGTTCTGACGCAAATCTTTAGATAAAGAACTGAAGATGAAACTGTCTAGACAGGTCTACTGCCTTATTCCACCTCCTACCGATTTATGCACCAGAGATTAGGAAGAAATATTGCATCATATGTTATGCATTTGAGATCATAACACCTATTTAATGAAACTACAGATTTTTCCTGCTGGGTCACATATTGTGGAATCGCTAACAAAATAATGGAAAGACGCTTTATAGCATCATGACAATTCACTTTAATCAAGCTTTTACTATGGACGTTTGGGTTCTTGGGAAGAAGTTTCTGCTTGATTTTTAGAGCAAAGATGCAAGTGAGATCTTAAAGTGCGGCTATATATTCAGGCCATGTTTTGTTTGGGTTTTTTACCCTAATAATTCTCTCATCTAAGCTGTATGTTTGAACTCAAAGAAAACTGCAGGGGGGAAAGAAAGCAAGCAGTTTAAATCTAAATAAACAGAATACACACAAAGCCACATCCATCATAGACTTGGAAGTCATTCTGCTGAAGGTCTAAAAGTCTTTGATTTAAGAATATAATACACTTCAATAGCTTTGCTGGCACTGAAGGATACAATGAATCCATCAAAATCTGATTTATAGCATGACAAAGATTTGTGTGTATCAGTATCAAAGTGAGGTTGGCAGTTTGAGAAGTATTGTTTTTTAACCTTTAACTTCCACTTTCTTCTTCTAAAGTCCACATATAACATTTAACCGATACTCTGATGAGGGTGAAGAAGAGCACATGTCAGGTAACTATGAACAGATGGGATGTTTTTGTCTTTATAGTCTACCAGGCTGTGAGAACAAAGAGCTCAGCATATTTACGAGTTCTGATATATGGATGGGGTGTGAAATTATGTCTCTTATGTCTCTTGGGCTCTGACACGCTGACCTAAGCAGGATATTTGCTTCTTCATTTTGAGTCAAATTCAGGGTCCGCCCTGAGACTCAGTTACTGCTGACACCTGCAAAAGCCCCGCATGGGACGTTTTCACTTAATACTTCAAATACAATCAAATGGAGAGATTTCACTTGCTTCGTGAAGAATCATTCAACATTTTCTAGAATAGATCTCATTTTTCTTCCATGAAACCCCTGCATTAGACCAGCGACGCATCTGATTTGTAATTATTAAAATAATACAAAAAATGATCGTAATACAAAATAAATAAAACATTTAATATAAAAAATATTCAAATAATAGTGCAACAAAATGTCCATCTTTTAACCCTTGTGCGACCTTCTGGACATTTTTTTCTTTTTCCGTTTTGTTTTTTTGATCATTTTGCCTGTGTTAATGCCACAGGTGTGTATTTTTATTGGAACTGTACTATTTCACTCCCATTTCCTTTAATAAAAGGAACTTTTTTGTGCACTACACAAAATAGTTCCTCTCAGGACCTTTTGGACAAAAATGTCCCCATTTAATCCCAGGGCATTTAACTATAAAATGATGCTGTCTTTGTTAATTTCTGTTGGCAAGGCTTCAAAATTAAAAAAAAATTTTACCAGATGGTGCCATTTTCTCAGGTTTGGCCTTTAAAGCAAATACTCATTTTATTCTGCTTTTGCATATTATAAAGCATATTATAAAATTGGATAAATTATGCAGCTATAACAGTGTGGGTGTGTTGGTATGGATGTCAGAGTGTGGTTTGTATGTGTGTAATAAAAAAAAAAGAATTGTGTGTGTGTGTGTGTGCAAGTGTGCTTGTAATATCTGAGAGAGAAAAACTCTACTGTACTGCAAATTACAAATCCAACCACTGTGTGTACCAGTGGAGTTTTGCTGGCATCTAATGGGGATCTTACTGAAAGCTCATTTTTTGAGATATTAACCTCAAACTTGTTTAGATTTACGTTTTAAACTTTTTTTTACTTCAACAATAATCTGCCATGGGTCTTCTTTAAAAGTCTGTGCTCCCAAGCTTAAAATCTGTATGACTGTTTTTTTGACACGGACATTTTTGTCCACTATGGACTTTTTTTAATTGACGCACAAGGGTTAAGAACACTTGTTTGTACTATTTTTTTTTATATTCTATATTACGTTTTTTATTATTGTTGTATTACTTTAATCACGATATCTTGAAATAAAATGAATAAGAAATGTCTTGCCCATTCAAACTGCTTGTGTCACCTTGATTTTTGCAATTAAAACAACAAAAGAATACACCTTGCACACATGAACAGTTAAAAAACTATTTAAAAGAATAAATAGGAAAAAAAAAATCTTTGAATATTAAATGCCACAATTATTATAGGTAATAAAGTAAAGTAGCTTATTCTGGAAAATATAAAATAAATAGAAATGTCTAAATTTGTGATGTAATCTCTCATTTTGGTCAATCTATTCGAGTCTAATAATTCTACAATAAGTTTTTCCTTAAACTGAGAATTCTGTCATCATTTTGCATTTAGCAGAAATCTGTTTATTATTCACAAAACACAGAGTGGAAATGTACATATAGAGAGGTCTATTTAAATTTTAAAAAATTACATATTACCCCCACTAGAGGGCAACATCTGCACATTTCTGGAATTGTATTCATATGTGATACTTGTCATAACAGCATATAGGTTTGGAACAAAATGAGGGAAAGTAAATACTGTCATTTTCATTTTTGTATGAACTAAAGCAGAAAACAACCATTTAGTCATAAAGATACGATAAATAAAGGCAAAACACATGACAGAAAAGAGTATGGATAGTATGTGGTATCATGTTCCCAAAAAACTAAGTAGCCTAAGTGAGTAGAGAGGATGTCCCACTGAGGACAGTAAGATGAGAAACTAAAGGTCCCTGCAGTGGATGCATGCCAACACAGGTGTGCTGAGAACAATAAAGGAAAACCTCTCTCGTGAGGCAATGGTATTGTCCAGAGTCTGTTCAGAGATTAACTGGACACTATATGAGGACATTTCACCTTTGATTAATCATGTAAATCTGCAATTGATTCAGGGGTGAATTCACAATTTAGTGTTTGAGATTCTGGGGGATGGTCACAGAGCTTTAGCTCTACGCATTTTATGCCACTAATCGAGCCGGACTCTGGATTTCCTGTTTGTTAGCTTTCTATGAATGAAACCACATTACTGCCAGTGGGTGCAGAAACAGAACACAAGACTTCAGAGATCATCACTCTTTTCCTTCCAGTTATAAACATCCTAGAGCTCCTTTCTGCTCCTTGTGTTTTTCTAAAGAGATGAATTATCCAGTACAGGTTATGAATTTGCATGAATTTCCTGTTTCCATCCAATTTGGTTCTAATCACATGGTAAATTACAAAAAAAAATAATAATAATAATAATAATAATAATAATATAGATTCATTGAAAGGATATTCCAAAACATAAATATGAATAAAAACAACAACAACAAAACTTATTAGGGCCTTTTTCAAATGAAAAAATTTTCATGCCATTGTTTATTGTTTAGTGCAATATAGGAAAAATCATGGTTAAATCCATCTAATTTCTCAAAGGAAGCAAGTCCCACTACAGCTGAAGATTTATTGTTTCTGTATTTTCTATATATTTATTATATATCTGCCACATATCAGTCAGCCTCATGCTAGGCATTTCTTTTCATACTGAAAGGTCCAATGCTATCAAAACTCAAAAACTATCAAACTATATCTGTGAAAAACTATTCATCAAGCTTTTGTTTTTACGCAATTCCCAGATTTTTTGACCAATGAATTTCCATGACTTTTATTCAAATTCCAACCAATTCACTAATGAGTTATTCAAACTAATTTGTGAACCAGTTTGACTGATTCATTGAACTGACTTGATTAATTCACAAAACAGACCTCACTTGGTGCAAGTTTTACTCGATCCAAGAGAAATATCAATGTCTAGAAAACAAATTACCTGGTATTATTTCAAGAAATACAGTGTCTCTTTTTCCTTATTTATCATCTAGGTTGGAAAAATGTCATGCTTATACAATAATTACAATATTTTTTTTATGATCAGCTAGTCAAAAGGATGGATGGATGGATGGATGGATGATACAGAATTACACAACAACATAACCTACAGAACAAACTTGAGCATGTATATGGCATAGATTCTATGATCCTCATAAACTCTTGATTGCTTCTTAACTTTAGCCTAGTTATTTAATATTAAGGTATATATTAATTAGGTTAATATTAATTAGGTTAAACTGTATTATGCTGTTAACATGCTGTTGATAAATGTGTTTGTGTGATTCTATCATCTGGGATACATTTTTCCTGCCTTTTCTTTCTTCAAGAAACCCAGTGCCAACACAGAATACTGATCTCCTAATAAGCCATTATCTGGGCAATATGAGCCTTTAATACCTTGCTGCAATTCCCTCACAGGTAAGTGACTTCCCAAGTAATACCCCATCATGACAGACCAGAGACATAAGCAAAGCAAGGAATGAGAGAGAAAGAGAAAACAGAAAGAATAATTTCACTTCAGAGAGTGATAACATCATGTTCCCTCTCATATTAAGGGTAATTAATGAGAATTAAGATTTTACACAAAGCTACAGCTACTATTCTAGCTCAAGAATGCACATGTCTCCAGTCAGATTTCAGTTCATGGCAGGGATACATAACTCATATACATACATTTCAGCAGGTTCTAGAGAAAGTTGGATGTCTTCCAAAAACAAATGCATGAGACTGAACATGCACGTCTTGACATCTTGATAGCAGGCTTCATAAAGTCCAGGAATAAAGATTATTGTCAACTCTATGAAGTTAACATTTTCTGAGCTTTTCAAATAAATGGACTCAAACTATTCATGAATCATCATGAGCTGCCTTAAGGCTTGGTAACACTAAATACTCACATATACAAATTGTGGCGTGGTTTCACAGACAGGGCTTAGATTAAGCCAGGTTTAGGCCTTAGTTCAATTAGGACATTTAAGTAGCTTTTAATGCCGAATACTATTTCACATCTTCCTGAGCTTGAACGGACATATTCACACAAAATTGTACTTACTTATACTTGATGAGAATCATCGTAAGCATAGTCGGCTATGTCTTAAGTGAACATAAACATGAGAAATAAAATGAAAATACTTTAGAAATAAAGTGACAGCAGCCTAATATTCCTGCTGTTGTCTGTTTTATGTTAATCAAACAAACAAAAAAAGACTGAATAACTTTAATAAGGGTTAATCTATATTTATACAGTGAAAACTATGCAGTGATATTTTACATTTGATTATTATTTCTAGGGATGCACCGATACCACTTTTTACTTTTTCTAAGTACTTACATTTGGGTACTTGCCGATACCAAGTACTGATAATAGTACTTAATAATACCATTACAGTTCTTCTAACAATGTTTTATTTTCATCAGATGTTTTTCAATTTCTGACTGTAATAAAGTATACAACTTGATGCTGTTGCTGACATTTTAGCATTCAACTTGGTGTTTTCCTTAAAAAAAACAAAAAAAAACTATGCACTGCAGCCCATTTCACATAAACGTAACCTGTAACATTCAGTGCATTTCAGTACTACACAACATAGTAGCAGAACAACTGAAATTATATATTATCATAGCCATACAGCCTTTTTCGTAAAAGTGAGAGGCAGGTTCTTTTTGATGAAAAGAAGCTTCTGTGCATTATGAGCCTGTTTCTGTTTTCATCTACAATGTGTAACACTGAGCTAGGGATGTGCGAGACCAGTCAATTAAACGATAGTGCTGCTGCTAGACGACTTGGTCGTTTACATTTTTTATTTTTATTTTTCACATTTAATGTTTTGCTTTTTCTTTTTTTTTCTTTTTTTACAAAGTCTATGTTTAAATTACCGTCATGTTTATGTTATATCTTGAAATTAGTATATTGTTCTGATAAGTGTATATCTGCAGCAAAACAAAATAATTTAATTTTACCTCAGGTTTTGTATGCGTTGGTTTTCTCTGGTGCTCGCGGCGGCTTCAGATAAATCTCCACTCGGGTGAGCTTACACAAAACTTTCCCGTTCCCTTTCGAACGGTCAGTCGTACTGCGTCTTAAGACGCAATGGAAAAATCTATTTCTCGAATTACTGAGCATTTTTGTAAAATCACGCAGTACTACTGCCCAGTCAAAACAGTGTCGAGACATCTCACATGCTATTGGCTGGCCAGTGGGAACTGCATGAACCAATGGCAGAACAGCGTAACTGAATGAACCAATGGGCACAATGCCCGTGAAAGCAGGGCACAAAGCCCGCGAAGCTGAGCACAAAGGCACGCTGTAATGCCCTAAAACGTGAGATTAATCTCCTTCAGCGATGATCTCGGTCCTTGCTGATAAACTCTCGAAGCTACACTACCTTCGCCGAGAAAGGACGAGCCTGCAGCGGAATCACAAGCTAGCCAGCCCGGACATCCTGCAACGAGTCAGCGGCCTGTTTCAGCGCGCTCAATTGCCAGCGGTCCCGTGAGCTGTCGCACCTTTCCCCTGCGCTCTCCGGTGAAACACTACGGTGTATCCTTGTCTTGCAATAAGCGACTTACGTAATGTCGAGCAATGACTCATACGTTGCCCCCTATTCTGCTCATCTCCGCCCATCCATCTCGCACTCGCTCTCCACTATCGACGGCGCACTATATCCGCTCACCTCTGTCCGCCTTCCGTGATAGGCTGGAAGCCCAAAATCGCCCATCCATCCAGGCCCTGTCGTACAACGTCAGCCCTGGCAAATAGGGCATATGCTTCCGCCGGCCAAGTAGGCTCCGCTCCCCACTCGATGGCGGTCCTGCAGGTGTTTCAGGCCAAGCTCCTCCAGGCTATGGACCGAATCCAGGAGTCCGGGCCGAATCAAGAGATCTCCGGAGCGCCACAGACCTGGCCCTTTGCACCACAAAAGCCACCTCACAGGCCATAGGCAGATCCATGGCCAGCCTCGTTGTGTTCGAGCGCCATCTTTGGCTGAATCTCACTGAGATCAAGGAGGCCAACAAAACCGCCCTCGTCGATGCTCCGATAGCTCCAAACGGCCTATTTGGCCCAGCTGTCGATGGATTCTCAGATCACTTCACTATGGCTCAGAAAGCGTCCCAGGCAATGTGACACTTTCTCCTGAAACGAGCTAGCTCTGCCGCCTTGGCGCGCCCGAGAGCTCCGTACCATCAGCAGCAGCAACTGCAACAGCGCAGAGCGGTGCACGCGCCCACGCCCACGCCCGTGCCGCCCCGCCCACCACAGGATCAGCGTCAACGTCAGTCCAGACGTTTTCTAAGCGTCAGGGTCCCCGGCCAAAAAACCTGGAATCTGATAACAGGAAGCAATCCTGACAGGCTGGTCAGGAAGAGAGGAAGGTTGAGTCCCGCCCAGGCCGGTCCGCCCTCCAAAAGACACAGAATTCTCTCCCCACAGCCCGTTTTAGTTCTGGCCAGGGAGAAAATTTTTATTTTGAATGTTGTGAATGTAAACTGTGAGCCTGCTCTGATGCGCGCTCTCTTGCATTCTGCCGCTATAATGGCGAGTTCAATAAAAAACATGAATGTTCAAAAAATGAGTTTTCTCTTCCACACCACACGGAAGTCAGCGCCCTGCACAGCGCGCCGCCTTCCGACACTATAAAACCCCTGTACAACCGGGCAGAGACTTGGAAAGCCATCCCTGGTGTGTCACAGTGGGTTATAAAAACAATTCAACGAGGTTACTCGCTCCAATTCGCTCGCAAAACCACCCCGTTTCATGGGCATAATACACACTTCGGTAGAGAGCAACATGACTCACGTCCTCAAAACCGAAGTGGAGAGCCTGTTGATGTCAGGGTTTTACAGCCGCTATTTCCTCATCCCCAAAAAAGATGGCGGTCTCAGACCCATCTTAGACCTCAGACATCTGAACAAGGCTCTTATCAAACGGCCTTTCAGAATGCTGACATTAAAACAGATAATCGCGCAAATTCGCCCGATGGACTGGTTTTTCTCAGTGGACCTGAAAGACGCTTGCTTTCATATCCAAATGATCCCACGTCACAGACCGTTTCTGAGATTCGCGTTTGACGGGAAGGCTTATCAGTACATAGTCCTGCCATTTGGCCTGTCTCTGGCCCCCCGCACTTTCACGAAGTGCATGGATGCAGCTCTCTCCCCCTTAAGACAAGCGGGAATGCGCATTCTGAATTACCTCGACGACTGGCTCATACTGGCCCAGTCAGAGGAAGAAATAAAATCTCACAAATCTGTGCTACTCTGCCATCTAGAATGCCTGGGTCTCAGAATAAATACATACAAGAGCTCATTGTCTCCCAGGCAGAGAATCTCCTTCCTGGGAACAATTTTAGACTATCGAACGAGCGCGCTCTGACTACACAGCAGCTTGCACGCTCGTTCAAAACAGGCCTAATGGCATCAGCTTCTCCAGTACTTCCGCTGGGCATGATGCGCATGCGCCCCCTGCAGTACTGGCTGAAATCACGGGTTCCTCCCCAAGCGTGGCATTCTGGCCAGCTTTGGATCAAAGTGGGCCGCGGCTGTGTCAAAGCCCTGGCCCCGTGGTTGGGGCGCTCTGTGCGAGGGCGAACCGGCCTTCGGCTCATGGTCGAGCACAGAGTCACGGTTGCACATAAACTGCCTAGAAATGCTAGCAGTTGTGCTGGCCCTCGAGACTCTTTTACCACGTCTCTCAGGTCACCATGTTCTATTCCGCACGGACAACACGACAGTGGTCTCCTACATAAACCGCCAGGGCGGGCTCAAGTCGAGATGGCTCAACCAACAGGTCAGACATCTCCTCCTATGGCAAAAGGCAAATTACACTCGCTAAAAGCAGTGCATGTGCCAGGCAGATTGAAACAGGGAGCAGACATGCTCTCCAGGGGCCTCGTGTCCCCAGGGGAGAGGACCCTCCATCCCCAACCGGTTCAAATGATATGGAATGTTTTCGAGAGGGCAGAGGTAGACCTCTTCGCCTCCAAAGACAACTGTCACTGCCCAATTTACTTTTCAAAGGGCAAGGATGCGCTGGCCCACGAATGGCCCAGCAGTCTACTTTATGCTTTTCCTCCAGTTCCGCTTCTCCCTCATGTCTTAAAAAGAATCAGGGAATGCGGGCATACAGTCCTGCTGGTGGCTCCACTTTGGCGAACCCAACACTGGTTTCCCAAGTTGATTCAACTACTATCAGCAGCCCCATGGCCAGTTCCACTGAGAAAAAAATCTCCTTTCTCAGGCGAACGGGACGGTTTGGCACACCCGTCCCAAACTGTGGACACCACATGTCTGGCCACTCAAAGGGAGCTTGAGTACCTTCCAATGAGTGTTCTCAGCACGTCTCTATGCTCTATGCTCTCTCTATGCACTCTGAGAACAGAGTGTTCTCTGACTGGTGCTCAGCCAGAAAACATAACCCAGTGTCATGCGAGATATCACAGATACTCGTTTTTCTACAAGAGATGTTGGATGCAGGACGCACTCCATCCACACTCAAAGTCTACACGGCAGCTATCGCCGCTTCTCATGCACCAATAGCTGGCCAATCAGTAGGCAGACATGACATGGTTGTGAAGTTCTTAAAAGGGGCCAGGAGGCTTAACCCTCCTCGCCCTCCTACAGTGCCAGCTTGGGACCTTTCACTGGTCCTGCGAGCACTAAAAGACGGCCGAATTAAAACCACTCTCGCTGAAAACTGCCCTGCTATTAGCACTGGCATCAGTTAAGTGTGTTGGTGACATTCACATGCTCTCTGTGAACGCATCATGTCTAGAATTTGGCCCAGGTGATTCTAAAGTCATCCTCAAACCGAGACATGGCTATGTACCCAAAGTGCTTTCAATACCGTTCAAAGCACAGGTAATCACTCTCTCTGCTCTCACCACCTCTGAGGATGAGAGACAGTTACACCTGCTCTGCCCAGTTAGGGCGCTTAGAGCATATATTGAGCGGTCCTCCCACTTTAGACAGTCGGAGCAGCTCTTTGTAAGTTTTGGTGGCCGCACTAAAGGGCTTCCAGTCACCAAACAAAGCCTGGCCAGATGGCTAGTGGACGCAATAGCGTTAGCTTATGACACTATGGGCCTCCAATGCCCCAAAGCTCACTCCACCAGAGGCATGGCATCTTCCTGGGCGTGGTCTAGTGGAGTTTCTATTGGTGACATCTGTAGATCGGCAGGCTGGTCCTCACCATCTACTTTTACCAGATTCTACAGCCTGGAAGTCCCTGCACTGCAGGCACAAGTCCTCGCTGTATTAATATACTGAGACGGCCTCTGTAAGCCTGTCCTATTAATAAGTTGGCATCTGGGGCCTTTATATGCTTCATTGCTTACAAAAGTTTTCCTTGTAGTTCTGGCCTTCTCCAGCCCAGTACGCATAGAAATACATATATTAGTATATATACACTCACCTAAAGGATTATTAGGAACACCTGTTCAATTTCTCATTAATGCAATTATCTAATCAACCAATCAGATGGCAATTGCTTCAATGCATTTAGGGGTGTGGTCCTGGTCAAGACAATCTCCTGAACTCCAAACTGAATGTCAGAATGGGAAAGAAAGGTGATTTAAGCAATTTTGAGCGTGGCATGGTTGTTAGTGCCAGACGGGCCGGTCTGAGTATTTCACAATCTGCTCAGTTACTGGGATTTTCACGCACAACCATTTCTAGAGTTTACAAAGAATGGTGTGAAAAGGGAAAAACATCCAGTATGCGGCAGTCCTGTGGGCGAAAATGCCTTGTTGATGCTAGAGGTCAGAGGAGAATGGGCCGACTGATTCAAGCTGATAGAAGAGCAACTTTGACTGAAATAACCACTCGTTACAACCGAGGTATGCAGCAAAGCATTTGTGAAGCCACAACACGCACAACCTTGAGGTGGATGGGTTACAACAGCAGAAGACCCCACCGGGTACCACTCATCTCCACTACAAATAGGAAAAAGAGGCTACAATTTGCACAAGCTCACCAAAATTGGACAGTTGAAGACTGGAAAAATGTTGCCTGGTCTGATGAGTCTCGATTTCTGTTGAGACATTCAGATGGTAGAGTCAGAATTTGGCGTAAACAGAATGAGAACATGGATCCATCATGACTGTTACCACTGTGCAGGCTGGTGGTGGTGGTGTAATGGTGTGGGGGATGTTTTCTTGGCACACTTTAGGCCCCTTAGTGCCAATTGGGCATCGTTTAAATGCCACGGCCTACCTGAGCATTGTTTCTGACCATGTCCATCCCTTTATGACCACCATGTACCCATCCTCTGATGGCTACTTCCAGCAGGATAATGCACCATGTCACAAAGCTCGAATCATTTCAAATTGGTTTCTTGAACATGACAATGAGTTCACTGTACTAAAATGGCCCCCACAGTCACCAGATCTCAACCCAATAGAGCATCTTTGGGATGTGGTGGAACGGGAGCTTCGTGCCCTGGATGTGCATCCCACAAATCTCCATCAACTGCAAGATGCTATCCTATCAATATGGGCCAACATTTCTAAAGAATGCTTTCAGCACCTTGTTGAATCAATGCCACGTAGAATTAAGGCAGTTCTGAAGGCGAAAGGGGGTCAAACACAGTATTAGTATGGTGTTCCTAATAATCCTTTAGGTGAGTGTATATATATATATATATATATATATATATATATTTATTTATTTTTTATATATATATTTTTTAAATCCTTAGTGTTGAGCCCTGGTTCTACGAAATAACAAAATACATTCACATTTAATCACATTCATATGTATTCATTTCCAAGGCAATAATTATGAATCACTCAAGCATACATTTCTGTTTTACAAGTACCTTAAGTGTCCCTCCAAGGCATCTATCACAGGAAGAGTGCAGGAGAGAAAAAAATCAGCCACACTGCTGTCCAGCATTACTCAAAGCTGTCACTCTGCCTTGCATGGTTTTAATGTAAAGCTTCCAGATATATACGAGTCCCTATAGACTTCATGCTAAAATGAATCACCTGCTACTGCTGCTAGTACTCAGAGGGTCTGTGAATTAAATTACAGCCACTTAACAAAGTGTGTGGTAAGAGTGGTTAAGTTCATGAACAGAAAACAGTATAATATTTTATGTTTAAAAAAACTCTAAAGTATTTGAAAAGCATGCTGTACTGAATAATCTGTCTGTACTGATGCTTTCAGAATACTTTTATGTCATTGGTAAATATTTGTGGCACAGTCAGCAGAGTCATGGAAAACGTCAAGGATATTGTCTAACATAGGAATGTAAGAGCATGACCAGCATTTGTCTTGTATCAGGGGCTCAACGATATGGCAAATTGCTGAAGTATTTTATCAAACTCATTTCGGCACTGAATTTTCCATAGATACTACAGACAAAAAACACTGCTACTGCACCTAATGACAATAAACACAAAGATACAAGGGGTTAGTAGATACCAGCAAGAATACCATTTATTTTCTTTCTTTGGGAACAGGAAAATGACAATGCTAAATGAAAGTTACAGAGGCATCTTTAAAGTGGTATATAATATATAGCAAATATTAACTGCCTGATTGTCGATATCATTACAAAATGTAAACTATATTACCACCAAGCGATATATTAAATGTTTAAAATAAATTACATCCAACTTTGCATACATGCAGTACACTTGTCACAAAATGTAAACTATATTAAATCACAGCTCTATATACAGTTGTGGTCAGAATTATTGGCACCCCTATAATATACACTCACCTAAAGGATTATTAGGAACACCTGTTCAATTTCTCATTAATGCAATTATCTAATCAACCAATCACATAGCAGTTGCTTCAATGCATTTAGGGGTGTGGTCCTGGTCAAGACAATCTCCTGAACTCCAAACTGAATGTCAGAATGGGAAAAAAAGGTGATTTAAGCAATTTTGAGCGTGGCATGGTTGTTGGTGCCAGACGGGCCGGTCTGAGTATTTCACAATCTGCTCAGTTACTGGGATTTTCACGCACAACCATTTCTAGAGTTTACAAAGAATGGTGTGAAAAGGGAAAAACATCCAGTATGCGGCAGTCCTGTGGGCGAAAATGCCTTGTTGATGCTAGAGGTCAGAGGAGAATGGGCCGACTGATTCAAGCTGATAGAAGAGCAACTTTGACTGAAATACCCACTCGTTACAACCGAGGTATGCAGCAAAGCATTTGTGAAGCCACAACACGCACAACCTTGAGGCGGATGGGCTACAACAGAAGAAGACCACTCATCTCCACTACAAATAGGAAAAAGAGGCTACAATTTGCACAAGCTCACCAAAATTGGACAGTTGAAGACTGGAAAAATGTTGCCTGGTCTGATGAGTCTCAATTTCTGTTGAGACATTCAGATGGTAGAGTCAGAATTTGGCGTAAACAGAATGAGAACATGGATCCATCATGCCTTGTTACCACTGTGCAGGCTGCTGGTGGTGGTGTAATGGTGTGGGGGATGTTTTCTTGGCACACTTTAGGCCTCTTAGTGCCAATTGGGCATCGTTTAAATGCCACGGCCTACCTGAGCATGTCCATCCCTTTATGACCACCATGTACTCATCCTCTGATGGCTACTTCCAGCAGGATAATGCACCATATCACAAAGCTCGAATCATTTCAAATTGGTTTCTTGAACATGACAATGAGTTCACTGTACTAAAATGGCCCCCACAGTCACCAGATCTCAACCCAATAGAGCATCTTTGGGATATGGTGGAACGGGAGCTTCGTGCCCTGGATGTGCATCCCACAAATCTCCATCAACTGCAAGATGCTATCCTATCAATATGGGCCAACATTTCTAAAGAATGCTTTCAGCACCTTGTTGAATCAATGCCACGTAGAATTAAGGCAGTTCTGAAGGCGAAAGGGGGTCAAACACAGTATTAGTATGGTGTTCCTAATAATCCTTTAGGTGAGTGTATATTCCCATTTCCACCATCAGGGCAATAATTAAGAAGTTCCAATCAACTAAAGATGTTACGAATCTGCCTGGAAGAGGATATGTGTCTATATTGTCTTAATGCACGGCGAGGAGGAGAGTTTGAGTGGCCAAAGACTCTCCAAGGATCACAGATGGAGAATCGCAGAGATTAGTTGAGTCTTGGGGTCAGAAAGCCTAAAAAAAATAAATAATCAAACAACCACTATATCACCACATGTTGTTTGGGAGGGATTCAAGAAAAATCCATATATAAATCTTGCTCATCCAGAAACAAACTCCAGCATATTCAGTTGTCAGACACGACTGGAAATTCAAAAGGGACCTGGTTTTGTGGTCAGATGAAACTATAAAAAGAGCTTTTTGGTGCAAACAGGGATAAAAAGTACCCCATGCCCACAGTTAAAAATACAGCTGAATCTTTAATATTGTCTGCCTTTTTTTTTTTGCTGGAGGTCCTGGACATCTTGTTCAGATACATGGTGTCATGGACAAATACCAACAGATAAAAAATCTAAACCAGACGGCCTCTGCTAGAAATTTTATAATGGGTCGTGGTTGGATCTTCCATCAGGACAACGATCCAAAACAAACATCAGAAGGATCTGAAGAGATTCTGTATGAAGGAATGGTCTCTGATCTCTTGTCAGCTGTTCTCCAAACTCATCAGGCATTATAGAAGAAGACTCAGAGCTGTTATCTTAGCAAAAGGAGGTTGAAAATAGTATTTAATAAAAGGGTGCCAATAATTATGGCCAACGTGTTCTGGAGAAAAGCATTCATTTCATAATGTGATTTACCCCCCACTTTCAATTCTTTTTCTTCAATGTGATTTTTTAAAATAAAAGATAAAAAGGATAAACGTTGCAGATTTATTTTTACAGCCATCTTTGATCATATTTACCAGGGGTGCTAATAATTCTGACCACAACTGTATAAAAAGTTGGATATGTTGCACATCCAATTTTATCCACATACATACAGGATACTCATGTAAAGTGTGCCATATAGCACATCTCAACAGCATAATTGTTTATATCATTGCAATATATAAACTAGATTATTGCCCAGCTCTTTATATAAAGTTGGATATACAAGTATGTCTAACTTTATCTGCATACATACACTTACCTAAAGGATTATTAGGAACACCATACTAATACTGTGTTTGACCCCCTTTCGCCTTCAGAACTGCCTTAATTCTACGTTGCATTGATTCAACAAGGTGCTGAAAGCATTCTTTAGAAATGTTGGCCCATATTGATAGGATAGCATCTTGCAGTTGATGGAGATTTGTGGGATGCACATCCAGGGCACGAAGCTCCCGTTCCACCACATCCCAAAGATGCTCTATTGGGTTGAGATCTGGTGACTGTGGGGGCCATTTTAGTACAGTGAACTCATTGTCATGTTCAAGAAACCAATTTGAAATGATTCGAGCTTTGTGACATGGTGCATTATCCTGCTGGAAGTAGCCATCAGAGGATGGGTACATGGTGGTCATAAAGGGATGGACATGGTCAGAAACAATGCTCAGGTAGGCCGTGGCATTTAAACGATGCCCAATTGGCACTAAGGGGCCTAAAGTGTGCCAAGAAAACATCCCCCACACCATTACACCACCACCACCAGCCTGCACAGTGGTAACAAGGCATGATGGATCCATGTTCTCATTCTGTTTACGCCAAATTCTGACTCTACCATCTGAATGTCTCAACAGAAATCGAGACTCATCAGACCAGGCAACATTTTTCCAGTCTTCAACTGTCCAATTTTGGTGAGCTCGTGCAAATTGTAGCCTCTTTTTCCTATTTGTAGCCCATCCGCCTCAAGGTTGTGCGTGTTGTGGCTTCACAAATGCTTTGCTGCATACCTCGGTTGTAACGAGTGGTTATTTCAGTCAAAGTTGCTCTTCTATCAGCTTGAATCAGTCGGCCCATTCTCTTCTGACCTCTAGCATCAACAAGGCATTTTCGCCCACAGGACTGCCGCATACTGGATGTTTTTCCCTTTTCACACCATTCTTTGTAAACTCTAGAAATGGTTGTGCTTGAAAATCCCAGTAACTGAGCAGATTGTGAAATACTCAGACCGGCCCGTCTGGCACCAACAACCATGTCACGCTCAAAATTGCTTAAATCACCTTTCTTTCCCATTCTGACATTCAGTTTGGAGTTCAGGAGATTGTCTTGACCAGGACCACACCCCTAAATGCATTGAAGCAACTGCCATGTGATTGGTTGATTAGATAATTGCATTAATGAGAAATTGAACAGGTGTTCCTAATAATCCTTTAGGTGAGTGTACAATATACTCATGTAAGGTGATATACAGTAGCAAGTCTTAACTGCTTAATTGCTTGTATCGTCACAAAATGTAAACTATTGCCCAGCTCTAATCTGCTAAATGCAACTAATAAGGCATTAAATAATTAAAGGGATAGTTCACCCAAAATGGATACAAGCACTTTTATAGACTTCAAAACAGAAACAGCCAGGCCATTATAAAGCTGGGAAGAGCCACAACATTTTTTAATATAACTGAAAGAAGAATGTCATAAAAACATAAAAACATAGAAAGTCATAAATCATGGGCTAATTTTAATTTTTTGGGTGAACTATCCCTTTACAGTGTTAAGATATTATAAACAGCAACATTATGATTTTCTGTAAAGCTGCTTTGAAACAATTTATTTTGTGAAAAGCGCTATACAAATAAATTTGACTTGACTCTAATTTACCCTCATACAAATCTGTGTTCCACAGAAAAAAGTAAGTCATACGTGGCTTTTCATTTTTTGGTGAACTATCCCTTTAAGACAAGCTCAACCAAGATATATTAAATGAAATTCTGCTTAATAAAACCTGTATCTAAGTAAAAGCTTTTTTTTTTTTTGAACAGTCCCCAAAGTTCTGCCCACAGACAACCATTAATGCTCCAGTATCCTTTGTGCCCACATGCCCTTTGACCACAGACCTGTTTGCTGAAAGAAACACTAGCCTTTTACCTATACCAGTGGATTACTTAAAAACTCTAACTACAGCAATAAAACTAGCACTAGCTACTGTATAATGTCCAAAATACTTGAACTCAAAACAATCTCAGACAGTCTAATGTTAAAACCATCTATTATGCAGCAACTGAAAATATTGCAAGAGAGAAACTGTCATGTCCAATATGTCCATTAAAATTAGATTCACAGCTTCTCCATGTAATGAAATCCATTGAGGTTAACCACATCAAGACTACACCAGACACCTCAGCCAAAGAGACAATATGGATATTGTTTTGCAAAAAATTGCAAACCCGATTTCAAAAGTTTGCATTTTCAGGCCCCCAAAACGTCATTGTCGTGTAATTGTGTAAAAGTTTTTAGTTGAAAATGGTGTCATGTAAACTGCCCCTATGTGCTGAAATTCACAGCACACGTCAACTTGAACTGGTCACACAAGACCCAAAGAAAAATGGACAAATTAATTACTACACTATGCTTTCCCATGTATCCCCTCATGAATCATAAGCAGGGCCTACGCTAGTGGGGCGAAAGGCAGTGATGATTCAAGGGGCCCCCGGCCCCGTGATTTCATCCGAGGGGAATACCCAGTGTGCCATCCTTAAAACCAGTTTAAACTCAATAAACACCTTTATACTTGTATTTGCATTGTTGTACAGAGACACCTCGCAGCTTGAGCTATAACGCAGCTTTTCTTGCTTTCACTGTATATGATAAAATATATTTAAGATGAAATTTCCATGTATAAAATGTAATCTTAACTCAATTATAAGGCCACCCAAAGTATGTGATTTTTGCGCATGTGTTTGCATCAGTTGTTCCTTAATTTTCCGTAAATTTAGAACCAATTTTAATACAAAAGGCATTAGAGAATCATGATATGTTTGTAAAAATGTTTGTGCACACAAATTTGTTCTTGCCTTAACTAGCTCAGTTACGATGAAACAGTTACTGCCACAACAGGCTTAAAGTGATTTTTGAAACTCAAACTGTGTCAAGTCAAACAGTTTCTCTGTATAGTATATCCGAAAACATCCTTGACAAATCCCATTACATGATCGAACAGGTTTTCCCTCTATTGCAATGAATTATTGCACACCAAACTATTCTTCTACCACTCCTAGAATGATAAATGATCATATCAGGACAAAATGGATAATGCTATTACTGTAAAAGAAAGGGCTTTTGTTGTGCCATCAATTGAAGACAACAATTCCCAAGATGTTCTTCAAGACAAATGGACAGCACTGGACACAAAAGCAGCATAAATCTACATTAAGCACTTGGCAAACATGAGAACTGGGATTTGGAGATTTTCGTTTGCCCTGTTGTTGATGATCCAAAACGCTCCCTCCAGTCTGATACATGTGGTGTGACTGATGTCTGAGGATTGTGAGAGAATACCACAGCATGTCCTCCAAACATTTGTTCTTTCAGCGATCGCTATCAGGGCTCAGAGAGCTCTGAGGTCACATCTCTGGTAGGATTAATATGAGGTCTACTCAATGATGTGAGTGTCAAAGGGCCATCGAGCAAACGCTCCATTTGACTACAGGAATGAGAGTCATTCCATCAGACCCACGAGACAAAAGAGGTCAGTAACATCACGTCCATAACCACAGGTCCTGCAGCCCCATGGGCAACATCACATGCAATTTTCACAAGGCAGCAGATCTGGAGAGGAAGACAGAACACCTGCTGAGGTTTGTGTGTCTAACACAATCATTATTTGACTAAAAAGACACTGACTGGGGTCAGGGGAGGCCAGAAGGGAATAAGTAGCAATTCCAAAAGTCTTGAAAAAAAAGTAAGAATTATTTATCATGCATTAGCAAACATGAAAATAAAATTTAAAAAATTATCTTACAATAACTTGTAAATTCATAAAAGCAATAAACATACTGTCAATTGAACTAAACTTAGCAGTCAGAATCACCTCACCTCAAATCACACTCTCACTGAGCCTGTAAAAACTTTAGAACTTTGAGTGATTTCTTTAGAAAAAGATTTCTTTACTCTCATATTTCCAGGAAATAATCTTAAGTTACCTTTGCAAATAACACATAGCATCCCTTTGGAAACAACGGAATACTGACATGGTGAGATGGAAACTCTGGCACAGTGTTTAAACAATATAAATGTAATTACATTTCTGGGATATTGACCATACATATCTCAACATACAATCCAACATTTTTGCTATTCCGTTGTTTCTTTGGGGAGCTTTCCAAAAACTATAATCTTTTGGTTACACTTTGTTTTGATGGTCCACTTTAGACATTCTACTAACTATGAAGTAACTTTGCAGACAGTCTACTAATACTCTAATGACTGCTAGTTGACATGTAGTTGCAAAGTTACTTCTAGTCAGTAGAATGTCTAATGTGGACCATCAAAAAAAAGTGTTACCAATCTTTTTCTCATTTTTTAATTTTCTACAAACTGGAAAAAAAACTACAGTTTTGCTGGAACCTAATTAAATTTGAATTAAATTAAGTAGATTAAGCTTTTCTAAATAATGTGAAGCACAAAAAAAACAAGATATCTTCAACATCTCTGTTCTCTGTCCATCTTTTGTAATATATATATATTTTTTCTGTCAGCAGTAGTTAATATTAATGCATGAGAGACTCTTCCATAATTTGTCACACAGAATTATAAAACTCATCCGGCAGGATGTGTCTGCACATAGTTGGCTTTCGTCCCGTGGGCTCTGCCAGCTATACTTTACAACACAAACTTTTACCAGTGTCCACTTTTGATAGTGCCATTAGAAGAACATCAAAGATGTTATTTGGTCAAAAACTGAACTTCTTACATTGTGTTGATTACAAGGTCAAGGAGAAATTATTAATCAATAATCGAAAGTGTTTTTTCTTCTGTACTGCCTCTTGCTTGCTGTCACTTATTATAGTATGTCTCAAACACCTGTTTATCAAAGCCTTTATCAACAAAAAAAGGAAACCTGTCAATATGCTAAACACTGCAGTACTGGCTAGCATGCTAAGCTACAATCTGCTCATGATGAAGTTGTGGAAGACAAGCTGTTCTTTTCACAAAAAGTAGTTATCTAAACTAACTACCAAACAAAAAGTAACTACATTGAGGCAACATGAGGGGCCAATATTATTTAAAATACTAACAAATGGGAGACCAGCTAACCAGCTCAAACACACTAAGATGACTAAACGTCTTGTTTTTCAGGGTGTATTAAACTTAAACATATGTACAAATGCACTTCAAATACTAGAACAAACCATCATTTATAAAAAGAAATGAGTTCATCCAAACAAATCAATTCTCTACATTTTTTGTGATGTTTCAAAACCAAGACTGAGCAAGCCTTTAAAAAATATTTCTTGTGACACTGAATTACATTTTTACACCTCTGAACATCCAACACTGCTGTGGTTCATATAAAATACAATCACACGTCAGGCTCTTTGTTTCCACTTTCTACAGCAGCCAGAAGGTCTTTGGTAACCTGCATGATTTTCCCACCCACACAGACAATGCAGCTGTGCAGAAGGACCTCCGAACCCTCTAGAGATCTGCTCTAAATCACAGTCACTTCACAGAGAAGCCTGACTCTCTTCCAGAACTTTATTCTCACACTCACTTGCACATAAATACCATAAGGGAACATTGATCCTACAGTGTAAGGAGAGGGATTTAACTTCCCCATCAGCCCTGCTGTGACCTTAGTGCACTGTGTGATGAAAATGTTTCCAGCAACAAACAATATTTCTGCACACAATAATCATACTTATGAACCAATGAACCAAATCTATACGAGTTGAGACATTTTATATATATATATATATATATATATATATATAAATATTACCTTAGGTATGTTAATATTTCTAGTCTATTATCACATTCTTTAAATTAAATGTAGCATCCTAAACATTTCTGCTCTGTATAATTAGATATTAAATGGATTCATTGGACACATCTGGTCACACGAGAGACACACTCAGCAGTAACAAAGGAAGGAAGGAAAACTGCCTTTCATTTAAGTCTTATCATGGGTGATAGAACATTGTCTGTTTAAATGCATTACACAAGCCAACTGACATTCATTGAGTGCTTTAAGAATGAGATAGAGCCTTATTTCAAAGCTCAGATAACTTGTGTGCTCACCATACTGACAGTTGGATCCATTAAATCCTGGGAGGCAGTCACACAGTTGATGCACGTGGCCTGTACACACACCCCCATTAAAGCACACACCGTAAGTGCAGAGAGCTGGAGGAGGAAAGACATTTAGAAGCAGACAGTCAAACTTCTCAGTCTATGGGGAAATTTAACAGGAAAAATACATCTTCACAGAAAATATTAAAAGTTGGTTCAACAAGAAGATCAAATTACTCAATTTGTTTTGTTTATTTCACCTATCAACGATAATAATCATATTTTGTTGTAAGAGTTTGCTTGTTTTAGTTTGATTTATATAACTGATAGTCTATAAATAAACAAATACATACATGTATTAACATGTAAAGGAGGAATACATACTTAAAAAAACTGAGATAGATAGATAGATAGATAGATAGATAGATAGATAGATAGATAGATAGATAGATAGATAGATAGATAGATAGATAGATACTGGCAGAAAATTACCAGCTAATATCATTTTACTAATCATATCATCATTACATGGTAAAATTAACAAGTACTACTCAGGTAAAATCACTCTGTTAAGATTTTAAGACCTTAAGACTGACTGCTATAAAAGGAGGGAAAAAGTGCTTCCAGTCATTGCGTTCTTGTGTTTGCAATGGATATCTCCAAAGAAAGACATGCATCCATCATCACTTTGCATCAAAATGGCCTCACATGCAAGGAAATTGCTGCAAAGAATATTGCACATGAAAGAACCATTTACCGGATCACCAACTTCGAGGAGAGAGGTTCAACTGCAGTGAAGAAGGCTTCAGGACGTCCCAAAGTGTCCAGCAAGCACCAGGGCTGTCTCCTCCAGAGGAGTCAATCGTGTCACCACCAGTGCAGAGCTTGCTCAATATTGGCAGCAGGTGGGTGTGAGTGCATCTCAACGCACAGTGAGGCCAAGACTTTTGGACAACGGCCTGGTGTCAAAGAGGGCAGCAAAGAAACCACTTCTCTCCAAGAAAAACATCAAGGACAGACTCAAATTCTGCAGGAAGCACAAGGATTGGACAACAGAAGACTGGTGCAAAGTTATTTTCTCTGATGAAGCCCCCTTCTGACTGATTGGGGCATCTGAAAAATCGATTGTACAGAGAAGAAAAGCTACCATGAGTCTTGTGTTGTGAGAACAGAGAAGCATCCTGAGACCATCCATGTGTGGGGTAGCTTTTCATCCAAGGGACTGGGCTCTCTCACAATTCTGCCCAAGACACTGCTGTGAATAAAGACTGCTATCAAGACTGGCATTCTGAAAGAGCAACTTCTCCCAACAGTCCAGGAGCAATTTGGTGATGATCCTTGCATTTTCCAGCATGATAGAGCACCATGTCACAAGGCAAGAGTGATAATGAAGTGGCTCTGAGATCATTACATTGAAATTTTGGATCTGTGGCTAGGCAAACTCCCCGGATTATAATCCTATAGGGAACCTGTGGTCAATCCTCAAACGGTGAGTGGACGAGTACGAATGAGTCAAGAATAAATTGCCATCAGTCAGGATTTGGCCCAGAAGCTGATATCCAACATGCCAGAGCAAATTACAGAGGTTATGAATAAGAAGGGTCAACACTGTAAATACTGACTGTTTGCATATATTGAATGTTTTGACCAAAAAAAGCCTTTAAAACTTGCTTATCAATTGTTTTCCAGTATACCATAGAAATGTGTGAAAAAATAATCTACAGATGCTGAAGTAGCAAACTGTGTAGAACACAAAATGTATGTCACTGCCAATACTTCACTGCCAAGGCTGTACAGCTGTCTCTTGCCACTGCCTCTGATGATCACAAAGGTGCATTGTATCCTAGCTCACTGCAAGAAGAGGTCACAAAGCCTTCCAGATTCTTACAAGGCCACTGATGAGAAGTTAAGCTCTGTCTTTTTATGGCCTTTAAGCATCAAAACAAAACAAAATGAAGCAGTGACAGTAGAGACCTACAGAGATATATCTATCTAACAATATCTTTTCAACTATTCTTGTGGATTTCAACACCACACTGACTGAATCCAATGCACAATGATTTACTATTTGATTGTTAGAGAATATAGTTTTATTGTGCCCTAACAGCAATCCTGAAGCATCCTGAATCAAAATAAAGAGTCTATTGAAATGTTGCTGGTAGTGAGCTTTTTATGAAAAGATGATTTATGTGATTGCCAATGGCAACAAAGCCGGAATCCTTCTCAAGGAACTTCCGGAGAAGAACAGGAATCTAATTAATCATGTAAGCCATTCACTACACAATCCTTGAGTGAATGATGTTTATGAATCATTAACCTCAGCCCTGTAGGTCTACACTTTATCACATAATTTTAGAACCTACTGTATATATATATATATATATATATATATATATATATATATATATATATATATATATAACATGTAGATGTCTAATCAGAAATTTGACAGAACTGACTGTGCAAACACTTACGATAGATGCAGCCTGCCTCTGCATTGAGCTGGGACCATCCAGGACAGCATTTGTATGTAGTCTTGAAGTCTTGTCTGTAGACTTGTCTGTAGCCTATGTAGTAGACAGTCCTACAAAGTGGTTAGAAGATATGATTATTGTAAAACTAAGTTAGTAAAATTTGAGACAAATAGCACAGAGTCTCACAGACAATGACAATTGGCCAATCAGAACGAGAGAGTCTTGTAATAATAGACTAGACTCCTCTAAACCCCAATTAGTTCAGCATTTGTTCAGCATTTGTTCAGTGCAATGGCAGCATTTAGCAAATCCAGTGCCTGTTTCATGAGGGCTATTCAATCACCTTCCATAATTGCCAAGGGGGTTGATAGCTCTGAGAGTCTTGAGCTTCCTTTTGATTCCTGAAGCATCTGAGACCCTTAATAACCATCGTCTCTCAACAAAAGGATCAGTTTCTAACTGCTGTCTTTCTCTAGCCCTCTGCCCATTCTCAAAAGTGGATAGAAGTTGGCTTGCACTGAAAGGTGTGCCAATGAGAAATGACTGTCAGGGTAAAAGGACTATTGATAGTGATTTAGGAGAGAGGGATTCTTTACTGCACGTAAAACCTAGAATCAACTTTTAAAATATCATAATCGTTGTAGCTCTTAAATTTGACAGTCAAATAAACAAGTACCTCCTCTCATAGTCCATACACCAAGAATGACCTGTGCATCCTTGCCTCCAAACCTTCACCATACGTGCAAAAGCCTGTACACATGACTGTTTCTCAGCTGTGAGGATTCTCGCTTGCTCTGAGCAGACATTTGGCCTGAACAAAGGAAAACGAAAGAATCATTTTCCATTTCAAGTGCATATAATGTTTTAAAGTCTTTAAGAAACAATAACTGGAAATTGATGTGTAATCAATTTATTAATAATTATAATAAATTACATTTTAGTTGTGACATTTACTGCATACTGATTTGTTTAATATATGTAATAATAAAACTACTTATTTGAATTTTTGTATAGTATATTAAATAATATAATAGTATTATTATAGTGTACTATACTAATATTATTATACAATATAATATAGTATTAGAAACCTTTAGGCTATTAAAAAATGAGAAAAATGTATACTACATATTTAATAATAATTCACAGTTCTATAAGGGGAAAAAAAGATATTTACAATTAAAAAATAATAATAAAAATTCATGTTTCTAAAAAACGTTTCACGCAAGAAAGGAAACATTAGTGCATACAATCATCACGCAGTCAATACAAAATTAAAATAAAAACATGCCTATCCCCATGGTACTTACATGAAAGGCTGCAAAGCTCGAAGACAGCGCGATGAAAGGATCTCTGTAAAGATGAAGGATAAAAATATCACCGCGCGTACATCCATGTCAGTGTCTGACAACACTTTTCCATACTGTTTAAACTGAGAGTGTTCAGGCTGTTTCATCTGCCAGCAAATAGCTGAGCAGGAACCGCAAGTCTGGTACCGTAGTTCAGCTGAATGTTTACTATAATAGCATTTACAGTAGGCTAACCTGTTGCATGAGCAGTCGTGAAGCTTGTTATTTTTATTTTAGTTTTCCATAATGATGAGCAAATTTTTCACATTTTTGTCCATCTCTCTAAAAAATGCTTTAATTAGCCTAATGTAGTCCTGGTTTATTTTTTATTTATTTATTTATTTATTTTTGTTCATTTGCATTGCAAACGTGTTCATTGACCATGCAAAAATGAACATGATGCCAAAAAAACTTAACATAACAGTCGTTAGAGGTAAGTAACAAGAGTCGTACAAGTAAAGTAACAGTTTGTGATGCAGAAAACATTGTACACCTGCGTAGGCTAATGGTACAAACAAACAGTGTAAGTTTGAAATTGTCTTTATATTGTGCTGCCACCTACTGGCCTAAACAGCACTTTAGGAACACTGCGCTTGTTAAAATTACAATTAAAAATGCACAAATATTGTCAAGCAGGACAAAATCATATTTAGTTGCATTTTAGAAAAGGTGGACATTTACAGAGCTTCGATCCGAAAAACTCGATCACATGTGGGTGCAGCTTCTTAAAGAAACGGCAGAAGTTATTCAATTTAAATAAAATCGTAATAAGCTTTGGAACCTGAAAGGGGGATATTTGTATGGTGTACAGGCACCAGAAAAATACCCCCCTTTCAGGTTTCAAAGCTTATTACGATTTTATTTAAACTGAATAATTATGGAGTGAAATAATTAATAATTTAAGATGCGTTAAAGAACAGAACGTCTGTGGGTGTTTCTACTCACAAATCTTTTTAATAATATCGCTCATATTTTATAACAACTTCATTATGATTCTGCTAGAAGTATTCCTTAAAGAACTGATATTGTACATGACCCAAGAAGCATTTTTATGCTGCCTTCACGTGCTATCGGAATTATCGTAAGTACGAGTTTCCTAGTTAGAAGTGGACATGAACGCCCTCTCAAAGCAAAATTTGAATAAGATGAGCTCGTAATAACGACTTCAGAAGTAGGACATTTCCGATAGCACGTGAAGGCAGCATAAATCCAGTCATAGGCAGCACGCGCATGCCTGATGTTAATTTGTTGAGCAGCGGTTCACGCCGATAAATTGAATTACATTTAATAATAATAATAATAATAATTTCGTATTTACATAAATAAACTAAAATCTTATTTCAGATAGAATGGAAAGAATACACATATCCCTTTATATTGTTTTATTAAAGGTTAGCTGTTTGGGTCCTTAACCGCATAGCATTGTGGGAGTTGTTCCTCTGCAGCAATGGCTTGGCTTGCAGTAAGATTAGCAATATCTGTGTCTTTATTATATACTGCATCGGCGGTATTTGAAGACCAAGTTGGAAAGTTTGATTGGTATGTAAACGCGATTTGTAGCTGTGTGTTGGTTTCACGTATAATCCATTGTGGGATTTCTGCCACTGTAAAAACAGCCGGTACATTAAGCAGGTTGCTGACTGTTGTCAGCTACACCGGGTTGATCAGTCATTATGTGTTAACATCACTCTCAACTCACTGCGATTTCTTTCAGGAGGCAACAGTTCATCGGCAAGGTGCGTTTTGCCTTGTTTGACACTCATTCTCAAGCGTCTAAAAAGCTCCTGGTGGCAACTGACAAGAACGTGTTTGCTTCACTCAATTCAAGGACTGGAGACCTGTGTAAGTCTTTGTGCTCATTTTGCACATTAAAATCTTATATAGGCTTTGAATACATTTAACATGTCTGACAAAGTGATGCATCAAATACTTCTGGAATATTTATGGCTATTTTTTTTATTTTGCAGTCGACAAATGTGCATTTCTTTACAAAAAAAAACAAAAACAACACAAAAAAAACCCTAATAATAATAATAAGATATGGAAAATCATTACAAACTTGTTGAAAGAGAAATACAACTTTTTTGGATTTTTGATTATAATAACTACTTGTTGATCAAAGATGCTGTTTTTTTTATGACGTCTAAGTAGATGACTAACTAATTTGCTGAATACCAAATTTATTCATCTTGGGTTTCTGAATCATAATCAAAATCTAGGTTTGCATTATGGACATTAGAATATGCCTACCTAAATTAACTTTTTTTCATTTAAAGGCACATACATTTTTTTTTTTTTTTTAAATATCCCAAAACCACTAGAACAGTGTTATATATTTTGTTGACTTGTGTACTTACATTATCCCAAATGTTTCCAAGAATGTTTAAATCCAGAGAAATAAGCAATTTTAACCAGGACACAGACACAGTGTCCATGCGTCGCCTGTCAATACCTGCGTTACCCTCGATTTCCAGTTTTATTTTGTAGAAACCATAGAAACACCAATGACGCTTTAATATATTATGTGTTTTGTTAGACATGTGAGCAACTTTTTGGATACATTTATCGACAGAAAACTAATCATTGTTATATAGCTCAATACAGTTCGTCTTATTGTTTAAATCTCCTTTACCGTGAGTACCATGTTACTGCAGTGTGCAACAAGTGTCTCATAGAAGCCACCGAGCGAACGCAGAGTAGCATTATAACATAACTTTCAACACACTCAAGCGGTCGTCTGCGACAATCCAGGTGTCATTAAGCTACACCTTTGTTTTGAAAAAGCGACCTCTAGCAGCAAAAAATTACATATTGTGGCTTTAATAGTGTTAGTGAACTGTTTTTAATTCTTGCAGTCTGGCGTCATGTGGATAAAACTGGACCAGAGGGCCATATTGATGCGCTGCTTATGTATGGACAGGGTAAGCATGTGGCGCAAACTGTGTGTACTGTGAAATTGGGCTCTTGTTTTTGGCTCTAAAACGGTTGTTGTCTATTAGATGCTGTTGTTGTTGTCGGGAATGGCCGTCTGCTTCGCTCCTGGGAGACCACAGTCGGTGGCTTGAAGTGGGAGGCAGTGCTTGATACTGGAAGGTTGTATTTTGTGTATGTTTTATTGTGACAGTATTAGGTTTAACTGACGCATCAAACTGAGTGTCCTCTTTTAACCACAGCTTTCAGGCCGCTGCCTTAGTCGGAGTTCATGACTTTGCCAAGTATGTTGCTGTGCTGAAAAAATCAGCAATCTCTCTCCATGACCTTTCAAGTGGCAGTCAGATATGGGTGGAAAACCTACCTGACAGGTGATGAAAAATCTTTGAACAGCTTTTCTTTATATTGCAATTATTATTGATGTAATTGATTCTCATTGCTGTAAAAATACTCTGCTAGAGATTATTTCTACTTCTCAATTTTTTTCCATCTTTTTGCATCCTACAGTGACACTGTTCAGTATCAAACTATTTATTCTGGTGGGAATGGACTGGTGTTTGTTTTGGGATTTGTGCCAAACTCCCATATTGTTATTGTTGAATACAAAATTGAAGATGGAGAAATCATGAAGAAGGTATGAAGTTTAAAAGAAATTAATACTTTTATTCAGCAAGGATACATTAAATTAACAGTGTAACAGTCAATACATCTATTATGTTATAAAAATACATTTCAAATAAATACTGTTCTTTTTAACTTTCCACAAAATATTAACTGTTTATAATAATATTAACATTGATAATAAGAAATGTTTCTTGAGCAGCAAATCAGCATATTAGAATGATTTCTGAAGGGTCATGTGACACTGAAGACTGGAGTAATGATGCTGAGAATTCAGCTTTACCATCACAGGAATAAATTACATTTTAAAATGTATTCAAATAGAAAACTGTTATTTTAATTTGTAGTATTTCACAATATTACGTTTTTTACAGTATATTGATCAAATAAAATGCAGTGAGCATAAAGAGACAAAAACCAAACCAACCAAACTTTTGGACGGTAGTATATAATGTTCCAATAATACACAAATATAGGAAATAAATTGAGTTTTCTTAATGAGAGAGTCAGATTACATAGATAATGACACGATCACACATTTGTTTTTCTTAGAAATCAGTTGAAGCCGCATGGATGTCAAGCCTGGAGAACAGCTGCGCAGTCATCAGCTCAGGGATCCTAATGTGTGTGGATCAGATCACACAGTCCTTGTACACTCTACCATTGCAGTCTGCAGAACAGACAGAGATGAGACAGATCCACCTTCAGGTGCAGATGTAACTGCATGTGTATTTAACGTACAGTGCTTTCTCAATTTTCTGTAACTATCTGTAATATCATGGATGTCTCTTTCTCTCTTTGTTTTCTTTTTCAAAGACGCTAGATTTGGAGGTGGCATCTGGATTCCAACCTATTCTGACATCCACTCAGCCCAATCCTGCACAACCTCCTCTCGCTGAGTTTTTCCTGCAGCTCAGTCCAGATCACCACATCCTGCTGCAGCTCAAAGATGGCCTCATCGCTCCACTCCGAGACTTCAATCCAGTAAGAACTGATATGTCTCACACATGTAAGGGCACGTTCACACCAGTGCTCTGAACCGGTTCAAGGAATGAAATTTTAACAGGAACATAAACGAAAACAAAATCAAGTTCTAATCTTTCTGAATAGAGTTGCTGTGTGACTGGGACATTTCGAGACTAACACCCATAAGTAAATGTTGTTGTCAATCCCAAAAAGAATAGAATAGGACCAGAACTTTTGGGACCAGAATGAACAGTATTTTTGTTCATTCAGAGTCTAAAGCCCAATGTTCTTCCTATTTCAGTCATATTTGGCTGCTTTTGCTACATCTGGAGAGAAGACAGTTGCTGCTGTGATGTCCCCAAAGAATGATACTGTGAGTCACATTTCAAAAACTCAAAAAAACATCTTTCTAAGTATATACTTGTATCATAATGGGTTGTTATTCTTACTTAAGGCTTGTAGCATCAACCTGTTCAGTGCTGACACAGGGCGGAGGCACCTGGACACCACCATTATCTACCACATGGACCCTAATGGAGGAAAGCCAAACAGAGTGAGGACTGATGCTGAAGCATATAAGCTTAAACGATTGTAGGCCAATCATTTGTGTTGTAGGTAATTTTGGTTTGTCTGTTCTTTAGTTATATGTCCACGCCTTTCTGAAGAAAGATGACTCTGTGGGCTACAGAGTCATGGTGCAGACGGAAGACCTTACACTCACATTTCTACAGCAACCTGGTATGAACTACATTATGGAGGATTAGGAGTGCCACAGTTATTTATCAATGTATTAATTAAAATAAAACAAAAATGTAATTGAATGACAAATAAATAAAATACTGTAATAACTGTATTTAAATTTATTTAAATTCATATATAAATATAAATAATAAAACACCATTTTAAAAATGCAACTTTACATTTCAAATATTGAATTATTTTCATTCAAATGATTATTTGTTAAATTTTAAGTAAGTTTATTCAAATTAAATAAATAGGTTTAAATAAGTCAATACATTGGTTTGTCAATTTGAAAGTGACTTACTTTTCTATTGTTGAATTAATGTTGATAGTTTGACTTCATTTTGTTTTTAAGTGGCTCTCCTGGACCTCCATACTATACCTGTAAACAATGATGTAAAATTCAACTAATTATATTTTTAAGAAAAATATGATGTTATTGATAATATTATTATTAATGATATTAATAATCATTTTCCTTATGAGGTAAAAAAAAGTTGGCATATATATATAAATATAAATATAAAATACAGTATATGGTTTCATGCAACTTTATCAACACTTGAATGTGGGTTTCATAAAAAAACATTTTGAACAAAAAAAAAATTGAAAATTGCTTTTTGGTTTTTTTCCAAAGACTACAATGTGCATAAGCAATGCTTTTATCACTTGGGTCTGCTCCTTTTTGTCTGTGTTTAGATCCGGAGATTCTCTACTCTTTCAGAACATGTGTAATAGCGCCCCTTACCGTATTGCAGTGAAAACACAGAAGGCTGGAAAATTCTGTCAATGGTGTGGAAAGAGCTAATATAAACAACAAAAGGCAAGGGGTTGATTTTTGTGTTCCACTGTAGGCAGGGTAGTCTGGATGAGGGAGGAGGCCCTGGCTGATGTGGTCACCATGGAGATGGTTGATCTGCCACTCACTGGAACACAGGCAGAGCTGGAGGGAGAGTTTGGAAAGAAAGCTGGTAAAGTGCAACATAAATGGAAACCATTGTTTATGATGTCCTTTTTTTGCTTATTACATATATTCTTATTCTTCCATCCTGTCATTTAAAATATCTAAAATAATCTAAAATAAGTACTATAAAATAATATAGATTAATTTTGATTTCATGTTGACTTCAAAGTCTAAAAGCTGTTTAGGTTAAACCCGATACACATTTTCCATATATAAGTGCTATATAAGCCTGTGTTTGTGATTGTATGTCTAATGTGTGTTGTGACGTTGCTGCTTTTGCTTGCTAAGCCCAAAAAAACCTACTGTTTTACTCATCTGTCCTGTTTTCCATGGCTTGCCATTTCTTTCTATATTTATTTCTTTCTGTGTTTTCTTTTGCACTTGCTGCCCTCGGATCCAGCCATTCAAGGTAATGTAGAGAGCTTCCTCTTAATTTTGCTTCTCTTCCTAATCCCGTTTATTTTATGCAGTGTCTTTGTCAGTGTCTCTAACTTTTATAACAATGCATTGGCTCACGAATGTAATGAAAGTAGTGTTACAGATTATTATTTTTTCTTCAATGAATCTGACACTTATCACTGATCTCTTGTTGCCTGCAGATGGGCTGTTACCCATGGTTCTCAAGCGCCTCTCTTCCCAGTTTATCCTGCTGCAGGCCTGGATGGCCCACCTCTGGAAACTCTTCTACGATGCCCGGAAGCCTCGCAGCAGTGTGAAGAATGAAGTCACTATAGACACACTTTCGCGTGATGAGTTTAACCTGCAAAAGATGATGGTGATGGTGACTGCCTCTGGAAAGGTAAGTTCAGAAAGCACAGATGTTGTTTTGTCCTTTTAGCTGTCCTGTTAGTAAACGCATCTGTTGTTTTTTTGTTTTTGTTTTTTTTACACAGCTCTTTGGCATCGACAGTAAATCAGGAACCATTTTGTGGAAACAGTATTTAGAAGACATCCAGCCCAACTCCGTTTTCAAGCTCATAGTGCAAAGGACCACTGCCCATTTTCCACATCCTCCACAGTGCACACTTCTTATAAAAGACAAGGTAAGATTTTGAAGTTTGTTTTTGTATGGTCTCATGCCATTTATTTGCTTCCTTGCTTGTTTTTGTTTGCTAGTTTTTTTTATTTGCTTGTTTGTTTAAAAGTTTGCTAGTTTGTTTACTTGTGCATTTGCTTGTTTACCCATTTATGTAATTTTTTTTTTTACACGTTTGTGCATTTGTCTGTTAGTTTGCTTTTTTCTTTATTAACTTAAAGGGATAGTTCACCCAAAAATGAAAATTAGCCGATGATTTACTCAGCCTCAAGCCATCCTAGGTGTATATGACATTCTTCTTTCAGACGAATACAATCAGAGTTATATTAAAAAATGTCCTGGCTCTTCTAAGCTTTATAATGGCAGTGAATGGCAGCCTAAAATTTGAAGCCTAAAAAGTGCATCCATCCATTTATAAAAATAACTCGTATGGCTCCGGGGGGTTAATTAAAGGCCTTTTTATTTTTGTATTATTTATTTTAAATATTCGTTTGCTTGTTTTCAATTTCAATTTTCAATTTTTTCATTTGTCTTTGTTTATAGGACAGTTATGTGTTCATATGTTCAATATTGAATAATCCTATTTAATTGTATTACTTTGTTGTGCTAAATTAAAAAATGACTGTATTTATAGGACACAGGTCTTGGAAGCCTATATGTCTTCAATCCTATCTTCGGCAAGAAGAGTCACATTAGTGTCCCTGCTTTACCCCGACCTGTGCTTCAGACCCTGCTGCTACCTGTCATCGACCAGGACTATGCTAAAGTCCTTCTTCTTATTGACGATCAGTACAAGGTAGGTGTTCGTCTTTCTGACAAACCTTCTGTGTTCCTTGCAGAATTTGATCCCATTTCTTTGATTTTCTCTTTCAGGTCACAGCATTCCCATCTACTAAGAATGTTCTACAGCAGCTTCAAGACACAGCATCCTCCATATTCTTCTACCTAGTGGACTCCAGTCAGGGAAAGCTGTCGGGTTTCCGTCTGCGCATGGTTAGCATTCATTCAGCAGGCATACAGACAGAAAGCACTTTTGGTGCTGGTGTTCATAAGTTGTTGGTTTTTTTTCCCCTTCAGGATTTGTCTACAGAGCTGATCTGGGAGGTGGTCATCCCCACTGAGGTGCAGAAAATAGTGGCTATCAAAGGAAAGCGTGCAAATGAACATGTGCATTCCCAAGGCAGAGTGATGGGGGATCGAAGCGTACTTTACAAGGTAGTGCTGACCTTTATGACTGCTCTTATTGGCCAAATGAGAGCACATTTCTAATCTTATATCCTGTCTGTTGTTTGTCCTCTCTGTTGTTCTTCTGCAGTATCTGAACCCTAATCTCTTGGCTGTGATAACGGAAAGCACAGACACTCATCAGGAGCGCAGCTTTGTTGGAATCTTCCTGATTGATGGTGTGACTGGCCGTATTGTTCATGAGGCGGTGCAGCGGAAGGCCAGAGGACCAGTTCACTTTGTGCACTCAGAAAACTGGTTGGTGGTAAGTACACAGGGTTATCTAGATTAGATATTTCTGGTGCAGAATTTAAGACTATATTTTGTGTTTTCATCCATATAGTATGTGTACTGGAACTCCAAGTTTCGTAGAAATGAGTTTTCTGTGTTGGAGCTCTTTGAGGGAGCAGAACTTTATAACAGCACAGTATTCAGCTCCCTGGACAGACCGCATCCACCTCAGGTGCTGCAGCAGTCGTACATCTTTCCTGCGCCCATAAGCACTTTGGAGGCCACACTTACAGAAAAAGGCATCACCAGCCGACACCTTCTTGGTTAGTATTGAGCATATATTGCATTTAGTAATGTTCGGATATTGACAATTATTTCCATGTTATTGCTGATAATTGATATTACAATATTATAAATTTATACTACTTTGTTTAATAAAAAAAACACTAAAGTGTAAATTTAGGCATCACAACATTCATTTAATAATGTACAGAATGAAAGATGAATAACTATTCCTTTTAAAATCTGCTGTAATAAAAATGAGTATTTTATATAGCACCTTTCTACAAACTTGAGTTTGCTTTGCAATATTAAAAGTGAACATGACAGCAGGCATAGAAACACATACAGATATACTGAGTGTACAAAACATAACATGCAATAGATCATGAGGTTAGGAATCAAAAAACATGGTGAATAAATTTAATCATGTGAGGCTGCGAATGTTTTGGGGAATGAAATTCTAGAGTGTGGTGGCAGAGATACAGAAACGGTGCTAGTTTGTGCCATTGGAGCAGCAATAGACCAGATTCAGAGGACTTAAGGGTGTGTTCTCATGGCATGTTTGGTTCGATTAAAACAAACCCTGGTGCGATTGCTCTGTTAGTGTGAACAGATCTTTATTTGTGTGTGATGGAGGGATTCCTGCCGCTGTTTTGACTCCTTCACACAATATAAGACTTCACGAGTTCTCGGCTGGTCAAAATATGCACATACAAGCACATTTATCCCAGCACACAGCATTGTTTTGGATGTTCGGTAAGTTTCATCTCTAAATAGGCAATACGTCAAAAAAAAACTGGCCAATCAGGTTGTGATTGTATCCCTTATGCCTTTAGGTTTGGTATCTTTAGGTTCGGTGATAAAAATGCCAATCTGAACGCTAAGCAGACCTGGACTAAATGTTTTTGTTTTTTTTGGTCCGGACCAAACTACAAGTGTGAACACTTCAGGGGTGTACTAGGTATAAATGAGGTCAGAAATATACAGGGAGCAAAACCATGGAGGGTTTTGAATTTGATAAGAAGTATCTTGTATTTAATACGGAACCGTAAAACAGAAGTAATGTGGGGAGATTTCTTGGTATATGTGAGGACTCTGGCTATGGAGTTCTGAATATATTGGAGCTTATTTATTGTTGTAGTGTGGGTAAGCCAAATAAGAGAGAATTGCAGTATTCTAGCTGAGAAGTAATGAAAGTATGGACTAGGGTCTCATCATTGATATTTAAACAAGCAACGTTAAAAGGATGTAAACAAGCAATATTTCAGAGGTGAAAAGGTAAAATTTGGTAAGTGAGAAAATGTGAAGGAGGAAGGAGAGAGAAGAATCAAATTATGCTCAGGGTTTCAACATTGGTGGAAGGTCGAACCAGGAAACTAGTAATAGTAACGTTGTTTACAGAGATTTTTTTTTAAAAATAAATATCTTAAAGATAAAAGTCTTAAGACAAATATCAGCATTCTCTTAGTAAGTTTTGGGTGTTACTTTTTTCTTTATAGTGGGGATGCCATCAGGCAACATTTTATCCTTACCAAAGATGTTTCTGGACCCACGGAGACCAGAGGTGGTCTCAGAACAGAGTCGGTGGGTACTAATATTTACTTACTATGTTGGAAAAATGTAATTTAGTCTTTGATTACCTAATTGCTTGCTGAGTAACCAAGTTGAACAATGATTGTGCCACCATTTAGGGAGGAAAACCTTATACCATATGCTCCAGAAATGCCCATTCGTACAGAGTGGTTTATAAACTACAACCAAACTGTGTCAAGAGTTAGAGGAATCTACACTGCCCCCTCTGGCCTGGAGTCTACCTGTTTGGTAAGTCATAGTTTTGTCCATTTTTCATTTCACAGTATTAAATAACTTTTTGTTGGTATGATTAGTCTTAATTTAAGCTCCGGACATCCATGTCATTGTTATTACATTATACATAGTCACATGTATAAAATTTCCATTTCATTTCTTTACCCAATAGGTGGTTGCGTATGGTCTTGACATCTACCAGACCAGAGTGTTCCCTTCCAAGCAATTTGATGTCCTTAAGGATGACTATGACTATGTATTAATCAGCAGTGTACTCTTTGGCCTCTTCTTTGCCACCATGATCAGCAAACGTCTTGCAGAAGTGAAACTGCTGAACAGGGCATGGCGATAAGACTCATCCTAATGGCCTGTTGACTTCACTCTCGCCCTCACTGCAATGTGGTTGACACATTGATGGCAGGAGATTAGCTGGTGACCGTGTCAAAACTGCAAGATCATTTGATAAGTTTGGTGTATTTTTGCAACCAGCTGTCTTAGGGATCTTGTGGTGTCTTGAGTGTAAGTGCATAGATGGCCATGATAGTTTTTTTTCCCTTTTCAGAGAGATGTAATGGTGTAGGTCTTATTTTTTTCCCCCACCATTGAACAGTTCACTGTCTAATTTCTTAATTTATTGTGCCTTTCGGGGTAACAACTCATGTGAATTTTTTTTTTTTTTTATATATAAAGGTAGACTCGCCAAATGTAACAAATTAACTGTCTCGTTTTTTTTTTTGTTTTTTTTTCATTCTTTCATTAAGTAACTCTGAGTCTGCCTTTCGAAGAGGCTGAAGGATGAATTGATGTATTAATATTGAGGATGGATTATTGCAAAGTGACTGCCATTTTTATTTAAATTAATGAAAACATTGAATAATGTGATTTGGTTTTAAATTAAAGTAGTAGTAATATGAACTGTTGAGCTGTTAAAGAATATATTGCCTCATTTCATGTACAGGATTTGAATGGACAAGCACTAGTGCACATGAGCACTGTGATATTTCAAGAGTCAAGACATTTGGATAATTTTCTCCTGTACATTAATGATGGAAGGTTCTGCATAGGAAGAGTTTGGATAGTCTTTTGTAGTTATTTTATGGTATGTCAAATGCACTGGATGGTTTGGAGCCATGTTCTTACTTGATATATTTATGAGCAAGATCCTATTATGCCATATCATACTTTGATTTTGACTCATACACATGCAAATCCTTGTGATTTTACTGTTGTGCAGAATGTTTCTACTCTTTTGGTCATAAATAGGCCTGTTTATATACTTAATTTTAAAAGCATCCCCTCTGCTGCAAATTAATGATGTCAGACAAATGAGTTTAATAATAATATTTATAACAAAAGGATAGATATTGAGTTAAGTTGGTAACAAACCTAATGCTTTTTTAAACATGCATAAATGATTTGTTCTTTTTCCCCAATCAGTAATAAAAGATATCCCCTTCCTAATTGTTGTTGCGTGAATTGTTTAGAAAATGTATTGAAGTTAGAACTGCTACACTTGTGGATACTATAGGCAATAACCATTGAAATACTTTCTGGTTGATCATTAAAGGGATAGTTCAGGCCAAAAATTTTATTCGGTCACTGTTTGCTCACCCTTATGTTGCTACAAACCTGACTTTCGCCCTGCGGAACAAAATATATTTAGAAGAATGTTGGTAACCAACCCGTCTTGGTTACTATGGACTTTAATTGTGTAGAGTAGACAAAAAAATAAAAAATTATGACCGCCTACATTTGGTCTGAGGTCTGATTTTTTTTAGGGGTAGTCATCCAAAAAAATTAATTGTCATTGTTTATTCACGCTCGTGTCGTTACAAACCTGTATGATTTAATTTCTTAAACAGACCACAGAAGACATTTTGAAGCATGTTTGTAACCAAACCGTTTTGGTTCCCATTGACTTCCATTATATGGACAAAAATGTGACACTGTGCAGTGATTTTGAATGATTTTAAAGGGAAAGTCGCTTAAAAGTAAAAAATACTGACATGTTTATTCACCATCATGTTGACGACGAGATGTTAGGCAGAATGACAGCCTCAGTCATTATTCACTTACATTGCATCTATTATCCCCCATGTAATTAAATTGAATATTGACCGAGGCTCATTCTGCCCAACACTCTCTTTTGGGTTTCAGAAAAATTAAGTAATACAGGTTTGGAAATACATGACAGAATTGTTTTATTTTTGGGTGTCCCTTTAAGTAAACATTTCCTCATCTGTTTGGCGACCGTTGTAAATAAATAAAAGATACGATTTTAAGCTTACGAGTAAAAACTGTCCATCACAGTCCTATTATTTTCTTATAAGGTTACTACGTGCTCACATCATGACATGACACACAAGACTTTTCATGTTTATCTCTGACGACAGTTCCTGTTATTTGGCGTCTGATGATTAACCTCATTTCCGCTCTTAGATTCTAATAGAGTATCTCAAGATGGCGTCGAGTGGAGGAGATGGAGAACCTGAGTGGACCGCAGCCGTACGGCCACTTTTATCAGCGTCCTACACGGCTTTCGAAACGAAAGAGCTACCTCAGCTTATAGGATCCATCATAAACAGGTCAGACGAGGGCTTGTTTGTTGAGTTGGCCCGTGCAGGGCTGAAATAAACTGTTGAGTGACTCTGCATTAGCTGTGATGCTATGGCAGCACCGAGGCTGTGTTTCAAAACCTAGTCAGCTGACTACCTTGACAGCATTTCGGGGCATCATGAGAGGGTTTGGCCCGTTCCCAATACGCACACGATGGTCCAAAATGCTGTCTAAAACACTTTCCAAAGCAAGAAATTATTTTTAATGCCCAGACGCATATGATGCCTAAAAGTGCTTTCTACGTAGCCAGCTCCTCGGGTTTTGAGACACACCTGGAGTGTTACTTTGCATTTACAGTAGCAGATACATCAGATTCTGCTTCATCATCAGGCCGGAGATCCATTCTTTATGTGCATATAACCGGCCCGAATGATATTTTAACAATGCCGCTTAATTATAATGAACGTACATGATCCCACGACATCCAACCCTAAATAAAGTGATTTTATATTTGTGTCGGAAGTGAATTAATTGACACTGAATGAGCTTGTTAGCCTCCCTCGATTAACCCTAAACAAAGCTAGTTAGCTTGCTAGCCACTGTCAAGAGCTACTCATAAGCGTCCCTTTAAAATGTCAACCAAATAAATCTTTGTCAGTCAGTGGAAACCACATTAGTCCGATTTACTCAAGTTTGAATTGTAGTCGTTTCAATTTAATGCATATGGGGGTGTGCCTGCTAACTAGCCAGCTATGACTTAGCAGCTGGTGCTAGTGTTGCGGATGGTTCGCTAATTATGTGTTAGCCTCTTTTGGTTAACGAATAAACGTCGATATTCTGTGTTTTAGTTTGTTGGGGGCTTAGTTGTCAATTTTAAAAGTTTATTGGCCAATTCAAAAGCTTATTTTGTTGGTGTAAATATATGTACTGTCATCGAAGTTTCGTTTTCACAGAAATTGTTAGGTGTGCGCAAATAAACAAATCACTGTGTGTGTCATTTAATGCTTGATAAACACTGATCGGATTACGAGCAATACAACTGTATGAGCTTTAAAATAAACAGTTAACACACTGAATAGAATTTATGATTAAAGACAAATTAATGTTGTCTTTTAGTTTTGTCGGTATAGGTTGGCAGCTCAATCGTGCTACTTTCACTTTTGACTGGTTAAGTGCAACTTAACCAGTCAAAAGTGAAAGTAGCACGATTGAGCTGCCAACCTATACTGGACTAAACCTGTTTATATTAGTAGTTTAATAATGATTGAGTCAAATAAAATAAAATATATATATAAGCTTAAAAGTAATTTTATTAATATAGTAGTACAAACCAGTGTTATTGTTTACTAAAGCCGTTAAAAATACTAACAATAATAGGTTTAAGTTGTAGTACTAAAATTATAAAAAATAAATTACAGCATATTAGAAGTATATACAAAAAAATAAATGACAAGCACAAAACAACATTACTAAAACAAAATTACATTTAAAACTGAAAATATATTAAAAGGCTAATTCAAAATATTAAATGTTATAATATTATATACATAACACTAAAATAACACTCGTACAAACTGGGCAATTATTAAGAGATTTTAGAAATCATTTAACACATGCACCTTAAACCCTTTTTTAAGATGTTTGATATAGTGTATGTTGTTGTCGTTTTACACAAATGAGAAACTTTGATATTGCTTTCATGTAAGCATTGCTGAATGGAACAGCATTTTGTGAGTTCTTTAGTTAGTTTAGCCCAGTCTGGCAGCATTCTGATATGTTACTCTGACATTCATAATTCAGTCAATTCATATTGAATAGTCCAATTTACATTGATTCTAACTGTTTTCCTCTTCTTTTTTATAGTGAATCTGAGATTCTTCACCATGATAAACAGTATGAGCCGTTCTACTCCTCTTTTGTGGCACTGTCTGCACATTACATCACCACTGTTTGTGGACAAAGTATGTCAAATTTCAGTATTTTGTTCTAAAACTATAATTTCCTTAATTTCTAGCTGAAATACACCATATGTTTTAGCTGAATATAGACATACACAGAATTATTGTTCCCATTTCAAATCGCTTTTATCATTTCTTCTTTACTATTATTTTACTAACAGTTTTTCTGTCACATTTTAGTCCCCAGAAATCAGTTGCTGTCAGTAGCTGCAGCATGTAAAGTATTGATTGAATTCTCATTACTGCGTCTGGAGAATCCTGATGAAGCATGTGCAGTCTCTCAGGTCAGACATGCTCCTTTTGATCAGAACATGGTGTACATTCTGTCTCTTTAAATTAAGAAGAGCATTTTCTTATAAACTAACTTCCTTTCTCTTTCTGCTCCATAGAAGCACCTGATCCTCTTAATAAAAGGCCTTTGTACTGGCTGCAGTCGATTGGATCGGACAGAGATCATCACCTTTACTGCGATGATGAAGTCGGCCAAACTTCCCCAAACTGTCAAGACACTTTCTGATGGTAAGAGCTGTTTTAAATTGCCATAGTCCTGTGTTACCAGATAAATGAGCTGTCTAGTCTTGTAAGGGGCTTTCACATTGAGCATGTTTGCTGTGGTCCGAGTCCAAGCGCAATTGTCAATTTTTTTAAATAATTTGGTGGCATTATGCGCAGCAGAGTGAACAACACTTGGGTTTACTCTAGGTGCGTTGCATAAAGGGCGGCTTTCTGCTGCTTGCAGACGGACTCGAGAAGAAAGCTCCTACACGTAGTCTCAGGTTGGGTACCCCAGTATGACAGCTATCACATTACCAGTTTTTCATGCAAACCGTACCCCGTTTTGAGCTAAACTGACACTGTGAAAGCACCCTAAGGCATATGAAATGTCTTGCTTGGCGTAATGACCTGTTTTTCTGGATGTAATCTCTGTGGTTTAGATATAGACCCAGTGTTACAGGATGGGAATATGCAGCAGCAGTGTTTTGGTGTGTTAAATAATGAGCCTCTTGCTTGTAATTTCAACACCGCTGTTGAGAAGTAAACAGTTTGAGGTGGTGAAGATGTTTCATTTGTAGGATTTTCATGTTTGCTTTGCCTTTTGCCTTGTAATTAAAGGACATAATATCTGGTGTAGATTGGCTCAGATCATTTCTACGGGTCTAGTCTGATTTTGAGGGAAAATCTATAGAATTTATACACAACCGTTCAAGTTTGGGGTCTGTAATTATTTTTTTAATCCTGTTGAAATCCTGTTCACTTTTGTGCTGGATTTATTTAAATAATATTGTCAAATATTATTACAATTTATAATAACTGTTTTCTATTTTTAATATCTTTTAAAATGTAAATTCATTTGTGATTTGATTTATTCCTGAAAGTTTCAGCAGCCATTAATTAATTCAAAAATCATTCTAATATGCTAGTACATTTCTTATCACTGTAGAAAACGGTTAAAACTTCTTTTTTAGGATTCCTTGATAAATAGGAATTTTAAAAGAACTGCATTTATTTGAAATAAAAGTAATTTGTAAAATTATAAATGTCTTTACTGTCACTTTTTTTGATCAATGCATTCTTGCTGAATAAAAGTATTAATTTCGCCCCCCCAAAAATTTTTACTGACCTAAACTTTTAAACGGTAGTGTACACTCACCTAAAGGATTATTAGGAACACCTGTTCAATTTCTCATTAATGCAATTATCTAATCAACTAATCACATGGCAGTTGCTTCAATGCATTTAGGGGTGTGGTCCTGGTCAAGACAATCTCCTGAACTCCAAACTGAATGTCAGAATGGGAAAGAAAGGTGATTTAAGCAATTTTGAGCGTGGCATGGTTGTTGGTGCCAGACGGGCCGGTCTGAGTATTTCACAATCTGCTCAGTTACTGGGATTTTCACGCACAACCATTTCTAGAGTTTACAAAGAATGGTGTGAAAAGGGAAAAACATCCAGTATGCGGCAGTCCTGTGGGCGAAAATGCCTTGTTGATGCTAGAGGTCAGAGGAGAATGGGCCGGCTGATAGAAGAGCAACTTTGACTGAAATAACCACTCGTTACAACCGAGGTATGCAGCAAAGCATTTGTGAAGCCACAACACGCAAAACCTTGAGGCAGATGGGCTACAACAGCAGAAGACCCCACCGAGTACCACTCATCTCCACTACAAATAGGAAAAAGAGGCTACAATTTGCACGAGCTCACCAAAATTGGACAGTTGAAGACTGGAAAAATGTTGCCTGGTCTGATGAGTCTCGATTTCTGTTGAGACATTCAGATGGTAGAGTCAGAATTTGGCGTAAACAGAATGAGAACATGGATCCATCATGCCTTGTTACTGTGCAGGCTGGTGGTGGTGGTGTAATGTGTGGGGGATGTTTTCTTGGCACACTTTAGGCCCCTTAGTGCCAATTGGGCATCGTTTAAATGCCACGGCCTACCTGAGCATTGTTTCTGACCATGTCCATCCCTTTATGACCACCATGTACCCATCCTCTGATGGCTACTTCCAGCAGGATAATGCACCATGTCACAAAGCTCGAATCGTTTCAAATTGGTTTCTTAAACATGACAATGAGTTCACTGTACTAAAATGGCCCCCACAGTCACCAGATCTCAACCCAATAGAGCATCTTTGGGATGTGGTGGAACGGGAGCTTCGTGCCCTGGATGTGCATCCCACAAATCTCCAACTGCAAGATGCTATCCTATCAATATGGGCCAACATTTCTAAAGAATGCTTTCAGCACCTTCTTGAATCAGTGCCACGTAGAATTAAGGCAGTTCTGAAGGCGAAAGGGGGTCAAACACAGTATTAGTATGGTGTTCCTAATAATCCTTTAGGTGAGTGTATATGGTGAAATGGTATGCATTATGTTCTAACTATTAAATATTTTTTCAAATAAGTTTTTATTACACGAAATTGCTTCAGTCATACAAATCAAAACATTTTTGGGGTGTACTTAGGGAAACCTTGCCATATGGCAGGCAATGCTGTACCACAATGGAAAATGGTCCAAAAGTTTTTTGATAAAATTATGATTTTCTTTTCTATTTAAATGCACATTTCTTTTAGAAATTCATAGATTTATATACTTTGAACTCATACAAACCAAAAAATAAGTAGATCCCTATCATTGAACCTTCAAAATGGTTCTTAAAAGTATTATAATATTGCTTGCAAATGGACAAAAAAGACACGCATTTTAGGTTCAAATTCATAATTTTTTATTGTTTGACATCCAGAAACGTTTTAAAAACAAAAACAAGTCATTTTAGAAAGTTTTTTATAAAGGTAAGTAAATAAATAGTAGCTTGGAACTAGGGATGGAACGATTACCTGTTTCACGATAAACCACGATAAAATGTACTAACAGTTAGTAATATCGTTTAAAATTTAATTATTATTAAAACAGTGTTTGATTATCACAATTTTGAAAACTAGCGGTAAATCCTGTCCAGCCAGCATCAGTCTAGCACAGGCACAGCGCGCAACGTTGTTTTTGAATGAGAAGAAATGGCAGAAGGCAGTGACAGCGCCGGGAGATTTTTCAGCCTTCTAAAATGACCAAATCTGAAGTGTGGACATATTTTGCCTTTAACAAAAGTCCTGAGGAAAACTTAATCGAAGATGGTCACCCTCTCTGCAGAACATGCAAGAAGAAAGTTGCTGCAATAGAGGGAAACGCTTCAAATCTGCGAACGCAAGGCAATACTAAAACTACGTCTGGGAAATAACGCTTCCACGAAGAAAAGTTTGCAGCAAGTGGCTTTGAGCCAAAGACGAACGAACAAATTCAGACAAGACTAGGTTGACATTTAAGGGATAATGTATATTCATTGTACACTTATAACACATATTTTCTTTACCACATGAATAGGCCTAATTACGGGGACATATTGAATGGAGACTAATGTTTTAAATCTTACCTGTTTATAAATCCATTTCGTACAGTGTACAAAACACAAAAAGTTATTAATAGTAAAGTCAGTATTTTCAGTACAATCAAAAACAGAGACGTTGCATTTGAATGAAACGAGAGAGCGCGTCCGTTGTGATACGTGGATGTACGCTGTTATAATGCGTTGCTATTGATGACGGTCCTTATAAGGAAGGGAATGCCACAGAATAGAATCTTGCTTAAAAAAGTGCATAGAGCTGCTTGTTGTTTGTTGATTTTCAAATATAAAACTTGTTGAAATGTTTTCAGTGTGTGCATCAGTTCTTTTTGAACACTTTCATCTCATTTGAACAAAACCGCGATAATATTGATAATCGTGATAATTTGGGTCACTATAATCGTGATATGAAATTTTCATACCGTTTCATCCCTACTTGGAACATGAACTTATACCATGGAAACATACAGAACGAACTTCAAAAATACAGGTGTGTTAAGATAGGGTGTGTGTGTGTGTGAGCGAGAGAGAGAGAGAGAGAGAGAGAGATAGAGAGTGAGTGTGTGTGTTTCCTAGTCCATCCATGTGCACCTGTCTCAGTCCAACTTTTTTTGGTAAATGATTAGTTTAGACAAAATATGTAATAAGCATACACAAAAAGGATGTGTATGATTGTAGGATTTTATGGAAGTTCCAATAGTGTGCAATTCTGCTGGGACAGATTCCATGTGGACAGATTCCTAAGGTGCTGTGCTGTTGCAGTTCATTTATGTCTCACAATGCTGATGCAGAGCGGGCAGTACCCAGATGTCATAACTGTATTTGTCCCCTTTACAGCCTGTCATCTGCTATATATGAGAATTAATGAAGCATAATTTTTTTGTGTGTCTGTTTTCCTGCTCATTTTTTTTATTGTGGCTAATTATAAACTCTCTTGCGAGTTTTAATTAGTTTAGTTCAAGTCAGAAGGGAGCTGTTCTGTTTAGTAACTGCATTCTTTAATATTACAAATTAGTAAGGCATTCTTTTAGCATGTTAATTTAATACCATTATTATATATTTTTATATTTTTCCTACCGCAACATTATCCATTTGAGGGCTTTTCTCAAGAAATATTTTTATATGATTGTAAATTTGATTAATTAAACAATGCATCATGGAAGTAAATTTCTTTTCAATTGATTGACTTCCCTACAAATTAATCATTAATTTTGAATTTGTCCAAAAAATAACATCCTTTGTGACACAATTCAAGCCATTTCAAAGCATTGGCTTATCTGAGTATATGAACCTTTTTTCCTCGTGTGACTGCCAGAATGGTAGAAAGGAAGCTTGGTTTTCTTTGAGATCATCTTTTTCTAGAATAGTTAACTCAAAGATGAGATTCTGTCTGCTGATATTCTGCAATCATCTTTGGTGCTCTTGTTTTCCAGTGGAGGACCAGAAGGAGCTTCCTTCCCCTGTTAACCCCGAACTTAGACATAAAGAAGTCCAAATGAACTTTTTCAATCAGCTGACTTCAGTGTTTAACCCTGACATTACCGTGCTGGCCTCTCCATCCGTTCACATGCAGGTTAGTTAAAAAGAATTATCTTTCAATTGAATTCACAATAGCTATAATATGTTTACATGGATACCTTTTGTTTATTTGATCAATCTGAACGTAGTGTTTACATGAACGCTAAATAAAATTTATTTGGTTTTTGTGCGTTTTATATATATATATATATATATCACAAGCTTGAAATCGGAATTGATCTTTTGTCATGTACTGCATGAATATAGAGTTTCTGCTGTTGCCGCCTATTAACCATCCTCCTACGGGTTCTTATCCTTTGTTTAAAAAAGCAGACTTAATATTTATCTATTTAAAGTAGACGATGAGCACATGAAGCATTGTGCCATCCTGATTATATTTATCAAGCAGTAAAAACGCCCCTTCCTGCGCCGAAAATCTGTGGATGAGTCATAAGCAAAGACTGGTGGGACAATGTTGTCCTGCACCACTTCACAGACAATGAGTGGAAGGAGAATTTTAGAATGACACGACAGTAATTTATGACACTATATTCAACAACAACAGCTTGTTCCGTGCGTCATACCTCATTATGCCAATTCTACATCATTGCACATGTGCAGAAAATTCCGGCTTCAGTATTCAATCTGATCGTGTTTGCACGTCCTAATGAAATTTTTATTTTATTTTTTCATTCCGACTGTGCTACTAGTCCCATTACAAATGGATTATTAGGGTCCATGTAAACAGTAACACAGATAATGATGTGGAGTGATCACTCCTGGGATTACTGCTGTTTTGTTATGAGTAAACAAAGAGGTTTAAGGACAAAACTGTAATGTTATGTGTTTACAGGGTGAGAATGAGTGTGATGACCAGACAACAACAGATCAGGCAATGCAGGCCAAAATGAAGAATGCCTTCATCTCTCAAAATGTGTCCAGTTTACAAGAATTAGGTGAGCTCAAACTTTTCAACACAAATACCACTTGATCAAATCATACCAAGTACCAGATTCAAGCATTCCATGGACGAGAATCCATTTTCCAATAACTGAGAATCCAATAACTGCATTTTCTAGGGCTGCACAATGTATTAAAACCATTTAAAAACCATAGTACAACATAGATAATGCTATTGAGAATTTGTAAAGACTGCAATTCAATTAAATAAATATGTTCCCTGTGGGTTTAATATATATGCGCTTTAATTATTTACATTGTGTCTCGGAGCAGCTCCGTTCACAGTAAATGCTGCTCCACAGGAACTGCTATCATTTACATGCGTGGAGCGCATCTCAAACTCCATCTCAACCCTCTATGCACACCAAAAAATTGGTATAACAATGGGTATACTAATAAAATTGGTATACTAATAACAATATACAACACACTAAGGATTGTTGAGCTGCTGGGTGCATGAATATTATCACGTCGTCAGCATTCGCTCAAGCTGATTTGATGAAATCAAAACGGGGACAGTAAAAGATGAGCGCCAGCCAATGAGATTGCTGTTTGCGCATTAGTTCCACCCACTAGGAGAAACGGAGAAACCAGCATATCTTCTGCTTGTTCTTAAAAGCTGAATAATTCTAAATTAACACTGGTATTTTGACAGGAAAATACAACGAAGAATATTGTTTACATGTAGCGCGTCGATTTTGCGTGGTATGTAAGACTCTTGCGCTCTCTCTCTCTTTGCGTGTGTGTGAGAAACACGCTCTCAGCAACGCGACGACGAGTCGTGCGCCTTTACACTAGAGTTTACTGTACGTCAAATACAGGTACGCTCGCATCCATTGAGATGAATTGAAATCATACAGATCGAGACGAGAGCGAAACTCTCAAGTGCTCAGTCAGAGTGTTCAGTGAGTGAAAATATGTCTATGCTAAACGTATACTTAGCATCTAACACACACACAGGCGAGTAAAATCTAAGAATTTATTAGCCAATGGCTAATGATAGATATTTAGTCACCCAGAGTAAAGATTTATGCGAGTGATTTACTTGCATTGTAGAGGGTTGCATCTCTGCATATGCTGTGAGTTTGGGTTGCTTATAACGTTCATCTATTAACTAAAAATTTTAATTAAATGTTATTTGGCCAACATTAAAACAAGGGTTCGATCTGCTGTAAAGTGTAATAACACTAGGTCGTTGGTGCCCTCTGCCGGCATTTGTTATAATACATAATGTACATAAGATCATTGTTTATATTATGTATTTCAGATTTGTTGTTCTATAAAGCCATATGATTACTTGCTTTAGATTTTTTTTTTTAACCAAAAATGATTGACTCATTATAATCAAATTACTCGATTAATCGTCAAAACAATCGATCGATTACCAAAATAATCGTTAGTGACAGCCCTATTTAAAATAAAAAGTTTGCAGTCCACAGACATAAATAAAATACATATACACATAAATAAATTGCATATAAATAAAAAAATACTCTACTGTTCAAATGTTTGGTGTCATTAAGATTATTTTGAAAGAAATTAATACTTTCATTCAGCAACAACGCATTAAATTGATCAAAAGGAACAGTAAAGATATTTATAATGTTACGCAAGGTTTCAAATAAATGCTGTTTTTTAACTTTATCAAATGTATCATAATTTTCAAAAAATATTAAGCAGCACAACTTTTTATCAACATTGATAATAAGAAATATTTCTTGAGCACTAAATCAGCATATTAGAATGATTTCTGAAGGATCAAGTGACACTGAAGACTGGAGTAATGATGCTGAAAATTCAGCTTTGCATTACAGGAATAAATTACATTTAGAAAGAAGCATAAGACTTCTTTCAAAAACATGAACAGTAACTTTTGAACAGTAGTGTATATAGAAATTTGAGGCTATGTAGCCAATGTTTAGTTTTTTTACTGCTTTTATGCATATGAACTAAAATTGTAAACGGTGTCATCAACATTAGAAGTTGGATGTCACATATTTGAGTTGCTCAAAGCTATTAATATTGTAAATAGATCAGAAATTAGGAATAAAACATTGATAAGTCAAATACAATGCCTTTTGAAATTAAGTTGAACTCATTTTGTTCCACAGTATAAGTCCTTATTCTTATCTCATGCATTACAGGGGGTTCAGAGAAGTTGCTTCGTGTGTGCCTCAACCTTCCCTACTTCTTACGGTATATCAACCGCTTCCAGGATGCGGTATCCGCCAACTCTTTCTTCATCATGCCGGCCACTGTGGCAGACGCTACCGCTGTCCGCAACGGGTAAACCAAAGACACCCTCAGCTCACTGCTGTTTGTTGAATCTGTTGAGAGCGAGTATGCTGACTTCCATCCCCATTTCAGTTTTCATTCCCTGGTGATTGATGTGACCATGGCCTTGGACACACTTTCCTTGCCTGTACTGGAGCCTTTGACCCCTGGGAGACTACTTGATGTGACTGTGTTAGCACTAAGCTGCCTCTATGCAGGTGGGTTAATTGAAAAAAGCTCCTCTTGTAGAGTTCAGACGTACGCAGAGAACTTCAGATGTGTGTTTTTTTTCTCTCAGGTGTGAGTGTGGCAACTTGTATGGCCATACTGCAGGTGGGTAGTGGCTTACAGCTTCGTGCGGCCTCCACTGGCTCCAAGGAGGAAGACTATGAAAATGACGCTGCTACCATTGTGCAGAAATGTGTAGGTGTCATTAGTGAAGGTGGCAGATGACTTTTGATAGTTTTATTGTTTTTGGTACACCGCTGATCTTCTGTTTTTTCTTTTTTCAACAGCTGGAAATCTATGAGATGATTGGACAGGCCATCAGTAACTCTCGCAGAGCTGGAGGGGAGGTAGGTGAACTATTTGCCACAGAGTATACAACATAAGTGAGAATGGACCACATCTGAGATTTGGTTTTGTGATTCCAACAGCATTATCAGAACTTTCAGCTCTTGGGCGCTTGGTGCCTGTTGAACAGCCTGTATTTGATACTCAACCTGAGCCCCACTGCCCTGGCTGATAAAGGGAAGGAGAAAGATCCCCTAGCAGCACTACGGGTCCGAGACATCGCCACCCGAACCAAGGACGGAGCAGGATCTCCTAAACTTGGCCCAGGGAAAGGGTTAGTGCCTTTGTGTTCTGTGCTTCAAGTGAATGCCTAATGAATATGAGTCCATGAAATATGTGTATGAAATATAAATATAAATAAATAAATAAATAAATATAGCCTTACCTTGACATTAAAAAGGTCAAATTATCTAATATTTTAAGACATTTATTGACCTTGACAAACTTCCATGATGGTCTGCAGGGATCCTCTTATCATTATGATCATTTCCTGATATCATAATATTTTATAATATTTTTTTTCCCCAAAGAAATAAAAGGTTTTGCCAAACTACTTTTTAAGGTTTTCATTCTTTTAATGAAGCTTTTTTTTCTTCATTATGATATCAGGACAGCATCATCCTGTCCTGATATCATATCATTATTATGTATTAAAATCATTGTATGTATGAATTGGATTTTTAATGTGATTTTGAATATTACAAAAAATACGTTACTTCCCACCCGTCAGGCACCAAGGTTTTGGGGTTCTGTCAGTCATTCTGGCCAATCACTCAATCAAGCTGCTCACATCACTCTTCCAGGACTTACAAGTGGAGGCTCTTCACAGAGTAAGATCGAACACAAGTGCTTCTTTTGAAATACTGGGGCATTTTTATATTGTAAATATGAGTGAAGCCGTTTTCTGTCTTGAAGGGCTGGGCCAGTGACGGGCCTCCAGCAGAGCTGAACATCATGGCCCAGAGCACGTCCATCCAGAGAGTGCAGAGACTCATTGACTCGGTCCCTCTCACCAACCTGCTCTTCACGCTGCTCTCCACCTCCTATAAAAAGGTATGTGACCACAAGAATCATGGTTTCTGTGAGGAAGTGATCTGTTGTGTTTGATGAATGTGGTGGCTCTGGTTCTGCTTGATTCAGGCATGTGTGCTGCAGCGTCAGAGGAAGGGTTCGGTCAGCAGTGATGCCAGTGCCTCCACTGACTCCAACACTTACTATGAAGATGACTTCAGCAGCACAGAAGAGGACAGCAGTCAAGGTAGCGAACACTGCAGATTTCTTGTTCTTGTTATACTAGGATTTCTAGGCAGAGGTGAATGAACAGTGCTGAACCGGTCGTGTGTGAATTCTCCACTGTAATGCGATCTCATGTGTAATACAGCGCAGTGATTGGATTAAAAGAGTTTATTCTCATCAATAATACGGAGAAATTGATGTAGACACGTACTCTTCAGCCACGGTAGCCAATCACCCCTCAGAATGAACGCATATACTTCACTTTTTGTGATATTGATTCAACTTTGCTTTTTAAAGTGGAAGAATGAGATGGCCCAGAAAAACGAAAACATAACCACTTTTCTCTTAATAATAAATATGAGTGCTATTGTTGTTTTCATTAATGTGCAACATGCAACTGTTAATATCTCAAAAAAATGTGTTTTAGGGTTTCATAACCCTTTAACCTTGCAAATGAAGGCCACAGTGAGGTCAGACATTGTAGTTGATGATCTTGTAATTAAGAAATAGCCTGACATTCAGTTTCATTTGCAGAGTAGTTGCTTTTACCAGTAAATCTCCCCATTAGATTGATGTCTAGCTGGCTGAATCTCACAAATAAATCTAGTTATATTTAAAAATTATTTTGCTGAAAATGAAGCATATATTTGGACTTTTGTCTCATGACAGTTCAGCACATTTTGCAATGAAGAAAAATCACATAATCAGTACTGGAATATTAATGAATAATAATGAAAATCATCCTGTCCGCATTCATGTATATTTTTATTTTGTTCATATTATATTTCTATGTTGTTAGTTTATTTAAAGTAAAAAAACATTCTTAATGCACTTTAGAATAAAAAATAATTATTGTAATTCTGATATATGGTTTACTGTAATGCTTTTTTATTGCTGCTACAACTGGGAAGGATGGATTTAAATGCGCTTATTTTTGATAACAGTAATGTCAAAACATTTTTTTTCTCAAAAATAGCCTTCATTTTCTTTATGCAAAATTTTTATATTGTCCTATTTTGACCTGTGCATTTTTGAAAAAATTCATAAAAATAATTAAATGCCCACTGTTTCCTTGCTAATTTATTTTTTTACCCCTAAATAAGTAAACTTTATAAATGCATTTTACAATTACCGTAATGCTATTTTTTTTCTCTATTTTTGCATTATAATAGTCTACTGACAGTTGGGAAGGGAGGATTTAAATGTGCGTCGCGTCTCAATTTTCACGTCAAAATTTTCTAATGCAAAATGTGATTTTTTTTTTTTTTTTTTTTTTTTGTGCTTTTCTTGACAGTTTTTGTGAGGTTCCCCCAGCTGTCTTATATAATGTTATTAGAATGAGTTATTTTGTATGCAGCTGAGTACAGGGTTTGCTTGTGGTTTACTGAGCTAGTGTCAGGGCTGAGGAATCTCAGGGACATTCTCAGGCAGTTCCTAAGCACTGCACGCTGTAGTAGAAGGACAGCAGTCAGGCCTCCCCAGAGCTCAGAGTCAGGTCAGTTTACTTCCTGCTCCTGAACACTGTGGCACGCTAAGTATGCTCTGCTAACTGTGCCGATCTGGCAGCCATCACAGCTAGTGACAGTGTTCATTATTTCAGCAGAGAGAAGACAGGAGAGGACAAGAGCAGCTTGTTTCTCAGGTCAGCAGATCTCTGTTTTAGGTCAGACTCGTAGTGTCTCATTATGCTTCTATTTATTGTGCAGTAAAAAGATCTTAAGTAGATTATTTCCATGGCTAAATGGAAACAGCATCACTGTATGCATACAGTACAGTGACTTCATTGAATGCAGTGCTGAATGTCACTCTTGCCATGTTTTCAGATGATGATAGTGAGCCCATTCTGGGACTGTGGTTTGAAGAGACTATTTCTCCCAGTAAAGAGAAGGTGGCACCTCCACCTCCCCCTCCTCCCCCACCTCTGGAAACGTCCCCAAGACTCAAGAGCCCCAGCAAGCTGAACACGGCAGAGAACGGCAACATCCTGGCTAGTCGCAAGGACCCAGAGTTGGTAAGGCCACAATGTGTAGTGCAGATTTTGACTAACTTTGCTGCTGGAACTGAAATGTTGTTTTATGTCCAGTACAAACACTATTGTTATATGGCAAGGCTTGTTCATGATTCAACTACTCAAAACCAGTGACTGTGAAATAAGAACCTCTGTGGCTGTTTTGACATGTTGAAATCAAAATTGATATAGTTTTCTTTACTATTTTTTTTATTCATTTTTTTACTTTTAAATACATAAATAGTACTTTGTAAAAAAAAAAAAAAAAAAAAAAAAAAAAAACTTCCAGGAACTTGTGATGTTTCAGCCATGCCACTAGGTTGTCACTTGTCAGTAAATCAAATATAACTTTCGTAACAGCCAGTGCAACTTAAATAATTAATAACAATGTTAAAATAAGACAAGTATCATTTATTTATTTACTTGCATCACATTACACGATAAGTAAAATGGGTTTCAGAAGCCATTTCATGTTGACTTGACATGTTTCTTGTTCCAGTTTTTGAGTTTGGCCTCAAGCATACTAAACTTCATCACCACCTCCATGCTGAAGTCCAGAAATAATTTCATTCGCAACTACCTGAGCGTGTCCCTCACGGAGCAGCACATGGCCACCCTCGCCAGCATCATCAAAGATGTCGATAAAGATGTCAAAGGTTTTTTTAAGCCCCCCCCCCCACACTTATCTTTATCTTCCATTTAGGCTTTTCCTAACATGCAACTTTTTTGCCATCCAGGTTCCTCTGATGAAGAATTCGCCTCAGCCCTCTATCACTTTAATCACTCTCTGGTAACGTCAGACCTGCCCTCTCCATCCCTACAGGTACGTTAATAAAAATATGCTTAAAAATCTGCATCTTAATATTACTTTAACAAATTTGTGACAGACAACATGTATCTGATACCTTGTTTTCTATAACTTTTCTTCAGAACACTCTTCTACAGCAGTTGGGTGTTGCCCCATTCTCAGAAGGTCCCTGGCCCATGTACATCCATCCTCAGTCTCTCTCAGTGCTCTCCAGGTTACTGTTGATCTGGCAGCATAAAGCCAGCCAGCAGGGGGAGCCTGATGTACCCGAGTGCATGAAGGTCTGGGAGAGGTAAGACATCACTCAATCATAAGGAATTACTTTTCTTTTCTCAAATGTAGCTTTAGATTCTTCACAAGATATATTCTGTGTTAACGTCAAGTTCATCGTATAACATTTACAACTGGAATATATTTTCCTTAGGTTTGTGGGCACTCTAAAACAGCACACACTGCAGGGAGCAGTGCCTGCTGATGAGGACCTCAACGTTGAACACCTCCAGCTGCTTTTGCTCATCTTCCACAACTTCTCTGAAAAGGGCCGCCGCAACGTCCTAACCCTCTGCATGCAGGCCATCACTGAAATCGCTGCCCACGTTGATTCTCAGCTTCAGGCTGTTCCCCTCAACCTGGCCCGCATCTTGCTTGTGTTTGACTATCTGCTGCACCAGTACTCAAAAGCTCCCATGTACTTGTTTGAGCAGGTAGGAATGTAGCTGTACTTTCACTGGAAACATGCCACTGTTTTGTAGATGTTTTTTAACAATTAGATTTTATTTGCACACTCAGGTTCAGTACAATCTTCTGACACCATTGGCATCCGGAGGCAGTTCAGGACAGGAGGGGGGAAAGAGAGGTGCCATCCCACTTTATTATGGTTTCAAAGAGGTGGAGGAGAACTGGGCCAAGCACTGCTCGGCAGGTAGGAGTAAGTCAGACCTCATATATTTATCTCCATTATGCCCTTGATAATCTATATCACACATACAGCAGTACTCAATACATAATAAAAGTTGAAAGCTTTGCTAATCTAGTGCAAGAGCTGTTTTAATTTTTATGTCTGTTGTCGCTCTCATTTAGATTCCATAGTGCAGCCGAAATTCTACTGCGTTCTGTCCCCTGAAGCCTCAGAGGATGACAGGAGTCGTCTAGACTGCAAGGTGAGGCCACACATCCCAAGTCTACACAAGTATTTGAGCCATTGGAGTATCTGTGCACGTAGTTAAAAAAAAAAGTTGTTTTGTTCTTTACAAAACTTTTTTTTGGAAAGTTTGCATGAACCTTTCTGTGTTTTAAGGCCCCGATATACTCACAACGATGTTCTTTTTCGAACAGTATCAGTGTCTCTCTCTTTCAATTAGAATTACAACATCAGTTTCTACTATAAAGCGACTCTGCAGTGTATTCATGTTTTTACTTGCGGATGTCTGACCTCGACGGACTAAACAGAAGAAATTAACTGTAGAGGATTTCCACGTCAAAGAAAGCGGAACCTCAGAGCCTCACATACCTATTACATTATCACCGTGGACAAATGGTAGTTCGATTGTGTTTCCCAGCCAGAACAAACTTTTCCAGAAAGTTTGCTTTGGCAAGCTGTTACTAAACTCCAGAAACCAACACAAACGAACTTCATTTTGGCCTAATTTTGTTTGAAATGATGTCACACTAGTTCTTTGATTTTGCTTGAAATATATCGGGCCTTTAGAGTGGACTGCTGTAATTCCTCTAAAACCATTTTAAAAAATTTTATAATTATTATATATTTTTTGTATGTAATTATTTGTAAAGTTATATTTTATATTATTATTATGATTTATTATAATATAATTAAAAACATTATTTTAATTATAATTAATTATACATGCTGAGTCAACATCAAATATTTTAACTTTTAAAATGTTTATAAATGTCACACAACTACCATATTTAAGAAAGTCACAGAAACATTTACACGATTATTTTAAAAATGGTTAAAAAAAAAAACTATACACTCTCTTTTTTTTATTGGTTATCCTGAACAGCAGATGCAAATTTTTCTAAAAAATGAATTGTATTTAAAAACACAATATTAAGTTAAGTTCAAAGTTAAAGTTAAGAAGCTAAAGTTCATTTCAATGATTCAGTGTCTTTCTCACATTAAATGTCTTAATGGTTTTATTTACCATATTTATATTGTTATTGGTGCTGTCAAATCGATTAATCGCATTTACTTGTTAATCGTTTACATAATGTGTGTGTGTGTGTACTGTGCATAATTATGTATAATACACACACATGTATATATTTAAGAACGAAATGTTATATTTATATATAAAATATTTATAATATAAATTATATAAAAATATACACAGTATATACATGCAAATATTTCTTAAATATATACATGTGTGTATTTAAATATACATAATAATTATACACCGTACACACACATATATTATGTAAACACAAACTTTTATTTTGGATGCCATTAATCACGATTAATTGATTTGACGGCACTAGTTATTATTATATTAACCTAACAGTAATAATAATGTTAATATAATAAATATATTAATATGGTACTTTAAACATGTTATAGGCCAGGATTTAATGCAGTACTCTATGTGTCTAGGGTCCTGTTCCGTCTCTGTGTTCACTATGGGGTTCTTGTCCTTAAAATGTAAAGACCCATGTTTATATATAAATGTTAATGTTCATGTTATTTGTCAACTGTTACAGGTCTTCCAAGTGCTGTTCAATGGTGCGGTGAAGTATGACGATTTATACTCCTCGTTGATCTCCCTGTTGGCTGCAGGCTCCCGCTTTGACACAGCGAGACGGCAGGAAAATAAGCCCATCACCCCAGTAGTGAGTTAAACGCGTTCTGCAATTTTCACAATCACCTTGTGTTTGTGTTGATGGACCTCTAAATGTTGCTGTGAATCTCTGTTACAGGAAGCATGTTCCTTGCAGTACTACTTCCTGGTGCTGTGGAAGATCTTGGGAGTGCTGCCACCCTCAAAAGCCTATGTTGAGCAGCTTAAGAGTGGCAACAGTGACCCCAGCGAGAGTGACATCTTACACACCCTGAGGTGGTCATCAAGGTTGCGAGTCAGCACTTTTGTCAACTGGATTAAGGTTGGTTTTGTAATTGTAACATAAAGAAAATCTTGACCAAATGATCAAGGTGTTCCCAAGTTTTTAACTCTGTTAACTCTTTTATCAGGAACACCTAGTGAAACAGGGAATGAAAGCTGACCATGCCACATCTCTGATCGAAGTGGCCTCGGCCAAATGCAGTGTAGTGAAATATGATGTGGATCTTGCAGAAGAATACATCGCCAGACAGGTACACTCTCAGAGTAGCCATTAATGGCTGATTATAGATTTGTCTCCTTGTCTCATAATATATGACCTCATAAAACATCATCTCCATAGATTTCGTCGTTTTGCTGCGTGGACCCCAACAGCATCCTACCTCTTCACCAAGTACCCTCTCTACAAACCATCTACACATTAGATGCTGTAATTTCCAAAGTGCAAGTGTCTTTAGATGAGCATTTCTCCAAAGTGGCTGCTGATACAGACCCCCACAAATCCTCTGAGATCACCAAAAACCTGCTGCCTGCCACGCTGCAGCTCATTGACGTCTATACAGCATTCACCAGGTTCTGATTATACCACGTACATTGATGTTTATTACAGATTTTAAAGGATTGTTCACCCAAAAAGGAGAATTTTGCCATCATTTATTTAAACCACCATAAAAGTTGTTCATATGACTGCAAAATATGAAGGGCTTCTGCTTGATAGCTTTGTGTTTTTATTTACTCTTAATCTTTGCCATTATTAATAATCAAGTTAAACCCAAGAACCAGAAGTGAAGTATACTTTGGCCTTTGGTGGTGGGGGGGGAGCATGAGAGTAAATAATGGGTGAACTTTCCCTTTAAAGTCCTCAAATAATCTTTATGAAACCAAATGCTTGAATGGAACTTTCCCTAAGCCCTTCTTGATTGGTTTTGCTGGTCATATATTTTCTCAGGTCATACTTGCTGATGAGTCTGCCAGAGGAAGGAGAAAACAAACCCAGTGAAGCTAAACTGCAGGGTTATTCTGCTGTGTTGTCCATCGGATCCACACGATGCAAAGCCAACTTGCTTGGTAAGAATTCTGGATAATATCAAGATTTTATTGACAATGGCTTTTATGTATATTGGCGTATCTAATCCATTTGTTTTGTGCAGTGCAGGGTACATACAGGTGTTTTTTTTATTTATTTATTTATGTCTGCTTTTTATTTTTGCTCTTTCAGGTCAGACTGTGATGCAGAATCTGCCATCAGCTGTTCAGACACTGTGTGAAACATGGAACAACATTCACACTAATGAATTCCCTAACATTGGCTCATGGGTATGCATTCTTTTACTTCAGCTCTTAGAGTAAACATACTCTTAGTTCTTCACTTTACACTGATCAATTTCTTTGTCCAAAGCGGAACGCCTTTGCCAACGACACCATCCCATCGGAAAGTTACATCAGCGCGATTCAAGCGGCACACCTGGGGACCCTCAGCAACCAATCGTTGCCCTTAGCCTCCTCTCTCAAACACATTCTGCTCTCATTAGTGCGCCTTACTGGGGACCTCATTGTGTAAGTCTTGAGCGACAGCTGAAACAGATGTATCGTAAAATCAGATTGATAGATGCTGAAGATTATTTATGTTTGGCTATAGCACAGAGGAGCTGAACAGTCCACAGGTGATCCGCACGCTGCTCCCTCTCCTGCTGGAGAGCAGCACAGAGAGCGTTGCGGAGATCTGCAGCACCTCGCTGGAGAGGATCCTGGGCCCTGCTGAATCAGATGCTTTCCTGGCTCTCGTCTACGAGCGTCTCATCACAGGCTGCTACAACATCATTGCCAATCACTCTGATCCCAACAGGTGAGACCCCTGTCATCAATTACTCACCCTCATGTCTTTCCAAACCCATAAGACTTTGGTTAATCCTTGTGAAGAGATATGATTGCTATATGATGAATTGATTTAACTTAGGCTTTTATTCACATATAAACAGACATGTATAGAGCGCATCACATATGGTGAGCACAGCAGCTTGTGTGTTGTACTCTAGAATGAACCTAATTGGTTCTTTGAAATGTTGGTTACCTGGACTTTCAAATGAGGGACAGAATACTTTTTTTTTAATCTTAATTTGTGTTTCGAAGATTAACCAAAGTTTTAAGGGTTTAGAACGACAAGTAAATGATGACAGAATTTTTATTTTTGAGAGAACTATGTCTTTTAATATGGTTTATGTTTACAATTAGTGGTCTGGATGAGTCCATTCTTGAAGAGTGTCTACAGTATCTGGAGAAACAGCTGGAAAGCAGTCAGGTCCGCAAAGCAATGGAAGAATTCTTCTCATTCAGGTACATTCTGACCGAATTAACTCTTTTTAGGAATTGCTGAAACCTTTGCATTATTTTAATACATTACTTTCCCCCCTTGTCTTGTAGTGGAGAACTGGTGCAGATCATGATGGCCACTGCCAACGAGAATCTATCGGCAAAGTTCTGCAACCGAGTTCTGAAATTCTTCACTAAACTGTTCCAACTCAGTATGTAGCCATGCTATTTCTCTCAAAAAATATTTTATATGCTTTTCTCCTCTTAAACTTCTCATCTGTGTTCATCCCTCAGCGGAAAAGAGCCCCAATCCCAGCCTTCTGTGCCTTTGCGGCTCATTGGCCCAGCTGGCTTGTGTGGAGCCCATGAGGCTGCAGGCCTGGCTGAGGCGCATGACGGCCTCTCCTCCTAAAGATTCAGACCAGCTGGACACAGTGCAAGAGAACAGGCAGCTCCTGCAACTCCTTACCTCCTACATTGTCCGTGATAACAGCCAGGTGGGCGAGGGCGTCTGCACAGTGCTTCTGAGCACTCTCATACCCATGGCAACAGAGATGCTGGCCAGCGGAGATGGGACAGGCTTCCCTGAGCTCATGGTCATCATGGCCACTCTAGCCAGTGCAGGACAAGGAGCAGGACATCTACAGCTACACAGAGCTGCCATTGACTGGCTCACAAGATGGTGAGTAACTGGCAACTGAGGGACATTATACATTTAAAAAAATATATACAAGTAACTGTACAATAATGTCCCATTTGTTAACTTTAGACAATGCATTAACTAACTTGAACTCACAATGAGCAATCCATTTGTACAATCCAGTATTTATTGATGTTTGTTAATGTACAAATGCAAATGTTCATTGTGCGTTCATGTTAGCTCAGGTCCATTAAATAATATTAACAGATACACCTTTTGATTTGAATAATGTATTAGTAAATGCACGAAATTAACATGCACTAAGGTAAATACATGCTTTAGTAAACATGTAAAAAAATAAATAAAATAAAAAAACACTACCAATGTAAAATAATTCTAATGTATGTAACTAATGTTAACAAAGGGAACATAATTGTTATATAATGTTATATAACTACAATTTATAATAGTTATAAATATTATATATAATATATTGTATTTAAAAGTATTATACATTATATAAATCAATTATATATTAAAATAAATATTATTGTTAATAATAAATATATATTTACCATAATAACAAAGTAAATAGATGCATATACATTAATAATACATAAATGTATAATAATAACAAATTATAACTATTTAAAAATATTTAAAATTATTAATTATTTATTTAAAAAATAAATATATTTAAATCCATAATAAAATACAAAAAAAATGCTATTTTCACAGCATTTTATTGGACAAATTGTTAAAGTATGTCATTATTTTTGCTATTTTTTTCCTATAAGAGAATAAAGGTCTGTAATAGTTATACATATGTTTATATCAGCTAAAAGTTTTGACTGCCACACATAGACTGAAGCCACAAAACCACAACTTTGATTTAATGGGGTATTTACCTACTAAATGTGAGATTTTTTTTCCTATTTTTCTTTCAGTAAAAAATACTTGTATCAGAAGAACGTTGTGGAAAAAGTTACCGCTAATGTGTCGCAAGGCAAGGTATGTGCATTTTGATGGTAAAAGTCAATTTTTACGGTAACCATTCACACATCTTGGATTTGATTGTGTTGGGCCATAAGTGAAACACTCTTGTTTTCAGCATGCCAGCATGCTGGAGTGTGCCTGCCACATAATTTCCTACCTGGCGGATGTGATGAACGCTTTGAGGCAGAGCAGTGGCCAGGGCTCGTCCCAGCTCCTGATGGAGGGAGAGGAGAAGGCCATTGAAGTGGACTCTGACTGGGTGGAGGACCTAGCTGTAGAGGAGGAAGACTCACAGGCTGAAGACTCGGTCAGAAAACGGTCCACTCACTGTAGATTTAAAGATTGCTTTGATTTTTCCAGTCATAGCTGAGTTTCTTGTGTTATAGGATGAGGATTCACTCTGCAATAAGCTATGCACCTTCACCATCACACAAAAGGAGTTCATGAACCAGCACTGGTAATCCACTCGGCCTTCCTTTGCTATGAAACAGAAGCGTTCAGAAGCTGTGCTGTCGGCCTTTAATCTCCTGCTCTTCCCCGTACAGGTATCACTGTCACACCTGTAAGATGGTGGATGGGGTAGGTGTGTGCACAGTGTGTGCCAAGGTCTGTCACAAAGACCATGAGATCTCCTATGCCAAATACGGTTCTTTCTTCTGTGACTGCGGTGCCAAGGAGGATGGCAGCTGCCAGGTGAGACCGAATACTTCAGGTCATCATGGGAAAAGAGCAACAGCGGTAACTTTGGCTTGCAAATCATTTATCATTGACTGCCATTAGCTCATTTCAGATCTCCCCCAATTCATCAGGTTTTGCAACATTTCATCAGTTTGTCATCTATTGTTTGGTAGTATATTACTTCAGATGAATTTGATTATATTGTTAAAGGAATTGTTCACTGCTGTAATAAACATTTACTCATGTAGTTTCAAACCCTTATTTTATGATTTTTTAAAAAGTGGAACATAAAAAGGACAAAAAAAACACATAAAAGTACTCCATAAAACTACTGAATGGTCTTCAAAAGACTTGGATTATATCACACCCCAGAAAAATGAATTGTGTAAACCGAAGGAAAACAATTTGCTGTGCTTTCAAATAAATTTAAAATATATTTATTTAATGCATAGATATCATCGTTTCTGACAGCACTGCACGAGGTAGCGGCTGTGGGTGGAAAACCCTTAGCATTGGTGAATATATGTAGCATCTGCAGGATACAGCAGCCGATAACTGGCATGGCACTGGGTTCTTTTAGCCCATGATCCAATGTTTTCAGTGGCTTGGTTCTAAGTAAATGCTGCGCCACTCGAACTTTCATCTCTGCAAGCGTTGTATGTGTGGATCGCTTATGACATGCATTTAAAACCACAATATGCGACAACCATCTTCCCAAACTTGTAATAAGAATCGCTTCAATCTAATATTAGCATAAATCAAGCGTAAATATTAGTATTGTAAAATAAACTAATAATTAATATTGTGTAGCCTGAATAATACAATGTCATAATTTGACATTCTGTTGAATTGGTATTCAGTTTATTTAATGATTTTTGCTTATCACTAGAAATGTAGCATATCTTATGATTTGAATACAAAAAAGTAACATAATTTGGACAATTTCATGAAAGAAAGAAAATAAATACAACACTGTTGTTGTTGTTTTTGGAAATATAAGTTGGCAATCACTACAAACTAACATTTGAGGCTAAATTAGCAAGCGCCTGCTGAGTGACCGCTGAGCATAGACAAAATCTGCAACCCTGTCTTAGTTTTTATTTTTGTTTTTTATATTTAGTTTTTAGTTTTCAAAATCTTTAATATTGTATAATAATATTTATTCAATGTTCATTTCTAGGAAATTGCTAAATTGCACAATCCAGGTTGTTGCAATTTAAAAATTGCAAACCCTCTTAGAAACATGATAGCCAAAAAAAAAAACACTTATTTAAAATGTAGGGGGGAAAATACTAAGTTTCAGACCCTGTTTAGTAACTTGTTTGAGAAATGTAGAAACGTACAAGTTTGGAACAACATGGGTTTGAGTAAATAATGTTAAATCTGTAATATTTGAGTGAACTGTTCCTTTAATCTTCATTATAGTAGTTATATATCCATAAGATTTCTACTTTAAGCTTTTTAGATAAACATTTCAACATTTTAAGCCATATCCACCCATGCATGTCTCCTTGATGGAAACACAAAGCATGTAATCAATTTTGATTCCCTCTTCCCTGTGGTGTCCCCTCCCCTCCCCAAGCATAAACATCTTTGTAATTTAGTCAATGCAGTGCATCCCGTATCCCTGATCCTTGGTCTGTATCCTTGTTTTACAGGCTCTAGTGAAAAGAAGTCCCAGCAGTGGAATGAGCTCCACCATGAAGGAGTCCTCGGCTTTTCAGAGCGAGCTGCGCATGCCAGAGAGCGCCATCCGTCACCAGAGCGCCTCACCCGCGGACAAAGGAAAAGTCACCATCTGTGATGGCAAAAGCAGCGACGATGACAAGCCTAAGAAGAGCAGCGTGTGTAAAAACATCGAGGGCTGCAGAGAGGACCTGCTTGTTCAAGTGGTCCGATAATTTCTTTGCTCTTCTTTCTCTGAATCATTGATGTTTTGACTGAAAGCAGAATGGACTTGTCTCACTGCTATCATTCTTTTTTGCAGGCAAGCTCCTCCACAGCAGCCCTGGTGTTGGAGTTGCTCATTTTCCTAATGGACGCCATACAGACAAACTTCCAGCAGGCATCAGCGGTGGGCAGCAGCAGCCGGGCTCAGCATGCTCTCAACGAATTACACACTCAAGACAAGACCGTTGAGATGACCGACCAGCTCATGGTATGAACCAAATACCTCTTAATGCTCACATTGGTATTTCAAATAAAAATTGCTGACACTAAACATGTTTTTATCTTCCAGGTTCCTACACTGGGCTCACAAGAAGGCGCTTTTGAGAACGTCAGGATGAACTACAGTGGAGATCAAGGACAGACAATCCGCCAGCTCATAAGCGCACATGTGCTGCGTCGGGTGGCAATGTGTGTGCTGTCGTCCCCTCACGGACGCAGGCAACACCTCGCTGTCAGCCATGAGAAGGGCAAGGTAATTCAGAAAACCTCGTACATGAGTTTGTATCTTCGCTACTTCAAATTTTTTTTTAATTGAGACTACATGGTTTTTGTTTTTTTGCAGATCACGGTGCTGCAGTTGTCTGCACTGTTGAAGCAGGCTGACTCCAGTAAGAGGAAACTGACTTTGACTCGTCTAGCCTCTGCTCCAGTTCCCTTCACTGTGCTCAGCCTCACAGGAAACCCCTGTAATGAGGATTATCTGGCAGTGTGTGGACTCAAGGTAGCAAATGCAGACAAAACTATGAAAGGATTTTTTCCCCAATGATTTTAGTCTCATTTCTCTGTGCCTTTCACCTACAGGACTGTCACGTTCTGACGTTCAGCAGCACAGGCTCTGTCTCAGATCACCTAGTTTTGCATCCGCAACTTGCAACTGGAAACTTCATCATCAAGGCCATATGGCTTCCTGGATCGCAGACTGAATTGGCCATCATCACTGCTGATTTTGTCAAGGTGAATTATTGTACTTTGTTAGTATAGCTTTGTTATTGGTCGAAATTTGGAAAATAATCATTGTGTAAACAATGGATAATGCACGTCATCTTGCAAATATTTTGTCAAATATATTTTTAGAAAATTATTTGTAAATATTAAATTCAAATAAAGTAAAAGTTTTTATTTATGTTTGGGCTCAGTATTTATTTTTTTGGGTAAAAAATCAAAAACAGTAATATTGTGAAACATTATTGCAGTTTAAAATAACTGTTCTTAAAATCTTTAAAAAAAAATTACACTGGAGTGTAATGGACTCTGTGAATCACTATATATATATATATATATATATATATATATATATATATATATATATATATATATATGTATGTATATGTATATGTATATGTCACTGACCAAAAGTTTTGTGCCTCAAATGACTGTTCCTTGCAGATTTACGACTTGTCTGTGGATGCCCTGAGCCCCATGTACTACTTCCTCCTACCAAGTTCAAAGATCAGAGATGCCACATTCCTGTTCAACGAGGAGGGCAAAAACATCATTGTGATCATGTCCTCAGCTGGCTACATGTACACTCAGGTGATGGATGAGTCCAGCAGTGCCCAGCACGGCCCTTTCTACGTCACCAACGTTCTGGAGATCAACCACGAGGATCTGAAGGTTCTTATGATGTTATCTTTTGCTATATAGTCAGTTAGACTGCAATAAGTTAACCAAATTGATTGAGTATGACAGCATGCTGAGTTAGTTGTGTTTTCATCACAGGACAGTAATGGCCAGGTGGCTGGAGGCGGAGTCTCTGTGTATTACTCCCACGTCCTGCAGATGCTCTTCTTCAGCTACAGTCAGGGCAAGTCATTTGCTGCCACAGTGAGCCGTAGCAACATGGAAACACAGAGACTCTTCACCATCAATGTCAAAGGGTAGGATTCATACACAAGGCTATTCTTATGCAACACTCTTTCACTCGTGTTTTGTATTTCTCTAATGTTCAATCTCTTGCACATCCAGTTCTAATGGAGGTAGTAAGACGTCTCCAGCACTCTGTCAGTGGTCAGAAGTGATGAACCACCCAGGGTTGCTTAGCTGCGTGCAGCAAACAACAGGAATCCCCCTGGTCATCATGGTGAAGCCAGACACGTTCCTCATCCAGGAAATCAAAACCCTGCCTGCAAAAGCTAAGGTCTGTTCCTAGATTTTTCTAGTGATCTTGAGGAAGTATAATATATATATTATGAAAGTTTTAATATAATATTGTAAAGCATTGTTTTCTGTGATTAGAGTGGACTGCTTAATGTAACATCTGTTGTTTAGTTTTTTTGCCCCAACCTCCCTTTCTGAGGCTGCACTAATGTTTTTGCTCACTTCCTGTGGCTAGCATATGCTCACACTAATTAATGGCAATTAATAATGTTAGGTGTGATTAATCACAGAAAGCTGTGCATTTTACTTTTTAAAAATTGATTCACAGCCTTGGAAATACTATAAAATGTATCATAAATATTTACTGGAATATAGATCAATGTGTTTTCTTTAATAAATATTGTTCTTTTCTTATTTAAAAACAATAATAATAAAGATTTGCATTTGAGTTTGCATTACCAGTGCATTTTGGCAGTTATTGAGATTACAAGAGAATGAATTATACATTTTTACCAGTCACCCAAGTCCCAATTTACTACCGATATGAGGGTACCAAAGGCTGGAATGGGTAAAATGTTTGCAAACACATAAACGAGTCTCTCTCTTCCCCTCAGATTCAGGACATGGTAGCGATCCGTCACACAGCGAGCAACGAGCAGCAGCGCACCACTATGATTCTGTTGTGTGAAGATGGCAGCCTCCGTATATACATGGCCAACGTGGAGAACACATCCTATTGGCTCCAGCCCTCCCTTCAGCCTAGCAGTGTGATCAGCATTATGAAACCTGTCCGCAAACGCAAGACGGCCACAGCCAGTGAGTCACGCCACATTGTCTCTGATTCATCACATGTTGTTTAGCACTACACATGTTTATGTGCCTTTTTGTTTTCCCTCATCAGCCACACGCACATCCAGCCAAGTCACTTTTCCTGTAGACTTTTTCGAGCACAATCAGCAGCTGACAGAGGTGGAGTTTGGTGGCAATGACCTGCTGCAGGTCTACAACGGCCAACAGATCAAACACCGCCTGAACTCTACAGGGATGTATGTGGCCAACACCAAGGTATAAAAAATTATTCTAGCTACAATATTGTTTAGAAATAATCATCAGTCGGTTGCTAAATCACTTGAGCTACTTTTTCACTTTTAAGTCATTTATGTTGTTTCCCACCAACAGCCTGGAGGATTCACGGTGGAAGTAGTGAACAATAATAACTCAATGGTGATGACGGGAATGAGGGTGCAGGTGGGCACTCAGGCCATTGAGCGAGCTCCCTCCTACATTGAAATCTTTGGACGCACCATGCAGTTGAACCTGACGCGCTCCCGATGGTTTGACTTCCCTTTCACTCGTGAGGAAGCCCTTCAGGCAGACAAGAAACTCTCCATTTTCAGTAAGAGCCCAACATATATCAGAGCTACTTCCATGTACACTACCAGTGAAAATTTTTTACACACCTTCTCATTTCTTATAATTATTATAAATATAATTATTTTATTATTATAATTATACTTTTCCTATAAAACTAGTATAATGTGAATCATGAAAAGTCATAAAAACATGAAAATTATATATTTGACATATTTGACAATTATATACATTTCCATTACGTTATATAATAGAACAGCTGATTACATAATACAAAAAATATTATAACATTAATATTACTTTTTATGGTTCCACTTTATTTTAAGGTGTCCTTCTTACAGTGTAATTATACATTTAAGTACTATGTACTTACTATAGGAATAGGGGTAGGATTAGGGATTGGTTTAGGGTTAGTTGTGTATAATAATGCATAATTTACTTTTATTACTTAAGTACATGTAACGTGCGACAAGGTTACTGTAAATTTGTTTAAAAGTTTAAAAATTCAGACATTATATTTAAATTATAACAACATAATGTAAATATTGCAGATTTGCTTTTCCCATATATTTGGACAATTATTGTGTTTTTTTTGTTTTTTTTTCAGTTGGTGCTTCAGTCGACCCAGCAGGTGTCACCATGCTGGACTCCATTAAGATTTATGGCAAAACGAAAGAGCAGTTCGGTTGGCCAGATGAGCCGCCAGAGGACTTTCCTTCAGCTGCAGTCAACAATGTGTGCAGCCCCAACCTCAACCAGGGCAACGGCACCGCAGACAGTGACGTTACCAGCCCCATCGCAACTAGCGGCACTGTACTGGAGAGGTACACTTGTCACGTGTGCTATGATTTCAACCTATTACTTGATTTGATTTCATGTAAAAAAAAATAATAATTCATGTCTTCTATCTTTGTCTTCATTTCCCTTAACCTGCATTTAATATATATTATTGTCTTAAAAGTGGCTGTAATTGATGTCAATTAACGTATCGGAAACGAAGAGCAGAGGATAGAGGAGGGTCTAGGGGAGGGGGGTGTGCGCGTGACGTGTCCAGTGCATGGCTGCCATCATAATGACCTCGTGCTAGCATGCAATCGTTTCCTGTGTTTGACATACAAATCATTTTTACGTATTTCTTTTCTGTGATCCTCACACATTTTTCTTTTTCTTTGCTCCCTAAAACAATAAAAAAAGTTGTGAAACTGAGTCCTTATCAGCCTTGGACCGGTTAGTAACCGCCCTTTCTCTGCTTGTGTGCATGTTGGTTTGCTCGTGTGTGCGTGTATGTGTGAGCGAGCAGGCAGACTGAGCTTGCTCTGGTGTAGATCATGCAGGACAATTACAGCATTTATAAACACATTAGTAATCACAAAGGAGTTGTTCTTTAACACTCTTAATGTTTGAAAATGTGTTATGGTTTGATAATGACAATGCTTTGAGAATGGTGTAGAATTTGAATATGTTAGTATGGACTGCTGTAATTGTAATATAATGCATTGCTTTCCCTATCTAACTGTTGTCTGATCTCTAGGTTGGTGGTCAGCTCACTGGAAGCTCTAGAGAGCTGCTTTGCTGTGGGCTCCCCCATTGAAAAGGTAAGGAAGAGTTGTTTTTGTGATTTTAGGTATATCAAAAGTACTTCTGCTTTGCTACTAAGTTGATCCGAAAATGTAAAAGAAGAAACAACATACGGTATAGGTCTATAAGTATTAGTAAATTTGCCTTTCAGGAAATCCGAAAGGTATACTGGTTTTACACAAGAAAATATTTGTTTTAAATATATGTTTAAAATGATGTACACTCATAAGATGAAATCATATCAGTTTCCTAATAAAAGCTGTTTTATTGTGCATGAAGTGGGTCCGTCATGTTGAGATCACATGACCTGCTGAATGCTACTCGCTTTATCTAGATAACTTCACTGTAACTGGACATTTTTGCTCCTGAAATAAATTAGTCATAGGATGACTGTGTATAGCGATTTCATTGACATTGGCCAATAAAAACAATGTAATTCCAACATGACAATTATTTTGGCCTGCAGAACAACAAATTATAGCTTTATGTAAATAATTGCATTGAAAATAATTTAATGGTATTTCAGTATTTGCTGTTATAACAAATTTGGATTCAGAAATAATCAAAATTGTTGGTATCGATTTCTATTTTATTGAAATTGTATATTGAGATACCCTTATACCCAGTGATATTTCTATACTATTACAGTATTTATTTCAAGTAAATATTTCATTTGATATATTTTTAGTTTTCATTTTAATTAAAACATTTTTTTTTTTGCTTTTTTTTTTTTTTTTTTGTCAAGGTAACATTTCTGATTGTAGTTTAACTTGTTCATCTAATATTTATATTTTATTTTAACCTAAAAATGGTTTTTAATAGTTAAAAATAGCAACACTGTTTTTCTGTTTGTTTCATGTTTGTTTGAATTAAATTTCTATTTTCGTGTGACATTTTTCTATCCCTTAAATCTATAGGAGAAAAATAAAACTGCGGCTCTAGAGTTGGCCACTCTCCTCCTGTCCATCCCCACTCCTGCTGGAGTACTGCAACAGACCAAAGGCCTTCTGGCAAGCCTGCACACCAGCCGCACAGCCTACCACAACCACAAGGTACACATGATCACTGCTGATTAGAAATTGAACTGTGTTAAACATGAATCACCATGTCTTTTAAAGCTCAGCTTTATAACCGGTGCTGAATCTGTGTTTAGGATCAGTCTCTGCTGAGCAATGCAGTACAGTGTCTGAACAGCTGCAGTAAAGAAGGGAAGGAGCTGGATCCTGATGTTTTCCAGAGGCTGGTGATCACAGCCCGCTCCATTGCCATCATGAGACCCAGTAACCTTGTGCACTTCACCGAGTCCAGACTTCCTCTGTCAGACACTGGTATGCTTATTGAATCTCTTGTATGTTCATTTTCTAGGCATTTTATGTGCCTCTTAATAAAGGCTTTTTTTCTCTTGTCAGATGTAGGGGATGATGGGAAGGATGGTCTGAAATATGATACTGAGAGCTGTAGCTTCATCATGCAACTGGTCACTAACTTCTGGAAACTTCATGCTCTGAAACCCAAGAATGCCTTTTTGGCTCCAGCCTGTTTGCCAGGTATGTGGTCACATTGATTTGAGGAGCTCATGGATGTATTGTTTCAAGATACTGACATCGTTTTATATTTTTCTCTAAGGTCTAACTCACATTGAAGCCACAGTGAATGCTCTGGTTGATATCATTCATGGCTACTGCTCCTGTGAACTGGATTACATCAATGTGGCATCCAAAATCTACATGCAGATGCTGCTCTGCCCTGTACGATACCCTTGTCATTCTTCTCAGATATAATCCATATCTTTTGAGAACAGTTATTATTGTAATCTAATCTTTTTGGTCTACAGGACACCTCTGTGAGCTTTGCTTGCAAACAGGCGCTGATTAGAGTTTTGAGACCCAGAAACAAGCGCAGACATGTGACCTTGCCTTCTCCCCCACGCTCCAACACGCCCATGGGTATGAGCCGTGTCTTTCAGCTTTGTGGCTTAAATCATATACGTGCACCTTAATGAATCAACCTCAAAAATCCATTTCTGTGCTAGGAGATAAAGATGATGATGATGATGACGATGCTGATGAGAAGATGCAGCCCTCCAACATGACGGGAGGGGAAGGCGGCAGGCAGGAGAGTCAAGAGCAAAGCGAGGTGGACCACGGAGACTTTGAGATGGTGGTGAGCTTCGCTGCCACTATGAGTCCATCTATAGTTTAATAGTTATAGTTAATTATAGTTAATAGTTTATCTGACAGTGATTAGATAAGATTTTTTTTATTTTATGATTGTGAAAGTCACTCTAAAATGATTTGATTATTTTGGAATATGTAATTAATTCATATATACACTACTGTTCAAAAGTTCATGTGATTTTTTTTTTTTTTTTTTTTGATTTTTTTTTTTTTTGATTTTTTTTTTTTTTTAATGAAAGAATTCTTGTCTGCTTACCAAGGCTGCATTTACTTGATAAAAAATAAAACGGTAATATTGTGAAATATTATTATAATTTTAAAGAACTGTTTTTTTATTGAAATATATTTTAAAATGTAATTTATTCCTGTCAAGGCAAAGCTGAGTTTTCAGCATCATTACTCCAGTCTTCAGTAATATGATGTGTATATACAGTAATATAATGTAACTGAAGAGAAAATTGCATTATAGTCAAATATTGATTAAATAATTCAGTTTTAAATTTAATTTTGGGCCGTAATACGATACTTTAAATCATGTAATTAACTAATATATTAATATAACACGTAATGAACAAATAATAGTCAAGGTGCGTTAAAGCTTATTTCTAATCATATTATCCAAATATTCCAGAATGTGCACAATAAATCGCTAACTTTGCCCAAGTGGATGCACATAACGAATAATGATGCACAAATATGAGCTCAGCAGCTGAATTTACTTCATGTAAACTGAGAACATCAAAAGTCCAGCTCATGCTTTTGGTGGCAGCCCAAAAAAAACACCTGCCATCGGTAAAACATATTACACTATAATTAAACATTTGTGGTGGAGGTAGTCTTTGTCCAAACTACTGTATTTAAAGAAGGCAGTTGTTATGTAATCCTCTTCTCTCTCTGTTTGATCTGCAGTCAGAGTCTATGGTCCTGGAGACGGCAGAGAACGTGAACAATGGGAACCCCTCTCCTCTGGAAGCTCTGCTGGCAGGGGCGGAGGGCTTCCCGCCCATGCTGGACATCCCTCCAGATGCTGATGACGAGACCATGGTGGAGCTGGCTATAGCTCTCAGTCTGCAACAAGACCAACAAGGTCGTTGTTTCCACTTTTCTGCCCTCTGAGAGAAGCTGGCATGCATTTTCTTTTCTTTTTTGTTAGTTATATGGCCATCAGGTGTCTAATGTTGAATGCATGTTTTGTGTCTGCAGGCAGCAGCAGCAGTGCTCTTGGTCTACAGAGTCTGGGTCTGTCCGGTCAGGCCCCCAGCTCCTCATCTTTGGATGCAGGAACCCTTTCAGACACCACTGCATCAGGTAACTGCACCCATCTCTCCACAAAACTCTTATTGCATGCTCACCCAGCATTCCTTCTGTCATCCCTTCATGCCATTGTTTCTTCCAATTTCCAATCATTTTCAAACATATGGCTGTTTTTCTATGTATATGTTCGTGTGCGCCTTTAGAAACCCCCCCCTTAGCAAAGCCTGCTGTTTTTTTCCTGTAACAGCTCTGGTTATGCTTTCAGCCCCAGCCTCGGATGATGAGGGGAGCACAGCGGCCACAGACGGCTCCACGCTGCGCACCTCTCCCGCCGAGCACGGGGGCAGCGTGGGCTCTGAGAGTGGAGGCAGTGCCGTCGACTCGGTTGCTGGTGAACACAATGGTAAGACTTGATCCTTACTGTTTGTCTGATGTCTTTAAACATTAATGATGGCTCGTTTTGGGGAGTTTTTTCCACTTAGGACAATGTGTGTGTTTCAGTTTCTGGCCGCAGCAGTGCTTACGGGGACACGACTGTTGAAGGACACCCTGCTGGACCAGGCAGCGTGAGCTCCAGCACAGGAGCCATCAGCACCACTACAGCCCAGCATGAAGGAGACGGATCAGAAGGAGAAGGAGAGACAGAGGGTGACATCCACACAAGCAACAGGTCTGTCTACATGATGGAACACTCCTTTTATAAACTAGAATAAAATATGTTTCTGTGTAATAATCTATTTTCCTGTCTCGCTCCTCTTACCAGGTTGCACATGGTGCGGTTGATGCTCTTGGAGCGTCTCCTGCAGCACCTGTCCCAGCTCCACACTGTTGGTGGAGTTCAGGCCATCCCCTACATGCAGGTCATCCTCATGCTGACCACAGATCTAGATGGAGAGGATGAGAAAGACAAGGGAGCACTGGATGACCTTCTGGCCCAGCTCATCGCAGAGCTCGGCATGCACAAGAAGGTTGCAAGAACATCACTTAAATGCATTGTTCTAGTTTGGAATATATACCCCCAGTTTCACAGACAAGGCTTAAGCTAGTCCCAGACTAAAATGCATATTTGAGCTGTTTTAACTGAAAGAAACTTGCACTTATACCTCTTAAAATTATGTCAGTACCATTGTTTTGTCTCAAGATGAGCATCAGTAATGTTTATTTCTAAGGCATGTTTATAAAAGCTACTTAAATGTCCTAATCTTAATCTAAGCATCGTCTGTGAAACCAGGCCATAGATTATATTATAGATATCAATATATAGATATACAGAAGATACAGATAGATGGAATATATAGATATACAGAATATAGATTGTGTCATTTTTGGTTTCAAGGATGTTTCAAAGAAGAATGAACGCTGCTCCATAAACGAGGTGCACCTGGTCATCATGAGGCTCCTCAGTGTCTTCATGTCCCGCACCAAGTCTGGCTCAAAATCCTCCTCTGAGGTAACTCTCAACTTCGTTGTGGTAATATCGTGCTCACAAAGCATATTTTTTTTTAACCAATAAAAAGTATATATGTGTGTGTACAGTATTTTTTATATATATATTTATATATATATATATATATATATATATATATAATATATTTATATATATATATATATATATAATATATAATATTTTATGTAAGCAAAAACTTTGTAATGCTATTTGATCAACTACATTTTTATTTTTCCATTAATAATTCAGAGTATTGATTCAGCCAATAGTAAAGTAAATTATGAGAACCACTTTGTTCTTGTAATGACAATGTATGCAAAAAAGCCGAAAATATAATCTTACCTCAAATGTAACTATATTTTGCTTCAGGAAGTGTAAATCTATTTAATCTCTATTTTTTACATGCTACTACCAGGTTTACTTTGCAGAGCAGTAAGTGTTAAAATCTTTAAATAATATAGTTTCATCTCTCTCGCCAGTCGTCTTCTCTCATCTCCAATGCAACAGCTACCGCTCTGCTCAGCATGGGAGCGATTGACTACTGCCTGCATGTGCTCAAATCCCTGCTGGACTTCTGGAAGACCCAGCAGGGTGAGGAGGAGCCAGCAGCCACCAGTCAGCTCCTTAAACCCCACACTTCCTCCTCACCCCCAGACATGAGCCCCTTCTTCCTGCGCCAATATGTCAAGGTACAAGGACTAGATCATAAAAAGCTTGCTCTTACCCAAATGTTACATATATTCGATAAGGAAATATCAGGATCTTCAAATTTGTGTGTGTTTCTCAGGGCCACGCTGCTGATGTGTTTGAAGCATACTCTCAGCTCCTCACCGAAATGGTCCTCCGACTGCCGTACCAGATCAAGAAAATCGCAGACGCCAACCCACGCATCCCACCGCCAATCTTTGATCACTCCTGGTTCTATTTCCTGTCAGAGGTAATGCACTTACTTAGCTTTTGGCCTGTGCTGATGACTTATCAATGAATAATTCAGCATGCATCAACCTCTTTCGATTATCTTCCAGTATCTGATGATCCAGCAGACGCCGTTCGTGAGGCGACAGGTGAGGAAGCTTCTGCTGTTCATCTGCGGCTCCAAAGAGAAGTACCGCCAACTCCGAGACCTCCACACACTTGACTCCCACGTGCGTGGCATCAAGAAGCTTCTGGAGGAGCAGGGCATCTTCCTGAGGGGAGGAATCGTAACGGCGACATCTGGCTCCGCTCTACAGTATGACACTCTCATTAGTTTGGTGAGTAACGGCATGTGTGACACCCTATGATTTTTACTCTTCTCTCAGTTTGGATTTGTGTGAACTTTTTTTCCCTTTTAAACAGATGGAACACCTTAAAGCATGCGCTGAAATAGCCACTCAGAGAACAATCAACTGGCAGAAGTTCTGCATGAAGGATGACTGTAAGTGTACAATGTTCTTTTATCCAAAGTGTCTTGCATTGCATTCAGGGTACAAATTTGATCAGTTCTTGCTTTCCCTGGGAATTGAATCCATGACTTTGGTGTTAGAGCCAAACTCTACTGTTTGAGGAAGGCTTAACTGTTCTCCTAGTTGTAAAGTCACTTGTGGTGCTAATCTATTTCTCTCTGTCTTTGTGTAGCGGTGTTGTACTTCCTGCTGCAAGTGAGTTTCCTAGTAGATGAGGGTGTTTCTCCGGTCCTGCTGCAGCTGCTCTCTTGCGCCTTATGTGGCAGTAAAGTCCTGGCGGCCTCGACAGGATCTTCAGGTGGAGGTTCAGGCACATCTCAGCCCTCTCAGAGCAAATCCTCCAGCAAGAAGAGCAAGAAAGAGGACAAGGAAAAGGACAAAGAAGGTTTGATCTTTCATCATTTTTGATAATTAAACCACTTTCATTCAGTATTAATAATCCGTAAAATGATTCCATGACACTTTTCTCAATGTTATTGTTGTGTTTCCTGCAGGAGATGGAGCTGGAAGTCAGGAAGATCAGTTGTGTACGGCTCTGGTTAGTCAGCTCAACAAATTTGCGGATAAGGAGACTCTCATTCAGTTCCTGCGTTGCTTCCTGCTCGAGTCCAACTCTTCATCTGTGCGCTGGCAAGCTCACTGTCTCACGTTGCATATCTACAGGTACTTAGAAGCAAGAACCTTCCCTAAAAATGCAGTCCCGTGTGTCCAATGCTTTGAGCTTGAATCGTCATGTTAAATCAAACTGAACATTTATCTTTCAGGAACTCAAACAAATCCCAGCAGGAGTTGCTGCTCGACCTGATGTGGGCCATTTGGCCAGAACTTCCTGCTTATGGACGTAAAGCAGCTCAGTTTGTGGACCTGCTCGGATATTTCTCCCTCAAAACACCTCAGACAGAAAAGAAGGTAGTCATACTCAAACATGGGATTGTTTATTAAGATGACTGGGTAGAATTTGATTATACTTTTTGAACTTTTGAACAGTAGTGTAATTTGTAGAAGATTTAAAATTGTGTGACTTGTTTTGATTTGCACCTAATGTTTTGCTTCTGTGTTTTCCAGCTAAAGGAATACTCTCAAAAGGCTGTAGAAATTTTGAGAGCACAAAACCACATCCTGACCAATCATCCCAATTCAAACATATACAAGTAAGTGTTCCCAGCATGCTCTCATTGAAAGATATTTTGGGTCATGGATGAGCAAACATCCCTGAATTTTTCATCTCTTCACACTTACCTTCTCAGCACTCTGTCTGGACTGGTGGAATTTGATGGATTTTACCTGGAGAGTGATCCCTGCTTGGTGTGCAACAATCCTGAAGTGCCCTTCTCAGTGAGTGACATGTCACATTTAACTGCTTGTTTTAGTTGCTATGGATCTGAATGTTGGCCTACTTTATTCCCTGTGCTATTAGAACATCAAACTCTCATCTATCAAAGTGGACACCCGTTACACTACCACTCAGCAAGTGGTGAAGTTGATTGGCAGCCACACTATCAGCAAAGTCACCGTGAAGATTGGCGATCTCAAGAGAACCAAGATGGTTCGCACGATCAACCTCTACTACAACAACAGGACCGTACAGGCCATCGTAGAGCTGAAGAACAAGTGAGCATGCTAATCAGACTCTTTAAGTTAAAACATTTTTACTGACAGTATTTGTAGATGGTTGATGATACATTCAAATCATTTCAAATTTGTGTACGCAGACCTGCTCGCTGGCACAAAGCTAAGAAGGTACAGCTGACCCCAGGCCAAACTGAAGTGAAGATCGACCTCCCTCTCCCCATCGTGGCCTCCAACCTGATGATCGAATTCTCTGATTTCTATGAGAACTACCAGGCGTCTACAGAGACCCTGCAGTGTCCTCGCTGCAGTGCCTCTGTCCCTGCCAACCCAGGGGTTTGCGGCAACTGCGGAGAGAATGTGTATCAGTGTCACAAGTGCAGGTACGGAGGGGCTGAATGTTCAGATGTGCTTTAAAAATGAATATTTTACAAAGACCCAAGAAACTGACAGAATTGCACTGAAACTGAGGTTGTAATTTTCTGTTTTGAATTTTCCAGGTCCATTAATTACGACGAAAAGGACCCGTTCCTGTGCAATGCCTGTGGTTTCTGTAAATATGCACGCTTTGACTTCATGCTGTATGCAAAACCCTGCTGTGCTGTCGATCCTATAGAAAATGAAGAAGATAGGAAAAAGGTATGGCAGGCATAAATAAATATCCAATATATAAATCCATTTATATAGATTGTGTAATGTAAAACAGAAATGTGTACAACACCAACACAAAACGAGACATACAAACAGACCAAGTTAAGTTAGGAATATTCTAAATGAACAAATATATGCTGAGACTGCATCTTGTAAGTCCTAAAACATTTGTTACTGATTTATTGTGTCCAGGCTGTGACCAACATCAACACACTACTCGACAAGGCTGACCGTGTTTACCACCAGCTCATGGGCCACCGGCCGCAGCTGGAGAGTCTGCTGTCCAAAGTGAACGAGGCTGCACCAGAAAAACCACAGGTCAGCATTGATCAGTTTCAGACAGATCAGTGACTTTTCTTTTTTGAATTACCCCAAAAGAATTTTGAGTGTGTCATTACATATTTTCATGATTCTTCTCAGGACGATACAGGAGCAGGTGCTGGTCTGGGCACTTCAACTGCCTGTGTGAACCGGTACATTCAGCAGCTGGCACAGGAATACAGTGGAGACTGCAAGACTTCATTCGATGAGCTCTCCAAAATCATCCAGGTTAGAGAGAAATAGAGCTGTTACCAGGGGTGGGTTTCCCAAAAGCATTGTTAGCCAACCATGGTCGTAAATTCTGTTGAATTATGTTTGTAATGATAGAACTTACGAGCATAGTTGGCTTCAGGAAGCATACCCCAGAATGGTAGTCAAGAACAATACCAGAGAAATTTTATGATGCTAATACCAATGTTCATGCCATAGTGAACTACAGCTAATATGCTATTAAAGTTAAAGGCACAATATGTATGTTTTTTTTTAAATTAAAATATGCAAAAACCACTAGAACAGATATTTTGTTGACTTGTGTACTTGCATTATCACAAATGTTTCCAAGAATATTTAAATCCAGAGAAATAAGCAATATTAATCAGTATTAATGTGTCTCCTATCAATGACATCATACCCGCCTTACCCTTGATTTCTTTATTTTGTAGAAACCAAAGAAGCTTTAATATATTATGTATTTTATTAGACATGGGAACAACTGTTTGGATACATTCATCGACAGAAAACAAATCATTGTTATATAGCTCAACAGTTAGTCTTATTGATTAAGTCCTGTTTTCTTGATTTACTGTGAATACATGTTTTACAATGCCTAATATCGATCTAGCTTACTGCAGTGTGCAACAAGTGTCTCATAGCTACCGAGCGAACGCACAGAGTAGCATTATAACATAACTTTCAACTCACACAAATGTATCTAATATGATAAAACAGCGCTGTGTTACCCCACATATGCATGAGTGGAAGCGGAAGCACTCGTCTGCGGCATAATAAAAGCTCTGTGAAATCAAGGCACCATCAAGATACGCCTCTGTTTTGAATAAGCAACCTCTAGCGGTTAATAATTAAATATTATAGCTTTAAATGTAAATATCTAATTATAAAATAGTTAAAATTATTAATATGCAAGTATTTTTTTTATTAATATTTATCTTAATTGTGCTAATAATTAAATGTAATTATTAATAATATAATTTAATTTATGCTATGTTGATAATTGTGTTGTTGATAAATGTTTAATAGCATATTACAGTTAAATATTTATATTAACAGAATTATTATTAAATCATTTTATTATAAAATGGATGTTATAAAGTCTCTCTTTATAACTCATTCAGAAAGTGCTTGCGTCGCGTAAGGAGCTGCTGGAGTATGATCTGCAGCAGCGGGAAGCAGCTACCAAATCATCCCGCACCTCCACCCAACCCACCTTCACAGCCAGCCAGTACCGAGCCCTGTCTGTGCTGGGTTGTGGACACACATCCTCCACCAAGTGTTACGGCTGTGCATCCGCAGTTACAGGCCACTGCATTACTCTACTGCGCGCACTGGCGACCAACACTGCCATCAGGCAGATCCTGGTACTGCAGGGCCTCATCCGAGAGTTGTTTGAGTACAACCTGCGCCGTGGCACCGGAGCCATGAGGGAGGAGGTCCGCCAGCTTGTCTGTTTGCTCACCAGGTATATACACACACACATCTCTGAAGAGAATAGCTTAATGTTGTTTGTTTTACAAGTTGTTAACTACTTTTATGTCAATGTATTTTTGCAGAGATCACCCAGAGGCCACGCAACAGATGAACGATCTCATTATTGCCAAGGTGTCAGCTGCCCTTAAAGGACACTGGGCCAACCCTGATCTGGTATTTATTACATAGTACATTTTAAAGATCACATCTAGTTATTGAGAATTACTGTTTTTGATGCATGTGGTAGAGTTTTAGTTCTTACAGTTGTCATCTCTCACTCAGGTCAGTAGTTTGCAGTATGAAATGCTGCTTCTTACAGACTCCATCGCTAAGGAGGGAGGATGCTGGGAGCTCAGACTTCGCTGTGGTGAGTCCTGTGGTGGATTTCAATAGATAAACGTCTGAACCTGTTGTTGTTGCACAGAAATATAATCTCGAGATGTTTTTTATATAGTTATCAGCTTATCTGTGTTGGCCAGAATTTTTCTATATCGGTGCTTCCCTACTCTAATGCCTCTCTGTTTATTTTCAGCCCTGAGTCTGTTCTTGATGGCAGTGAATATAAAGACCCCTGTGGTGGTGGAAAACATTACACTGATGTGCCTGAGGATCCTGCAGAAACTCATCAAACCTCCTGCCCCCACCAGCAAGAAAAATAAGGTACAACAGGTTCATAGTGCTGATGATGTATTGATCGATACATTCTGATGCACTTACTTGACTTGTACTCTTTAACAGGATACTGCCGTCGAATCCCTGACTACAGTCAAGCCATATAACAACGAGATCCACGCACAGGCCCAGCTCTGGCTCAAAAAAGACCCAAAGGCGTCTTATGAAGCCTGGAAAAAGTGCCTTCCTGCTAGATGTAAATATCCAAATTCTGCATTAGCAATGCTGTAGGCTATTTGCGTGAAATCCTTAACTTGATTATGCACACTTGTCTTTCTCAGGTCAGGAAACCGTCTCTAAACCCTTGAATAAGTCTGAGATCAGGAGGCAGTACCTGATGGAGAAGTACGTGTGGAAGTGGAAGCAGTTCATGAGGTCCAGATCGGAAGGCCTGTTCCCTCGCCTGCTCAAACTGGGCCATAACAACTGGCTGAGACAAGTAAATGCACCCTCAAAAGTCTCTAGAGTGTCTGATTCTATTCTCCATTTAATGTGCTCTAATGCAATCTGACCCCTCTCATAGGTACTCTTCACCCCAGCCACCCAGGCAGCGAGACAGGCAGCTTGCACCATCGTTGAAGCTCTAACATCAATCCCCAGCCGCAAGCAGCAGGTTCTGGACCTTCTAACAAGGTACAAATCACATGGATGAAAAAAATAATCCTTTTTGGCCTAATATTTTCAGAATATTACTTTTTTACTGGACTGAAGATTTCGTTGTTTGTTCTTCAGTTATCTGGATGAGCTAAGCATCGCGGGAGAGTGTGCTGCAGAATACCTGGCTTTGTACCAGAAGCTTATCAAACCTGCTCACTGGAAGGTTTATTTGGCTGCCCGTGGTGTTCTGCCATACATCGGCAACCTCATCACCAAGGTATCATCATAAACTGTAAATGCTATAGGGTTATATAATGAGGATGTGTCATTTCCAATTAACCTGAACTTGTGTGTTCTTCAGGAAATTGCTCATCTTCTCGCCCTTGAAGAGGCCACACTGAGCACAGACTTACAGCAGGGATATGCCCTCAAGAGCCTGACAGGTACATTTTCTGTGAACAGTTTATCAGGATAAATAAAGTTAAAACTCATTAATCTGAAACTTCTTGAGAGCTTGTGGCTTTTTTTAACAGTTTCTGTTTTCATACAGGCCTGCTGTCCTCATTCGTGGAGGTGGAGTCCATTAAGCGTCACTTTAAGAGCCGGTTGGTTGGCACAGTCCTGAACGGCTACTTGTGCTTGAGGAAGCTGGTGGTCCAGAGAACTAAACTGATTGATGAGACCCAGGACATGCTGCTGGAGATGTTGGAAGATATGACGACAGGTTCCAGCCTTCACCTTCAGGTCTTTTCTGATGTTGCTGCATTATTAGAGAAAAAAATCGGCTCAATGCTTCTTCTTTTGTAGGAACGGAATCTGAGACCAAAGCGTTCATGGCTGTGTGCATCGAAACTGCAAAGCGGTATGATCTGGATGATTATCGCACCCCTGTCTTCATCTTTGAGAGGTTGTGTAGTATCATTTATCCGGTGAGTAGACTTTAGCTCATTGACATTCGACTATGGCTTTTGGAAAAATCTTGGCAAAACTCAAGCTAATTTCTCTTGTCTGTGTCTATGAAGGAGGAGAATGAAGTGACCGAGTTTTTTGTTACGCTGGAGAAGGACCCACAGCAGGAGGACTTCCTGCAGGGCCGTATGCCAGGAAACCCATACAGCAGTAATGAACCAGGCATTGGCCCTCTCATGAGGGATATCAAGAACAAAATCTGCCAGGATTGCGATCTTGTGGCACTACTGGAAGATGACAGTGGCATGGAGGTACGTAATCTGCAACAGACCAGTGTCCTGGGGCTTTATTTCAAATAATCTGTTTAGCATTATATAGCATTATTTGTGTTTTTAAATAATTTAAAACCTTAATCAACCAAAAGAAATGCGTTTATTAAGGTTTTGGGGTCAATTACACTACCATTCAAAAGTTTAGGGTCCGTTTCATTTTGAAAAAAATGAATTTTATAATATATACATATTTTATAATGTTTCCTGAGGTGTACTTATATTGTTAGTATGATTTTTACATCATAAAATGTCATCATTTAGAAATAAAAGGCATTTTTCTATCCTGATTTTAGCCCTTTGGCTTAAATGCTCTGTTTGAAGAGAACTGTTTTAGATCTATTCCCATCACATGAAAGGCTGCAGTGACAGACAGTGTATTGTAGTGTTGTCAAAAGTACCGACCACGATACCAAGTCGGTACTGAAATTTAAAAAATGTAATGCTTTGAGCGCTGTTGAGCGGAATCGTTAACACCTCTGATTTCCCATTGTGCTCACAAGCTCACACCCTTTGTCTGTGATTGGCTACAATGACCAGCGCTTCAAAAACATGTTGTAAATATACATCAATGACGTTTTTCACAGTGTGCTTACACAGATACACACGGGAGTGTTTGAATGCAGGCGCCTATCAGCCTACCGGTCCGCTGGTCGACACCTGCTTGTGCTTTCAAACACTCCCGCTTACAAAACACTTTCAAACACTTCCGCGTGCTTTCAAACGCTCCCGTGTGTTGATCATTGTAGCCAATCACAGAAACCTCTGATGAGCGCGTAAGCACAATGGCCAGACAGAGGTGTTTACGATTCCAGCTCAACAGCGCTCAATACATCACATTTTAAAATTTCAGTACCGACTTGGTATCGCGGTCGGTAATTTTGACAACACTAGTGTGTTGATCGTGTGAAAGCAGTGATCCCGTCATTGCAGCGCGATTTCTCTCACAAAATGCTTTCACCAAAACTAACAGCAAACAACATCGATATGAATACAGTACGAGCTTCGTTGTGCAGCATAACAGCATCATTCAGTATAACAGGAGTTTGGGCAAGTGTGCAGATATACTCGCGATGTGTGATTGACAGCTTCGAACATTATAAAGAGTGTTCTTTGATCGCTCTCTGTAGTTTAATAACAATTTACAGATTTTTTTCATACTACTAAGAGAAAAAATGTAAGTTGATCGTTTAGTCACTGGCTTGATTCACTGATGCGTAAACGGTATTAAACGATTTAGAAAAAAAATCTGTGTATACTGTTTGTGGCGGTGCTGTCGAATCCAAATCGTAAAAGTCTGTTTGTAAAACCTGTGCTGACATTGCGTCTGAATTAAATGAAAAAAATAAACTGAATCAGTTTTCTCCAGATTCTCTGGGCGGGCAAAGCACAGAAAGGGGAGGTAACCTTCCCCTTTATGACGACATATACAGGGAGTGCAGAATTATTAGGCAAATGAGTATTTTGACCACATCATCCTCGTTATGCATGTTGTCTTACTCCAAGCTGTATAGGCTGGAAAGCCTACTACCAATTAAGCATATTAGGTGATGTGCATCTCTGTAATGAGAAGGGGTGTGGTCTAATGACATCAACACCCTATATCAGGTGTGCATAATTATTAGGCAACTTCCTTTCCTTTGGCAAAATGGGTCAAAAGAAGGACTTGACAGGCTCAGAAAAGTCAAAAATAGTGAGATATATTGCAGAGGGATGCAGCAGTCTTAAAATAGCCAAGCTTCTGAAGCGTGATCATCGAACAATCAAGCGTTTCATTCAAAATAGTCAACAGGGTCGCAAGAAGCGTGTGGAAAAACCAAGGCGCAAAATAACTGCCCGTGAACTGAGAAAAGTCAAGCGTGCAGCTGCCAAGATGCCACTTGCCACCAGTTTGGCCATATTTCAGAGCTGCAACATCACTGGAGTGCCCAAAAGCACAAGGTGTGCAATACTCAGAGACATGGCCAAGGTAAGAAAGGCAGAAAGTCGACCACCACTGAACAAGACACACAAGCTGAAACGTCAAGACTGGGCCAAGAAATATCTCAAGACTGATTTTTCTAAGGTTTTATGGACTGATGAAATGAGAGTGAGTCTTGATGGGCCAGATGGATGGGCCCGTGGCTGGATTGGTAAAGGGCAGAGAGCTCCAGTCCGACTCAGACGCCAGCAAGGTGGAGGTGGAGTACTGGTTTGGGCTGGTATCATCAAAGATGAGCTTGTGGGGCCTTTTCGGGTTGAGGATGGAGTCAAGCTCAACTCCCAGTCCTACTGCCAGTTTCTGGAAGACACCTTCTTCAGGCAGTGGTACAGGAAGAAGTCTGCATCCTTCAAGAAAAACATGATTTTCATGCAGGACAATGCTCCATCACACGCGTCCAAGTACTCCACAGCGTGGCTGGCAAGAAAGGGTATAAAAGAAGAAAATCTAATGATATGGCCTCCTTGTTCACCTGATCTGAACCCCATTGAGAACCTGTGGTCCATCATCAAATGTGTGATTTACAAGGAGGGAAAACAGTACACCTCTCTGAACAGTGTCTGGGAGGCTGTGGTTGCTGCTGCACGCAATGTTGATGGTGAACAGATCAAAACACTGACAGAATCCATGGATGGCAGGCTTTTGAGTGTCCTTGCAAAGAAAGGTGGCTATATTGGTCACTGATTTGTTTTTGTTTGGTTTTTGAATGTCAGAAATGTATATTTGTGAATGTTGAGATGTTATATTGGTTTCACTGGTAAAAATAAATAATTGAAATGGGTATAAATTTGTTTTTTGTTAAGTTGCCTAATAATTATGCACAGTAATAGTCACCTGCACACACAGATATCCCCCTAAAATAGCTAAAACTAAAAACTACTTAAAATATTGATACAAAAATATTCAGCTTTGATATTAATGAGTTTTTTGTGTTCATTGAGAACATGGTTGTTGTTCAATAATAAAATTAATCCTCAAAAATACAACTTGCCTAATAATTCTGCACTCCCTGTAGGGAAGATTCCAGATTGGCCCATCTGAGCTTTCATTTTCTCAAAGGCAGAGCAGGATACCCAGGGCTTGGTTTACACCTATCGCCATTTCTAGCCACTGGGGGACCATAGGCATGCTAGGGGAACTCATATTAATGTTAAAAAACCTCATAAAGTGACATTTTCATGTCATGGGACCTTTAAATTGATCAAAAGTGGTAGTAAAAACATAATGTTTTAAAAGATTTCTATTTCAAATAAATGTTGTTCTTTTGAACTTTCAATTCATCAAAGACTAACAAGGACACTGTAAAAAAATCTCTGTAAATGTTACCCCATTTTTTTTAAAGATTTCTCCTTTGTCTTACTTGATTCTTTGTCTACACATTTTTTTAAACACTACTTTTCTTTGCAGCTCCTTGTGAATAACAAGATCATTAGTCTGGATCTTTCTGTTGCTGAGGTCTATAAGAAGGTCTGGTGCCCCACCAATGAGGTGAGCTAAGGAGGATAAAAAGATATTTTAATTTTACAATTTTTTTTTTTTTTTTTTTTTTTTTTTGTACTTATTTACCATGGAATAACGGTTTCTTTCAATAAAGGGTGAGCCAATGAGGATCATCTACAGAATGAGGGGGCTTCTGGGAGATGCAACAGAGGAGTTCATTGAGTCTTTGGACTCAACTACAGGTAAGTGTTATGTTTTAGGACTTTATCTTAACATTGCTATCAGTTTTTTTACCTCTAGTTTTACTTGTTTCTTATTTGTAATTGGTGTTTTCTCTCTTTGCAGATGAAGAGGAGGATGATGAGGAGGTATATAAGATGGCTGGAGTGATGGCACAGTGTGGAGGTCTAGAGTGCATGTTGAACAGGCTCTCTGGAATCAAAGATTTCAAACAGGGCAGGCACCTTCTCACCGTGAGTATGAAATTCACCTCTCTAAATCATCACTTTTTGTACAGATTCCTCAGAAACCTCAGAGACCATTCAAATGATTGTTTTACTTTATAGGTTCTTCTCAAGTTATTTAGTTACTGTGTGAAAGTGAAAATCAACAGACAGCAGCTGGTGAAACCAGAGATGAACACACTGAACGTTATGTTGGGCACTCTGAATCTTGTAAGTAATCACTAGAGTTTATGAGACAAAATGCAATATTTTGGAGGATATTATAATTGGATGTTGTGTTTCAGGCATTGTTGGCAGAACAGGAGAGCAAGGACAGTGGAGGAGCATCCATAGCAGAGCAGGTTCTTAGTATTATGGAGATCATCCTGGATGAGGCAAATGCTGAGACCGTGTCTGAAGACAAGGTCAGCGAGACATTTTGATTTATGCAATGAATATTACAACAAAATATAAGTGAGCCATTTGTGTTCAGATCTCTCCTCCATTGTGTTTCTCCTCCAGGGTAACCTTCTGCTGACCGGTGATAAGGACCAGCTGGTGATGCTGCTGGACCAGATCAACACGTTGTTTGTGCGTTCAAATCCCAGTGTCCTGCAGGGGCTGCTCCGCATCATCCCTTACCTGTCCTTTGGTGAACTAGAGAAGATGCACATCCTGGTCGAGCGCTTTAAACCCTGCTGCAACTTCGATAAGTATGGAGTTTGGCCATCTCTATAACCTAGAACTCTGACTTCTCCTTGAAACAGTGGAGAAAGTTTGCTGCTTTCAACACCATTTGTTTTCGCATTCAGGTATGATGAGGAGCACAGTGCTGATGACAAGGTCTTCTTGGACTGCTTCTGTAAAATAGCTGCAGGAATCAAGAACAATAGTAATGGCCATCAACTGAAAGACCTCATCTTACAGAAGGGCATCACCCAGAGTGCTCTGGACTATATGAAGAAACATATCCCCTGTGCTAAGAAGTATGAAATGTCTAAATATAATATTTGTTTATATATTTATAATATTAATATATTATTATATGTATAATAAATACAATATAGTATTTTGTTATTTATAAATAGTGATAGATGTATTTATATAATACAGTATCTTTTATCCAAAAATACATATTTTTATAGGTGTGTGTGTGTTGTGTCTGTCTGTATGTATGTATGCATGTATGTATGTATGTATGTATGCATGTATGCATGTATGTATGCATGTATGCATGTATGCATGTATGCATGTATGTATGCATGTATGCATGTATGCATGTATGCATGTATGCATGTATGCATGTATGCATGTATGCATGTATGCATGTATGCATGTATGCATGTATGCATGTATGCATGCATGCATGTATGCATGTATGCATGCATGCATGCATGTATGTTGATGTAACATGTTAATTTAATGCAATTATTTAAAAATAACACGTTCAAATTATTAACGTATTTAACGCACCCTGCCCCTTCCCAGACCTGTACATCATCTTACATTGCATGCAGTTGCGTAGTGACAAATATGATGCAGAGCATTGCAGGTGATGCTGGAATACCCCTAGAATTCAAGATATGAGGGGTAAAAATGCCCCTGTTATGGTTTTTTTTTCTTTCTTATTTTTATATCATAAATATTTTAAACGATATTGCACAATTAAGAGTGCTGTTTTTTCCCCAAATATCTGCACGAATATCCCAAATAACTTGCAAATGTGATGTTGATTTTATTCAACGGTTCAATAAACAAGTATATATTGTAAATTAAATTGACAATATTTTCAATAATAAGTGCTCAATTTCACCACTAAAAATTATCTCTACATAAATATGAATCTATATACATTTATATTTTAAAAGTTATTTATTTATATTTATTAATTTTATACAATATAAAATAATCTAACTACTTAATAAAACAATTAAATATATATTTTTTTTTAATTATCTACCTATATATAAAAACATTACTGTTTACAGAGTGATTACCCTGACTATACATATTATTTTGTAGCCTGGATGCAGACGTTTGGAAGAAATTCCTTGCTCGACCAGCCCTTCCGTTCATCCTTAGACTGCTGCGTGGTCTGGCCACGCAACACCCCCCTACTCAGGTAATACTTTTAACCACTAGTTTGAGATATTTATTTCATGCAGTATCCCTTTACACACACAACAAAAATGAAATAAACCATCTCTTCTTATTATAGATGCTAATCGGAACCGATTCAATAACCAATTTGCACAAGCTGGAGCAGGTGTCCAGTGATGAGGGTATTGGCACTTTAGCAGAGAATCTTCTGGAGGCTCTAAGGGAGCACGCAGAGGTTAACCTGAAGATCGACGCTGCTCGAAGGGAGACTCGAGCGGAGAAGAAACGCATGGCCATGGCAATGAGGCAGAAAGCTCTCGGCACACTGGGAATGACAGTGAGTTGCAAATATTGATAGAACCATCAAGGTTTAAACCAGAAAAAAAGTCTTTGAATTGAAATATTTCCTTTTGTTGCTTTTGTTTCAGACCAATGAGAAGGGTCAGGTGGTGACTAAGACATCCCTGCTTAAACAGATGGAGGAGCTCATAGAAGAACCTGGCTTGACTTGCTGTATTTGTAGAGAGGGCTACAAGTTCCAGGTCCGTTTCTCTACCAATTTCATTCCATTTTACAGTAGGTTGTTGTGTTAATGTTCAGCCTCTTCATATTTTGTACTCCACAGCCTACCAAAGTTCTGGGCATCTACACATTTACAAAGCGTGTGGCCCTTGAGGAGTTTGAGAACAAACCCCGCAAGCAGCAGGGTTACAGCACTGTCTCACACTTTAACATAGTCCACTATGACTGTCATCTTGCTGCTGTCAGGTGTGTGAAATTGCTGTGAATACAATGGATTTGATCAAGAAAGGTTTTTTTCGCAGCCTTTATAATTTTCTCTCTGTGTGTCTGAATCAGGCTTGCCAGAGGGCGTGAGGAATGGGAAAGTGCGGCACTACAGAATGCCAACACAAAGTGCAATGGGCTCCTACCAGTATGGGGGCCACACGTACCCGAATCTGCCTTTGCCACCTGCCTGGCAAGGTACTTCATGTTTGCATCCAGTTTAAGTGTATGTACTAAACAGCTGCAAGAATATATCCTTATTTTGTACTGTGTTACAGGCACAACACATATCTGCAAGAGTGCACAGGGCAAAGGGAACCCACATACCAGCTCAACATTCATGATACCAAGCTGCTGTTCCTGCGCTTCGCAATGGAGCAATCCTTTAGCGTGGACACAGGGGGAGGAGGCCGCGAGAGCAACATCCACCTCATCCCTTACATCATTCACACAGTTCTTTACGTCCTCAACACGTACGTTTATCAAAAATGAGATTTGAATTCCAATGCATTTTGAGATGTTACAGTTTTTAAGCTTTTTTTCTTCTGACTTCCTCTGTAGAACAAGGGCCACATCACGAGAGGAGAAAAATCTACAGAGCTTCTTGGAGCAGCCTTGTGAGAAGTGGGTGGAGACTTCGTACGAGGTGGACGGGCCGCACTACTTCACTATATTGACCATGCACATCCTGCCACCTGAGCGCTGGAGGGCTACGCGTGTTGACTTCCTGCGTAGGCTGCTGGTCACCTCTCATGCCCGCAAGGTCTCACCAGGGGGTGCTAACAAGTAAGGGAACGAAGCATGACTCTGCACGTGTCAGAGCTTGAACATTTAAGAGCTTGTACAAGCCTGCGCTGTGCTTTACATGCTTAGGTGTCTATTTTTGGATTTGGCTTTGTGCTTTGGTTTTGTGCTTACTCAAACTGCTTATGTTGGCTTAAAGCAAGACTATAGTATTCCTAAAGGATTGATTCAAGATTATATCAGGCATGGCTTGGACTGGGTATGTCAGATTGTTTCAGGCCTCTGTATTATTGTTTGTGCACTTTTATTATATATACATTATATCTAAAATGCATAATCTAGCCTATATGCTCATCCTGTAAACGTTTAAAATTAAATTAAAGGTCTTATTATCATTAAAATGACGGGTAATAATAGATAATAGAATATTTACGACCCTGTCCATCAAAATGACGGACCGTGCAAAAGTCTATGTTTCAGAAAGCGTGCCAGTACCGCATTGAGTTCTTTCATGCAAAAATGTCAAAATGCCGTTATTGGCGAGTATCCTCGTAAGTACAGTCTTAAATTTAGTTGAAAAAGTATTAAATGAATTATGAGAACATTGAATGCGTGTCAGATCCATGTCGTGTGCATCAGGTCTTAAAGTGACAGCAGACACATTAAAAATCTATACATAAATGTTATACATTTTTTTTGTCATTTTTATTTCTACATTTATTTTTATTAGGCTACATTATTCCGAATAGGTTTAGTTTGAGTTTTAGTTTGAAAAAGCTCTGTCCACACTGAAACGTCAGAAAATGCTAAATTTTCATGCAGAAAACCCTCATAAATACTCACTGAGATGATACAGACGGAACAAGACACAATAAAGATACCACGCAATTCTTCTTGCAGGATCGTTTTATTTAGCAAAATATCTCACAATTCACTGATGTCCAGGTCGCTCTCACTCACCATTATATGTTTGGCCTAAAACGCAATTGCTCTCATGTTTTGCCGCAGGACAGCAAATGCTGTGTCATCTTTAGAGGACTATGATATGAAGAGTGTGCAAAGTAACATATTACTACAACTGTGTGAAAGTGAATAGCACATAACAGGCACAATACCAGTATAATCATGAATATCTATCGGTACAATATGCGTCACATGACTAAACGTGTCATCGTTTTCAAATACCTCTGTTTTCACAGTCCACACTACAACGCAAAAACAGTGTTTTCAAATTTATCCACTTTGGAGAGTGTTTTCAAAAAGCTTTGTTTCATTAATAAAAATGCCGTCTCAGTGTAGACAGAAGGTCAAAACGGAGAGAAAGAAATGCGCTTTCAAACAAAAACGTATTAGTGTGGACAAGGCCTTAATGGCTATTCCTGATTTGATCATCAGAATCGGTCTGATAAGTGATTTAATTGCATTTTTATAATTTCAGGCTCACTGACAAAGCAGTGAAGGAGTATGCCGTATACCGCTCACCGCTTCTCTTCTGGGGTCTGGTGGATCTTATCTATGATATGTTTAGGGTATGAGAATGTTTTTCTGACTCATGTAAGCATAATGTCTGATAAGAGCGTGTTTCCATGAAATCTAATGTTATCTGCTATGTTCCTACAACAGAAAGTGCCCACCAGCAACACAGAAGGAGGCTGGTCCTTCTCGCTCGCGGAGTACATAAGGCACAATGACATGCCTATCTATGAGGCTTCAGAAAGGGTGTTGAGGTCTTTCCAGGATGAACTCATGCCTGCTGAATCCTTCTCAGAGTTCCTGGATGTCGTAGGTCAGACATTTTTAACACTTTTCTGCCATGTGCTGAACACAAAGCTCTCTCACTCTCAAGCTGTAAAATATTGTGACTGTACAGACAGAATATTAATCTCCTGTACTGACACTCTCTTCTCTTCCCAGGGCTTCTGTCAGAAATCCCTGACCCTGACGCTTTCCTGCAGGACCTGTTGAACTCTGTGCCCTGATGGCACACATTTATGCACCTCACTTTATGGACTTGTGACCGCTCTGTCCAGTGCAGGTGTTCCTTAAACTTGGAGTCTGTCCGCTAACCGGACCCAGCTACTTGCAACTCCAAAGGGACACCTTTCAATCGGGGCCCAGGCTCCCAAAACTTCTATCAGCTCACATACACACTCATTCATCACCTCCACTTCTGCTCCTGATCTCCGTGTGGGTTCATTCAGTTATAAATCTATCGTAAACAAGAAAGTGACGAGTTAATGCGCATTTATTCTACAATGGTTTTGTAACACTTAATACACATAAACGCACCATTCTGTTTTAATATGAAAATTTGCAGGTAATCTGGTTGGGAATTATTTCATTAACAACCTTGATGGCATTTATTTTTCCCTTTTGTGATTTTGTTAGTTTTTTTGACTCAAGTTCTAAATTGGCTAAGAGTTACAGATTCACTCATATGTGAACTAATCTCTCGTCTTGTTCTATGTTTTTTTTAGTTTTTTTTTTAGTTTTTTTGCAGTGGTGTTCTATGAATTGTTTGCAGTTTGTAAGAAAGGCCTGACTCTGGTTCTGTGATGCAAATGTGTGACGATTGTTTTCCATGTGTAAATGGTTAAAGAGTGAGATGAAAGCTTGTTTAATGTGTTATTCCCGTGAAATGGAAATACTTTCTGGTTTGTAAAGGGTTTACCTGCATCAACAATGAAACGCAAAGATAAAGAGAATAAAAAAGGGCCTGCATATTTATTTTGGGAGCCTTTTTCCACTTTGTTTTTCTGGTTGCGTTTTTGTGTTGTGATCAAAATCGCGACACTGAATTTATTATTTGTTTTGTCTTCCATTTGACCGTAATTCACTCAATAATATTCCGCAGATTAAACATTTTCCCCAGAGCAAGTTGTGCCTCTGGTAAGCAAGGTGCCACTGAGAAGAGTCTCAGTGATTTTAAGTTTATTCTTACAATATAAACACACACCTGCGAAAGGGTGTTCTTGAGCTGAATGCATGGTGTGAAGTTTGTTTAAAATAAGAAAACGAAAAACCCACTTAGTGTTTATTCGCCTATTCCCGCTGCTACAATGTTCAACTGTTGCTGAATGTCTGCTTTTTGAATTAGCTCAACTTAATAAAGGTGTAAGAATACCATATCTGACTCAATGTGTCACATAAGCAATGTTATTTTAGTAATATTTATATGCTAGTATTGCATTGAATATTTTACTTTCATTTTTAATTTTATATTTTCAGTTTTCATTTTAGTCAGTTTTTGTGCTTTTGTCATTTGTATTTTTAGTACCTCAACTTAAACTTATTTTAGTTGGTTGTAATATCTGTATTTTATTTCAGCTTTTTTTCTTTCTTTCAATTACCGGAAATGTGACTCTTGGCACACTTGAACCACGTATACACAAAAAAATGTACTGGATTCAAGGAGTTTTGTGCTTGAAATAAAAAAAAAAGTAACATCCTTTCCTCACGGGTTAATTTGACCCCCTTATGAATTAATGGAATGCGAGGAATGCTTCAGTAAGCTCAAAATTCAAACTAAAAATGCTAAAAATTTACTAACATTTTTTTTTATGTCTACATGTGTATCTGAATCATAGACATAAATATTAACATCGTGTCCGTGACGTCACCCGTAGGTTTCTGAGGAGCATTTTTGAAGCCTAAAGTGGGCCGTCGCCATCTTGGCAGCGCATCACAGAGTGACACTCCCGGATAACTGAAAATGGGCCAAGAGGCAGGACATGGGTGGAGCTGAGGTGCCGGTTGCTGAAACTGTGCCCGCCTAGCTCGACCATAGTGGCAATCCACCGGTCACTCAAGTGGACACGCCCTTAATTATGCAGAACTTTAAGGCTTAATATAATTTAAATGGATGAGTTATAAAAAAAATCACCCCCCTCAGAGTTAGCTGTATAGACCAAAACCAATTTTTGTACCAGGCTGTAAACATATTTTTTCTGCTGTAAAGTTGGGCATTTTAACATGAGGGAGATACTCCCTTTTGAAGCCTTTCTCTAGCGGCCAATCGATGAATTGCAGTTTGTCACTTCCATTTTGGCTTCACGAGAGACCGCGGGAGGTTGCCGCTTGATCTGAATCATAGACTGTAAAAATGCATACTGAAGAGAAATGACTTTAGGACCCAGCGGAACAGCTTATTTTTTCCACAAGAGGTTGGCAAAGACACCCAGTGTAAGATATTTTGAGCTGAATTAGAAGGGTATGCATGAAACTGTGAGTTATTTTTCATTTAAGTTGAAAGAATGTGCTTAAATTATTATTTATTGATAAAATCTAGTAATTTAAAGGTAAATTAAATAAAAAAAATGCAAAATAGAAAAAAATATCTAAATGAAATAAGATTTCTGGACAAAAAAAAAAAGTATAATTTTAGGACTTTGGGTCATTTTGACCCACGGGGGAAGGATTTGTTACAAAGTGTGAGGGAGGGATGAGGGTTAATAGATTCCGTTTTTCTTAACAATAATAACACTGCATCTAAGATATAATGCAACAGCAAAGAAAGGTTCTTTAGTTCTGGATGATTCCTGCTATGCAGTATGTTTTCATGTCCCAATCACATACACTGTTGTAATATAGGCCTACATGACAAAGTACAATACAAAATACACAATACATAAAGATGGAAATAGTTTAATATATAAATCATTTTGGTGGGAAAGGAAAAGCAGAAAAACATAAGTAACTATTAGCAGTGGATTCTCTGAGTATTAATTATAATCATTTATATTTAAGTTATAAAAAGAAAATTGTTGGAGCAAATCATAGCATACATCTTAGTTTTCACTACCATTTTATAGAAATGTTTGCTTAAATTGTTTATTTCAAGTTACAAAGTTCAAAATGACCATCAGAGCTAGGTCTACATGAAGGAATAATTTAAACCTTTTAACTTCAGATTAACTGATGTTGGCCTCCAGGTTGACCTTGGCCATAGAGGAAGATGGATTACCTGGAATATTTAAATGATGATGAAAGAGCACCACCAAGACAGAAGGGCAATTATAATTTTGATGAAATCAACTTTTGTGACCATTTTCATATGTACAAACAAAATGCAACTGACATAATTTGTTTGCTTTGTTTCACAGCAGTGTTTCACAATTACATCAAACAGTGTGGCTGGCCAGATCCTGAAGTACAAGATGACAATGACCCAGAGATTCCCATAGTTGTAGGCCAATAATGACAGATATGGACTTGCCTGCAGAGATGCTTTTGCTTTGCAGCATTTCTCACAAAGAAAAAAAAAATCAGAAACGGACATGGTCAGGACCCTAAACTGGACAGTGTTGACACTGGACTGGACTGGACTTCATTGCTAACTCAACATGAGGTATTTTCATTTTCATTCATGTTCTTCTTTTAAATACTTTAATTTGTGCTCATGAAATACCATGGCCAGTTTCTTCTCATCCTGGATTAGTGACACCATCTTCCCTCCTGGCTGCTTCAGATGTAGTGGGCTGACCTGCATCCTGTCTCAGGCCATCCAAGCTCTGGAAAACATTGTATTGATGCATTAAAGGTGAGCATTACATCTGAACTGTCCAGATGCTCATCATCTACGATACCTTCCAGGGGTGGCTGGCTATGGATGAGCTCAGTCAACAAGTCTCCTAGGTCATCATGAGTCTCTGGTCTTTCTGGAGGTCCACCACCAGTCTTGAAATGCTCCTTTTTCCAGAGGATCTTAAAATTATGAATTTGTGTTAGTACTTATTACACTGTTTGTTATACATCTAGATCACAAATATATTTAGGCCCCACTGTGTTGTGTTACACAAAACTTTTGAACTCTGGGCATTATTTTTCTTATTTTCAGTTGATGCTATTTGTTCACAATAATTGGGTGGTTTAACACAATTTGCTTCAAGAGATTCTTTGAACTTTGTCCATTATTTGTTTGGATAATTTACTCCAGTTCCACACACAACGCTACTGTTTGTGGGTGCCATCCCTGGTTTTTCAATCGTCCTCACGTCAACACTATGTACACATGATTCAACTAATCAGGCTTCACAAAGAGTAGTTGATTAATCCTTATTTACCTAGACTCCCTAGTCTAGAAGTAATTAATCTGAAGTTAAGAAATGGCTCAAAGGTTTCACAGACAGGGTTTAGATTAAGACAGGATTAGGCTTTAGTTCAATTAGGACATTTAAGTAGCTTTTATAAACTTGCCTGGTTGCATCTTGAGACAAAACAATGGCACTGACATATTTTAAGACATGTCAGTGCAAGTTGCGTTCAGTTAAAAGAGCTTAAAACATGCATTTTAGTCTGGGACTAGGTTTAAGCCTTGTCTGTGAAACCAGGGGGTATAAACTAGATTAATTTAAATAGAATTAGCCTAGTTTTGGTTTAATTTAATCCCTGTCTGGAGAAACCGCCCTTAAAGGCACAGCGCTAAATGCTACTGTTGCAGGGGTGTGTGTATAATATGCCCACGCCCGTCATGTAATATGTAAATTAAGAGGGCGTGTCTTAAAGACACGGTATCCAATGCGACGGTTACTGGAGGGAGGATCAGCGAGCATTCCTCTCCTCCCGTTTTCCTTCGGTTGGTGTGCTGATGTGCTCAGACTGGGCTGAAACCTGAAGCTGAGACCAATAACCAGCCCATTTCATCACCAGCGGATGGTAGGAGGGCAACTGTGAGTTTATAAAATGTGTACCGGTCACTGCGCTTTATCCGGCCGCTAGAAGCGCGAGTATGGTCTATTATTTGTGTGACATGAAGATAAAGGGAGTGCACCTTACGCCCGAGAGCATGGAGGTGACGTATGCTGCTTTACAGCATCTGCAGTTTGATGCGTAGAAACATTGCTCACGGATAAAGATGGATTTACCTCGTCGTTTTCCAGACCCGGTTCTCAGCCCGATATTGTTCAATGACTCCGCTGTACCCCTCCGTATGAATGAAGCTTGTGCGACTGGGAGCGGGTCCGGCGCCATGGCAACCAGCGCGTTGAGAAACGATCTGGGCTCCAACATTCATGTGTTAAAAACACTGAATCTCCGCTTCCGCTGCTTCCTTTCCAAAGTCCACGAATTAGAGCGCAGAAATAAGTTATTGGAGATACAGCTGCATCACGCCCAGGAGCAATCTCGGTACCGACTGCTGTTTTCCCGGGATAAAGCGGTCCAGACGAACCTCGAGCTGCCTTACTCAAACGCACTGTGTCAATCGAGACTCCCCGGTCAAATCTGGAGTTTCTCACACACTGCCCGGTACGGAGGACGGTTCGAGACTCATCAGGGGCCTGGAGTGTCCTGGACTCATCCAGACGGTGTCGGGGTTCAGATTGACACCATCACACCTGAACTCAGGGCCTTGTACAATGTTTTGGCCAAAGTCAAGCGCGAGAGAGACGAGTACAGAAGAAAGTAAGTCCAGCTCGAGCTTATTTCAAGCGTTTGTCTGCAAAAACAGTGAAGAAGCTCATTTCTTTATCAGCATTTTATGGTTAACGCAGTATTTGTTACTCCAACACAATTCTGACTTGATATTAGTTACCACTGTATATATAAAGAAGTGAAACAAGGCTACACTAATAATTGGAGATGCCATATTCATTTATAATAGTTTGACATTTAAAAACTATTACACCTTTATTATGTTAACTATTGGCCAACTATATTTGCCGTTATATATAGATCAATAATTGGTTTGACGACCCCTCTCTTATTTTCACGAATATTCACACTTTTCTACATAATTGTCTTTTAATTATTATCGCCATTGTCTGTCTACCGATAAACAAAGTAACTTATATTGGATTTAATCTATTGCATCAATTATTCATGTATTTAATATCAGCCATTGATCTAAAAAAAAAAAAAAAAAAAGTAAAACATCCAAAAACAAATGCAGTTTTAATCATTTAATCATCAACAGACCATTTTAATCGCAAAACAGCTTTGTATTAATTTAATGACAAATATTATTAAAATTATTATTTTCAATTGTTTAAAATAACAGCATAGAACATTAGTTCGAAGTTAATATCTTAACGTTCTCAAAGCGTTATCACAAAAGCACAGTTTTTCATATACATTTATTTTTGTAACATTTTAGTTGGATGTTTGTCTGAAATTGCACATTGACATTAAACATACTGCATTCTTGTTTCAGAACATTCAGAGAACATTTAAAAGTAATGTTCCCATAATGTTTGCAAAATAAAAGAATAGAACATTCCCTTAATGTTTTCTCTAACAATCACATAACCAAGAAAAAACTGGACATTTTGAACAATCAGAAAACAATAGAGTTTCATATAGTAATGGGAACAGCAACATGTTTTTATACCATATTTTTGTTAGTTGGATTGATTAAAAAAATAACCCTTCTCCTTTCAAAAACAGGAATGTTGCACCCTGTGTGTTCATAGTAAACAAGACTGTGTTTCCTTTCTATTTATGCGGCTGTCCCTGGGGTATGGCTTTTTCATGTCTTAACAGTAAGGCTCTATCAGTAACCCCTGTATGTTCTCTAGTATCCTATTACAAAGCGTCCAGTTTGGATATGAAACCAGAGAAAGCAGGGGTGACATTTTATCTGACAGAAACCATTAGCTTTTTCTCTCCTCCAAATGGGGATCTGTGCAAAAGTTTCACATTTAATATGAGTTTGTGGGAACTGCCCTAGAACTTCAGTAGAATCTCTTTACAGTTTCTCTTTTTACTTTTTGGGACCATTAGTCCATGTAATACACTTCCACCCATTTTGTCTGGGTTTGGTTCATACATGGGGAATTTCCCCCTGATTATATTCTCTGTTAGACTTTTTGATATGTCTCATTCAATACACTGGCTGATTCAACCATTTATTTTTGTCATCAATGGTGGGAATGAACCACTGCATGTTGATTAAGAAGATACACTTCCTGTTGTTGTTGCTAAAGGACGTTTGATTTAGGTGTCTACTGCCAAATTCCTTGTTTCTGTCCAGCACTATTCATTGCTCAACACAAATAAGTTACTGAAACTTTAAGGCATTTCCGGCCATCTAGAAGCCCCAGACATTTTTTCGCACAAAATCTACAGTAACCCTGAATTGCTTTTGTGTTTCCCCAGTCTGTTCCCTTTTGGCTGTGTTGTTATCATAGTTTGTGTCAGTGGCTCTGTTGTAATAGTAATATAATAGTCTGGCTAAAGAAGGTCTTGAAATTTTGTCCATAGAGGGTTTTTTCGTTTGCCAGAACAGAAGTGGACTGTATGTGAGAAGAAGTGGACAAATGAGCCACACAATGATTCATTTCCAGGTCTTGTGTGGGCTGGAAACTCCACTTTATAAAGAGTGTCGGTATCCTTAGATTATTCAGTGCTTACAATGCTGTTAGGAATGGGCTATTTCTTAGATAAAAGCTTGAGTAAAGTCATATGTTCGACCTCTCTTTACTTAAGTTCCCAACACAAAATTAACTTTTACTCTGCTGTCGTCTCATGTTTGTTTTGGCCCTCATATAGAGTGTCACAGTAGCAGCCGGTGGGTTAGGATGGATGTTGGTGGTCTGTTATATTAAATGCGATCCGAAACAGGTGGAAAGTGTGGCATCAGGCTCATATGCAAAGACAGTCTCCTAGGAAATCATTTAAACAAATATAAAACCGGTTTGTAAATTAAGCATGCGTTTGGCAACAGGCTGAATGTTTTGACTAGTGTTCTTTAAAGTACAAAGCAACTTGGAGCCAAATTAAAGAAACTGCAATCTGTTAGTGTGTTTGTGTTTGCTGATTTTAATCGTTTGGCTATTTCCAGAGTTTTGAGTTTCTGAGGTCAAAATTCCATTACTAAAGTCAAGAATTTTGAGCACAGCATTATTGTTGAAAGGGAGAAAAGATGTTAGACCCAGTTATTCTCATGTCTGTCAAACATAAATCATCCCTATACTGACTGAATATTTTAGGGAGCTTAGCAAACCTAGAGAATAAAATCATTCTGCCCCACCCCTTGGAGTGTTGTGCGAATTCTTCGCCCATCCTCCCAATCCATTGGAATTCTTTGTCTGATTAATCCTTTGTAGGAATTCCATGGCTTTGATTGAAATTCACGTTTATTAAACCGTTCTGGACCTCTTGATGAATATGTTACTCTTGTATTGTTAAGAAACAAACCCCAACTAAACATTTCTATGGCATCTGTTTGGATTGATTTTAGCTTTTTGCCTAATATGTGACAGAACTACAGTTTGAAAGCCGGCATGAAACAGAAGTTATGATTTTTTTCTTGTGATGTGTATATAGTAACATGGCTCTTTGAACAAGAAAAAAATGTAGTGCAGGATTTTTTATTCCATCAGGAATTGATTGGATCATTGTATCATGGTGATTTGCTCAAGCGATGTGAATGACAGATTGTCCCGCCTTCATGCCAATAAACACATCATCAGAGAGAAGAGATGTTGCTCCAAGAGGGAGGGGAAGTTATTTTGAATGAATTAAAATCACATGAATTAAAAAAAAAAGAAAATTATGTACACGGATAAATCATTTATAATGAATACTGCCATAAAAATCATCTATTTTCATACATTCATGGTGACTTTAAATCATATGTATCTGTCCATATATCAATGTTGTGCTGGGACTAGGAGTCAGTTTATCATTTCTAAGCTCTAGCTTTATGATTCAACACATGCCACATTTTTGTGAAATAAACTCAAGTTATAAACCTTTCATAGCACAAAAGCCAAGCATTCTGCAGATGACGACTTTGAGGAATGCACACTTTCAGAAGGTGTTTTATAACCCCAGCAGATGCTCTCCACTGACCCGTGTGAGTTGGGCTGTGGCCGTAGACGTCTGTCTACTTCTGGTCAGGGACGTTGGCAGTATCTGCATGTGAGATGATGTTTTGTGTGGAGGATCACTAGTGTTTATGTGTGAACAGGAGGTAAGCCTGCAGCAAAGTGAGGTCATCTCTCCAGGCAATGATTTAGTAGTGTTGCCTCACTGGGTAGGAAATCAGTTCTGCCCCCCACTCATTCTGCGAGTCCAAAATCATGGGCGCTGGAACATTCTGAACATTTTTACACATCCAAGAAACAGCTACCAACTATTATGACAAAAAAAAAATAATAATAAAAAAAAAAATATATATATATATATACACTCACCTAAAGGATTATTAGGAACACCATACTAATACGGTGTTTGACCCCCTTTCGCCTTCAGAACTGCCTTAATTCTACGTGGCATTGATTCAACAAGGTGCTGAAAGCATTCTTTAGAAATGTTGGCCCATATTGATAGGATAGCATCTTGAAGTTGATGGAGATTTGTGGGATGCACATCCAGGGCACGAAGCTCCCGTTCCACCACATCCCAAAGATGCTCTATTGGGTTGAGATCTGGTGACTGGGGGCCATTTTAGTACAGTGAACTCATTGTCATGTTCAAGAAACCAATTTGAAATGATTCGAGCTTTGTGACATGGTGCATTATCCTGCTGGAAGTAGCCATCAGAGGATGGGTACATGGTGGTCATAAAGGGATGGACATGGTCAGAAACAATGCTCAGGTAGGCCGTGGCATTTAAACGATGCCCAATTGGCACTAAGGGGCCTAAAGTGTGCCAAGAAAACATCCCCCACACCATTACACCACCACCACCAGCCTGCACAGTGGTAACAAGGCATGATGGATCCATGTTCTCATTCTGTTTACGCCAAATTCTGACTCTACCATCTGAATGTCTCAACAGAAATCGAGACTCATCAGACCAGGCAACATTTTTCCAGTCTTCAACTGTCCAATTTTGGTGAGCTCGTGCGAATTGTAGCCTCTTTTTCCTATTTGTAGTGGAGATGAGTGGTACCCGGTGGGGTCTTCTGCTGTTGTAGCCCATCCGCCTCAAGGTTGTGCGTGTTGTGGCTTCACAAATGCTTTGCTGCATACCTCGGTTGTAACGAGTGGTTATTTCAGTCAAGGTTGCTCTTCTATCAGCTTGAATCAGTCGGCCCATTCTCCTCTAACCTCTAGCATCAACAAGGCATTTTCGCCCACAGGACTGCCGCATACTGGATGTTTTTCCCTTTTCACACCATTCTTTGTAAACTCTAGAAATGGTTGTGCGTGAAAATCCCAGTAACTGAGCAGATTGTGAAATACTCAGACCGGCCCGTCTGGCACCAACAACCATGCCACGCTCAAAATTGCTTAAATCACCTTTCTTTTCCCTTCTGACATTCAGTTTGGAGTTCAGGAGATTGTCTTGACCAGGACCACACCCCTAAATGATTTAAGCAATTTTGAGCGTGGCATGGTTGTTGGTGCCAGACTGGCCGGTCTGAGTATTTCACAATCTGCTCAGTTACTGGGATTTTCACGCACAACCATTTCTAGAGCAGGCTGGTGGTGGTGGTGTAATGGTGTGGGGGATGTTTTCTTGGCACACTTTAGGCCCCTTAGTGCCAATTGGGCATCGTTTAAATGCCACGGCCTACTTGAGCATTGTTTCTGACCATGTCCATCCCTTTATGACCACCATGTACCCATCCTCTGATGGCTACTTCCAGCAGGATAATGCACCATGTCACAAAGCTCGAATCATTTAAAATTGGTTTCTTGAACATGACAATGAGTTCACTGTATTAAAATGGCCCCCACAGTCACTAGATCTCAACCCAATAGAGCATCTTTGGGATGTGGTGGAACGGGAGCTTCGTGCCCTGGATGTGCATCCCACAAATCTCCATCAACTGCAAGATGCTATCCTATCAATATGGGCCAACATTTCTAAAGAATGCTTTCAGCACCTTGTTGAATCAATGCCATGTAGAATTAAGGCAGTTCTGAAGGCGAAAGGGGGTCAAACACAGTATTAGTATGGCGTTCCTAATAATCCTTTAGTGTATATATGATGTTCTATTAGGTTTTCCAGCATCCCTCCTCCACCCCAACTCCTCACTCTCGATTATTCCTATCCCAGCCAGAGATGTGGGAGTACTCTGGGTTCAGGCCAAATTCTGAGCTCAGAGCCCTCCCCTCGGACAGCTCCACCAAATACGCATATTCTACACCCTGTCTGCTTAAATATAAGTGTGAACTAGTATATATATATATATATATTATACACCATGATGACATTCATAGCTGAAAGCTAATGATTCATCCAGTCTTTACCATAACACTAAAGATGCAAATTATTCAGGCATGCCAATTTTCCTGAAAGATGTTATTCTGCCTTTTCTCCTGAGCTAGCAAGTTATTTCATGATGATGCACATGACTTACTTTCAAAAGATTGCTGCCAGATTGCTGTCAATTATGAGGTAAATAGATTTCTGAGTGACTGTGTTTATTGTGTAGGTAAATGTCCAGCTAGTGTACAGACGGATGGAGTAGACGCAGAGAACCAAGACATTATGCATTCAAAAACTGAACCTCAAAAGCCCTGGTGACACAAATACTTAATAAAAGCCTGACTCTTCTATCTTGCTGGTTTAGATAATTCCTGTTCCCTTGTGAAAAAGAAGTACAATTTAACATACTTTTTAGTACTAGTACATATTAGTACTAGTTAACTAGTTTTATTTTATTTTTTTAAATATACAAGTGTACATTCAGTATAATTAAGCACACTTCTTTTTCACAAGAGTTGCTTTTTTCCCAGATTTATGTCCATGTAGACCATCTGTGCCACAGAAAGGAGGGGTTTAGATCATGTGTTCATGTGTCTGTGATTCTTGAGAGTAGCTCTGAGTATTGATCTGAAATGCAGCTCGCTCTTCCTCTGGTGTCCAGGTGTGGACACAGATGTGCACTACTGAAGAGCCGTGGGACTGTCTGGAGACCGACCGTTATGTAGGTCAACTTTGCACATAATGTCAGGATTTTCATTTAGCAGTCATTGTTGACCTTTCAACTAGCCTTAGCAATGCAACGACAATAAGCATGTTTTTGGCTTTGGAAAGGTATTAAAAGTATGTGGGCATTGCAAAACTCAGTCATGATGCTAAAGTTATATGGGTGGTTGCTATGCAGTTACTAAGATGTTTTAGTTGGTTTCTTACTGGCCCGAGTTAAAACAGTCCACCCCCAAACAAGCATCACTATTTAAAGGTAATGTACCCTTTTTTCTCGAAATATATGACCGATTATAGATTTCTTGTAGATTTGATTAGTTTATTATTGTTTATATTTAAAGCATTTAGTCTCAGAACATTTAGCTCATGGTCAGAGGGTTTAGGACAGAAGAATGCTGCCAAGAGCTGATTTTGGCACAGGAACAGACAGACTAATGTTCCATCACTGAAATTAAATTGAGTATACAGCCTGGTAGCTTTTGTTTTGTGTTAAGCCACAAATATCGCATATTTACTGCAGTATTTTGTGTATTTATTTTGTATAGACATCCTAGGATTTTCTTGGTTTTGTAAAAGGAAATACATGTAAGGTCTATTTGTGAATTATTATCCAGCAGCAGGCAGGATATATAATGTGCAGGAATTAATGGGCCCACCATATATCTTGTGGGAGAAAGTCCTCTTCTAAGTCCAAAGGCCTAAAATAGACCTGGCATGAGGGCTTATTTTCACATTTATTTTTAAAGAGACTGAGCTACAGTTTTATAACTCACTGTATTGAACATTTCTATGGTTTTAAGTATCATGACATAATAAAAATCATCTGGACTATAGCAGGCCTTAAAAATAGGTAAATACAACCTTAGATGAACAACAACATGACATATTACACTGTCATTAATTATTTAACAAAATAAAGCAAAAATTAAGAAGCTATGTGTGACAAACTAAGCACACATTATGATTCAGTTGCTTGTAGAACTACTTTTAGCAGCAATAACTTGTATTAATTTTCTGTATGACTTTATCGGTCTCTCACATCGTTCTGTAGGAATTTTGGCCCACTCTTCATACTGTTGCTTCAGTTCATTGAGGTTTGTGAGCATTTGTTTATTCACGGCTCTCTTAAGGTCCTGCCCCAGAATCTGGTTGAGGTCTGGATTTTAACTGGGCCAGTGCAACACCTCGATTCTTTTCTTTTTCAGCCATTCTGTTGTAGATTTGTCCTGTTGCATGGAGTTCATGGTCGACTAAATGACTGCAAGATTCCCAGGTCCTGTGGCTGCAAAACAAGCCCAAATCATCACCGTGACGGACAGTTGGTATGAGGTGTTTGTACTGATATGCTGTGTTTGGTTTTTGCCAAACGTGGCATTGTGCATTATGGCCAAAATCTCCACTTTGATCTTGTCTGTCCAAAAGACATTGTTCTAGACATTTTGTGGTTTGTTCAGATGCAAATTTGCAACCCTAAGCCATGCTGCCGTGTTCTTTTTAGGGAGAAGACGCTTTCTCCTGGCAACCCTTCCAAACATGGCATACCTGTCCAGTCTTTTTCTAATTGTACTGCCATGAACCTTTTTTTTTCATTTAACATGTTAACTGATGCCTGTAGAGTCTGCGGTGTAGTTCTTGGGTTTTTTTGCAGTTTCTCTGAACACAGCCAGGTCTGACCTTGGGGTGAATTTCCTGGGACGTCCACTCCTGGGAAGATTGGCAATTGTCTTCACTGTAGAATAATGGACTTCAAATTGTTTGGAAATGGCCGCATAACCCTTCCCAGATTAATGGCAGCAACAATTGCTTCTCTAAGATCATTGCTGATGTCTTTCCTCCTTGGAATTGTGTTAAAACACACCTGAATAAAAAAAAAAAAAGGCAACTATATTACTGATCTGCCTGCATTTACACTATATGATAATTGAAATTAGCTTGATGACATCACCGTTTTCTCAAGAACGGCTGTACAGCCGAATCAAATTCTGTTGCATTATTTTCGTGTTAACACTGTGAAGCTGCTTTGATACAATCGGCATTGTAAAAGCGCTGTATAAATAAAGGTGACTTGACTTGACTTGACTGAATGCTCCCGACCAACAAACTGCTAAAACGTCTGCTTTTATAGAGGTGATCGCTTTGCTGGTGATCATTTAATCAAAGACATTTGATCAGCAGCGCCTGACTGCTATACCTCTTAATTTCTATGGAAGCAGTAAGGGTGTACTTAGTTTGTCACACATGGCGTCTTCATTATGGAGTTTTTGTTAAATAAATAATGACACAGTGTAATGTCATGTGTTGTTGTTCATCTGAGGTTTTATTTACCTAATTTTAAGACCTGTCAAGGACCAGATGATTTTTTTATTATACTGATATGTAAAACCCTATAAAATAGGTGTCCTTTCTTTTTCACATGACTGTATATTTGTTGCCCTTGCAAGATTTTTAAATAAAAATCAGAGAAGCCAGATTATATTTAAATATTTTATTTATCTTTCAGCATTAAATTGTATAATAATACTATTATTGTAATTTCACTTTTGCCATCCCCCAACTTCGCTTTGACTTTGTGAATCATTTTATGGATTTATTGACCAGTGGCAATTCCAATGCAGTCCATTGTTTTAAAATGGCTAATAAAACTCTGTGATCAAATCACTTGAACACTTTTACTGAATCTCATAAAAAAATCAAAGCAGAGTTCAGAGTTCAGTGTCTCAAGTGAAAGTGTAAGAAACAGGCTTAAACATTATCACAGGAGTAATCATCCCATGATACTGTATCTTCAGAAATTAAGCAGAAATATACTTGTTTTTTGACATTTAATGCGCTGCAAATGAATGTGCATGAACAGAATATGGTAAATTCCTCAACAAAAGTGGTCAAAGAACAGACGAATATAGAAAGCAAGGGTACTCATTAACATGCCAAACATACCACTAAACATCAGTCCACAGAAACACTCAACACAGTTTAGCTTGAAATGGCTGGGAGCCTATTGGATAAAAAAATCAGATGCTGAAAAAACAGCTGGAAAAGAGTTTCATGACATCTTTGTTTGTGCAGAAAAAGCTTTTTTGGTGATATACATTATATACTTAATCTCAAGAATTTTTATAATTATTTTTAAAATATAATGTTTGATCTCATTAATTAAAAGACTAAATGGAATATTTAATACTCATTTAATACTTTAAATTGATTATTTAATACTCTAAGCAATGGTTACACTGCATGACCCTAAAATGAACTATTGAAGGGAAAGAGGTGTTGAACCATAAAACCCTTATAGATAAATAAATAAATTTTTTACCTGAAAATCTAATTTATTGAAAAAATATAAGATATAATTTTTGTTTTGACCTCTACCTATTTGTACGAAAGAAAAACAAAAAAAAATCCAGAAATGGACGAAAGCATGTAAAGGAATAGGTGTCCCACATTGGACTTAGTTTAGAATTTAAAAAGAGGTAATTTACATACCTAACATACCAGCTAACATATTACATTATAGCCTGTGTAGCTTTCTTTACATTTTGCCACAATTTTTGTCTGCAAAAAATGTTAAGTCGGCAATAGTGAGTCATAGGTCATGGGGTCATCTTCCTCAGTCTTCTAGGTTACTTCCCCTATCCTGAAAAACAACATCATTCTGAGCCTATATTGTTCTGCCCTTATGTGCATTAACCGTTCAAAAGTTTAGGGTTGGTAAAATGTTTTTGAAAAAGGTCTCCTATGCTCACCAAGGTTGCATTTATTTGATCAGAAATACAGTAATATTGTGAACTATTATTACAATTTAAAATAACTGTTTTATATTTTAATGTATTTTAAAATGTAATTTATTCCTGTCGCAAAGCTGAATTTTCAGCATCATTACTCCAGTCTTCAGTGTCACATGATCCTTCAGAAATCATTCTAATATGCTGATTTAGCGCTCAAGAAATATTTTTTATTATTTATTTATCAATGTTGAAAACAAACAGTTTGATGAATATAAATTTAAAAAGAACAGCATTTATTTGAAGTAGAATTTATAAATGTCACATTAGATCAGATTGGTCTTCTCTAGATTCAGCTCTTTGGTGGTCTCATTTGATCTTTGTGAACATTTCGCTCTGAGCTCCAGTTTCGGGAGTAAATACTAGGCAAGATAATGCCTCTTTGCACTTCAGGCATTTCAGAGGTGGTGGAGAAATGAAAAAAAATGGTCGAGTCTTTATGTGGGACATAATGCTTTGAAGGTCTTCACAGCTGCTCTGATGAACCCCCTCACGGTCACCTCACATTATCACTCTGCCCTATTCATTTGTACACTTTTGAAGCAGTTTAAGATTACAATGGGGGACACAAAACTTTTGAACTATAACAGATTTCTCTATGTCCTTCTTCTCTTTCCTCACCCATAATAGCTCTTTGAAACATTGGCAGAAGTCATTTGAACTCTCCCATAAACTGAACAATGTGTATTTAAATCGACCCGATCTCACACAATGGGTGAAGTCACAGTATGTACAGTGATAGCATATAGTGAAGAACAAAGAAAGCGCCTCTTCATTTTGTGGTGTGTCTCATCTTTCTTTTCCTAAATAGCAGTTCATTTAAAAAGTTCTAATCCTGTGCTTATTTTTTGACCAGGTGGGCATTCAAAAGCTTTTGGTATGCAGTATTCATCTACATTTCCTCATGCCATTGTTCACAATGCCTTATTTTGCAGAGACTTTACGATTATATTGTGTTTAGTGTCTTTTGGATCAAATGAAAGCTCAGTCTATGCTGCAGCAGAGGAAACGAGAGGAGTCTGATTCTCATGACCTTGGGCTGTTGTCTAGTCAGCTCCACTGGATCCCAGTGACATTCAGAGAGATCCACACTGACCCTGCACTGTTTGAACAGCCAGATTCGTGACGCATCTCCACACGTGTGTATCTGCCCTGTATGGGTCTAGATTTCTGACTCTCATCTATCTGTGGCTTCTCCTTAACCAATAAAACTGTCTCAAAAAGGATAGCTGACCAAAACAATATTTCTGTTTCAAATAAATGTTGTTCTTTTGAACTTTCTATTCATCAAAGAATCCTAAAAAATTCCACAAAAATATTAACTGTTTTCAACATTGATAATAATATGAAGAATATTTCTTGAGCACCAAATTAGCATATCAGAATGATTTCTGATTTTATTGTATTTTTCAATCAAATAAATGCAGTTTTGGTGAGCATAAATAAGAGACGTCTTTCAAAACCTTTGAACGGTAGTAAGTGTAAGATTATTTGTTAATGGGATTGCAGTTTCACTCTTTTACCCTGAGAACTTTCTCTACTCCTCTTGTTTTCACTGAAGATCCACAGCCTCCGCATGCTTTTCATGCCTGGCCAACAGGTCATATTAACATAACAAGTACAACTCTTTTGTGCTAAACAGATTGTCGTGTTGAGTCAGCACTTGCCCCTCTTGGCAGGTGTCTTGATGTCTGGATCCAGTCAGACTGTCATGCAATGCAAGTGTAAGACAAATGAAGTCTATAATCCCTTGAGCATGTGAGAAATGAAAGGATAAGGAGCTTATAAAACAAGAGAAACTGTCATCCTTTAATCCAGCCAATGAGGAATCTGACTACAGAATTAGGGGGAATCCCACAGCATGTTAACACATTGCAGTAGACAGGTGTTTATTTAAACCTCTGATGCGTGAATTATTAAAGGAAAAATGTCTTTAGAGATGTTTATCTTTACTTTTTACAAATATACACTGCTGTTCAAAAGTTTTTGATCAGTAAGATGTTTAATGTTTTTAGAAGATGTCTCTTATGCTCACCAGTGCTGCATTTATTTTATTTAAAAAAAATTAATATTGTGAAATATTATTAAAATGTAAAATAAATATTTTCAATTTGAATATATTTTAAAATGTAATTTATTTTTATTTTCTTTGATGAATATATAGTTCAAAAGAACAGTATTTATCTAAAATAGAAAGCTTTTGCAATATTTTACTACTATTCATTTTTTCAATTTTTTGGGTCAGTAAGAATTGGGGGGGGGGGGGGTGGACTTAAATAAATTAATACATTTTAATAATATTTCACAATATTACTGTTTTTATTTTTAATAAAATAAATGCAGCCTTGGTGAGCATAAGAGAATTATAAAAATATTAAGGATCAAAAACTTTTGAACGACAGTGTATATATTTTAATTTTATGTTTATGAAGTAGGAGATTAATAGTCTGAGCGGTGTGTCTTTAATGAGACATTGTCATATGGACAGTCATCAAGTAATTATACTGACCCAAAACCTGCTTCATTTCGATACAGTCAAAAAATTATAAAATGCCGTTCAGCAAGTGAGTCAGACATTGATTCAGTGACCACTCTGATAGATTCTGGTCTTTTGAAATATTCACATCAAGAACTGGCTCATTTGTTTGGGAATTGGATCACACTGTTTGCGTTAACCGTGTTTGATTTGCTAAAATTAACTGGTTCAAAAGGATCATCTGTTTGTGAATCAAGAGTCCGTTGACTGTGTTGTATGTTTATTTATTCGCGTTACACAAGGAATCAACATAAAATGTTTTTACCCGTAGTGTACCATAATTTTAGTGTATCATATTCAATACAGATGACAACTCAACTGCAGCAACACCATAGATTGCCAGACACTGAAAAGCCGAATAGACTTTATTTGTTAAAACACTGCTTCTGGAACAAGAGCAAAGAAACCGACACAATAATTTACCCCAAACATTTCTCCTACAAAAGTTAAGCTTTTATTTGCATATTCTGCTACGCACTACAGTCTCCATAGTGATTTTAAAGGGAGCTTTCTAGTGTTTTCGGGGAGTTTTAAAGGTCTCAGGAAGATTCTCAATGGTCAGTGGCAGTGGGAGGATACTGATGTTTTTCTCAAGTCTCTTTTGAGTACATGTAACTGACAAACAGTACCTTTGATACTTCTGTGGTTAACCTTTAAATACATATATGGTTTTAAAACGCATTTTTGAATGAGTGTTAATATGAATTACTTTTAATAACTTTCATCATCTTTTGAGCCACTCAATGAAATTGTAATTAATTGAAAGACTCTAGATCAAGACTTTATCACACTATGACAAACTGTGCACATTCATTTTAAGTATTGTGTTTGTATTCCAGATGGGAGGAGGAGGTGTCCAAACGTCAGCAGATGGAGTCTTTGGTGGAAACCTTACAGGAGGTGAGATCTCAGACCTATTATATTGTGACTGTTGATGTATGACATCCGTACATCTGCACTGATGCATGTCTAGCTTTCATTGCATGGAAGAAAATTCCCCACCCACACTGTAAAAATATATTCTGAGACCAAGTAAATAATGCAGAAAAAACAACCAGAGTTGCTTGATTACTGTAGTTATGTAGCATGGAAACTTGACATTAAGTTCAGTCAAAACATTTCATTAAAATAATGAAGTAAATATCTTCAACTAAAAAAAGCCATGCAAACTATTGCCTTCATTTTAACCCACTCATTTGTTTTACAGTGCACAGCAAAACTTTCTAAATGTTCTCCTTACAGAGTGTTCAGTCGTCTGAAGCTGTGCAAGGAGAACTGAATGAGAAGATGGAACGTCTTAAAACAGAGCTGGTGGTCTTCAAGAGCCTTATGCCTCACGATGTAAGTGTCCTGCTTTATCTGGTATCAACTTCTGCACACAAATGATGACATGCAAAACATGCAAATATCCATTTACAACAGTACCTAATTTAAAAGAGTATAATTTGACTGCACCTGTGAGAGATTTATAAAGATTACAAGACTGACTTTCAGGGAAATGAAGGTGAACCCATAGGTAAATTGCTCTGGCAGATGACAGTTGCATATCGCTGAGTCCCAGTAATAAAGCACAGCTGACTGCTGCCTCCCTGGATAATATATTCCTTAAAGCTGCAGTCCGCTACTTTTTGGTTAAAAATGATCCAAAATAAATTTGAGCAAGTACACAACAAGCCAGTATTCAAAACTATCTCCTTACCTTAGCCCCATTCACAACGGTAAGCTTGTAATAATGTGTTATAATTAGAGTGGTACTGGTGGATTTCCGCAGGAAATTCAAGCATGTCTTTGTGTCATTACGTTACGTCTGTATATATAAAGAAAAAGTCCGGCTAGTAGTAGTAACGCACGTGAGGAGCATGTTCTTCAGCGGATCATTTACAGCCTTTTCTCACAGCAGCTGGAGTAATGAAATGTATCATTTTGATAGCAGATTGTAATCCAGAAAGGACCAAATGACCTCATCAGTGACAACTGGAGATTCACCCGTAGTCAAAAGCAAAAGATTAGACTGTTCGGAAATTTAAATCTACATAAACATTAAATACACATAGTCATGCAATGCTAATGCTGTTAACATTAACAATTTGAGAACAAAGTATAACAATAATAATAATTTGCACAGTTCAATGTTATATGAGCGATCGTTAGATTTAATTACCGTTGGTAGCGTGATTTTATTGTAATGTTTTGTTCCCAAAAGTGATGACATTTTCTGGAGAAAATTCTTATTTAGGTTATACTCCAAGATGTAGAATCTGTGATTCCAAAGTACAGTATCCACACCGGTGACTGACAGCCAGCCGCACATACTCCTCAAAACATTAGATTCATCCGCGCTGAGGAGCCGTGACAATGCACAACTCGCGTACAGATGATAAATCCGCAAATAACTGCAATTGCAGGTTTCAAACAGAGATGGCGACACAGAGGCAAAACTTACAGACTGCAGCTTTAATGTGAATGCACAGTCGCAAAGCATTTCAAAAGAAGCTCAACCATCTGTTGTAACCAAATGAGTTTAGAGCAGTTTATCTGCCTTTGAGGTTTTTGTAATGCTTTCTAACCCATAAAAAGCTGTGTAGTGCTTGTTATGCACAAGTTTCTATAATAATATATAATTATATAATACAGTACCTGTCAAAAGTTTGGAAACATTACAATTTAATGTTTTTGAAAGAAGGCTGCATTTATTTAATAAAAAACATAGTAAAAACAGTAGTATTATTACAAGTTAAAAGAACTGTTTTCTATTTTAATATATTTTTAAAATGTAATTTATTCCTGTGATCAAAGCTGAATTTTCAGCATCATTACTCCAGTCTTCAGTGTCACATGATCCTTCAGAAATCATTCTAATATGCTGATTTGATGCTCAGGTAACATTTTCTTCTTATTATTATTATCAACGCTGAAAACAGTTGTGCTGCTTAACATTTTATTTTAACATTTTAACATTATTATTATTCATGCAGTTTTTATTATCTAATATTAAAGGCACAGTATGTAAGTTTTGCCACTAGAGGACGCTTATTCATAACAAGAACAAATGTGCAGCTTGATGACACGTAAATGAACGTGGAATCATGGGAGTTGTCATCTTTACCTCCACAGCCGATGGAAAGCAATCCAACGGAACCCAGGCAGAAATCGTGTTCATGAATGAGCTAAAGAATTAAAGTTTTACTAACATTACTGTGGTATGAAGCAGGGCGGAGCCGAGAGCCTGGAATATTTTACGTTGCTGTTTTATTATGCTTATGTGCCGCAGTCTGTCACTGCTGCTCCTTCCATTTTGTTGCTTTTGTTTATTTTACAATTAAAGTTACGTTTAATATCTGCCTTCTTCCCTGAACTTGAACTTTGTTACAGTCACGTTTGATGACTTAAATTTAATCACACTGTTTTATTTCATTCTATTGAAATAGCTGCAAGTGCTGAATTACTACTCATACAGGTCATTTTATCTGACAAATTAAAATTGTGGGGTAATGCAGCGTTGTTGCAAAACAATCATGCTAAAAATAAATTTGAGTGTGTTGAATGTTATAACGTCACTCTGTCTCATACCAGCCACCGAGTGAACGTACACTTGTTGCACACTGCAGTAAGCTAGATCAATATTAGAATATCATATTAATAAAAGTTGGATGACTAGAGTTGCTAATGCAAAAAAATGTAACTGATGCAGTTAATTTTAAAATATATTGTATGGTGGGGAAAATGCTATATGACTCTTACTACAAATAAAGCTTTTTCTGATTATGCTGTTAGCCACTTGACAAAATAAGGTTGTCTCTGAGGCATGGTACAAACATGTTATTCATGGAAAATTAAGAAAACAAGAGATTCAAACAATAAGACTAACCTGATAAAGGTATCCAAATAGTTACTCGCCTATCTAATCTCAAGACACAGGCCTGGTTTCACAGACAGGGTTTAGATTAAGCCAGGATTAAGCCTTAGTTCAATAAGAACATTTAAGTAGCTTTTATAAATGTGCCATAGAAAATTACTGGTGTGCATCTTGAGACAAAACAATGGCACTGACATAGTTTAAGACATGTCAGTGCAAGTTGCTTTCAGTTAAAAGAGCTTAAACATGCATTTTAGTCTGGGACTAGCATAAGCCTTGTCTGTGAAACCAGGGCATAATATATTAAAGTGTCTTTGGTGTTTACATGGTTTCTCCAGAAGTAAAATTAAGGGTAGTCCGGATATGACATCATTGACAGTCAACGCAATGACACGTGCTGTCACACTGGTTAATATTGCTGATTTCTCTGGATTTAAACATTGTTGGTAACATTTGTGATAATGTAAGTACACAAGTCAACAAAATATATAACATTGTTCTAGTGGATTTGGATATTTTAATCCAAAAATCTTACATATTGTGCCTTTAACTGAGACTGTAGAAAATTTGCATTTGTACTTTTAAAAATGATTTTTCACACCACAGGGCTGTTTGCATGATATTACTACATCATATTGCTTCAGTTGTGGTATGTTTTTATAAAGCAAGAGAGGTATGTTTTCCTGTTCCAGTTTTCTGCTGAATCTATGCATGACGCATTAAGTCTGAAATGTCTCATTATCATGCTTTTTTGTATAGGAAGTGTCTGACTTAGACACTAAAATCCAAGAGAAAGCCATGAAGGTTGATATGGACATCTGTAGACGCATCGACATCACAGCCAAGCTGTGTGACGTGGCACAGCAGAGGAACTCAGAAGATATGAGCAAGATTTTGCAAGGCAGCCCATCCAGAGCTCCTCCCGAGCAGAAAGGGGTACGGAAACTTACGCTCACAGTAGATTCTGATGATACCTTCCAATCTACTGGAACAGTGTGCAAATTTGGAGCTCAGATTTGATTTGCAGTACATGGAGTTTATATAACAGCTTATGCAATTTGAATCTTGTGTGTTGTAGGGGATAGCGGTATGTAGGAGGAAGGAGTGTAAGGGGGAATCAGAGGAGCGGAGAGTGGAGACTGATGTTGATTCTGCTCACCGTGAGGAGGACATGCCTGGTTCTCTCAATATCACTGATGAGATGAAGAGGATGCTCAACCAGCTGTGAGTCTTCATAGCCAATAGAGCAGTGTTTCTCAACTGGTGGGTCGCAAGACTGTTTTGACTGGGTCGCGGAGTGTGCAGTCCAAAAGAAAACATGCTTTTTAATTTTGAAAGACGTGTGTGAAAGCTTTTGACTCGATTTAAAGGGCTAGTTCACCCAAAAATGAAAATTCTGTCATAATTTACTCACCCTAAAGTTGTTCCAAATCTGTATGAATTTCTTTCTTCTGCTGAACAAGAAGATATTTTGAAGAATAAGGGTAACCAAACAGTTGATGGGCCCCATTGACTTCCATGGTCAAACCAGTTGAGAACCACTGCATTAGAGGGGACCTTCTGATGGTTGTGTGTGTGTGAGATTTTTTTTTGTAGTGTTTATTTAATTTGTTGTTTGTAAGATCATTAGGAGTTTATAACATGGAAAACAAAATTCTGCAAAAGTATAGAATATGGGCTCTCCAATTGTCTTGGTTTTTGTATGATCACTTACTGCCATCTAGTGTTCATATGGTCACATTGTTTGTGTTATTAAATTACTATTATTACTTTAAGTCCTTGCCTTGCCTTTAATACATTGCTTTACTCTCTTATTACTTTCTTTAATTAAAATCTGGATATTAGCTTGTTTTTCTTATGTTAATTTGTTCTCCTCTTATGTATACTAGTCCTTTGGATCTGTTGATTTTTCCTTTTCTTTTCTTCTCCTTGTGTCTCTTCGTTTCCTTCTCTTTTCTCTTCCATGTCTATGTCTGCTGCCTATCTTGTGCGCAGAGGTTGCTCAGCTAATTGGTTTGTTGGCAGGCGGGAAACGTTCGAGTTTGACGATGACTGCGACAGTCTGGCTTGGGAGGAGACTGGGGAGACTCTTTTGCTCTGGGAGGATTTCAGTAACTACAGTGGTCTGAACCTCACCACCACCGCTGCTGCTGGCACGGTCACCGCAATGTCCTGCACATCTGACTCTCACGGAGAGCCTCACGAGCAGGTGGGTCGCAAGTCCACACTCTCTGTTAGCAAACATGTTTGGATAAAAATGCCAAATAAATAAAATGTAATGTAAATGTAATGTCTTTATAGGCAACTGCAGGAAGCACACAACTGAATTAAACTAAATACAGCAGGCAACAACTCTGTTAATGCTCACTCACAAGCATAAAAAGCATCACACTTATATTGGCTACTTATAAAATACTACATTTAATTAGCATTTTTCAATAGAAAACTATTTTCTATGTGATATTATTAGTAATTATTAAATTATAAATAGATTTGTCATAATATAACAAACTTAATTATATATTTAGTTAAGTATTCAAGTATTTAAAATGCTCTTGGTCTTCTTGATCTTGGATTAAAAAAAATGTATTGTCATGTCTGTAAAGGTTTTGTTCAGAGAGTCAGTTTGAGGTCAGAATTTTTTACTGACCATCAAATTAATACTTTTATTCAAGAAGGATCCATTAAATTGATCAAAAGTGAGAGTAAAGACATTTATAATGTTACAAAAGCTTTCTATTTCAAATAAATGCTGTTCTTTTGAACTTTCTATATTTATCAAAGAATCCTGAAAAAAATAGCATGGTTTCCACAAAAATATTAAGCAGCACAACTGTTTTCATCATTGATAATATAATAATAATAAGAAATGTGTTTTGAGCATCAAATAATATTCATAATATTACTATTCTACTGTATTTTTGATCAAATAAATGCAGCCTTGGTAAACAAAAGAGCCTTCTTTGAAAAACTTCAAGAAATCATAACGACCCAAACTTTTGAATGGTATTGCCCCAAAAATGCTTATTAATATTGACCGTTCTTACTGGCAATAAAATTGAAAAAGCTTGTTGACTCCTGATATTATCCCACCAGGATCGAAGTCTAGGTAGCCTCATACATGAAACAGAATCCCTCTTTAAGACCAGAGAGCAGGAGTACCAGGACACCATCGGAGAGATTGAGGTGAGAAAACATTTGTGAATGACACGTTTCAGCTGATATTTACTTCAGTTCATTTGTAATTAACCACTATCTTCCTGCCATAGCTGGAACTGGCCACGGCTAAGAATGACATGAACAGACACCTGCATGAGTACATGGAGATGTGCAGTATGAAGAGAGGGCTGGACGTACAGATGGAGACCTGCCGGAGGCTCATCCAAAGCACAGCCACCACCGGCAGGTTGGTTTGAGCGGATTTTATTTTTGTCAAAACTTTAAAGTCAGCATGAAACAGAAGACTTTTTTTCCCTATTGTGATGTATATCCAAGTGAAACGGCTTCTCGAACAAGAAAAAATTTAGGGTGGGACTTGATTTTGTCCATCTGGAATTGATTGGATCGCTGTGGTTTTCTATTACTTGGATCTCATGTGAGTGACAGGTTGTCCCACCCTCACGCCAGTAAACATGTCATCAGAGAAGAGAAGGCACTGCAAGAGGGAGGGAAGGTTATTTTGATTGAAGATTACGAGTGCACATGAATTTATGATGTGCACTGCAATATTCCATAAAAAAATACGAATTGTCCCTTTTGATTTAATAGTGACTTTAAAATGAAGCCGATCTGAGAATGTAAAGTACAACAGTATGAATCTACACAAAGGGTTTTAACCCTTATCCTTCCCTCGGGTCATTTGGACCTGAAACTTTTTTTTTTTTTTTTATTGAGAATTCATTGGGGTTGTCCAAGACCCTAGGACCTTTGTCGCACCACGAATGCACAAAAAATGTTTTACTGGATTCGGGGAATTTTGTGATTGAAATTCAAAAAAGTAAAAAATCCTACCCTTGCGGGTCAATTTGACCCCCATAGGAATTAATGGAATGCGAGGAATTCTTCAGTACACATAGAAAAACCTTAAAATGCTTAAAATTCAAACTAAAAATGCTAAAACTTTACAGCTTATTTGCTCCATACAGAGCTATAAAGCCATCTAGTGGCAAGAGTCATGAAATATCATGTTATATCATCTTTTTCCACAAGAGGTCGGCAAAGACACCCAATATAAGATATTTTGAGTTGAATTAAAAGGGTAATGCATGAAATTGTGTTATTTTGAATTAAAGTTGAAAGAATGTGCTTAAATTACTATTTCTTTTTTTATTGATTGATTAAAATCTAGTAATTTAAAGGTAAATAAAATAAAAAATAACAAAAAAATTGCATAAAAAAATAGAAAAAATATTATCAAAATGAAATAAAATAAGCCTTCTGGACAAAGAAAAAATTAAGTATAATTTTAGGGCTTCGGGTCATTTTGGCCCGCGAGGGAAGGATTTGTTACAAAGCGTGAGGGAAGGATGAGGGTTAATGATTTATGTTCATGTCCTCTGTTTTCCACTGCAGACAATCGCCCTCCTTCAGCTCTGTGGCCAGCAGTGATTCAGGAAACACAGATGACATCCAGGATGAGCTGGAGCCTGATGGAGAGAAAGAAGGGGCGGTAGAAATGAATGGAGAGGTTAGATGATGATCAGCCCTGCGTCTTTCTGGTTTCTCGGCCTCTTTGTGAACCAGTCACTCTTTTAAGTCTCTGGTCACCTTTTCTTACACAGTATGGATGAGTGTGGAATTTCAGATTCCCAAAGAGTAAGTATTGGTGCTTTATATGCTGTCTTAAAGCAGGACTAGCTGTGCCCTCTTCATCAGCACTGCCAAGGCATGGCTCCATAGTCTTCCTCACTAGCTTTAACTGATGTCACACTCTTTACAGTGTGATGAATACCATATTTAATAATGCATATTATTATAAATAATATTAGAATAATATATTATCATATAATATGGTAACATTTTACAATAAGCAAAGGTTTCATTTATCATTAGTTAGCTACATTAGTTAACGTGAACTAACAATGAACAATACTTCTGCGTTTATTAATCTTAGTTATGCACTGTGAACTAACATTACCATTGATTTTTTTATTAACTAGTTATATTAATAAATGCTTTAAAAATATATATTCCTCATGGTTAGTTCATGTTAGTTAATGCTTTAACTAATGTTAACAACTGAGACCTTACCTATAATTTAAATATTATGGTATTATGATAATATATTAAATATAAATATTATTTATTAAATGCATAATTTCTGCTATCTTGCTCATTTGTTTACATGAATCTAAAAGGCAAGTTACACACCCATCAGTTTAAATAACACCCAGATTAAAAGTATTCTTCTACATCGAGCTCTGGAATACATTCAGGCTTTTAACATCACAATAGTCAGTAGATCAGCCATGCAGTATGCTTCACAAAAATAACTGATCAATTATCATGAAGTGTCTCATCAGTTCAGATGTTTTCACCATGTAAAACTGTTGCTCAACTGAACCACTGTGCACTAAGATCTATGCAATAATCTGGATTGGACTGACAGTATGTTCTGTGATTCTCTTAGCTGGAACCAGATTCAGTATGTGTGAGTTTATTCTCCTTAAATGCAGTTTTCCCCTTGTTTCTTTGTATTGGCTCTTTCAGTGTTGGAGAGTAGCAGTAAAACCCAAACTCATGTGCCTACAGATATGCTGTATACAGTGTCTTAGTTGCCTTATATTTTTCTCTATAAGTAGATGCTTTGCTCCGTTATAGACCATTGAATCCTGAATCATATCTTTAATACAGATGATGACATATAATTAATGTCTAAGATGTTAAATGGTGTGACATGAGGTTTCAAATGATCTCAAGATTTAGAAGCCATACTATATCTGTCCTCAGGTGTTGAAAGGTTTGGTCAAGCTGCAAAATATTACTTTTAGTTCAGTATGTGGGTCATCCTCAGGAATAAAATGCTATTTGTGCACTTGTTCTGTTTGAAAAAAAATATTTAAAAATTAGTTTTAAAATTCCAAGTATCTAAAGTACATATACTAAGCCTAAACGCTACATTATTTCAACCACATTCCAGCAATTTTATGTACTTATAATAGAGAACTGAGTGGATTCTGTATATATATTTTGTATATTTAGTATAACTCAGTGTCATTGTGACTTAATAACATTTAAAAATGTAACTATAATAATTTTTTTTCAGAAAGCGAAAATATCACAAGACAGAAAATGATCATTACATTTCAATAAAATAAAGATAGTTTTTTACAGTATAATAGTGATAAATGGGGACCTGTAAAATTTAAACAAACATTCAAAATGTAAATTGTTTTATTTAAAATGAAAACAATACATATTTGCATTACAAACAGTCAAAGTAATTGTTTAATGTGACTGTTCAATATCATTAATAAGTCATGGGGAGGCACACTAATGACATCACTTCCTAAGAATGACCCACACACTATCCCCCTCCCCACCCCCATTATTCATTATTTATTTATTTTATTGTACAATGAATAATTAGGTTTTTAAACTAATAGGATGTTCATGTTAGCATATTACTTGTTTTACTTTTATTATGTTTGTTAATTCAACTTTTTTATTACTTTTGTGTTATTATTACATATAAATTAATGATCTATTGCTGAAAAACAGTATCTGGGTGATGGAGGTTATGGTTTGCTATTTTTGCCTTTTTTAATGAATGGAAACGAATCATTCCGTATTTTTATATTATCCATTCAGATGTTATATGTTAATACAATTTATGATTTAATATTTCTTGCCTTAAATGTGGGCCATTCTAATAAAATGTATTAGTTTGTGCTGTATACTAAATAAATGAGCTGACTGATCTTGAGCTGAAAACAGCATGTCTGGGAATGTCTGGAAACGAGAGTTTGTTTTGGAAATCTGGAGGACTATGCAAGTCTTATGTAATTGTACTCTGATTTTATGCTGGTTTTAAATAAATAAATAAATAAAAAACAGTTTGCCTTATCAGACTTTCATGACAATATTTTTCATCCGAAATCTACTTTTTTAAACTTTCTATTCCGCTTTGTGGCATGCAATGTTCATTTTATCACAGTGAATATTGTTTGGGCTTCCCAACATATTTAACAAGGAAATTTTGGTTTTGCATGATTGAGCAATTCTCACTTATTTTACATGAATTTGCCTGTTGCTTTTGTGTCGAGGTTGTGTTTGAACATCTCTCTAGAAGAGAAATGAAAACTGTGGTCTATTTTATAGGTCAAAGTTTTGGGAAAATGATTTTGAGAGAGGCAAATCCATTCCAACTGGTTCAGTCGGTGATACACAAGTCACGCTTCAGGAATACAGCTTTGTTTTGCAGATGAAGACCGTCATTATAGTGTCACATTCTCTTTACAGCATAAAAGTATAATGTTTAAAGAGAACTGTTTTGAGCCAGTTTTTATGATATTATCCATGATTTTATCCATGATTTATATTACAGCAAAAGTGTTTTGACATACAGTACTGCAGATTTAAATGTAATTTTCTCCTGTCAGACTACCATAACATTGTTGGATATGTAATAATATCATAGTTAGTGCCCTAATCCGATTCTTCTTCACTTAGAAAAAATCATTAAAAAACACTAATACAGGAGCTAAAACATCACTGTTCTGCTGCTTCATTTGCATTTATTTTATATAGTTTTATATATTATAGTTAGCAAATATCTAATGAAGACACAAAAATATTAGTTAGTCCAGCATCACATTTGCCTATGTGTGCTTTTACTTACAATCGCAGTACAAACATTTACACACTTTGGTAACAAATTTCTCCAGGCAAATACATCTTTCCGTGGTAATTACACATAGCATGCAAATCCTTGCCACCAACAGTGAGTATGGAGAAACAGTGGGCTGGTGTGGAAAGAGTGTTTATAAGCTTAAATGTGTCTGAAGAGCTCATATCAGAGGTAGTATGGGTAAGATATTGGTCTGGTTTGTGTTTGTCTCTCTTTTGAGCTTTAGTGACAGTGGAGGGCTTCACCTTCAAGGAGATTATATCATCTCTGGCTGGTTCCCTCTCCATAATTCTGAGTCCACCATCCCATCGACACCTTACCTGACTGACTGCACACAGTAAGAATGAGCCTATTATAAAAAACCTGATAATGTCATTTTATTGTACTTTGCATATTCCATTTGTACCATACCTATGATAATGTAAGTGTTTTCTGTATTTTATTCTCTTTTGATCCATGAAAAAAAACTTCACTTTCACTTAAATTGCTGTGCAAATAATATAATTTGCCATTTAAAAAAAGTAGTAAAATAGTGTTCTCAGATATTTTACCACACTGTACAGAATGTAAACCACGCTTGTCTGCTATTTTATTCCTAGAGGCTTGACCAACAAGCATGGCTATCATCTGGTGCAGGCCTTCAGATATGCAGTGGAAGAAATTAACAACGGCACCCAGGATAAGAAACTCCTTCCAGGGGTCACGATAGGCTACCGGACCTATGACTTATGCTCCCTCCCAGCCAGCAATCTGGCCACCTTGGATCTGCTGACCCAGCAGTACCACAGTTCAGTTGTGGACAGCCGCTCTGTGGCCATCATCGGTCCTGACAGTAGTTCATACTCTTTTACGCCAGCCGCTGCTCTTGGTGCTTTCCTGGTGCCTCAGGTACAGGGTCACTAGATCAGGTTTTTAATATATGTAAAAATATTTTTTTTATATATATATATATATATATTTAACGCAGCATCTGTTTTTTTCTGTCATCCTTTGGCTGCACCACAGTATATGATCACACTATCATTCATTCAAGTAAGGAATAATTGATGACGGGCCGGTTGAATTATTAGAAAAATAATACACACCCGAGGTGGTAATCTGGCCACGACGCAATATTTTGCTTATACTATACAGTTACCACACCTCAAAACATTGTTCAGATCAGGTTTTTGTCAGCCAGACATTTGTCAACGCTCTTGATGGCTGGTCCCAGTATAGGTCATAAACCCCGCTCTCTATGTATTCTAATGGGATGCGAGGCAAACTAAACGATCAAATTACACTTTTTTCAAAAAATGGTTTCTGTCATTTTAGGTAGTTTTTATCACGCTGATGTGTTTTTGTCAGTACAAGCATGAAAATGAACTTGTCTGAAGGACTGTCTGAAGCGGCTGTCTGTGTGCACACATTTCAGGTGTTTGTTCACAGAGAGCATCTTATCATCTTTTGCATCTTATCGGACTAGATAGTTTTAGTATGTCAAAATTTACATTTAATTTTTTTGAAAAATATTTAACGCAACATCTGTTTTTTTCTGTCATCCTTTGGCTGCACTACAGTAATATGATCATGCTATCATTCATTCAAGTACTTTTAAACTACAATAAGACGCAAAAAAGAACTCAAATATTTACTGGCACGCTGCCGCTGTCTGTGAAGCGGCTCTCTGTGAACAAACACACGAAACGTGCACACAGGCTGCTCTCAGACAGCGCGCCAGTGCCGCATTGAGTTCACTTTCGTGCTTTTATATTCCGCGTTGTGTGTCAGGTCTTAAAGTGACAGCAGCCTAATAGAAGCTGAAGTCGTCATAGTTGGGTAAAGTTCTATAGCGGTGAATGAGAGACTACATTAAAAATATTTTTTGTGTTCCTATTTGCTCAAATAGCAAAAGAAAAACTCCACAATAGTGTTTTCACAACTTTCAAAAAGAGGAAAAAAATAGACATGGATTGATAACGGCAGTAAGAAGAGAAAAAGATGTAAATTTTACCATCATTCCCACAGCCGCTGTATTAGAAACACCCTCAGCAGCGTTAACTAGTTTTTTGTAATTTGGTGCAAAGGTAATAGTGTTATAAATGTACATACAGGATTTATGATGTTGCTGACCGTTAAAATGCGTCATCACAGTCTGTGAAAAGGGTCCATAAACCCGCTGCTGTCTGTCATTAATGTTAATCAAAGAACAAAAGACAAAGAAAAAATTCCCTGCTCTCCACTAAATAACTTTTGAGGCTTTAATAAGGATTTATGCAGTGAAGTCTGTGCAGTGTTTGGTTATTCAATTTCTGTATATTTACCTGTTAGACCTACATGAAAATCTTAAAGCACTGTTTACAAGGTTACATGGTCAAAAACTGGGCCAGTAGAAAAAATCCTTCACGTTGAGCCCTGATATATTATATTGAAGGCACAGATAAATGTGACATTAATTACAGTGGGTTTATGTGAAGATTGTTCTAAAAAAAAAATGGATCGCTTTCAATTATACTGTGATGTTGAATGGCTATAATTAATGGCTAAAATTGAGAAAAAAATCTATTTATAGAGATATCAGTGTCAGTGATGCAGTCCTTCATTCAGTGCTTCGTAAAAAAGATGCCATTAAACAAATATTTAAAATATACCGTCTTTATGTTCTTTCTAAATTATTTTGGAGACATATATTTTTATCTATTGGATAGTAATTATGTATAATTTTATGCATTCACTTTTTTTTTTGTAGATCTCCTACGAGGCCACAAACGAATTGCTGAGCAACAAAGTTCTCTATCCAGCTTTCTTCCGCACCATTCCCAGTGACAAGAACCAAGTCAGTGCAATGATACAGATTCTGGTCAGATTTAACTGGACATGGATCGCCCTTCTCGGTAGTGACAACTCGTATGGTATACAAGGAATGCAAGGCCTTTCCCAGCAAGCTTCACTTCACAATTTATGTATTGCATACCAAGCCGTGATACCCGCTGTAACTGACGAGACGAAACAATACATGAAAGACATGGTCAAAAACATCATCAAAACCAAAGTCAACACTATTGTTGTCTTTGCCAATAAGAGGCGGGCTGCTGGCTTCTTTCCTTTTGTTATTGACCAAAACGTGACCGGTAAAGTGTGGATTGGGACAGAGGACTGGTCGGTGGCATCAACAGTGAGCAGCATCCCAGGGATCAGTACAATAGGGACTGTCCTCGGTGTTGCAGTCAAATATACTGAATTCAGTGGGTATGAAGATTTTGAAAGGCTTTCTGTGCCTGGACTTAAAGACATTGGTCTTAACAGTCCATTCAACCTCAGCGTCCCATGTATGCAAAATACAGACCTTTATGAAATGGCGATTAAAGGCTTTTCTTTTTCGCAGTATGACATTGTTTCCTCCTTTAATGTGTATAAGGCCGTGTACGCAGTGGCTCATGCGCTACACGACATCCTGCGTTGTGACTCTGGACAATGTCAGAAATATAAGGTGCAGCCATGGGAGGTGAATGCTTTTAGAATCAAATCATTGAAATAATAATATAGCACACATGCGGTGTGTGTTGTGAATTGTGTTGAACATCATTACAAATAATGACTTTCTTTAAATCCCACAGGTATTTCACCAGCTGAAACGAGTTCGGTTTTCAATTCGGAACACATCATTTTATTTTGATGAGAATGGAGACCCACCTACAGGTTACGATATTGTGACATGGATATGGACGGATGGCCAGTGGTCATTTAAAGTAGTGGGAAGTTACAGCCCAGGTCCGATTGACCTTCAATTAGACGCCTCTCAGATTCAATGGACAGGCCAGGTGTCTCCTGTAACCAAGGTAAGTCTGTATCTTTCCTTATATGCATTATACAGTTTTCTGGCCCTGTGTAACATACGACTGTTTAAAAGTTTGGGGTTAAAAAAATTTTTTTTCTGTTTGAAAGAAAGAATTTAATATTTTTATTCAGCAAGGATGCATAAATTGGTCAAAGGTGACATTAAAGACATTTATAATATTGCTTCTATTTCAAACAAACTTGCTTTTCATCCTGAAAAATCCTGAAAATCATGGTATCACAAAAATATTAAGCAGCACTGTTGTCAACTGTTTTCAACATTGATAATCAGACATGTTTTTGAGCATCAAATCAGCATATTATAATGATTTCTGAAGGATCATGTGACACTGAAGACTGGAGTAATGATGCTGAAAATTCAGCTTTGCCATCACAGGAATAAATTACATTTTAAAATATATTAAAATAGAAAACAGCTATTTGAAATTGTAATATTTCACAATATTACTGTATTTTTAATAAAATAACTCCAGCCTTGGTAAGAGACTTCTTTCAAAAACATTAAAAATACTTTCTGACCCCAAACTTTTGAACAATAATGTAGGGTGAATTCAGGGTGATTGGGACACTTTTTCCAAGTCATCTCAACGGCAAAAAGTGTCCCAATCACCCTGAATTCACCCTACATGCTTCCAAAACTGTTTTCCATCTCCATCAGCTTCTATACACAACAAAAGCAGTGACAAATAAATAAATAAACAAATAATCATGAAAAAACAATATATATATATATATATATATATATATATATATATATATATATATATATATATATATATATATATATATACTGTATATATATATATATTGTATTAATGGAGTAAATATAATTAAAATAAGGTACCATATATGTTAGTAATAATAATAATATTTTTGCTCTGTCCAGGTTCCCGAGTCACTTTGTTCTCCAGAGTGTCCCTACGGACACAGAAAACTCATGACTGGACAGCATAAGTGTTGTTTTGACTGCATGGCATGCCCTGCTGCCACCTTCCTCAACAAAACTGGTTCAAAAACAACTTAAATAATATAATTATAAGTATACACACGCATAATTATAAGTATATGCAGTACAGTGAGCAGAATAACCGCACTGGATGTTATTCACAGTATATCCAGCAGATGGCACATTTTCTTCAGTTATGACTCTTATGCTTTTAATCCCCTTAAAGCTAAAATCCTTTCTCAAGTCCCAGCTTTTGCATAGACAAGTATTAGTATTCCACTTTTAATAGTGTAAACACTGTGGCCCTAGGACACTAGCAAAACATTGCTTTGTTAGTTAACGAGAAAGCTAAATATAGCCTACGTCCATTTCACATTATTAAGAGCACTTCACAAATCAATATTTGCTTTGAAACTTCCACAGTGCACCTTTAAATTATATAATGTGGCCTTGTTATGAAACATTTTGAAAGTTTCTTATGCTTACTTAACTTCATGTGTCCTCAGGTTACACTAGCTGCCAAGCGTGTGCCAAAGATTACTGGTCTGAAGCAGAGAGTGAGACATGTGAGAAGAGGACAGAGCTGTACCTGTCGTGGGGCACTCCGCTCACAACTGCCCTGCTCATATACCTGGGTGTGACCCTGTTTCTCACCCTGGGCACAGCTCTCATCTTCCTGTTTAACCTCAGTACCCCTGTGGTGAAGTCGGCCGGAGGGAAGACCTGTCTGCTGATGTTGGCGTCTCTGACCATGGCCTCCTGCAGCACACTGTGCCACTTCAGCAGACCGTCCCGCATCGGCTGCCTCCTCAAACAGCCGCTCTTTATCATCAGCTTCAACGTGTGCCTGGCATGTGTGACCGTGCGCTCTTTTCAGGTATGTTTGCCCATGTTGTTGAGGTAGTGAAGAGGTTAATGGCTTTAGCTGATTTACCCTTCACCATTTCATTTCTGTCTGGCGGCTTCAAAAAGTATTTGGACACTTATGTTACATTGTTGAATGTATATGCATTAGATCAGGGGTTTTCAAACCAGGGGTCCTCCAGAAGGTTCTAAGTTGTCCCCAGAAAATTTTGGATAATAAAAAGACAAAGCAAAAATGAATAAAGTCTACTGAACATTCTAACTGTTTCAGTTCTAAATGTTTCTCTCATTTCTTGCCGTATACATACTTGAATTGTATATCCAGAATTGTATATGTTTACTTTGTATCTTTCTAGTGAGTTTTTCTCACTATAGTCCCATTTATCTTGCTCACTGGGGTTGTAAGGCAGAATTCTTAACGCAGTACGTATGCTGCTTACATACATTTATTGTGAAAGTTGCTTATACAAATAATTTTTAATTGAAAATGTTCTTCTTCAGGTTTATACATCCAACATTAAGTATAGCCAATTTAAGTTTGGAAACAATATGTTGTATTTATAATGTCACACTTAGTCTACCTTTATTTAACAGTTTAAATGTTTTTTCCATAAAAAATATATATAGATGGATTTTAGGAAGGGGGGTCCCTCATAAAAGGTTCATCATATTTGGGGGTCCTTGGCATCAAAAATATACAATAATATTTTTCCAAGTTAAACACAATAAATAGCAGATATTACAATACTTTGTATTTTGTGTAAATATCTAAAAATAAGTGGTTTTAAATGCTACATGTAAGGCAACACAACATTATAATGTACAGTTTGGAGATTTGCCAAAGATTACATTAAACAGTGAGTAATACTTTACAACAGGGTCTCGTTTAGTTAATGCATTAACTAACGTGAACTAACAGTGAGCAATATATATTTTACAACTTTTATTAATCTTTTGAATGTTCGTTGATAAAAAAATACTGTTGTTCATTGTTTGTTCATGTTAGTTCACAGTGCATTAAAGGCACAATATGTAAGATTTTTGGATTAAAATATCCAAAAACCACTAGAACAGTGTTATATATTTTGTTGACTTGTGTACTTACATTATCCCAAATGTTTCCAAGAATGTTTAAATCCAGAGAAATAAGCAATTTTAACCAGGACACGGACCGTGTCCGTGCGTCTCCTGTCAATGACATCCCTCAATTACCCTTGATTTCTTTTGATTTTATTTTGTAGAAACACCAAAGACGCTTTAATATATTATGTGTTTTATTATACAGGTGAGCAACTGTTTGGATACATTCATCGACAGAAAACAAATCATTGTTATATAGCTAAACAGTTAGTCTTATTGTTTAAATCTCATTTTCATGATTTACCACAAGTACCATGTTTTATCATAACTAATATTGATCTAGCTTACTGCAGTGTGCAACAAGTGTCTCATAGAAGCCGCATTATAACATAACTTTCAACACACAAATGTATCTAATATGATAAAACAGCGCTGTGTTACCCTACATACGCATGAGTGGAAGCGGAAGCACTCGTCTGCGGCATAATAAAAGCTCTGTGAAATCAAGGCACCATCAAGATACGCCTCTGTTTTGAATAGGTGACCTCTAGCAAAAAACTACATATAGTGGCTTTAACTAAAGTGAACAATAACGACTTTTGTAGTTGACTAATGTTAACAAATGAAAGATTATTGTAAGTTTTACCAAACAGTGTAAAATTATTATTAAATTAATAAATGGTCATAAATGTAAAAATAGGGGAAATGAGCATGAACAATTAAATATCAAATATTCACCAAAAACATTGTACATTCGTAATAAATAACATTCCTACTTGTCAGTTCTCATAACACAACATGAATCTCTCTCTTCGTAGGTGGTTTGTATATTTAAATGGTCCTCCAAGCTTCCAAGATTCTATGAGACCTGGGCTAGGAAGCGAGGCCCTGAGATGTTCATCCTTATCATGACAGTGGTAGAGTTCTTCATCTCTCTTCTTCGCATGCTCCTCGACCCTCCCTTTCCATCTCAGGACTATGACTTCTACCATGACAGCATCATTCTGGAGTGCAGTAAGACTCTGTCTCTCGGGGCCTTCGCTGAGCTCCTTTTTGTGTGTGTGTTGAGCTTAATTTGTTTCTGCCTGAGCTACATGGGAAAAGATCTGCCTGCCAATTACAATGAGGCTAAATGCATTACATTTAGTCTTATGATATATATGATTTCTTGGATCACTTTCTTTACAGCGTACTGCATTTCCAGAGGGAGCTTCGCCATGGCCCTAAATGTAGGCGCCATTCTCTTTAGTGTGCTAGGGATACTCGGCGGCTACTTTTTGCCGAAGGTGTACATAATCTTGATAAAACCCCAAATGAACACAACAGCTCATTTCCAAAATTGCATTCAAATGTACACCATGTCCAAGCAGTGAAAGCAAATAAGACTTTCTCAACATTAGGATAATCCAATAGTGCCTTCTAAGCAACATAATCCCAGTTTCAGCCTTTTAGAAGCAGCCGATACTCTGACTGTCTTTGGACTGTGACTGCTTGGCATATGTGTAGCCAGTGGGCAGATCGTCAGAGAAAGCCTAATTGTGTTGGCTACCAAAAGGGCAGAGCAACCGGTTCGGCTGCCCTGCGTGAACATCTGTCATGTGCTCCGCTCTCATGGGTGCTCAGTTTCACTCAAAACATTTCTGAGAAAAGATTTAATTGGGCAGCTAATTTTGCAGATACGAGGACAGATGGCGTCACTTGTCCTGTTTGTCTTTAGTAAATCGTAATGACCAAAGTTATCAGTAAATACAGTCAAAAATATAGGACAAATATGGGAAAACTGGTAACACTTTACAATAAGGTCCCATCAGTTAACATTAGTTAATGCATTAACCCGATTCGTTAGTTTCCTTTGCTTTCATTGCTGCCTTGTTTGTTCCCATAGTTACCCATGTTTGTTTCCATGATGATTAATCACCTTCACCTGTCCCTTGTTATTTTGTGTATATACCTTCTTCTTTTTTACAGTCTATGGTATAGGCCTATACATACTCATGTGTTTGTTGGTCGTTGTTTTTACATTAAAACTGTTGTGTTTGTTTCTGCCTTGTTTGGATTAGTGTTTTTGCCTGGATAAGTTAATATTAACTAAGATTAATACTTTAGAAGTATTTTTCATTGCTAGTTCCTGTTAACCTTATTGTAGTACCACTCAGTCTTCTAAGGCGGAGACTGAGGGTGCGTCTCAATCAGCTCCCTATTCAGTAGTCAGGGCACTGATCAGGGAGTCAGCCCATTGACTTATGTCCTGATCAGTGCCCTGACTACTGAACAGGGAGCTGTTTGAGACGCACCCTGAGGCTTTCTCCTGACTGTTCCGGGAAAATATTCAAAGCTTCAAACATTATATATATAAATAAAAACACAATATAAAATGCACAAATGAAATCTAACATGTGTGTGTGGTAAATTTCTCTGATAAATTAATTTACCCATTAAAGTGTGTCAATAAAGAGTATGAATATCAATATGATGTAATAGAATAATGTATACATATGCTTGACTAACTTTGCAAATATTTTATTTTATTGAAATAATTTGTAATCTTTATATTACTTGTATGACTGTGCTTTTAAAAGTGTAATTAAATAGATTTTAATCTTTTAAAAAAAGTTTGTGTTAAATCTGATGATCATGTTCTCCAGCATGATTTGAGATGATCCAAAGAGCATCTTAAGCTTTCAGGGAAGAACATATGACCGTCTGTACAATTTTACTTTGATTAGTGACTTAGAAATTGTACAGAATCGGAATTTTTTTTCCTAAAACTTTTTTGTTTATTTCTAAGTTTAAATTAAATTCTAAATCCCAAATTTTTCATGTAGACTTTTAAACTTCTGTAGCTCTCCTAATATTTCACTAATGTTCAGTGACACACACACACACTCACACAGTTGCATGAGCCCCTGGGAAAATATAGTAGCCTATGAAAGGCTTGCTGTTGTTAGGGAGGTCATCTCCATTGACTCCAGAACGTGTGAGTTGGGAGCATGGAAGTGTTTCCCACACTACTTTTCCATTGTGAGTGTGATATTCTCAGGAGGGGAGAACAATAGACGTGTGCCTGTAGAGGGAGGCTGTGTAATTGTACTTACATTACCCATCTGTGCTGGTAGAAACCTAATATAGACATATAGTCCAGAGTTATTTGAGAATTTAAAACAAATGCATATGCATGATGCATAATTAATGCATATCATATGAAATTTGACTTCAAGCTAAATAATAAAATTAGCTCACTTAAGCCATTTTGTAAGTTTTAGGCTGTGATTATTGTATTATATATAATTCTGGAACACCTTATTTGACAGAACTATACATTTACAGAAGTAAAATTGTTCACACAAGTTGAGAGATAGTCAGTTAGCTACATAGTAGATCAGCCCATTGCTACAACTACGAGTTAAGTTTTTTGTAATCCCCTAACTTGTTAACATCATTTTAACTTAACTATAGTTAATTTATAGTCTCAACTCTGTATTTATGCAAATGGTTTAATACATTGTTCCAGTTGCTTCAGCAAACAAACAGGATCTAAAAATACAATCTGACTTTGAACAGTTTAGGGGTCTGTAACATACAAACACTGATTAAATCTTCACCCAAAACCATTCATTGAAAATGTAGAATTTTATTAACAGAACATATTTGATGTAAGAGCTTTTTTGCAAAGAATAAAATATATATAAAAAAGTAATTGGTCAAGGCAACGAACTGGATCCTTTATCAAAGGTACAACATGCATGCCTTACCTAAACAACAATGCAGAATTCTCAGTGCAAACAGAAATATACTCTGAAAAACTTATAAGTACAATATCAGTTCAAAGGTCTGATACATAAAACTCCACTGGAGTCAACCTCAATTAAATATGCATACAAAAAACAAGTTCAGTAATAACATGATAAAAATCACACTAAGAGCTATTAATACAGAAAAGGCTACACATAAATAATCCTCCTTCTTCCACTAACAAACACATGTTTGTCTAAAGTTTTTGTCAATCAATATGATGACACAGCATACAATTTGGAAATGCATATCTCCTACTTTTATGAGAGACGTTAATACTACTGTCCCTCAGGGTTTACAGTTCACAGCATCTCTACCAGGGTCTCCAGACTCCATCTCTCCTGCTGTCAGGCTGCTGCAAACCAGCTGTGCTCAGTTTGGACGATGGTGCTCCTGGAGCAGAGCCAATAGCGGAGCTCGCTTGCTGGGCGTTGTGGAGGTGCTGGAGCTCCCGGCCAGATCCTCCTCCGGTGGAATGAAGAGTGAGGAAGTGGACAGACTCCCTCCAGCAGTGAGAGTAGCCTTCATTATAGTCCCTCTGAGGGAGCTGCTGCTGCTTCCACTGCTGCTTAAGAAAGCTGACTGTCATTTCCAGGATATCGGCCTTCTCCAGTTTGGTGCTGGGGTCATGGCTGTGGAACTCCTTCTCCAGGAGACTTTTGAGCTGGTCGATGCAGCTATTGATGCGGTCCCTGCGCATCTTTTCAACAATTGGCTTCCTCAGCTGAAGGCAAATGGAAACACTTATTAGAACATTTTTCAAACGGCACACAGATTCAAATTTTGGGTGAAAAGCTTTAGAAGAAGAACTGCATTTAAATTAAACATACCTTTACTTTGTCCTTATCACTGAAGCGAAGATGGTCAAAAGACAAGAGTGTAGCTGAATGTGGTGCCATGTCCGTGCTGAAACAACTTGCTTTTCTTCTGTGGCAAAAAGATTTGTGAGCCTCTTTGAGGAGCAGCCCCTTGTATTTATACAGCAGCATTACCATCACAAAGCCATGTGGCCTGTGCTGTGTTACTGTTCCCACACTCTGAGACCAGAGGGCCGGCTCATCACAACAATAGAGGACATTAATTTTATGGTTAAATGCCCGCTCGCCTTCCACTGGAGGAATGTTTCCCAAGGTATCAGGGACACCATTCTTGAAGGTTCAGTGAAGGAATTTGGCCCTTCAGAAAATTATGAATGCAGGTTTTCAAATATACTTTGTTTTTACAAAAATGCATTTGGTAGAAAACAAAAGATTAAAATAAAATATATTTGATGAACCATGACTGATGTTTGCGCATGCATCTAATTCATGCTTTGTGTAACCAAAGTATTAAAACTCCATGGCCTGGTTTCACAGATAAGGCTTAGATTAAGCCAGGAATAGGCCTTAGTTCAGTTAGGACATTTAAGTAGCTTTTATAAACGTGCCTAAGAAAAATTACTGGTGTGCATCTTGAGAAAAAAACAATGGCTCTGACATATTTTAAGATATATCTGTGCAAGTTGCGTTCAGTTAAAACAGTTTAGTCTGGGACTAGCTTAAGCCTTGTCTGTGAAACCGGGGGTAGATGGCACAAACTTTTCAGTCATGAAATATAATATATGCACATGTATTTTAATGCAATAAAGTAAAGCATGACAACTCTTAGCCTATTATGTTTGACCATGCATCTAATTCATACTTTGTGTAATCAATGCACAAATTGACCAGTGTTGAAAAACAAAGAAATCTTGATCAAATGAGATATGTTATTTTTGTAACCTAAATATATTGTAAACTATTTCTAAAAAAAAAAAAAAAAAAGTATACAGAAGTGTTTTTGTATCATTATTATAGGCTATTATTTTGTAGGATATGCTTTTGCTATCTTATGCCTAGGGCTGTTTCTCAAAAACCCAGGAGCGTGACCAACACCTACTTGCGACAATGGCACGTGGTTAAAACTGTCTGCGACATAACATCAAAGGCACGAGAAACACAGCTGGGAACACAGATTTAAGCCCGTTCCGAGGAATATTCCTTTGATAACTTTTAACAACATGACTGCCAGCTCCACTAAAGGTGACAGAACAGTCGCGTCCACGTGCCAGATTACGGAAGTCCTCGTGTCGCTGTGAGAGCTGTGAAGGCACGCGTGAGAAAGTCTGAATAAACATCTTTCTAAAAAAAACATTCTCAGTCCTGCTATTTGTGTGAGGCGAAATAATGCTAGTTCATGTTGTAACGTGATTAAAAAGTTAAGCTTATTTAATAGCCTACATGTCTTCACTTCATGGTCAGCACGCGCCAGGAGTGAGAGTGGTTCATTGTGCCTGCTGTTCCTGCTGCTGCTGCTGCTTAACTGCCCCGATCACACGATAAGCAGACGCCAAAAGGGCCAGAATTCGCCTACCATTGTCACAACTGTGGGAAAGACACAGTCACAATGTCACAGACATCAAGTTTTCACTGTGTCAACGAAGTGCAATGAGAACGAGCAGGTGAATATTATTAATGGTGATTTCTTTTTGAACAAACATGCTTGAAAGTCCCTCAGAACACACTAGCAAACGCACTTCTCACAGCAACGCCCTCGTGCATTTGACAGCATCTTCTGTATAATGTGCAAACAGCATTCACACAAGACATAATATATATGCTTTGTTTTATAGTCCATTGTCGACGTCTTAAATATGAATACTGGACTATATATGTAACTTTAATGCAGTTTTATTTATTTGAACTTAACTGATAGTTTTGGTGGTACATTAGTTATTATTTGATATCAAGTGAAAACAGTGTTGAACACTTATATTAGTCTCATTTATATACTATTATAGTTTTTGTTAATATTTAGAATTATTTTCTGTTTTCACTTTAATTTTAGTTAAAGTTTTAGTAATTTTGTCATTGTTATTAGTTTGTTTTTATCCATTTTTAATATTTTAGTGTGTAGTTTATTTTAGTACTTATAGTTAAACTAAATGAAAATAAGAAAGGTTGCCTTGGCAACTAGCTGAAATAAAACAAGTTTGTGTTTTTGTATTTTATTGTTTTTCAATTGATTTTGCCTCCATTTGTATTGTGATAGAGAGCTAAGACTAGTTTATGCTACATGTGTAGTTTGCATGTGCATGTCTGTGTTATGTGTGTTTGTGTTTGTGTTTGCTTGTATTTTTTACATTTACTATTAAAATACTGTGAGTTTGTGTTTGAGGACATTCCCACTATCCTGGGTGCTCTAATCTGATGAGTGCAAACAATTCACTAATGGTCCCATTGACAATGTTAATTGCATCTTTGTTGTAAAACAAACAGTCAGTCTTTTAGTGGCACAAACGAACTTGGGAAATCAAACTTGTGGTTGAGCAAAAGTGAGCCAAAAAGTCTTGCCATACACGCCACCTTATCGCATTTTTCAGACATTTTAGCACTAATTTAATCATTTAAAAAAAAAACATTTTCTTAAGTATTCTCTATTATAGCAGATATGAAGCCTGTTCTATGTTTAAGTTGAATTGGATGAGTGTTTTGTTTGTGTGATTCCTCTGTCCTAAACCACCTGTAGCAGGCCTGAAGACATAAGGCACTGGGCTTTCACTGAGGTTCCCATGAGTTGTGTGTGAGAGGCCTGTCTTCCTTTCCCACAGTCTGTTCATTGACTGCCCAGAGTAAGGAAACAAAAGAAGTGTGTCTTGTTACACAACATTAGTTACGGTGTTTGAACTCTCTTTATTAGAGGGGGGACCTAAGACGTAGAAAGACCATCTGGACTTTAGACACTGTTCAAACACTTTTAGGACTTTCCCAGGATTTACCACATCAAAATGAGAAATTCTATTAAAGGTTTTCAGGTTTTTTTTTTTTATTAATTAATTTATTTAAATACATAATGTAAGCATACATTTTTACCCCTATAACACACACATAAACTAATTTAAATATTTTACTTTAACTTAGCAAGTGTCATTGGTTGCGGCAGTCAACATGATCCAATCACTGATGTCATTGAAATTAAATTAAATTAAATATTTCTGCTAATGTCAAAGTCTCTTTAACTGTCTTCCCTTGTCCAGTGAGAAGCATCTAAACATAATATTTCTTAAAAATTGGTTATGAATTATCTGTCCAGTTTACCTTTTAAATTTACTTGCTGTTGAATATCACTTTCTAGTGACAGGGATACCACCTATCTAACTGATTTTAAGGTATCTTGTTAGGAGATAATAGTTGCTTGAGTGGATAACAAAGAAAATGAGTGCTTGTCTGTAATTCTATAATTATCAAAATATGTAATTGAAACCATTTGGTGCAATTAAAAAGATATTGGAATGCATTAAAAGTTGTTTGAACTTGAATAGTATCTGATTTTTTTGGTTACTCTTTATTTTAGTTCCCATTTGTTACAGTGTAATTATACAAATAAGTACTAAGTAATATTACATGTATTACTCTATAATAATATATGTAATATGTACTTAGTACTTAAGATATAATTGGAGTTAGGGTTTGGAATTCTGCATAATTTACTGTTATTACTAGTAGATACATGTGAGATGTGTAAAAAAGGTAAAAAAGGTAGCACTTTATTTTACATTCCTGTTCATGTACATACTATTATAGTTATTATGATAACTGGGTAATAACTATATGTCTAAATCTACCCCTAAACTTAACCTTAACCCATGTAGTTACTTTATATTACCCATTACTTTCTTAGGTAAGTACACTGTAAGTGCACATACTGTCAAATAAAGTGCAACCAATTAAAAAAAAAAAAAAAAAAAAGAATGAACACATTGCCACAGAACATTTGATGTAAAATACATTTTTATTGCTTTTATAAAACATTTTTAGATTATGTCCAGCATCTTCATGTACTGATTTTTTTTTTTTACAGTACAGTGCTTTTGCTACAACTGTGCTTGATTTGTTAGACAAATCTCTTGTATAAAACACAATTACCTAAATAATCTTTATAAAAGAATTTGTCAGTCATTGATTATATAAAATCTACAACTCCAACAATACAATGTTCAAAAAAAGAACAAGAAGTTAATATAAATCATAAGATCGATTGGATCTATTCCGAAACATGGAACATCCATAGAATACAAATATTGCACCTCAGTATGAGATATATAGTTGCTAACATAGCATATTCAATTAGCTTGAAGCTTGATTTAAGTGAAAATACATTTAGATTTGAAAATACAGTGAATTCTAGATGTAGGAATACAAGCAATTATCCTCTCATGAAAGAGGTTGATATAGAATAACATGTTCTCTTATAACAGAGTTAATCGTTGTAGTTCACAATGTTGTCTTTTAAAAACATAAGAACAGCTTCTACCAGGGTCTCCAGAGCGCCAGATTTTCCTCTTTGCTGCTGCTCTTTGCGTCTGGTGAATGGAGCTGATGAGGCAGCAGCACATGTGTGTTGTTCTCTGTGGACGGCTGCGTGTGCAGGAAGTGCTTCAGCAGTCTTCTGTGGGACTGAGTCTGCACTGGACACTGAGACAGGAAGTTGACGGCCTCCTGCACACATCTGGAGTGTCCGTCATGAGCTGCAGTAGAGACGCCCGTGGGATTCTGGGAGCGTCTCAAGAAATCAAGCGTCATCTCCAGGATATCAGCTTTCTCCTGTCTGGAGTCAGGCTGTTGCTTTAGGAACTCTTGACCCAGAAGAGACTTGAGCTTCTCAATGCTGCTGTTGATGCGTTCTCTGCGGATCTTCTCCACTATTGGCTTTCTCAGCTGAGGAAACATTAAGAACAGGCATTTAGAAACACTCATCCATCAATCATATAGTTGACATTTCATAAGAATACATGGTTTAGTAGAGTCAGATGTCAAATGTTGAATGTTTACCTTGTTTGTGAGTGGAAGTTGTTCTCTGCTGATGATTGATCCAGTGATTGTAGGAGCCATGGCTGTGTGTCTTGTGTTCGGTTCTCCGTTAGGATCAGATCTGAGCTGTGCTGAACTCGCTCTCCTCTCTCCTCTATTTATACTCCCAAATCTCCATATGAATGTGTGAGTCTGGAGTTTGCTGGAGGTTCTCACAGTCTGCAGCCAATGGGAGCGTTCAGGCTGACACATGGCGGCTGAAGCCCTTATTGCCCAACACAATGAGCACATCTCTGGGGAGCAGGTGGAGGGGTGGGACAGTGTGTGAGAAAGTGCAGCCCTGTTGCTCACCATTAGGATTAATTGCTCACAAAAGCACGTGCTGTTTATATAAAAGACCTACATTGAAAATAATAACCTTAAAACAATCTTAACCTCTAGAAATACATTTCTCCCTTATTTTTAGAATAATTTAGAGAAATATTAAATATAACTCATAATATTAAAAATGTCCAATACAGAGTATGAAACAGAAAACGTCATACTCCAGCCAATAAATAAGAAACTATTAATCATCAATAAAATTGTGTTTTCTTTAAATATACTATGGCAAAAATATTTGGAAAATTATAGTTTTACACTTTTATTCTCTAGTGGGACAAACAAGCAAACAAATGCCCAGCATCTCAATTAGGGACAGTGTCATAAACACCCCTGTGAGGTTTCTATAGAGTCCCTTGACAACATGCCTAATTGCCTGCAGTAAGGCACACTTCTATTCATCTCTGATGAATGGACAGAGTGTGGGAAAGTTGTGGAAAGTGCAGTCCCAGTCCTGCACTACATCACCTTCAAGACTTCATTGTGAAAGAGGACATCTGAACTGCCAACCTGTGGCACCTTAAACCAGAAGCTATTGAGCAAAGTCTTTGGCAAAACATTCAATATGCTTTTTGAATTCTTGAAATTTATTCAGTTATTATAGAAGAATTATGGCATCTGAAACCATATGGTTCTCTTGGATATTTTTCAATTATGCTTGTAAACAAACAAAACATTTTACATTTTAAACAATACTTTTATAAAAAAAAAAGAATGAAACAATTTAACCAAAAGAGTTAAATCTTGATTTTGCACTTAATAGGTCACTAATCAAATAAACAAATTGCCTGATGACATCACTCAATTAAATAACAGATAGAAGATCATAATTTGGAATGACTAAAAATCTGAAAAATAAAAGCAAAATAAAAGCATATAGTAGTCTCAGACGTATGTTTATTAAGAATGGCACATGCTCTTTTACAAGTTTCTAAGCATCAGATGAGATTTCAAAAGGGGTCTCCACTTTCTCACAAACTTCCTCCCTGTAATACACCCCTCTCCACCTGCCTGTCAGAGAAGTCTCATTGTTTCCTGTGCAATAAATGCCTCACTGAGCATGTGGCGGCCCTCTGCTCCTTTGAGCCTTTGGAACGCTCCCATTGGTTGCAGACTGTGAGAACCTCCAGCAAACTCCAGACTCACACATTCATATGGAGATTTGGGAGTATAAATAGAGGAGAGAGGAGAGTGAGTTCAGCACAGCTCAGATCTGATCCTAACGGAGAACCGAACACAAGACACACAGCCATGGCTCCTACAATCACTGGATCAATCATCAGCAGAGAACAACTTCCACTCACAAACAAGGTAAACATTCAACATTTGACATCTGACTCTACTAAACCATGTATTCTTATGAAATGTCAACTATATGATTGATGGATGAGTGTTTCTAAATGCCTGTTCTTAATGTTTCCTCAGCTGAGAAAGCCAATAGTGGAGAAGATCCGCAGAGAACGCATCAACAGCAGCATTGAGAAGCTCAAGTCTCTTCTGGGTCAAGAGTTCCTAAAGCAACAGCCTGACTCCAGACAGGAGAAAGCTGATATCCTGGAGATGACTCTTGATTTCTTGAGACGCTCCCAGAATCCCTCGGGCGTCTCTACTGCAGCTCATGACGGACACTCCAGATGTGTGCAGGAGGCCGTCAACTTCCTGTCTCAGTGTCCAGTGCAGACTCAGTCCCACAGAAGACTGCTGAAGCACTTCCTGCACACGCAGCCGTCCACAGAGAACAACACACATGTGCTGCTGCCTCATCAGCTCCATTCACCAGACGCAAAGAGCAGCAGCAAAGAGGAAACTCTGGCGCTCTGGAGACCCTGGTAGAGCCACCAGGACCGTATGATTTATCAGACAGAATTCACAATGCCAGTCTGAGATTGGCATGGACTGTAATTCTAACGTAGGAATTGATTTCCGCCTCTGCAGCTTCTGCAGGATCTTTAATCTGCTTTCAGAGAAAGTTGGTGTTTTATTGAAACTGTGTGACCAGTAATATTTGATAAGAATGTACTGAATCATTTGCTGTGTAAAATGATTATAACATTTGTGAAAAATACGATTCAAAGTATTTGGTCACAGAAATGTTAAAGTCTGATTCAGACGTTTGAGCTCTTGTAGGTCTTTCACCCATATTGGGTTTATTCTCTCTGCATCTAAAGGATGACTACACTGCTTTCATTGACTGTAAGCTTTTGATTTATATTTTTATTGTTTGAAATACATCTAATGCTTCTCTTGTTATATGAGGAATATTTCCTCATGTTATTGTGTGTTGTAAGCACAAATGATTGTTTTCAATGTTTGCATGTATTTACATGAATGAGACATTTCCCTGTAAAGGGCAGATGAATATTGTCACTGTTAGTGAATGAACTTTATCTTTTATATGCATAGTCAAGTTCTTACCTTCCCTGAAGGTGTCTTGCATTGCTCCTTGCACTGTCTTTGATTACTAATTGAATTTTAAATGTCTGTGACATTGTCCATTTCTTCCTCGTTCAAGGGAAGTACAAGCATTACACCATGAGTTCCTCAAGATTGTGAAAGATGCATTTACATATGTTACTGCTTTATTACTTTAAAGCATGAAAGTCCTTAAGCTGAAGCAAATGTTCATTGTCCAATTTGCTCATGGGAAGAACAGTAATCATATTGCTTATGACAAATAAATTGTACAATCAACATTCTTGTTCAGTGTTCTGTTTTATTTAACTCTATACATCTTACATATTATTTAATAGAGTTAAGTATCTATGAATAGTCTCATCAAAAACTCAAAATGCATTATTTTAAATTGATCAAATTCTCCAAAAGCTTACTCATCAGTATTTCACTGTTGGCAGTGTTTAAATAACTTTACACTCCTAAACTTCAGCTATAAACCAAGGTTTGACCTGAAATCAGCATTATGGACATGGAAGATGATGTGTTAAAATATGATCATAATCTGAGAAATATATATATAACAAAATGTACCTGCATTTTTTTCCCATGCAGGTACAGCTCATATAGTCTCACTCAAAACTTTGTTTTTGTGTGATTAATGTTTACTTTCAAAAATGGGGTCTGTAAGATTTTTTTAATGTTTTTGAAAGAAGACTCATGCTCACCAAGCTGCATTTTTTAAATAAAAAAATACAGTAAAACAATAATATTGTGAAACATTATTACAATTTAAAATAAGTTTTTTCTTATTTGAATATATTTTAAAATGTAATTTATTCCTGTGATGGCAAAGCTGAATTTTCAGCGTCATTACTCCAGTCTTCAGTGTCACATGATCTTTCAGAAATCATTCTAATATGCTGATTTGACGCTCAAAAAACATTTATTATCATTATCAATGTTGAAAACAGTTGTGCTGCTTAATATTTTTGTGGAAACTGGTACAGTTTTTTCAGGGTTCTTTGATGAACAGAATGTTCAAAAGAACAGCATTTATTTGAAATAAATGCTTTATAACATTATAAATGTCTTTACTGTCACTTTTGTCCAATGTATTCTTACTTGCTGAATAAGAGTATTAATTATTGGGTAAAAATGGTACTGAATGGTAATTCAAATGATAATATATCCTCAAAGCCCCATCAGTAAGGTTCAAGTACCACTTTATCAGCACAAAACAGAAATGTGTTCCTATATTAATTCATAATGATTGATATTATTTAGCATTATTGTTCATAATATTAAAGTCACTAATATTATTAAAGCAAGCATTATGTTTTTATGTTTGAAAGGAACTAATAAGATTATTAGCTATGTTATATTATATATTATATTAAATATTTAACAAGGTAAAATCAAAATCTTTTCAAGTACCTCCAAGAACCTGCTTAAATGCCCCCAGGTATCGGCATACTTATAGGAATCACTGATTTATATTGAAAAGGGACATCTAAATTACACTAAAAAGATACTCATGGCACAATGTCACGTGCTTTGTCAATAAATGACCCCAGTGTCAGACAACAAGCAAAGCTTTAAACGAGGGGTCTCCACTTTCTCACACACTCTTCATCCTTAACACCCACCCCTCCACCTACTCCCCTGAGATGTCTCATTGTTTCCTGAGCAATAAGCATGTCATTTAGCATGTGGCGGCCCTCTGCTCCTTTGAGCCTTTGGAATGCTCCCATTGGCTGCAGACTGTGAGAACCTCCAGCAAACTCCAGACTCACACATTCATATGGAGATTTGGGAGAATAAATAGAGGAGAGAGGAGAGCGAGTTCAGCACAGCTCAGATCTGATCCTAACGGAGAACCGAACTTAAGACATACAGCCATGGCTCCTACAATCACTGGATCAATCATCAGCAGAGAACAACTTCCACTCACAAACAAGGTAAACATTCAACATTTGACATCTGACTCTACTAAACCATGTATTCTTATGAAATGTCAACTATATGATTGATGAATGAGTGTTTCTAAATGCCTATTCTTAATGTTTCCTCAGCTGAGAAAGCCAATAGTGGAGAAGATCCGCAGAGAACGCATCAACAGCAGCATTGAGAAGCTCAAGTCTCTTCTGGGTCAAGAGTTCCTAAAGCAACAGCCTGACTCCAGACAGGAGAAAGCTGATATCCTGGAGATGACGCTTGATTTCTTGAGATGCTCCCAGAATCCCTCGGGCGTCTCTACTGCAGCTCATGACGGACACTCCAGATGTGTGCAGGAGGCCGTCAACTTCCTGTCTCAGTGTCCAGTGCAGACTCAGTCCCACAGAAGACTGCTGAAGCACTTCCTGCACACGCAGCCGTCCACAGAGAACAACACACATGTGCTGCTGCCTCATCAGCTCCATTCACCAGACGCAAAGAGCAGCAGCAAAGAGGAAACTCTGGCGCTCTGGAGACCCTGGTAGAGCCACCAGGACCGTATGATTTATCAGACAGAATTCACAATGCCAGTCTGAGATTGGCATGGACTGTAATTCTAACGTAGGAATTGATTTCCGCCTCTGCAGCTTCTGCAGGATCTTTAATCTGCTTTCAGAGAAAGTTGGTGTTTTATTGAAACTGTGTGACCAGTAATATTTGATCAGAATGTACTGAATCATTTGCTGTGTAAAATGATTATTACACTTGTGAAAAATACGATTCAAAGTATTTGGTCACAGAAATGTTAAAGTCTGATTCAGACGTTTGAGCTCTTGTAGGTCTTTCACCCATATTGGGTTTATTCTCTCTGCATCTAAAGGATGACTACACTGCTTTCATTGACTGTAAGCTTTTGATTTATATTTCTATTGTTTGAAATACATCTAATGCTTCTCTTGTTATATGAGGAATATTTCCTCATTTGAAAGATGTTATTGTGTGTTGTAAGCACAAATGATTGTTTTTAATGTTTGCATGTATTTACATGAATGAGACATTTTCCCTGTAAAAGGGCAGATGAATATTGTCACTGTTAGTGATTTGATTTGCTTTACATTCAAAGTCAAGCTCTTACCTTCTCTGAAGGTGTCTTCTGTGCATTACTTCATATTGAAGTACAACTTGAAAATAAATTTTAAGAATATAATCTGTACAATGAATTTTGAATGTTTTCTTCATCAATCAAATTAACTAAATAAATTACAGCACATTTGCACATTATGAAGATGTTTTAATTGCTGATTAATCAGTCTGCACATCATTCTTCATTTGCCGTCTATAATAATGATTACGTTTAAACTTAAAATATAACTTCATCGGTCAAGTTCTTTGCAAGTCAAATTAAATCACACTCAATAAGTTAGAATGTGATAGTTTGATTTGCCCTGTCCTTGGGCTTTGAGAGCTCAACATATTACAAATGTATTATTTACAGTTAGTGAACCAAAAGGTTGGTATAAAAACATTAAACAATTTTTTTTTCAAAGTTGTAAATAAAAAGATTATTGGAGTATGTTTTACAAGTAAATTCAATTTCAGTATTTCTATGCAAAAATTCATGTTCAATGCATTATTTGTCATTTCATTTTAATTATTACAATTACTAGCAATTTCTTGGTGAAAATTGTTTCAAAGTAGTTGTTTTAGTGTAGTTAAGTTTGACTTGAATGATTTGCAAACTAGACCTGAATAGAGACATTATAAACTTTCATATGAATCTAAATTGAATGCATCATCTACAAGTGGAGACTTCCAATGCAAAAACCTCTAAAAGCCACCTCGGTCAAAAATGAGATAATGATACTGAGTGAATGCTCTCCGCACATAGTATACGTTCATCAAATACGTTCACTTCAAACTCGCTAAATACCAGCCTCAGCCCATTCAAAAGTACTGGTACTTAGGTAGAAACCTATAGGAGCCTGACAAAAATGCACATTTTAAAGAAAATGTCAGACGGACTTAGAGGCTTTTGCATCTGAAGTCTTCAAGTATATTTAAAGGTATAGGTGTGAACCACACCATGAAGTACAAACTGACTAAACAGCAATTTGAATAACTTTTAAAGTGTGCAAATGTGCTGTGATTTATGTTGTGTTAATTTGATGGACAAGGAATTCAGAGACAACAACAGATTATAGGCATAAAATATATTCAAATTTATTTTCAATATGTACTTCAATATGAAGTAATGCACAGAAGACACCTTCAGAGAAGGTAAGAACTTGACTTGGAATGTAAAGCATAGAAGTCAAATCACTAACAGTGACAATATTCATCTGCCCTTTACAGGGAAAATGTCTCATTCATGTAAATACATGCAAACATTAAAAACAATCATTTGTGCTTACAACCCACAATAACATCTTTCAAATGAGGAAATATTCCTCATATAACAAGAGAAGCATTAGATGTATTTCAAACAATAGAAATATAAATCAAAAGCTTTCAGTCAATGAAAGCAGTGTAGTCATCCTTTAGATGCAGAGAGAATAAACCCAATATGGGTGAAAGACCTACAAGAGCTCAAGCGTCTGAATCAGACTTTAACATTTCTGTGACCAAATACTTTGAACCGTATTTTTCACAAATGTAATAATCATTTTACACAGCAAATGATTCAGTACATTCTTATCAAATATTACTGGTCACACAGTTTCAATAAAACACCAACTTTCTCTGAAAGCAGATTAAAGATCCTGCAGAAGCTGCAGAGGCGGAAATCAATTCCTACGTTAGAATTACAGTCCATGCCAATCTCAGACTGGCATTGTGAATTCTGTCTGATAAATCATACGGTCCTGGTGGCTCTACCAGGGTCTCCAGAGCGCCAGAGTTTCCTCTTTGCTGCTGCTCTTTGCGTCTGGTGAATGGAGCTGATGAGGCAGCAGCACATGTGTGTTGTTCTCTGTGGACGGCTGCGTGTGCAGGAAGTGCTTCAGCAGTCTTCTGTGGGACTGAGTCTGCACTGGACACTGAGACAGGAAGTTGACGGCCTCCTGCACACATCTGGAGTGTCCGTCATGAGCTGCAGTAGAGACGCCCGAGGGATTCTGGGAGCGTCTCAAGAAATCAAGAGTCATCTCCAGGATATCAGCTTTCTCCTGTCTGGAGTCAGGCTGTTGCTTTAGGAACTCTTGACCCAGAAGAGACTTGAGCTTCTCAATGCTGCTGTTGATGCGTTCTCTGCGGATCTTCTCCACTATTGGCTTTCTCAGCTGAGGAAACATTAAGAACAGGCATTTAGAAACACTCATCCATCAATCATATAGTTGACATTTCATAAGAATACATGGTTTAGTAGAGTCAGATGTCAAATGTTGAATGTTTACCTTGTTTGTGAGTGGAAGTTGTTCTCTGCTGATGATTGATCCAGTGATTGTAGGAGCCATGGCTGTGTGTCTTGTGTTCGGTTCTCCGTTAGGATCAGATCTGAGCTGTGCTGAACTCACTCTCCTCTCTCCTCTATTTATACTCCCAAATCTCCATATGAATGTGTGAGTCTGGAGTTTGCTGGAGGTTCTCACAGTCTGCAGCCAATGGGAGCGTTCAGGCTGACACATGGCGGCTAAAGCCCTTATTGCCCAACACAATGAGCACATCTCTGGGGAGCAGGTGGAGGGGTGTTTTCAGAGGGATGAAGACCGATTCAGCTAGTGGCCTGTGAATGTGGAAGATTTGTGACCTCGTAAAGTGATCTAAGTGGCTGCAAGTCGCTTTGGTCTTTAAAGCACAGTTTATTGTGTCCTTCACACAAAGTCCAAAATTATCCTGTTGTCTCTTGAGAGTTAGACATGAGCCTTATGTTATTCAAAGGAAAAGGCCATTTGTGCCACAAACATTTATTTAAAGATTTTAATACATATTCTACATAAAAGCAACAATTAAACAAAACAAAACGATATATTATTGGAATTGATTTCCACTGCTTTTGCAGGATCTTTAATCTGCTTTCAGAGAAAGTTTGTGTATTATATTGTACAATGGTTAGCAAAGTAAAGAGCAGATCTATGACGTGTGTACAGTTTCCCTCTCAGCTCTGAGCAGCACACTTCTGTCTTGGCACACTCTCCTCACACATACTTAAGACATTTACAGCTGTCTGGCCTGCTGTCTGCTGTCTGCTGTCCGACTCTCACACCACACTCCACTCTCAGCGGTGAGAACCTGGGAGCGCTGGTGCACCACAGCTTCCCACACTTATTCATTAATGACGCTGATCCGACTGATAAAAGAAAGCGTGGCTCATTACACAATGTCAGAGTGACCCAGCACTCACTGTTCTCACAGCACCAACCAGGCAGCCAGGCTCGCCATCTGGAGCCATGATTCAATTACCAGCCTTAAACAACAGCGTCCCAGCTCTAGTGTCTACTACATAGGCCGTGTCAGATAACATCATCTGCTTATTCAAACACATTTTTTTTTTTGACAAAATTGTCGTAATGTAGAAATTAATCACATATGCATTGATTTTCATGCTTTTATTAGCATTTATTAACTTTTGTGTATGAGCAAAATAACCCATTATATATATTTTTTTTACATTTTTGATTGTAAATTCAATAAATAAATGTGTATACAAATAATAAATAAATAAATATTATTGATGTTAAGTTTCTGCATATTAATCTCTTTTTTATCACCTACTTGTTTTAGAGCTATGAGCAAAATAATCCATCATATTTGATAAATATTCCTACAAATAAATTATGTATATAAATAAATAAAATAGGAATACATTTGTTTAATGTGTATTTAATAAATACATATGTAAATAACTGAATAAATATGTTAAATGTCTGAACATTAATCTCTTTACCAACTTTTGCATTTAATACATTTTATATTTAATACATATTTTTATTAATAAATATGAATATTAAATAATAAATACAATAGGAATAAATTGATGTTTAATGTGTATTTAATTATCTCTTTGCTATCAACTTTTAAACTGAGGTTTGCTTGTTTTACAAAAAAAATTTGTCATTTTATATAAATAAATGTGAATATTAATAAATAAATGAGAAATACGTTGATATTTAATGTGTACAATAAATCAATAGACAATATGTATGGATATTAATTAATAAATAAATTGGATATAAATGTATCTTTTATGTGTAAAATAAGTAAAGTTGATGTTAAATGTCTAAACATTAATTTCTTTGCTGTCAACTTTCAGGCGGAGTTTTGCTTTTTGGACAGATGTTTAAGTGCACATTTCCACCACATATTATTGGCTGACAACATGAATGAGGCCAATTCTAATTCACAGGCTTAATGCTGCTCTTTTAGCAATGTCTCAATCCTTGACTGACAGACAAAATAAAACAAGAGTTCCCTCCCACCTGCTCAGTTGGTTCTCAGGGCCTTGGCATTATTTATTTAAACAATCCACTCTTGCACTATTGTCATACTGCAGTTTCCTGATTGGTTAAAAAGTGTGAGAACTTACATCTCATTAAATTTAGGCAGGCTGTGTATAAATTCAAGCCAGTGGCAAGAGAAAAGTCAATGTATATCACTTCTCAACAGTAAACATTGAGGAATGACCCAGTCCTTCACCATGAGAGACCTGCAGAAAACGTAAGTTCACAGTCATAAGTCATGACATAAAGTTGTCTGTAACAGTTATAATCAAACTTCTAAACTGAATGTAACTCATGTAAATGTTTCCTTGTCTTTTAGGTGTAAAATGATGAGTCTGGAGAGGAAATGCTCAGATGGTGTAGAGCAGATGATGGGTGTCTCTCCCACTGACCTTTGGGAAAAAACTGTCTCTTTCTTCACCCCAAAGAAGACCTTGCTTTTCCACAAAGGATACTCCAAGTATTCAAGGGAGACACTTCGCTTATTCCCAGACTCAGCAGAAGATGTGGCTCCTCTATGTATTCAGCAGTGACAAGAACCAGTGCCATGAAAGAGATGGATGTGCATTTGCCAAATCTTGCCAGAAGTGTTGAACTGAACCCTCACCCTGTCTACTTGAAATCAAAGCATTATTCACCGATCTTATTTAAAAAAAAATTCCCACAGCAGCATAATGCATAAAAGTCTTTTGTAAAGACAAAATTTAAATCAAAATGAACGCTGCCCTGAGGGAAAGATTTGTATTGGTCCAGAAATGGATCTTTGTTGTAATATCAACTACTGCAGGTAATTGCTTTGATGCAATATACTGATATATATTTTATATAATATAAAATATATATATATATATTCAGAATTCAACGTGAATGTTGAATGATAAACTTGAAACTAAGACTATATTCCTTAATAAAAAAGGAATGTCTTGTATGTTGTTTATGCAAGAGATTATGTTAGTCTTGATTAATACAGAGTAATCAAATTTAAAAGATGATTTAAACACATTTATGTTTGATGAAAATAAAGTATTTCTTCTAAATCCATCTCATGTGTATCACTTTTATTCTAGACTATTATTCACACGGTAACACTTTACAATAAGGTTTCATTTGTTGATTAAGATTACCAACAATACAGGGAGTGCAGAATTATTAGGCAAGTTGTATTTTTGAGGATTAATTTTATTATTGAACAACCATGTTCTCAATGAACACAAACTCATTAATATCAAAGCTGAATATTTTTGTATCAATATTTTAAGTTGTTTTTAGTTTTAGCTATTTTAGGGGGATATCTGTGTGTGCAGGTGACTATTACTGTGCATAATTATTAGGCAACTTAACAAAAAACAAATTTATACCCATTTCAATTATTTATTTTTACCAGTGAAACCAATATAACATCTCAACATTCACAAATATACATTTCTGACATTCAAAAACCAAACAAAAACAAATCAGTGACCAATATAGCCACCTTTCTTTGCAAGGACACTCAAAAGCCTGCCATCCATGGATTCTGTCAGTGTTTTGATCTGTTCACCATCAACATTGCGTGCAGCAGCAACCACAGCCTCCCAGACACTGTTCAGAGAGGTGTACTGTTTTCCCTCCTTGTAAAATCGCACATTTGATGATGGACCACAGGTTCTCAATGGGGTTCAGATCAGGTGAACAAGGAGGCCATATCATTAGATTTTCTTCTTTTATACCCTTTCTTGCCAGCCACGCTGTGGAGTACTTGGACGCGTGTGATGGAGCATTGTCCTGCATGAAAATCATGTTTTTCTTGAAGGATGCACACTTCTTCCTGTACCACTGCCTGAAGAAGGTGTCTTCCAGAAACTGGCAGTAGGACTGGGAGTTGAGCTTGACTCCATCCTCAACCCGAAAAGGCCCCACAAGCTCATCTTTGATGATACCAGCCCAAACCAGTACTCCACCTCCACCTTGCTGGCGTCTGAGTCGGACTGGAGCTCTCTGCCCTTTACCAATCCAGCCACGGGCCCATCCATCTGGCCCATCAAGACTCACTCTCATTTCATCAGTCCATAAAACCTTAGAAAAATCAGTCTTGAGATATTTCTTGGCCCAGTCTTGACGTTTCAGCTTGTGTGTCTTGTTCAGTGGTGGTCGACTTTCTGCCTTTCTTACCTTGGCCATTTCTCTGAGTATTGCACACCTTGTGCTTTTGGGCACTCCAGTGATGTTGCAGCTCTGAAATATGGCCAAACTGGTGGCAAGTGGCATCTTGGCAGCTGCACGCTTGACTTTTCTCAGTTCACGGGCAGTTATTTTGCGCCTTGGTTTTTCCACACGCTTCTTGCGACCCTGTTGACCATTTTGAATGAAACGCTTGATTGTTCGATGATCACGCTTCAGAAGCTTGGCTATTTTAAGACTGCTGCATCCCTCTGCAATATATCTCACTATTTTTGACTTTTCTGAGCCTGTCAAGTCCTTCTTTTGACCCATTTTGCCAAAGGAAAGGAAGTTGCCTAATAATTATGCACACCTGATATAGGGTGTTGATGTCATTAGACCACACCCCTTCTCATTACAGAGATGCACATCACCTAATATGCTTAATTGGTAGTAGGCTTTCCAGCCTATACAGCTTGGAGTAAGACAACATGCATAACGAGGATGATGTGGTCAAAATACTCATTTGCCTAATAATTCTGCACTCCCTGTACTTCTACAGCATTTATTAATCTTAGTTCATGTTAATCTTGACATGTACTACTACATTTTAATACCAAGAGTTTAATACCACTGTGAACTAAGATGAACATGGCCATTTATATAGGCTAACAAAGGTTAATAATGCTTAATGCTACCATTCACACAAATATTATTTTATCACACAATATATTATTGAGGGGCACAGTCCATAGGGACAACTTCTTAAGTAAAACAGTGTGTTTAGTTTACTTACCATAGTTGTATAGTCATGTTGTGTGTGGATTCAGTGAGTGTCAAAACCGTACATATCTATGGTCAAAACTAGTAGCACATAAGCTGTTCTGTACTGCCATCTTGAGGTCCCCAAGAATCACTACAATGACATTATATTGAGTTTGAAAGGCCTTTACCATGTCTTGAACATTGTCATTCTTTCAGTAATGAACATGAATCATGCAAATAATAGCATATTTGAAAATTCAAAACGGTGCCGTTTCAGAAAAAGGTTGAGTAGTTTGCATCACTGGATACTGTGTTTTTTAAAAAATATATATATTATTATTATTGAAAACAAAATACATAATGACAATATATTATATGCCAGGGAGCAATTAAATAATATACCTTTTTAAAAGATTTACAGTTTTCACAGCTTTCTTATTGGAAGAATCTTCAAGAAAAAGGTTAAAGAAAGGCTTACTCTTACCAAACTTACATTTGTGTATAAAATATTTGCCCAGGAACAAAATAAGATTGAATAAATTAAAAACATCAGAATCTTCTCTTTTTATGGTGTGTAGGCTATAACCAATCACTGGATACTGTCGGTCGCTGAACATTTCTATCTAAAGCGTCGCGTTGGAATTCGCTCTCGTCCTTCTGTAAGGCCCGCCTTCTTTGATTTGATTGGCCATCTCAATCATTTTGAAATTGACGAGCGCTGTTAGACTGGTATGGCAACCCAGCCTAAAATGTAACTTTTAAAACGTTTATGATTCTAACAATTTGGCCATTGGGGAATATAATCCTTTGCATTTATAGCCTAGATTTAGGGAATCTTTCATTTACAACGACATATATGTTTGTTTTAGTGGCCTTAATCTCATTCTAACCTAAATCATTACAGTTTGATGTTCATTGCGATTTAGACTGCGTGAAGCTCAACAGATCTCTGAGCCTAAATTGGTACATCTCAGCGGTGTGTGATGCACTTACATTAAAAAACAGGAGCAGGAGGCCGGGCGGTTGATTTATTGCCTCCTGCTGAGGGGCAGCCCGCGTGTGTTCCCCTGGAGACGTGTGCAACTAATTCCACTGCTGTTCCACTGGACCCCAAAACCTCCAAATCCACATTACTACTGTCATCCACCATTCACTCTCAGGGCTTCTGGCCTGGTTTCTTTATATGATCAAACCCCTGGGAGATGTACTGGGAATGAACCCCTCCCAGTTTAATCACACTTACAAGAATGCAATGCACCGGGTCAGCACAGAACAGCAATGTGTAGTTCAGAATATCTTTCAGTGCATGACTGCACAGTGACATTATGTTTCAGTGTCTCACGGTGTCACACAATTAACCCGTGCAGAAGCGTTTTCAGAGACCAGGACAATGCATTTTTACATTTTACAGATCAGTGACAGTCTATAGCTAATTTAGATGTTATGTTATAGACGTATTGTAGCTATAGGCTGCACACTTTTCGTATTAATTCATCGGAACATATCTACTTGCATGTCTCTTGATTTACTTCGCGGTCTCGTTCTTCCATTATCTTGTTGTTGTTATTAGGTCTTTCTTATCATTGAAAGTTAGCGCCATGCATCTCGCGACTGAAATTAATTTATATAAATGGCTCTGAAGGATAGTAGGTCTATTTATTTTAGTAGGCTACATGATGAGGAGAATGATGAGAACTTAAAATAGGAGAAGACAGGTAACGACAGGTTACGATAATGACCAGCGGTTAGGCTACTAGGCTAATTACCCTATATAAGCTACACATTTTGAATGAAATCTGATAAAAGATAGACTATATTGAACATTAAGGCTACGTAATTAGGTAGACCTGTGTAATAACACTAACAGCCTATAGTTTACTGGGTAACAATATTAAACCAAAACATTTCCCAAAACACACCATTAAACACAGTCACACCTAGACCATTATTGGTTCAGTCAGTAAGATGAGACTGGTTCTTTTGTTTAGGTAGTCTATTTAGGTTAGGCGACGCCCGTGACTCGCAATCTTCAGTGAGAGAGCTCGAGACTGCGCTTCTTCTCACAATCGCGCGCGCGCGCTCTCCTCTACAACTCACACGCGCTCATTGTGGACTGCAACCAGAAATAAGGTACCACACACCGGAAAAACAGGTGACCACTTTCTTCATTCTTTTCTCTTGAATGTTTTTAATGTTCTTCTTTAGTCGTTATTAAGCTGGTTTTTTTTTTTTTCAAGTATAGCAGAACAATTCTGCCGTGTTAAAACTATTAAAGATTAGTAGGCTAGATGTTAATTCATGGCTGTAAGTATACATTTAATGTGTCATTATGTTAACGGTATTGTTGCAGCAATCGTTAAAAAACGTATTTATTGCTAGATAATTATATGGCATGATATGCATATTACAGGTGCTTTGAATACTTTTGCTATACTCAAGTAGGAAAAGTGGAGTCTCTGTACAGGGAAGAACAAGCCCAGATTCCCCATTGAATTAATCATGTCACTGTTTACACAGACTAATGAGAAAAAAGGGGTGAAGCTTTGATATTTTTAGGCTCCTGAGCTGCATTGGCGTGCACAGCATGGGATCTTGAAATTAATGAAGATAATATGAACACTGATCAGCTGCATATGCAAAATTTGAATAATTAAGTGCATAGGATACAGAGAGACAGTTATTATTTGTTTCATTTTCTGGCAAATTACCATTATGCTGTGCTTCAAAGAGAAATGTGTTATTGCAATTGATTGCATTTTCTTTTTATGGTATATTGGTTATATAAACTAATGTTTTAAATATACTTTATCTGTGTTTTAGTGCATCCATTTGTAATATTTTCATAAAAATACATCAATACTTTATTTAAAATGTATTTGCGTGGCATACTGCCATATAAGAGCTTGAGGGTTTAAAAAAAAATCAACTAAACTGAATAATATTCCAGTAAATCTTTCAACATCCTCAGGCTTTATCTATAGCATCCAAATCATAAGCTCTTGGTTAAATCTCCAAGTTTTGTAGTTCATATATTTAAATGCAGCCGCAGTTGGGAAATGTTGGATTTGTCACAACTCTAGTCTGTCAGTACATGAAAGCTAAATTTGCTTGTGTAATTAGTCACACTCATCTGCTCAGTGTGTGTAATCCATTTTCTGAGGATAAAAATCCCTTGGCTTGGATCAGTTCTCTTCTTCCTCATCTCTAAGGTGCTTACAAAAATTATAGTTCGAGCGAATGCGCTTACATGTCTGTCTGAATTTTATATTGTAATAAGTCAGATAGGGAATATAACATTTCTAAAGTCACCCAGATGCCATTGCTCATGCAGAGTCTTTGCACAACATATATTCAATGCTTTCCAGTTGTGTCAAAGACCCAATGTAGAGCCTGGCGTGACTCCCAAAGCATTTCAAATGTTCACAAAAAGAAGAGCAACATAACATCAATGGTCTGTCAAGCTGCTTTGCTTTGATTTATTTCAAAACATTTTTCTTTTATGGTGTGCATTGAGTACTACAAGCTTGTGACCAGGTGGTTTCTTGAAGATCTAAATTGTGAATAGAGGGATTTTTCTGCCCATCTACATTTAGCCTTCTCAAAGCCAGTAACTCAATCTAAGTTCTTTTTTTTGTACTGTGACACATTGCTTCAGCAGAATAGATTGCACGTCCTGATTTTGCCGAGTTAGACGCATTCCTGGAATAACATTCCTGTTAAAAAATTTTATCCTAACCATATCCCTACCCCTAAACCTAACCCTACCCATAACTTTCCCTAAAATCAGAGTGAATTGATGAATAACACTGATGTAGAAGCACCTAACCCTGGTTGTAAGTCTAAACTTAACATAAACTGTAAACTTATACTGTAAACTCCTAACTTCTGATCAATTTAATGCATCCTTGCTGACTAGAAATAATGCATTTCTTTTAAAATTCCAGAAGTTTTTAATATTATATATATATATATATATATATATATATATATATATATATATATATATATATATGACTTGTGATTATTTATTACTGTATTATATGTTTCATCTTTTCTACTCTTAGAATGGTGGCTTTATGTTGGTATTTTGGCTCATTTCTCCTCCTTGACTTGGTGACCATGACATTGAGCACCGAAATGGGCCACAATTCAGCCATGGAAATCTTCAGCGACAATGTCATTATCCCGCCTAGGCCGGAGGCATCCATACATCAACACAGTCATCACAGGAAGCAAAGAGGGCGCAAGGAGAGGATGACAGCAGGTCGGCTCAGAGAGAGGCCCCATATTACTGTGTTCCACACCCAAAATGAAGGGCCAGACCTGGAGGGCCTCCGTCCCGTCCGCTTAGAGATAGAACCAGGAGATAAAAGACGAGTAATGACCTCGAGAAAGAGGACCTTCAAGGGGTTTGATTCCTTAATTCCAGAGCAAATGAATATCTCTCCTGGTGCCGGGACTCCAGAGAAGGCAATGAGGCATCCCACTAGTCGCAAAGTGTTTGGAGGGCACATCATTAGGGCTCCTCACGATGAAGGTAAAAAAAACCCCTCAAACTTTCCAAAGTAAAACTCCATTATAACTGTTCTGCCATTTTGTAATTATCTACTTGGTATTTTCTTCGCATAGAGTCTTTGGCATCAGGGAAGGAACAGAGGGTTTCTTTTGATCAAAGGCTCAATAAAAACTCCTTTGGGAGTCCCACAGAGCCAGTGTTCCCTGCAGCCACTGTTGGCTCCTTCATATTACCCATAACCGCGGCAGTCGGTGGGGAGCCCTTCACAAAGCCAACCCCCTCCAGTAAACCACAGGTAACCATCATCTAGCTGTTTGGTATTTTCAATCACACTGATTAAAAAATATCTCAGCTTTTCATCTATCAGTGTCTAGAAACCGGCTTAATAAAATTTAATCCCAATGACCTCGTTATAAGGAATAAAGTTCATGCCATCAATTTAATCCACACATGAAATAATTTCTTGTTTATTGGCTCAAAAACGATATAACAGACCACCATCATTTGTTCTGTTGAACCTTAAATGATTACAATTGTCCAAAGTGATTTTTACGTTCATATAAAAAAGTTAAATTGCAATACCTTATATGTGACATGAATACTGAATATGTTGTTTTGTACTTCAGGTCAGAAGTGTTTCAGGTGGGGATATGACGCCCACTTTCAACATGGCATTCTTCGACTGGACTGATTATGAATATATGAGGCCTGCAGACAAAAAGCAATTTTCTAAGAAGCAAGGTAGACCAATATTTAACTTACAAATACAGACACATTTTTTCTGCTTTTGTTTTTGTGAGTTTTAAAGTTAGAAGTTGCAATTTTTAATGCTTTTTTTAATGCTAATTTTAAAATTTTTATGCTTGTTTTGAAATGGAGATCATTTGTGCATGTTTTGCAATATATGCTAAATCGTTTACCAAATTAATGTGTATTTGCTTTACATTTGGGACCCCAAAAATTCATTCTTTAGGACTTTTAGGCAAATTCTTCCAAGTTTTCCCATACCTCATCAGCCTGTGTATGAAAACACCAAATGCCCTAATATGCAAATTCAGTTAAGATGTTTTATGTTGGTGAATTACAGTTTTTACTAATAACACTTGACCATTACTCTATTTCCATCCAGGATCTGACAAACAGGCCACAAAAAGCCCCAGCACTGGACTTGTTACTCTTACATCAGATGAGAGCTGTAAACATCACCTGGATTGTCTACCAGGTGACTTTTTCACCTTTTGCATTACTACAACAAGCCACAATATCTATTCTCTAGTGAGCTATAGCAATCTGAGTAATTAAATATATAATATAATATAATATAATATAATATAATATAATACACTTCCATTCAAAATATTTTTTTAAAGAAATTAATACTTTTATTCAGCAAGGACACATTAATTTGAGACTTTTATAAATATAAAAAGACTTTTATATTGTTACAAAAGCTTTCTATTTCAAATAAATGCTGTTCTTTTGAACTTTCTATTAATCAAAGAATCGGTTTCCACACAAATATTAAGCACTACAACTGTTTTCAACATTAATAATAATAAGAAGTGTTTCTTGAGCATCAAATCAGCATATTAGAATGATTTCTGAAGGGTCATGTGAAACCGAAGACTGGAGTAATGAGTGCTGAAAATTCAGCTTTGCATCACAGGAATGAATTACATTTTTAAATATATTAAAATAGAAAACAGCTATTTTAAATTGTAATAATATTTCACAATGTTACTGTTTTACTGTCATTTTGATCTAATAAATGCAGCCTTGGTGAGAATAAGAGGCTTCTTTTAAAAACATCACAAAATCCTACTGTCCCCAAACTTTTGAATTTAGTTCAATTAAGTCAAATACATGATCACACCATATAACTTTTATATGAACTGGCAGGGTCCTGCTGCAATCTCAGAAAACATGTGTGTGAGCTTCACAACCGTGGCCTCAACAACAAGTGCTATGACAGCTGCATGTGTGAGGAAGGTGAGCAAGTGTTTTTGAACTGATTATTACTCATGCTGACAAAGTGGAAATCATCTTTTAAAATGTTCCTTACATCTTCACAGGGCTTCGTTGCTATGCTAAATTGCACAGGCATTACCGCATCACACGCAAAAAGGGACAATGTGTTGATCCTGAGGATATAAGCTTAAACCGTGGCATGTTCATTATTGTTTAAACGAGGCAGAAGAATTTGTCAAATTGTCCTTTCCAAAATGCATGCAATTACATTTTCCACTGTGTTGGAAATTTTTATATTCATCCTTATACATGTGTATCATCTGGTTGCTTTCCTGGATTTAATTGTTTCCAAAAATTGTAAAACATTGATAGCAATATTTTGGAAATGCATAAGACTGATTACATATTTGCATGAGTTTTACAAAACCGATTGTGTATACAGTAACAAGATCAGTTCATACAAATGAATGATATGTGTGATATGAAGTTGGGTGATGTGGAATTTTGGAAAATTTGTAGCAAATGTATTAAAAGTTATTGCATGTAGACATAAGTAATTAGTATTTTGTGTTCATGTGGTTGAGTTGCATTGATCTATTGTAGTCATCATCACAATGGAAACAGTAGTAAATAGATGAACTTGAGCATGCAAAGACAGTCTTTTTAATGTTGCGACTACAACGCCTGCCAAGTCCCCAGATTCCAATCAGACGAGCAGCTTTGGAATAGACACACAAAGAAGGACACAAGGGAGATCTTCATCTCACATTATTAAACCATTAAATCTTCCTGTTGGCTCAAATCTGAATTACTCTACAACTGCTTTGTGCTACACTGAAATAATGCTTGAACTCATTATGATCATTGAAAGTCATGTGTTTGTTATTATATGGGAGATATTGTGCTTAATTCTTCATCTTAATTCAGTGCGTTACAGATCTGACACATGGAAGTGTGTTGTGTATTTACCACTATCCCCACCACCTAAAATTTCACTTATTACAGCTGTAGATTAACATTTAATTCTTTATTTTATCAAGTGTGCATGGATTGCTTATTAACAGGACCCTTATTTCATGTCTTGAGTGAAACAACTCGTGACGTATACTCGTGACTTGATGACGTATGCAGCCTTCAAATGCGACCTCCGGAGGACGCAGCCTTCGAAATGAGACGCAGCTATAGATTAATACACAACTACAGTGCAATGAGCTTGAAAACGCTGTCAAGTCAGCGTGAGCTCTGAATCCACGCGAGATTTCTCGACGAGATCTTGCTGTTTTCAACATGGCAGGCAGCAAGTTGGTGCTAGAAGGGAGGATAAGTATTATTAGCTTTATCTCAGGCCTGGGCGTCATTATAATACCTTTACTTGTCAAATTCGGCTCTCATATTGACTGGATATTCGATTACCTCACGGATGTGAACGGGAAGATAGCCATTGCGACGTACATCACAGTTATCAATGGCTTCCTGCTAATCATTTACAAGGGACCTTTATACAAGGTAAGACTCAAGAGAGACAGTCTGATTGATGTGTGTTGTGGAAATAGAGCAATTATTGCATAACTGCTACCCCTGTCATATCCATATGAATGATTTAAATGAACAAAGATAACATATATCTAGATCTGTTGTTGCAAAGGCAGCTACTGGTAATATCCTGTGTGCAGGTATAATCCTATTACTTTAGTACTCTAATGGGATCTCGTAAGGGTTTCTCTGTCAATATGAATAAGCTCTCCAAGAAGACAGCTTACTGTATGTGGATTTGCTGTATCAGGATCTGACTAAAACTTTTCTGCCTTTTTTGCTTAATCAGGTGGCTGTTCGAGCCTGCTTTCTTGGATTTGCCTTTGGATGTGGTCTCATTTTAAGTTTGGCAGATACAGCATGGACACACTTTGGCTGGTAATTCAACTTTTGTGAAATGGGTTAGGCCTTTTTGAGGTTAATATACACATGTAATAAAAAAAGAACTGAAAACAAGGATGGCCTTAGAAGCCCCATGAATTTCCTAGATTATGGAATAACTTTTTGTTATTATGTTTTGTTCCACTAGGTATATGTGTTCACTGTCATTTTTTCACTACTCTGAGTACCTGGTTACTGCCATCATCAACCCACGCAGTCTGTCTCTAGACTCCTTCCTGCTCAACCATAGTGTTGAATACACTGTAGCAGCTATTTCCTCCTGGATAGAGTTTACTGTGGAAATGCTCCTTATTCCAGGTTTGTTATGATCTTGGTCAGTCTTTTTTGTAATATTAATGGCTTGGAACATTCAGTTACTTTGTAAGTAAGCCTGTTACAATTATTGATTAATCGTGTGATTGCGTTATTTGATCTAATCAAAATGATTTGAGATAGTAGTACACAAAAGTAGATAAAGATAGTCAAAGGTCTTTGTGGTTTGTGTGTTCATTATATTTTATATATATATATATATATATATATATATATATATATATATATATATATATATATATATATATATATATATATATATAATATCATGAAGTTTGAGCTGACGATTGTCTACAAATAATTGCAATTATATGTAGACAATCGTCAGCTCAAACTTCATGATTGTGACTGGCCTATTGTAAGGAAACAAAACAAGTTTTGTCAATTTGTATGGAGAGAACTTTTTAAAGTTTTTTTTTTTTTTAATATGAAATGTAATATATTGCCAAAACATTATTATTAATATTATTATTAATTACTTAAATTAATTATATATTATTTAGTTGCGTAAATAAATAATACATTAGTTTTAATTGTTTCTTTTTTTTCAGGAACGGTTGAAATGCTTCCTTAAATTTTCAAAATGAATTACATTTATTTTTATTTTTTTCGACAGAGATAAAGCAGGTGAATTGGCTCTGTTTGGTGGGTCTGCTGATGGTTCTCTGTGGGGACAGTCTGCGCAAAGCTGCCATGCTGACGGCAGGGTCTAACTTTAACCATATAGTGCAGAATGAGAAGGCCCAGAGCCACGTGCTGGTCACCACTGGAGTTTACGCTCTCTTCAGACATCCTTCCTATGTGGGCTGGTTTTACTGGAGCACTGGCACTCAGGTACTTTTACCATTATTTCAATGGAATTCATTTGTATAGTGCAGGGGGAGGCAACCTATGGAAAACAATAAAGAAAGAAGTGTATGCATTTCATTTAAAAAAAGTCCCTCAAACTTGCATATGGATGTACATTTTGAGGTAATCATTCCTCATAGTCACTAAGCCTGTTAGGAGCTTTAAATACTATTAAAGTGTGAGATTTTAACCTGCGCTATTCAACAGAAGCGCACAGCTCTGACAAACCATTCACGCTCTTCTGTGATTATCCCTCTGCTAACACTTTACATAAGGTCTCTTTTGTGACATAAACTAACAATGAGCAATATATTCTTACAGCATTTATTAACCTTTGTTAATGTTAGTTAATAGAAATGTTCATGTTAGTTCACTGAATTAACTAATGTCAACAGATGATCTGATGATCAACTGATCTCAAAAATGTATTGGTAAAGTTGATATTAACATTAAGATGAATACATTCTGCAGATGTATTGTTCATGTTATCTAATGTTATTAATTAATATTAACAAATGAAACCTTATTGAAACCTAACTGTCCTATAATAATAATAATAATTTTTAATAAATATTTTATATAAATATTTAACTTTTTTTCTTCTACCACCATCTCTTAAATTGAGTTGTTAGTTTAGAAGATTTGTTCATGTGTTTTGTTTTAAACCTGTACTCTTGCATGTCATTTTTCCCAGATAATGCTGTGCAACCCGATATGTATACTGGGATATACGATCGCCAGCTGGCGGTTCTTTCGAGAGCGTATTGAGGAGGAGGAGCTCTCTCTCATCCATTTCTTTGGAGAGGACTATGTTGAGTACAAGAAGAAGGTCTTTACTGGCTTGCCCTTCATCTCAGGAATCAGGGTTAACTCTTAAGGCTGTGCTGCATTGAAAGGAGGAAATAGCCTGAAAGTGCACACCTGGACACCTCTGACTGGCGCTCTGAGTGAGCTCGTTGCCTGGTGGCATCATGGCGCGGCCCCTGGGGCCAGCACAGATTTATGAGGTGGCAGCACAGTAAAACTGACCCGCTGATCTGCTCTGAGACACATTGGTCTGCCCTGAGCAGGGTGGAGCTTCCACCCTCAACACCATCAGAGATTCTAGTACACAGACACCACATTCTTCAGCATCTGTCTTTTCTCCTACACCTCATCATATTTTGTTCTGTCTAACTCCTCCTTGTTTACATGCCAATCATATATCATGCATCCTCCTATTTGCACCATGTAATTTCATACGCCGCTCTTTGGTTTTTAAATCCCTTGGTTTTGTTTAGAAACTTATGAGATTCAGGACGATGGTTTGTTACTAATTTATGAGCGTCCAGAGATTTCAGTAGAGTTTTAAATACCTTGAGGTAAAGAGTTTTATTCAGATAAGCTTTAAATTTTTTCTAAGATATATTTACTAGAGTGGCCGTGTAGAAGTTCTCCATTTTGTGTAAAAATTTGTTTATAATGTCTCAGAAAGTGGGTTTTTTTAAGATCTGCCAGAGCGGTTTGCACTAATTCTGCCAGTCACAACAGGCCTAATGATTTCTGACAATCTCTAAATATCTGTGATTTGTCAATACTGTTGGGAAATTTTAATATTATGATTAGAGAAATAAACGTATCTGATACATTACAGGCTTAATTCCTCTTTTGAATTTCCTTATGAATATTTGTTTTCCATTGGTTTTTACAGTCCTCTAGTTATGCAGCATATTTCAATGCATATGTCCTCTCATCTAACTCGTCAAATGCATTAGTCTCTTTCGTCTTTACTCCCACACTCACTCATTACCATATCCATTTCTTTTCACTTTCCTTCACACTTGCATGATAATTCAGCAAGAAAAATCTGTTTTTACGAAGGTGGGATTCAGAGGGCCGAATGCCAGAGGGGTATGCTATATCCAAAGTCTTAATCTTTCCGATTTTACATTTCTAGGAGGAGGGCTTCGCTCTCCTCTTGGCATGATGTAGCTTATATAGACATTGGGTAAAGAATAAGAATTTCTTGCACACTTTCAACCAATGATGAGCACTATAATATATGCGTAGGTACAGGTAACATTTGAACACATGCAATAGGTTTTTTTGCACTACGCTCGTGCAAAGAGCTGATGGGAGAGGACCACCCTACCTCTTGAATGATAACTGTACATTATTAACATCTTCAGCAAAATGTAACAAACCTTTAAAATAAACACTGAATATAGTGAGCACTTATCACTTTTATTTTGACATTACTGTGATTCTCTAAAATGCAAGCACTGTGAACTGTTTTTATTCATGAACGCATGCTTATTGTTCGTTTTAACAAATCTAAGCTGACAACCATTTGTAGGATCAACACAAAAGCGGTTTCACATTGGCTGCATCAGTGGTGTTCTTCTGCTTGTTTGGCCTGTAGTAATCCTTGTTCTTGGGATTGGTCTCTTCTGATAGGCTGTTTAGAGTCCAGTTGTCCTCAGAGTTACAGGACAGCTCATTACTGTATCAGTGAAGCATGGAATAGCCATTAATTAACTGCTTTTCTTTTTAAATTGCCAATGAGTGTGTCTCTACATTAGTACATAACATACGTATGATAAAATGAAGGTAACTCACCTGGGCTGTGTATCGGCAACGGTGGTGCTGTCCTCATAGAGCTTCAGCATGATCTCTGTGCGATCATCTTTCAGCTCTTTAGGCTCCTTCAGCCTGTTAAAGATAAAAATTAGATTTAAAAAAAGTACCAAGTGTCAAAAAAAAAGGTAAAAATTTGCTTTGCTGTGTAAATTAAATAGTCAGTTGTTTGGTAATTTTATTAGGCATTGCAAAATTATTTAAATCCGATGTTTGGGGATTGTTTTTTTTAAAGAAGAGATTATTAATTTTATCTAGCAAAGATGCATCAAGTTATTGTGACAGTAAAGACTTGTATTGTTACAAAATTCTATTTAAAAATGCCGTTCTATTGAACTTTCTATTCATCAAACAGTCCTGAAAAAGGTAATTTGCATAGCAAATCAGCATATTTGAATGATTTCTGAAAAAACACTGAAGACTGGAGTAATGACTGTTGGAAATTAAGCTTTGAAATTTTCAAATAGAAAAAAAAAAAACATACAATTCCAAACTTTTGAACTGTAATATGTGTATATTATTTATATTTCTCTATAAGCCATGTGAATGATACATCATGTTCTTTGTACCTGGGCTCCAGGCGCTCTTTCACTTTCGCTATGGAGCGAATGTAGGGTCCTATTTGTCTGGAGATAGTGGTCAAATAAGAGTTCTCCTGTTTTAACTGAAGCAGGTCATGAAGTTGTGCTGAAAAATGAAGTAAAATGAACAAGAATCACTACTCAACAGCCTAAGTAGTGAGAAGATCTTAGTGAGAAAATCGAATGCATTTACTTACCTTCATAAATCTCCTGTTCATTTGCCACCCTCTGTAATGTCTCCTCCCAGATCTTAGAACAAAATCGATGGTATAATGAGCCCTCCTCTTTTTCACCTCCTCCTTTGTTAGTTTTAAACTACTACCATCTCACCTCCTCGAAAATGGCCCGCATGAGCTCCACTGAGGAGTACTCTATAGATATCTGTCCGTCGACTAGTACAGAGCGCTCCAAAATCTCACTCATGGTGTCGGGTTTGGTGAGGGAATGGTGCTTGGTCAGGTCTCTGTGAATCTCCTGCACCTGGTCTTTGAGCTTCTGGATTTCTGTCTGTAATGTCTGGTCGAACAGATATGGAGAATTTGTGAGTTCTTTTTTTCTATGTGAATATACATTTGGGGATTGGGATTTATGGTTACTATTGGGGTGCAGTTGTGGCCTAATGGTTAGAAAGTCAGACTTTGAGTCTCAGTACTGGCAGGAAATGTAGGTGGGGTGGAGTGAATGAACAGCACTCTCTTCCACTCTCATTACCCACAACTGGGGTGCCCTTGAGCAAGGCACCTAACCCCCAATCTCTCCCTGGGTGCCCACTGCTCCGGGTGAGTTCACGGTGTGTGTGTGCACTTGGATGAGTGAAATGCAGAGCACAAATTCAGAGTATGGGACAACATACCTGGCTTCACTTCACTATTTATTTTAAATATTCAGTTTTTTTGTTTTTCTCTTGCAACATCACACAATGTAAATTCCTCTTGGGAAAAACAGGAAAATGGCTGAAAATATGATATAATGGCCTCAATCTCATGAGGGCATGAGAAACACTCACCCTGTAGCTATTCTCATAGTTGCAGCAGTGGTTCATAAAGGGCGTCTCTCCACCCTCCGCCAGCAGAACCTTGGTGCTGATGTAACGGTGTGAGGTCGGCCTGCGCACCACCGAGGAGCACAGTGACATGTCACTTATGGCTGGAGAGTGACATTGCACTGACAGGGATGATTGCATCCTGCAAGATGATAATAAACAAATATTAATTTTATATGTTTAAATGTTACTTTTTTAAAAAGCAGTTTTAGTAGTAACTACTACCAAGACTCACAGTCCACTGGCGTTTCCCAGACCTAAAGCCACACTCCCTGCAGTGGACATTGAACGGCGTTGCCCCAACAGCAAGAGCGGCTCCAGGCAGCGCGCAAACTCAGAGCGATACTCTGTGTTTATCTGCGTGGATGGATTACAGCAGATATAACTTATGCACTGACTTATTTAACATACTTGAATTTAGTAAACTAACCTTACTGCTTTGAGCTGGTCTCAGCCTGTGTGGTAGTTTCACAATCTTCTTTAGTCTCTCCATTAATTGCTGTGTGAGTTCAAATCAAATCAATCAATAAATCATACTCTTTTTATTATTAAATTAATTATTTGTTTGTACTCACATATCCCATGTCCAAAAACTCAAACTTATTTGCTGAGCTTAGAAAGGCAGAACATGTAACAAGATGAACCTGGAGAGAAGTAAAAAGAAACATGTTTGAAAGCAAGCAGGAATATTTGAAAAGCTAGGATGACTGGAGATATGAAGAAAACACGCTTACTTACCTGGAGAGTTGGAAGGAGTGCTGCAAGATGAGATAACTGCTCTTTAAAGGCTCTCTCCTTCTCCTCATGCTGACTAGAAAATAAACACACAAAAGATTAATAATGAGTGTTCCTTAATCTGGATCTTTGCTTCTCCTTCACCTTAATCATTTTGTCAATGTGCTAAGATTATATACAGGTGCTGGTCATATAATTAGAATATCATCAAAAAGTTGATTTATTTCACTAATTCCATTCAAAAAGTGAAACTTGTATATTATATTCATGCATTACACACAGACTGATATATTTCAAATGTTTATTTCTTTTAATTTTGATGATTATAACGGACAACTAAGGAAAATCCCAAATTCAATATCTCAGAAAATTAGAATATTACTTAAGACCAATACAAAGAAAGGATTTTTAGAAATCTTGGCCAACTGAAAAGTATGAACATGAAAAGTATGAGCATGTACAGCACTCAATACTTAGTTGGGGCTCCTTTTGCCTGAATTACTGCAGCAATGCAGCATGGCATGGAGTCGATCAGTCTGTGGCACTGCTCAGGTGTTATGAGAGCTCAGGTTGTTCTGATAGTGGCCTTCAGCTCTTCTGCATTGTTGGGTCTGGCATATCGCATCTTCCTCTTCACAATACCCAATAGATTTTCTATGGGGTTAAGGTCAGGCGAGTTTGCTGGCCAATTAAGAACAGGGATACCATGGTCCTTAAACCAGGTACTGGTTGCTTTGGCACTGTGTGCAGGTGCCAAGTCCTGTTGGAAAATGGAATCTGCATCTCTATAAAGTTGGTCAGCAGCAGGAAGCATGAAGTGCTCTAAAACTTCCTGGTATATGGCTGCGTTGACCTTGGACCTCAGAAAACACAGTGGACCAACACCAGCAGATGACATGGCACCCCAAACCATCACTGACTGTGGAAACTTTACACTGAACCTCAAGCAACATGGATTGTGTGCCTCTCCTCTCTTCCTCCAGACTCTGGGACCCTGATTTCCAAAGGAAATGCAAAATTTACTTTCATCAGAGAACATAACTTTGGACCACTCAGCAGCAGTCCAGTCCTTTTTGTCTTTAGCCCAGGCGAGACGCTTCTGACGCGGTCTGTTGTTCAAGAGTGGCTTGACACAAGGAATGCGACAGCTGAAACCCATGTCTTGCATACGTCTGTGCGTCGTGGTTCTTGAAGCACTGACTCCAGCTGCAGTCCACTCTTTGTAAATCTCCCCCACATTTTTAAATGGGTTTTGTTTCAAAATCCTCTCCAGGGTGCGGTTATCCCTATTGCTTGTACACTTTTTTTCTACCACATCTTTTCCTTCCCTTTGCCTCTCTATTAATGTGCTTGGACACAGAGCTCTGTGAACAGCCAGCCTCTTTTGCAATGACCTTTTGTGTCTTGCCCTCCTTGTGCAAGGTGTCAATGGTCATCTTTTGGACACCTGTCAAGTCAGCAGTCTTCCCCATGATTGTGTAGCCTACAGAACTAGACTGAGAAACCATTTAAAGGCCTTTGCAGGTGTTTTGAGTTAATTAGCTGATTAGAGTGTGGCACCAGGTGTCTTCAATATTGAACCTTTTCACAATATTCTAATTTTCTGAGATACTGAATTTGGGATTTTCCTTAGTTGTCAGTTATAATCATCAAAATTAAAAGAAATATACATTTGAAATATATCCGTCTGTGTGTAATGAATGAATATAATATACAAGTTTCACTTTTTGAATGGAATTAGTGAAATAAATCAACTTTTTGATGATATTCTAATTATATGACCAGCACCTGTATATTTGAATATAATAATTTTTAAAATGTTAGTGATCAATATATTTTTATATTACAAAAAATCTCATAGTAAGAGCTTTTAATGTCATGTATGTGATGCAGTGACCAAAAGTGATGCCTGGGAGGGATTGGTTTGGGGATTTGTTTGTAATGACCCTACAAGTTTAATTAAACCATCAAAATATGAGGAAAATATTTTATATTTGTTAAATATTTTGAATATAAAACAAAACACTAAACTTGGTTAAGGTATTTATATGACAAAATTATTTGGCAAAAAAAAGTTAAACTACAGCTACAGGTTTGATTTTACTCTGCAAAACAGAAAGCTCACAGGAAAAAACATATTTTTGTAGTAAAAAGCATTGACTACATCATTGTCAGTTATTCAATATTTCATTGGTTTTCACTTGTTGCATGTGTTCATAATTTATAACACTAATGTCTTATTTTTATTTATATACCTGTTTTTTTATGTAATATATATATATATATATATATATATTTTTTTTTTTTTTTTTTTTTTTTTTACCTTTGTGCTGCTTTGAGTAGAATCTTTTTTCTCTCTGCTAGTTTTTCCTGAGCAAAAAATAAATAAATAAATGTGTGAATCATCAATTTTGTTTCATTCCAAATTAATTTTACCTCTGAAATCAAAAATGCTTCGTTCATTTTTTCTGACATCAAAATCAGATAAGTGTAGCCAGATTAACTGAGTATTGTACTTGTGCATGACACCTGCATATTATTGAACAAAGTGCAGATGGCGCTCTCCTCTTCATCCACATTGGCCCTGACCTCTCCAATCATGGCTTTGAGCAGAATAATTGCTTCTCGAGCTGACGTCTGAAGCTCCTTAACAGCCTGAAGAGAGTGAAATGACTTCAATAGGTGCTCCACACAATACAGACACAGATGAAAGTACATATTACTGCAGAGAAAAACATGGGAGAGAAACTCACTAAGACGGCTTGGTCCAGTTTTTCACAGCCTTGTATATATGCTGTCTCAATATCAATGCAGTGTGCTCTGTTCTCCCTATGGAAGAAGACTAACCCACATTATTTTGAAATCATATGGGTCATATGCTAATTACATGCTCAGTTAGAACTCACACTTGCATGTCTCTGAAGCAGTTGATGCAGAGCATGGACTTTTTCTCTGTAGAAAACATGATGTAGAGTTCCTCATGGAGGGCTGCAAACAGACAAAGTGCATGGATCCCAAAAGCTTTAGCATTAAATACTTGTTCTTGACAAAAGGAATTTCATTAATTTAAGTAGTTTTAACTAATTAAAAATAGAGTTTCACACACACCACATTTTTTGTGGGCTTCTTTGGTGCGCTTTGCCAAGGAGACAATCTCGTGGCAGGAAAACATCTTGGCCTTATGGGTGGTTTCCCTGCAGTCTCGGCACAGTGGCTGGCAACAAGTGTTGCAATAATACATTGCATCCACATCCTGGGGTTTGTGACAGAAGAATAAAACACTTAGACAAAATCCTAATCTTAAAAAAAAAAAGACCTCATACTGAAAAGAGTTTAAAGGCATAGTTCACCCAAAAATGAAAATTACCCCATGGTTTACTCACCCTCAAGCCATAGGTGTATATGACATTCTACTTTCAGACGGATACAATCAGAGTTATATTAAAAAATCCTTGCTCTTCCAAGTTTTATAATGGCAGTGAATGGCAGCCCAAAATTTGTGTCGCGTCAGTTACTCTTTTTCCGTAAATTAAATGGAAGGTGGTCTGCCGGAAGCTAGATATTTTACTTTATATGGAGATTTTTCTTACACAAACGCATCGATTCACTTCAGAAGGCCTTTATTAACCTCCTGGAGCCGTGTGGATTACTTTTATAATGGATGGATGCACTTTTATAGGCAAATTTTGGGCTCCCATTCACTGCCACTATAAAGCTTGGATTAGCCAGGCCATCTTTTAGTATAACTCCGATTGTATTCGTCTAAAAGAAGAATGTCATATACACCTATGGTTTAAGGGTGAGTAAATCATTCATTTTTGGGTGAACTATCCCTTTAATGTGACAAACACTGCTCCTGAATCAACAGCATGATCAGTTGAGTCAAATTCCCAATGAATGACTCAAAAATGTACAGTGCAACTCCTGTAGTCCGATTCTCTAACAAATTACTCTAATGACTAATTTCTTTTTAGTAAATCAGACTCATATTTAAAGTGTAGTTACTGACTGTTCATAATACAACATGTAGGTCTAGTTAAAGACACATATTATGTTTTGTCATAAATACTTTAATAAAATATGTTTCCACGTTTTATTTGTTTAGTTTTATTTAAAATATATAATTATGGCCAATCACTGGATTGCATTAATGCCGTCTCTAAGAAGACTTTTAAAAGTCTGTGTTCACTTTTACAAGAACCTAAGTATGAATTAATTTATAATTTGAATTTTCATCATATAAATGGAATTGAATTTATTTTCTCAAAATATTAATTCTATATAAATAAAATAACAGTTACACCGTAAACCCTATAACACTCAAAATAATTAATTGGTTTGAGTAGAGACAACTCAAATTAAACAAATTAGTTAAAACAAATTAACTTTTATGAGTATATAGAACTCTTTTTCTTTTGAGTTCTCAAAACTGACACATTTTAAGTAATCTGAATTGTTTCATTGTTTTGAGTTTTATGAACTTGTTTCTTTTAATTTAGACTAACTTAAATTTAACCGAAACCGGGCTGGGATTTCTATTTCCCAGCATGCTTTGCCACGACACTCAAAAGCGTTTTATATATAGCTATATATTTTTTTTGTGCAAGATTAACGTTAAGTAGGAGATTTAGTGTTTAATGTTTTGTTATGCTAGTTTAGAAGTGTTTCTGTTATGTTTTTTTTTGTTACCATCATGGTGAGCATCAAGTGAAGCATGAGCTTAGTTTGAGAACAGATATACACTCACCTAAAGGATTATTAGGAACACCTGTTCAATTTCTCATTAATGCAATTATCTAATCAACCAATCACATGGCAGTTGCTTCAATGCATTTAGGGGTGTGGTCCTGGTCAAGACAATCTCCTGAACTCCAAACTGAATGTCAGAATGGGAAAGAAAGGTGATTTAAGCAATTTTGAGCGTGACATGGTTGTTGGTGCCACACGGGCCAGTCTGAGTATTTCACAATCTGCTCAGTTACTGGGATTTTCACGCACAACCATTTCTAGAGTTTACAAAGAATGGTGTGAAAAGGGAAAAACATCCAGTATGCGGCAGTCCTGTGGGCGAAAATGCCTTGTTGATGCTAGAGGTCAGAGGAGAATGGGCCGACTGATTCAAGCTGATAGAAGAGCAACTTTGACTGAAATAACCACTCGTTAACGCGGAGGTATGCAGCAAAGCATTTGTGAAGCCACAACACGCACAACCTTGAGGCGGATGGGCTACAACAGCAGAAGACCCCACCGGGTACCACTCATCTCCACTACAAATAGAAAAAAGAGGCTACAATTTGCACGAGCTCACCAAAATTGGACAGTTGAAGACTGGAAAAATGTTGCCTGGTCTGATGAGTCTCGATTTCTGTTGAGACATTCAGATGGTAGAGTCAGAATTTGGCGTAAACAGAATGAGAACATGGATCCATCATGCCTTGTTACCACTGTGCAGGCTGGTGGTGGTGGTGTAATGGTGTGGGGGATGTTTTCTTGGCACACTTTAGGCCCCTTAGTGCCAATTGGGCATCGTTTAAATGCCACGGCCTACCTGAGCATTGTTTCTGACCATGTCCATCCCTTTATGACCACCATGTACCCATCCTCTGATGGCTACTTCCAGCAGGATAATGCACCATGTCACAAAGCTCGAATCATTTCAAATTGGTTTCTTGAACATGACAATGAGTTCACTGTACTAAAATGGCCCCCACAGTCACCAGATCTCAACCCAATAGAGCATCTTTGGGATGTGGTGGAACGGGAGCTTCGTGCCCTGGATGTGCATCCCACAAATCTCCATCAACTGCAAGATGCTATCCTATCAATATGGGCCAACATTTCTAAAGAATGCTTTCAGCACCTTGTTGAATCAATGCCATGTAGAATTAAGGCAGTTCTGATGGCGAAAGGGGGTCAAACACAGTATTATTATGGTGTTCCTAATAATCCTTTAGGTGAGTGTATGTTAAATGTATTATTTTGCTGTCCTCATTCAGCAAGTGCTATGCTAATGCTACCAAAGCACTGTGTAACCAATTAGCAAGGTGGCATTTATTGAATTAGTTAAAGCTAGTCAAGTTTCCACTACTAAAAATTTGAGATGACATGATATTTTTAAGTTAAATATATGAATTTGCTTACTCAAATATTTTGAGTTCAGAGCAATTAAAATGTAAGAGCACAAAATAAAAATCTTTAAGTTCTGCTTGCTTGTAAACTATACATTTGTTTGAGTTTTGCCAACTTATTCGGGTTTACAGTGTAAAGCATGAAATAAAATCTTTAATCCTTGCATATGTTTCAAAAACTTGTTCTACCGGTAAAACTACAGACTTTTCTCTATGTCAGACTTCTCCAATAACTTAGTCTACATAAACCCCACCACCTTCTTACAATTGACAGTATTGTGTGATAATAAGACCTGTTTCTTGCACTCCAAATCACAGTTAGCACACTGCACGGTTTCCTCGCTGTCTGCTGAACTGTCCACCAAAAACTTCAGGAGTCGATCCTCTGGCGGGAGTGCATTTAATCCTTTCACAACAGACTGATGTCTACAAAAGAAACAGACAGTTTTGTGTGTCTGTGCAGAACTTTTGACCCATTGCCTGATAATGTCTTAGTCATACATTTGGCATTGACGTGTTTATCTCTCCTTCATAGCAACAACGACACAAATAGCTCTCTTCTGAATTCTGAGATAGAACAGTGAGGGACAGATAATAAACCCCCATAGAGACAGAAATAGACACAAACAGAAAGGGACTTCTACAAATAATTATAGTACTTTAATATTTCTAAAGATAAGAGTTCAAAGATTCCCTGTTAATTCACTTTTATGAGAAACATTCACAGTGTATTCGACAAAAAGTTTTAAACAATATATTATATATTATAACATTAACACAGTCCTTTGCATTGCTGATGCATAACATTGACAAACATAATGCATGCGATCACAATGGCATAATGTAACAATCAAAACACTGAGACATTTGCAATATCTTAACCTTTAAATGAACACTGAACCAGCTAAAAAACAAATTCATACTTACTCTAACATGCTTCTTTATAAAGACCACCAACCTTTTTCAATTTTTTTATAAATTCCCTCCATAAGTGCAAGATCTACGGTGTGTGATTAAGCTGCTGCTAGACTTACTGTATGGCAGCAGAAGGGTGAGCGCACAGGCATTTCAGCCATCTCTAATTGTAGCCAGCCTAGGACCTGTGTATCCAATATCAGGTGTCAGTGGTGTTAGGTTTATTGTTTGATGCCATAACAGTGGCCTTGGCAGAATGTGCCCAGAGACTTTCGATTAAGTCCAACACAAAGGCAGGATCTATAGTGCAGCTGTTAACAGGTAATCTCTCCTACAGATGCCCCAGGCACCATAGAGTTGACCAGACAATGTCATTTGACCATTTAAATATATAAATCTTTTTCAAATGCATACATGTCATAGACTTGATATTTGCATGTAAATCTGTACTAACACTGAGGGCCCGTTCCCCCCTACTGCGATTACTTACATACTATGTGAATTGTCAGAATAAGGTGATCAATCATAAGTAAATTCTTACCCACAGAGAGGGCAAGTCAGTCGGCTGTCCACGGCCCTGCCGCGCAGGCAGCTGGCACAGAATGTGTGATAACAGTCCAGTAGACATGGATGCTCATACTGTTCTTGGCACAAGTGGCACACCAGTGGATGACAGTTGGCACTGTCCGGGTCATAGAGATGATCCAGAGGGGAAAAGATCTCTCCAGACATCTGAAACTATAATAAAGACCTTTAGATATTCTGATATACTATATGCAGGAGTACATTTACACATTGCACATTTATATAGACTATTCGTATTATTCTGAGCATGCTTAGTATCCTTGGGCCCTCATTGATTCAAAATATACTGTGAAAAATTTGAGATCCAAGGTCAATACTTATTATTAGACTTAGAAGATAGCTCCAAAACGGAAACAAGCCTTTAGGCTCCGAAACATAAGTCACATTAATGAATACATTCATTCAAAATACCAAATGAATAAATATACATATCTAATTCCATTCACCTATAAAGCATATGCATACCTTGTACTGTCCGAGTGCTTCTGCTGGGTGGAGTGAATGCCGTGTGAAGGTTCTGTAAGGGTTCTTAGATGCAGGATATGGCTTCAGAAACAAACAATGAATTCAAACTCCTGTAACACTGTTGTATGAGGAGGTGATATGTTGGGGCTGGAATACTCAGACTCTGATTACACAACACAAACCAGATGCCATTGTCTGTCAAAAGTAGAGCCCTGGTAGCTAAAATTAAATTACACAGTATCTTGCTTAAACTAACATGCAAACTAACATATCATGTCAGAATGGCAATTCTTTAGTTTGATATTTGCTATACATACAGAAATTGCATGTCATTTTCTATAAAATATCAACACGTGAATGCCTATTTACATTTAAAAGGATAGTTCATGAAATATGACATTTCTACCATCATCTTCATCCTTTCTTCTGTGGAGCAAAAAAATAAGGTAAGATGTTCAGTGCATAATATTAATCAAACGTCTCATTTTATTATCTATTGTAGAAAGAACGTCATACTGTTTTGCAATGCCACACTTGCAGTCTTGGCCACTTGAGAGCAAGTGTACGTGACAGGAAGTAAATGGACAAGACTGTCCCAGTAAGCACACACAAATGCTGTGTGCAAAATCAAATACTTCCCTACTATATTTAATGTGAAAAATGTGATTTCAGACGCACCATAAATCCACATTATCTCTAATATCGCATTGGAACGTTATTTGAGGTTAAGCGTGTCTATCAATCATCGTGCTCAGGAACTCACAAGAGATGTTGAGGAAAACTTTCCACTGTACGTTAACTTAATTAGATATTATATATAATTTGGTAATACGATGTAAATTGTTTTATTGGTGCAGAGATTAACTGCTTTTTATTATGCAGTATTAGTATCATAATTACTAAATTGTGTTGTCTGTAAGCGACTACTGAACAGATATTTATCCGTTTTTTTTAAAAGTGTAAAGTACTAAAAAATCAGAATGTGTAAAACTTTAATGTCCATTACACTCAAAAAAATAACTAATTGGACAAACTCAATTTAATTGAGGGCAGGTTTTCCATCCAATAAATATGTGCAGCCCCAACTCATAAAAAACTAATTTATGCAATGAAATGTAATGGAGTTGGTCCAACTCAATTTGATCAAATGCAGTTTAAATGATATTTATATATTTATAAAAATTACTTTTTTATTTATACTTGCCAAACTTAAATTTAAACATTTCATTGGAAAATCAATTATAAGCATTTTCATTCATCATGCCACTCTTCTGCATAGGCCTAACAGTTAACACAAAATTCAAAAACATTATAGAAAGTTCCCTAAATGTCCATCATAACTGAAAATTAAACACAAACATTGACAACATCTTTCCCTTTACTGAAAAACACATAAAATAACACTTTAATCCCTAAATTTACTCTCCTAATGCAATCCCTTGAATAGCATGCTGGGAACTGCAGATCCACTGCCCAATTAGTTGTCAACAAAAATGATTCATGTAGTTAACACAAATTAATTAAGTAAATTAGGTTGCAGGTACTGTAAAATATTAGGTTGATTGAACACAATTGAATTACATTGTCACAACATGTTAAAAATAATTGGGTTATTTACTTAATTAATTAAACTGAACAAGAGGCAAAAAAATTTCGAGTATATGGTAATCAAAAGTCAACACATACTTGCGGTCTTCACGCCCCCTTGACCATTGGGACCGAATACAGGAAATACGTCATGTAAGTAGACAAGTGATCAGCAAGTGTGGGTATTGGGACAGGTCCTATGACCAATTTTTATTTTTGTATGACCTGTCCCTTTAAGTCAAACAACAGACAAATAGAAGACTGCGACGTCACGCTTGCGCAGTCGTGATTCTTCCTTTCGACGAAATTTCCCACTATGGCGCCTGTTGTAAGTTAGATCTTACGGACCTTGTGAATAAAATAACAGATGTTTCCATTCATTTTCATGTACACAAATCATTCGAAAATGCATATTAAAATCTATCGCTGTCATAAAATGACTTAAGTAATATCCCAACACGTAAGACAATTGTTATAATATTGAATGAACCCCGTGAAGTCACATTCACAGGGAATAGTTCTGTTATTCTGAAGATAATGACATGCCTGTCATAGACACAAGACTGAAAGTGCAGATTTTTTTTATTTAATTGCAGAGGAAGCAGCAGAGCTCTAAAGGTGGAAAGAAGAAGAAGCAGGTCCTGAAGTTCACGCTGGACTGCACGCATCCCGTTGAAGATGGCATCATGGATGCTGCCAACTTTGTGAGTAGATCAAGTCCTTATTGTGTAGACCGTGATTATTACTCTGGAGATGTCAGATTACCACCAGCTGTCTGAGTTTGTCTCTTGTGTGCATGTGTGGTTACAGGAGCAGTTCCTACAGGAGCGCATCAAAGTCAACGGTAAAGCAGGAAACCTGGGAGGTGGAGTTGTCACCATTGAAAGAAGCAAGAGCAAAATCACAGTTTCTTCTGAGGTGCCCTTCTCCAAAAGGTGTGTCTGTTTTGCCAGTTATTTTATTTTTAGCTGCAACTTACATTATTATATTCCACTATTTTATCTACTTTGCAGGTACCTGAAATATCTCACAAAGAAATACCTAAAGAAGAACAATCTCAGAGACTGGTTGCGTGTTGTGGCTAACACTAAAGAAAGCTATGAACTTCGCTACTTCCAGATCAACCAAGATGAGGAAGAAGAGGATGAGGAGGATTAAATTCTTGCTGTTTTTGTACATTTAAATAAATTCATTTACAACTACATTGATCCTTTCAGATACACTTCTTTAAAATTGGTGTTTTGATGCTAGATGGACACTCATCTAGTTATCTATCACAAATACTTTTCTCCCTGGTTTCACAGACAAGGTTTAAGCTAGTCCCAGACTAAAATGCACATTTGAGCTGTTTTAACTGAAAACAACTTGCGCCGACATGTCTTAAAATGTTACTGCCATTGTTTTGTCTCAAGATTCACACCAGTAATGTTTTTTTAAGGCATGTTTATAAAAACTAATTAAATGTTCTAATTGAATCAAGACCTATAATCTTGGCCTAATCTAAACCCTGGCTGTCTCTGAAACTGGGTCTTAAAGTCACAATGACACTGAAGATGCTGATTGGATGTTGAGATGGAGACGTTGCACTCAAAAGTGGAAGCAGATGAACAGGTTTAAATGGACAAAATGATTGGAAACGTCCCATGTGTCACCAGAAAGAAGTCTGTCGTTTCACTGGAAGGTCCAGTTATAACTGATTAAACATTAGTAGGTAAATAAAACCATATTCCATAAAAGACCAGATCCACTGGTAAAAAATAAAAATACTGTGTAACAACATATACCAACTTACATGAACCTTTATTTAATATTAAGAAAGAAAAAAAAATAACATTTTAGAAATCAAAATAGGAGTTGGAATTCCAGTTTCTGGACATATACTGCTTAAACAAATGAACATTTCTTGCAATTTAAAACTTGTTTTCATAGAACAAAACACAAGCTTGTTGCTCGCCCACAAACTAGATTGACTCTTGTATGGACTTGCATACAGATTATGAAAGGTAACAATGTGATCACAGTTTGAGCCCAGGTGAACACAAAGAAATGGCACAGTATTTAACACATTGCATGAAAAAAATGCTCTGTAAAGACATTGTGGTCCCTGATGATGGGACAATCTACTCTTCTCAACATCAAGTCCATTATTTCCAAAACATGCTAACATCACGACACAAGAACAGCATTTCCGTATTTTACATCACTAGCAAGGGAATGAACATTTATGACTTGCATTTCTAGAAAGAATGAATTTAATAAAAATCTCACAGCTAATGTCTCATTTGCATTGCGGGAGTTGAAAATACTTCCCTGATCAGATTAACAGGACAGGAGTATGCATGTTAAAAATGGAGAAAAAAAATCTTACAGATTAGCTACATGAGGAAAATGATGTTCTTATATATGGTGATGAAAACATGGAGCTGGAAGTAATGCAAGTGATGTTTAAAAGGTGAAGTGTCCCATAACACTCGAGTTGTCATTGGACTAACTGAACTTCCTCAGCCTGAATCATCTCACTTAAAAAGGCACAAGAATGGAGTGAGTTTGTCTTTGTTAACCATTAGTCCATTGATAGTCTGCATTAGAATGATTTAGCACCAGTTTCTGGAAGAGAGCAGACGTGGATCTCACAGTCATTATGGAAAAATAAACAAAACAATATGTGATAAACTTCCATTAGGAATGTATAAGTAAAGGGCATGGATCCAGTAGAATCAGAGTGCTCTGAGCAGTTGCTGGTTTTATCACAAAATTAAAACCGGCGTGTGACGCCACAATTACCATTCTGAAACGCCCAAGCCTACACAGATCAGTTAATGCAACTTCTCCCATACTTTAATCCGACATGTGGCTTGTCTTTCAAAAATGTAATTTGATGTCCAAAAAAAAATAAAAATAAACAATCCCATCCCAACCAAATTGTGATTACGCAGGTGACCTAGTGAGCAGAGGCATTCCATTAAAAAAAGCCCCTGGAGAAAATGAGAATGGTGTCCAATCAGAGTGTTCGCGGGTTGTATTCAGGCAGCTTCTTGAGCTTTTCCTTCTCCTGCTCTGTGTCTTGTCGGGCAATGACCAGGGAGTGCGAATAGCCCATCACCACCTGAAATGACAGTTTTTAGTTGCATACCTTTATATCACAGAGAACAGAATTCTGGGAGGACAGGAGTCATGTTTTTAACAGCAGAATTCACCTGTTCTGAATACACTCCATCCAGAGTTTTGACCTCTTGAGCAGTGGTAGAGGACTTGGGTTTGTTGTCACCATAGCCCTAAAAATGCACAATTTAAATATGATCAATTTAATGCATCCTTGATGAATGAAAGTATTAATTTAAAATATATTTTAAATGACCCTAAACTTCTGTGTAGTTTTTTAAAACAAGTCAAAGTCTTAAACAGGACAGACAAACATACCAGCTCTCCAAATGTGGGCGACGGTCCCCAGCTAATGGTGCTATCATCTGCTGCGATGATAATACTGCTCTTCCTGAGAGGAGTTATAGACAACATCTAAATCAACATTCTGCAAACATTCCAAAATGTTTTATAAACATTTTCAGAGTCCGCTGCCTTTACCTACCCACAGGCCAGACTGCGAATCTTCCATCCGCACAGGTCCTGCACAGCTTTGGGGTACATGGTGGACTCGCGGGACGTATTTGTCACTCCCCAGAAAAATAGACCACCTGAGGAAAGAGAAACATTAACCACCGAAACATTATGGGTATTCCATTTGGTCTTTTTCCTAAGGAGTAATTGCATGCTTACCCATTTCATTCACAGCAAAGGAACACTGATAGCCACAGTATATTTGAGCTGCTCCACGGCCTGGGAAGTCAAAGAGCTTGACTAATCGTGGGACCATTTCGTCTTTCTGTTCGGCATGGCCTAGTCGTCCATATCCCCCAAATCCCCACGAGAAAACACGCTTTTGGGAATCCAACACCAGCTGTGTGAATGCAACAATATAATTTAGTCTTAATTCATCCATGTCTGACTTGCACCACAAACCACAAACTTGCTACTCCAGGGTATCTGCAGGTTTCACCAAGTCAAATTTAAGACTTGGTAAGACCATTATGAATTAAATTTAAGACCTACATCATGCAATAAAAAAAAAAAAACATACAAAAGGAAATGCAGAATCACAAAATTACTTGCAAAGCAAATTAATTTATTCAGATTGAAAGTTTTTTTTTTTCATAATTAGGATGCAACATTTACCATATTATTATGTTATATGCACAATAGTCACATGGCAATAAAACAAACAATGCATGAATCTTGTTTGGTATAACAAAAAAAGGCTGATCCAGCGATGTGCTATCTAGCTTTAATAACATGATCACTTAGTGTGGGAAATATGACAATGAAATCTTACTAGTAAACCACAGCAATAAGCAATTGCTTAATACAAGTAAAAAGTTCTCAAGTAATTAAGTAATCAAGTAAATGGTCAGTAATAAAATAAGAACTTATAAACAAATGACAATAGGACAAATAAATACAACAAAGATACAGATACAAACAGCGCTTTAAGTTTAGGTAGGCTACTGTTTGTTTTTTCCCCTGTTGTTGTTTTGTGTTTAACATTAACGAAACAGACAGGAACGGGTATAGGCTAGGCGATATTAGGTTGCTTTCACTTTAAGACCTATAGTAATGCCAGATCCAATACGGACACACGTCCCAAACGTTTTTACACACAACATAACTGCCAATATGGACATAGGCATAATAATGTGTGTATTTGATCGTTCAAGGGCAATAAGCCTAGAAATAGAACACATTCGGTATACTCGTGCAAGCGCTGACAGGCGGCAATCAGGTGCACAGAATCCGCAGCCAGTCTAACATTGGTCCGTGTGTCAGTATCAAATTGAGTTTGTGGTTTACATTGCTTTTATTAACTCTTTTTTTAGTTAACTTTTAAAAAAAAAAAAAACAACTTGCACCAATAACACAAAAGCTGATTGGCTGCAATATAAGATGCATGTTGGTCTCATTTGTAGTTGTAATACAGCAAACTATAGTTGGACTAGCAAAAGAAAGAACTACAACACCCCAGAATAATACACACGGAGCATTTCAATGAGCAATAGACTCAGAGGTAGCATTACATCGACGTAGGAAAATTAAGACCTGTTTAAAATGATAACACATAGAACTCAATACTTCAGTGAATTTAATACTTTTTAAGGCCTAAAATTTTGATTTTGAAATAAGACCCCACGGATACCCTGTACTCACCGTGTGATTGGCACCACATGCTACATCCCGAGCCACAACGTTGGGCACAGGAAGCACTTGGCCATCCTTGGTCTTCTCAATGAAAATGGCCACCCGTCTAGGGATCAGCTCACAGTCAAACTCGATGCGCTGAGCACGAGCAATGAACTTCCCATCCGAGTTATGCCCTTTTAGATACAGAACACAAAGAATAATCAAACAGATGCATTTGGTAACTGTTTTTCAGTTCAGTAAGCACCATCGGACAACAGTGTTGCATACCAAGTTGGCCATATTCAGGGCAACCGAAAGAATAAAGGTTCCCCTTGCAGTCCACAATCATACTGAACTCTGCACCACAGGCCACTTTGACTATTGGCTGCCCGTTGTACTGGATCTGTAGGTTAAACAATGCATATGTTTTGTAGAGCATTCAAAACACAATGAACATGTTCCAGTGAAGCCCCATTAAGTACATTAAACCAAGGGAGAGTCTTACTGTAGCAGGGCTGAGCACAGCATCTGTCTGATTGCCCTGACCTAGCTGACCCAGTTTGTTTTCTCCAAAGGTGTAGACATTACCATTTTCTGTGAGACGAAGCATAAGCACACCACAATGGAGTTACATTATCATTATAACAACGTAATATAATTATAATTACTGCAATTATATGACAAACACTTTGCATTTAGCAAACGGTTGCCTACCTGTTAAAGCCATGGTGTGGTTTCTACCACAAGCAGCAGCTACAATCACTTCCTCCCCCAGGCCCTCAACTAGTTTTGGAGCCTCCAATCGTTTAGTATCTCCATGACCCAACTGCCCTTTATCATTACGACCTGAGAGGGAACAGAAGCAGAAATTAAGAACAGGATTCTTTTCAGGATCTTTTGATGCATGAATTTCTTTTTGGTTTTTCAGTTGTTTGCAGGTACTGTTTTTTATTTTATAAAGATTGCTGGATCTTTATTACACTGGGTCCACACCGGACGCGCCACAACAGCTTGAGGCTATCTTCACTGGACGTAACAAAGCGACCATTGCAAATCAATATGCTCTTTGTGTCAGAAGTAGCTTGAGCACTTGAAGTATGTCAGAAATAGAACGGGGCATCAGTCGCGTCTCGCCATATACAGTGTAGACAGCATCGCAGCACTCACATCCAGTGTAGACATGGTGTTAGTTTATTAGTGACCAATTGTTAATATGGAAAATATATACACTACTATTTAAAAGTTTGGGGTCAGAAAGACGTCAGTGAATGTTACCAAAGATTTAAATTTTAAATAAATACTCCTCACAATGTGATACGTTTAAAGAGCCGGAGTAAGAATCCTGAATAAAACAGGAAACGCTTACCCCAGCTCCAGAGTTTGCCCTCTGTGGTGATGATGAGACTGTGGGCAGCACAGGGACCAGACACCACACAGCTAACCTGGACATCATTGAGACATCCATAGCGGTGGGGACCCCACAGATTCTGCCCAAGGTTCCTATAAGCAGCTGGAAACACACAGACACACATGAATACTCTCTAACAAAGGTGAAAACTCTATAAATGACTGCAACCCACACACTTCCTCTTTCTTATTTTAAGTCGTAAGTCAATTTTTGCACCTGGCTGATTTATCTCAGGTTTTCTGTGTGAGATATTGATGGTGTATCTCAAATTTCCCTGTTCTGAAGATCAAGATATGACTTCAGTTGCAACCTAAATCTTCTCACACAGAAGTGTAAATTCTCTGCAGTATTTACAGCCAACATGTACTTCAAATAGTTGAATAAATAAAAAAAAAGTGAATACATTTATTCAGCATTAAATACAGGGGCATTAAATTAATCAAAATGCTGCTTTTTTAACTTTCCATTGAAGAATCCTGAAAAAAAGTATCACAGCTACCACACAAATATTAAGCAGCACAACTGTTTTCAACATTGATAAGAAATGTTTCTTGAGCTCCATATCAGCATATTAGAGTGATTTCTGAAGGATCATGTGACACTGAAGACTGGCGTAATGCTGAAAATTCAGCTTTACCATCACAGGAATATATTATTATAAAATCTGTTATTTTAAAATTGTAATACTATTATTTCACAATATTGCAGTTTTACTTACCATCTTAAATATCATTATCTATGTTTTGTTGAGATCATAAATGATCTAGTTGATATATAGAGTTTTAAAAATATTTAGTGATTTATAAAACAGCACTTTAATAGGCACAGGTCTATGTCACCTAATGTACTATCCACCACTTCATCTTGATGTACTCACACTAGGCACGGTTGCCTCGTACCGTGCCCGAGTGCAATTGTCCCCCCTCCCCACTCCCCCCACTGGCCTGCACTCACATTGCACTTAACGTACCGGTCGGAGCACGCTTACGTCATTCACGATGCAACTTTTTGTTTTGAAGATGACAGGAAGAAAAGCGCTTTCGCCAAGACTGCCTAATAGATTTATAATTTATGCCGCGCACAGTGATTTTCACTTGATTGCACTACACGTACCTAAAGATTATTACGGAGGCAGCTGACTTTGATGGAGGAATTTGCAGCTACAAACTACAATCCCTGTTCGTCATTAAGGTGAAAACCAGAACCGTTATAAACCTAAATATACTCTAATTAATTGAAAAGTGTATCCAAGTAGTAATAGTTTGGTGTTTGCTGTCATAATGATGACAGTAGCACACAGCTGTTCCGTGCTCCGGCACGGTTAGCGATCACACTACAAGTGTACCGCTCCCGAGCCCAACCGAACCACACTCTGGCCCACCTCTTCCAAGCGGGCCAGGGCCAGCTAAACAAACCACACCCGGGCACGGTACGGAGCACTCACACTAGTCAACTGAACCAGACTGGGGGTCAACTGTTCAGATCGCCTAGTGTGTGTACACTAAAGTGCCAAGATGAGGATATAAGAATTTTTCTTCTTTAAATCTATATATACACATCAAAAAGTGTTTAACTACATATTCAAAAGTCAACAAAAGTGCAAAATAGGTGCAAATTAAATTATGGTGTCACAATGTCCCATTAACAGATTAGCACAGATGACTCACTTGGGCGAGACTTTTCTGAAACTATATTATAACCCAGATATCTCTGGCTAATGCGTGATCATACCTTGCTGTTTTGGCACTTCTTTTCTGCCAATCAGGTCCCAGTTGGTGGCTCCAAAAACGAGCAGCTGACCTTTGACTTTGGGAACCTCAAGTTTCTGCACAACAGAAAATGCAAGAAATCCATCAACAATCCATTTATACGGTTTTCAAACGGAGCTCTGAAGACCCCCAGAGGGTGCTTGGGGAACAGGTACAATTTTTTTTTTTTTTTTTTTTTTTAAACAAATTTAAGTTTTCAAAGCTAGACAATGCGTTAGCTTATTGTTATTTATATATATATATATATATATAACACACAAACACACGTATATACCGTAGATAGAAGTAATAAGTACGCAATTATATGTCCTTACAATCTTCTCCTTCACATCATCAGCCACAGTGACGGGCTGCAGACCCGCTTTAGCCGCTGGTTTCCCAGGTTTCTTTGTGTTTTCTTGTTCAAAGTCATCAAACTCATCATCACTGCTAAATTCCCTGTCCTTTTTCTTTCCACCTCCTCTTTTTCTCTTCAATCCACCGTTCCCAGACACGTCTGTCTGCTTCTTGCGTGGCATAGTACAAAATCCTACAATAAAAACAAACAAAAAAGTATTAAGGAAGCAGTTTACCGTTCTGACTATAAATGGTCAGAAAGAAGAAACAAACGAGCCGAAGAAATTCGACTGAAGAAACAAAGTCAATATGATTCAAATTCCCAATTATCTCACAGCGAAAGAATCCTTAAGAAAACACGCACGCACGCTTTGGATATTAGTAATGTCAATGCATTGTTTCTTCGTATATATGATTATATAAATATAAAGCGGTGGTCCTGTGCTATGCTAACACACTAGCAGCGCTGTAACAAAAGAATCAGCAGCAACGCGTCTGTCTCACTCAGTCTCCATTTGTTTCTTTGTTATGTTTTATAACGCAGCCGCCGGTTAGCCAACTAGCACCGCTCTGTTTCAACCAGACTAGTAACTAAACTATTCCCCTACCCCTGCCCCCGTCCCGTAAAAAAGTCCAAATCATAAACTTATGCCCCACGGAAAGTGCATTTGAAAAAACATAACGTTTACAAATGTTTATGATGCAGTCGTAGCCGTGTTAGCATGCTATACTGCATTTGCATCCGAAGCCGCAATCATAAACATCGAAAATATCATAACTCACCTGAGTAAAACTTTCCCCCCTCTACTTTAAATACAAATATCTAAGTGAACGGAATATAGACGTGTCAAGTTAAGTGGCTGCGGCTGGATCTGTTGTGCTGGAAGATGCGATTATTATATAAGTAGATTTCCTGATTCAGATGCTCTACTTATGTCTGTCCGTCTTCCTCGTTTTTTTTGATTGATTCGGAACAAAAGACTCGCAGCCTAGCGATCAAACCACGTGGGTACAGCGCACACTGAGGGCTTTCTATTGCACACATCTGTGTGGAGAAACGCTGAATTTCCACTATAAAATCTCAAAGATTTGTACATTTAACATGGTTTTAAAGTCATTCGTAGACATACAGAGAAAAAGTTTCACGTACTTTAAAAATGTAAGTTTACCTGTGTTGCTTGGAATGAAAGCGTTGAGCTTATGAGGTATTTTTTCTCTGTATTTCACTACGTTAATTTAGGTTCACTAAACCTTAATTTAGGTTACACTCATGTAACTTTCATGGCAGTGAGCGTGTAGTCCACAAAACACAAACACGAGGATGGGATGCAGCGCTAACCGAACTACAAATTTGAGTCCGTTGACGAGACTGTAGCGCCCTCTGCTGAGTTGGATGACATACGTTTTGTAAACCTTCTCCATGGAGGACTTGAATGGCGACACATTTTATTTTTTATTTTTTATATGTGTCTGTGAAAACCTCTTCAACTACAAAAAGAAAATGGAATTCTCTAGACGGATTGTACATGGTAAGTGTGCGTCGGATCATAGATTGTGTGGCCCACATAAACAAATCCCATGACATTAAAAAAATATATAAAACTGTTTCAATGCAGTCTAAAATCATGATCTGTGCACATTATTTAAATGTGGATTCCCATCATGATATGAGGTTAAATAGGCCTAACTGCACTGTTGAAAGGAAATTAAATCCCATCAGACACGAAGCTTGTATAGTAAGTGTACAAAAAACTAACTGTAATATATAGTCTATTGTTACTCTTCTGAAATGTTGCATGTTAGGAAATACAGTATGTGCATTTGAACTCAGGTGAAGAAGTGATCATACAAATGGACATTTAAATATAAATCCTAAAGGCAAAAACATGTTTTATTCTAATAGTCAGAGACAATGGCCACATAAATCTTTTAGTGAAAGAAACCTTGAATGACATTTTAAGTCACTTCAATAGAAAACAATAAAATGTGGGATATTGTAAGCAATATTCAGTGTTTTACCACTACCAGTAATATAATTTTGATGAATATACAGTCAGCATTACATATTTAACATAAACATAATCAAATGCAATTTTGTTTACTAATATGAGTTATATCTATCTATCTATCTATCTATCTATCTATCTATCTATCTATCTATCTATCTATCGTTGGCAGCTGATAAGGAACTCAGGATGCCTCTTCTTCTGTCTGTTTCTACCCCCAGCAAGGAACTATTGAAAGAAAAGTTCTACTCTTCTGTGATTGGTGGCATTGCAGGCCTGATCATCTGCTATTGGCTGGTTGTTTCTTTGAGTATTTGCATACTGCTCTCTCCCGATGTACTGCAGGGGGAAGGAGTGAGTGCAAAGAAAGGAAAAAGGGAGGGACTGAGGGAAAAGAAAGAGAGAGAATTGTTTTCATATCCGGAGGAGAAGCCGCGTCAGTTAATGCATTGGGACTCTCAGAACTTGTTCCTCCACTAAAAGAAGACAATTGAAATCGGCTCTTTACAATTGCGGTGCTCTCTGATGAAGATACAGTGGTGTCATCAATTGTAGATTCACAGATGGCTGCACTGCGCAAAGATGGGAGCAGACATGACAATGGATCTGTATTGATAGCTTGTGATCAATAAGGACAATATCAGAGGGGTGACATTTAAGGGACGTAAAGCCAGGCTTGTGAGTAAGTCTTTCTTTGGAATAAGAGCAAAACATGCAGTGCTTATGTTGTTTTACATATGAAAATATAACAATGCACCATAGCCTCACTAGGGGGGATTGAGACTGTAGAAGATAATAAGAAATTAATTATATATATTAATATAAAAAAAACATCCAGTCTCTCAGATAAAAAAATGATTGTGCATAATAATCTGACCACTTTATGCCATCTGATTCATTTACTGATATTATTGATTTCATAATAAAGAACATGATGCAAATGGGTTTGTTTTCTTTTGTGATATAAATAATCTGTGATAATTATTTGATATTAATATCATTCTGGCTGAAACAAAAACAGGGAAATTTAAGTAGCCTGGTAAACAAAAACAATCAAACAAGCTATATTGCACCTGATGGCAATAGTGGATGACTTTTACTGTGGTATATTTGTGATATTTAAAAGGTAATCTGACATTTATTTATCAGTCCAGTGCTAAAGCTAATCTGAGAGCAGATTCATGGTCTGTCCTTCAGTCTTACCTACCAGCGGTTTGATATCAGCTGACTCACATATAGTGAGCCTATAGTGTTTTTTTTTGGAAAAGCTTGTCTTCCTTTACATGATTAGATCTGCTGTCTAGTGCATTGATTAATTGTGAATTTACATAGCAACTTTAGGAAGTGGAGTAATAAAAAATAGGAAAAAGTCTGTGAAAAGAGCAGGCATGGAGAGTTAATATGTGTGGCGGTCCAGATGCCTTTCTCATTGTGCCTGTGTCCAAGGTGATTCCTGTGTTATTTATTTGAAAGGAGTTTCTGGGCCAATCATTGGGCTTTCAGTTCTTACTATGTGTGCTTTACTCTCAACCATTCAACCTTGCTGTGAGAAAGATGCTATTTTCCTTTGTCTATTCACTGGCTTCAGCCTGGTCTTGCCCCAGCCCTTCTTTCTAGTGAATAATTCATGCAAACTGACCTCCAGCTGTAGGGTTATCTGTCAGGAAACAAGATAGACAGAAACTCTTTACAAGGACTTTGTGAAGTTTGGCAGTCGTTTTTCTCTTAATTTTTCTCAAATTACAGTGTATTCAAAGACAGTATTCGTTTCCTGGGAATTAAACTCATGACCTTAGTGTTACTACCGGGATGAAAGTTGGTTAATAAATTGCTGTCTCATTTATTATAAATACTGGTACTGACACAAAACCTGCATGCATTTCTTTGTATCACCATCCGGTCATTCCTCTTGGTTGAGTTGTGTTGTTCTGACACATGCTGAGAGTCTTTCCAAGTAAATGTAGGAGGAGATGTTGTGCAAGGATTCAGCTGGTAAGGCAAGCCTGGATCTGCCACACACTGTTGAGGAATTTTTATCTCTTCTAGTAACCTCTAATGTCCCTGAACAACACAGGAAAAAACATTAATTACAGCAAAAGTCATGTTTTATATTCACTGAAATCTAGAGGTGTGATGTTAGATATTGTGTTTCACTTTCATACAAAATATCCTGTGTGTTTAGGGACTTTAAATTGAGCAGTTTAGATTAAATGTGTTAACACATTTATCTTTTACAGGAGTGCAGACATGACTCCATATTAACTTCATGGCATCTCCACAGTCTCTTAACCCTCCTAATAAAGGTTAGTACATGGATCATGCTGCTTGTTGATTTCTTGAGGTATTAGATAATTAAAGTGTATTTAATTTATTATAAAATTGTACCTTTAGGGGTACAACAGCTTGTCACTGGGGCAGTACCTTTAAAAGGATACTTTGTACCTTTTTTACTCTACCTTACTCTTCCTTTTTTACTTTAACTTAAGGTACTACTATGAACCTTTTTGTGGTAAAAAAGGTACAAATATGTCATTTTAATGGTACTGCCCCAGTGACAAGCTGTTGTACCCCTAAAGGTACAACAAGTCACCTTTATTTATATAGCGCTTTTTACAATGCTGATTGTTTCAAAGCAGCTTCACAGTGTTAACACGAAAATGATGCAACAGAATTTGATTCGGCTGTACAGCCGCTCTGGAGAAAATTATCATATAGTGTCAATGCAGGCAGATCAGTAATATAGTTGAAATTTTAGTGCCCCCACTAAATCTCTGTGTGTATAATAGCATTTATGAATATTTTAAATTAGCTTTTATATTTTGTTTTAATTTTAGTTTGTTTTTAGTAATGCTGTTATGTGCTTTTGTTATTTTTATATAGCTTTAATTGTTTTAGTCATTTTAGTACTTCAAGTTAAACATTTTAGTTAGGTGCCAAAGCAACATTTCTAGGTTTTTCATGCAGACCCTTATGACTTTGAGAATACTTATTGTCAAGTTTCTTAAAATATCAGGTACATTGACATTTCCTGACAGGGCAAGGTTAGTTCAGGTTGTAAAATGTCATGTGGTGTGGATATTTATGAATGATTCAAGCTTGCATTCAAGATGTAAGTAAAATGTATTTATAATTAAATCAATGATTACACTAAAGGAAACTTTTATTAAAAATGGTATACCAACATGAATACAAAGAGTACATTTAAGAACTTGGCACATGTGTTTTAAACTAGATTTTTAGAAGATTTTCTTTATCCTGGGCACTCTTATACATCATTAACCCATACTATGATTCAAATTCAAATCTTCCAAGTCCAGTGGTGCTTAGTCATGATTTGGTAGTCCTGCCAAGATGTTTTAGGAGGTGCGTCATGTGACATCACACTGTTCACTGCACTCTCTGGTACAAACAAGGCCCAAACAATGGGTATCTGTGCATGACACATTAGGGCGCGCTCTTTTCAAACGAAGAGAAACCATAATGACAGTTTAAGAGCTGTTAATGACCTTTGTATGTCAGCTGTTCTAGTATATTAAAGAATAGTACAGTGTGTAAAACTCTGAAATACAGTTATCTAGTTGAGGGAATACGGCATTACCCTCTTAATCTCCAGAGAGCTTGGAAAACTGCAGCGCTCAAGGTAGCTGACCATATGCTGCAGCAGAACAATTCTTCCACCATATGCCACCTGCTCTTGACACACATCTATCCTGCAGCCATGGAGACTGCTTGCATGAGACAATCGCTTAAATTTCTACTGTCACCCAAAATCCACCTGGCCGGGTCTAAGAGATTCTCATACTTTTGCTGGAGTGAGGGGGAGGAGGACAAGAGGCACGGTAAACAATTGTTTTGTTGGCTTAGTCATTGATGAAGGGAATAGAGCACCTGAGCGCTGCATAATTACTGACCTTTAGATCCATTTTTTACTGACCTTTAGATCTTTTTTTTTTTTAAATCCGTCATATGAGCTTATATTGACTTGAGTAACTGATTCATGCTATTTTATAAGGTAGATGTGCACCAGGGAAAATTTGAGGGCACTTAAAGTAGGGACTTTTTTTAACATAGAAATGTGGGCATACCTGTAGACATTTCTTCTTTTTTTAATTGGTTGCTAAACTGCTGCTCTGCACAGCCCACTTTCATAGTGAGAGCAAGTGAAAACATTTACTGATATGAAGTACTTTCAGTTGAGTATTCTCTATAGAGACCATATGGTCACATGTGTAATCCTGCTCTTCACATGATCTGTTTTTCTCCGCCCAGTGCAGAGTATGTAATCTCTATTCCTGTGCTTTGGCTCCTTTGCTAAACGTAACGTTCCAACAACTGGTCAGAAAATGCCAAAAAGTGATGTAATGTTTTTTGTTGCTTAACTTGACTTTGTAGTTTACAACAAAATATATATGTTGTCACTACTCTACTGGATTCAGCTAACAACACACTCACACCTTTGGTGCATGTAACAGATTGTTTTCGTCTGTATTATTTTCTCCATCTGTTCAATGTTTGTGGTATGTGTTATAGGGAGGGAGTTTTTGGCTTTAAGCTTGTGAGTTTTGGGTGTTTTTCTGAACAAATCTGATGACTCACATGGGTTTTGTCTTCAATGTTATGGTCAAAACATATTTTTGAGCCTCTTTGACTTCATAATGGAATACAAATGTGGCTGCTTAGATACAGAGTGTGCACTGAATTATAAAGATCCAATGTTTTGTTTGTTGTCTTCATGCTTTTTATGTGAAATTGCATTATGCATGCTAAGTCAGAGTTTTACATTGCAATCAGTCCGTAGTAGGCAGGTCCTAGAGTTTATAGTGTGGCTTTGTGTTTACACTGATAAACACAATGCTCATGAAATAAAATGAATTGTTTTCTATTCTTAAAATCCACATATCACCAAATCAATGTTTGTGATAATGTGCAAGGCTTGGGGCCAGGCCATTCAGAACACCAACACAACATTCAAATAACCATTTAGAACACCATCACGACACTCAAACAACCAATCAGAACAACATTGCATCATTCAACCAACCACTCAGAACACCATCACAACACTCAACCAACCACTCAGAACTCCATCACGACACTCAAACAACCACTCAGAACAACATTGCATCATTCAACCAACCACTCAGAACACCATCACAACACTCAACCAACCACTCAGAACTCCATCACGACACTCAAACAACCACTCAGAACAACATTGCATCATTCAACCAACCACTCAGAACACCATCACAACACTCAACCAACCACTCAGAACACCATCACAACACTCAAACAACCACTCAGAACACCATAGCAACACTCAAACAACCACTCAGAACACCATAGCAACACTCAAACAACCACTCAGAACACCATAGCAACACTCAAACAGCCACTGAGAACACCATAGCAACACTCAAACAACCACTCAGAACACCATAGCAACACTCAAACAGCCACTCAGAACACCATAGCGACACTCAAACAACCACTCAGAACACCATAGCAACACTCAAAGAGGCACTCAGATAACCATAGCAACACTCAAACAGCCACTTAGAACACCATAACAACACTCAAACAAACAATCACTCAGAACACCATCACAACACTCAAACAACCACCCAGAACAACATTGCATCATTCAACCAACCACTCAGAACACAATAGCAACACTCAAACAGCCACTCAGAACACCATCACAACACTCAGAACACCATCACAACACTCAAACAACCACTCAGAACACCATAGCAACACTCAAACAACCACTCAGAACAACATAGCATCATTCAACCAACCACTCAGAACAACATTGTATCATTCAACCAAGCAATCAGTATACCATCACAACACTCAAGCAACCACTCAGAACACCATAGAAACACTCAAACAACCACTCAGAACACCATAGCAACACTCAAATAGCCACTCAGAACACCATAGCAACACTCAAACAACCACTCAGAACACCATAGCAACACTCAAACAGCCACTCAGAACACCATCACAACACTCAAACAGCCACTCAGAACACCATAGCGACACTCAAACAACCACTCAGAACACCATAGCAACACTCAAACAGCCACTCAGAACACCATAGCGACACTCAAACAACCACTCAGAACACCATAGCAACACTCAAAGAGGCACTCAGATAACCATAGCAACACTCAAACAGCCACTTAGAACACCATAGCAACACTCAAACAAACAATCACTCAGAACACCATCACAACACTCAAACAACCACCCAGAACAACATTGCATCATTCAACCAACCACTCAGAACACAATAGCAACACTCAAACAGCCACTCAGAACACCATCACAACACTCAGAACACCATCACAACACTCAAACAACCACTCAGAACACCATAGCAACACTCAAACAACCACTCAGAACAACATAGCATCATTCAACCAACCACTCAGAACAACATTGTATCATTCAACCAAGCAATCAGTATACCATCACAACACTCAAGCAACCACTCAGAACACCATAGAAACACTCAAACAACCACTCAGAACACCATAGCAACACTCAAATAGCCACTCAGAACACCATAGCAACACTCAAACAGCCACTCAGAACACCATAGCGACACTCAAACAACCACTCAGAACACCATAGCAACACTCAAAGAGGCACTCAGATAACCATAGCAACACTCAAACAGCCACTTAGAACACCATAACAACACTCAAACAAACAATCACTCAGAACACCATCACAACACTCAAACAACCACCCAGAACAACATTGCATCATTCAACCAACCACTCAGAACACAATAGCAACACTCAAACAGCCACTCAGAACACCATCACAACACTCAGAACACCATCACAACACTCAAACAACCACTCAGAACACCATAGCAACACTCAAACAACCACTCAGAACAACATAGCATCATTCAACCAACCACTCAGAACAACATTGTATCATTCAACCAAGCAATCAGTATACCATCACAACACTCAAGCAACCACTCAGAACACCATAGAAACACTCAAACAACCACTCAGAACACCATAGCAACACTCAAATAGCCACTCAGAACACCATAGCAACACTCAAACAACCACTCAGAACACCATAGCAACACTCAAACAGCCACTCAGAACACCATCACAACACTCAAACAGCCACTCAGAACACCATAGCGACACTCAAACAACCACTCAGAACACCATAGCAACACTCAAACAGCCACTCAGAACACCATAGCGACACTCAAACAACCACTCAGAACACCATAGCAACACTCAAAGAGGCACTCAGATAACCATAGCAACACTCAAACAGCCACTTAGAACACCATAGCAACACTCAAACAAACAATCACTCAGAACACCATCACAACACTCAAACAACCACCCAGAACAACATTGCATCATTCAACCAACCACTCAGAACACAATAGCAACACTCAAACAGCCACTCAGAACACCATCACAACACTCAGAACACCATCACAACACTCAAACAACCACTCAGAACACCATAGCAACACTCAAACAACCACTCAGAACAACATAGCATCATTCAACCAACCACTCAGAACAACATTGTATCATTCAACCAAGCAATCAGTATACCATCACAACACTCAAGCAACCACTCAGAACACCATAGAAACACTCAAACAACCACTCAGAACACCATAGCAACACTCAAATAGCCACTCAGAACACCATAGCAACACTCAAACAACCACTCAGAACACCATAGCAACACTCAAACAGCCACTCAGAACACCATCACAACACTCAAACAGCCACTCAGAACACCATAGCGACACTCAAACAACCACTCAGAACACCATCACAACACTCAAACAGCCACTCAGACCACCATCACAACACTCAAACAACACCCAGAACACCATAGCGACACTCAAACAACCACTCAGAACAACATTGCATCATTCAACCAACCACTCAGAACACCATAGCAACACTCAAACAACCACTCAGAACACCATAGCAACACTCAAACAACCACTCAGAACACCATCACAACACTCAAACAGCCACTCAGAACATCATTCAACCAACCACTCAGAACACCATCACAACACTCAAACAGCCACTCAGAACACCATAGCATCATTCAACCAACCACTCAGAACATCATTCAACCAACCACTCAGAACACCATCACAACACTCAAACAACCACTCAGAACATCATCACAACACTCAAACAGCCACTCAGACCACCATCACAACACTCAAACAACACCCAGAACACCATAGCGACACTCAAACAACCACTCAGAACAACATTGCATCATTCAACCAACCACTCAGAACACCATAGCAACACTCAAACAACCACTCAGAACACCATAGCAACACTCAAACAACCACTCAGAACACCATCACAACACTCAAACAGCCACTCAGAACATCATTCAACCAACCACTCAGAACACCATCACAACACTCAAACAGCCACTCAGACCACCATCACAACACTCAAACAACACCCAGAACACCATAGCGACACTCAAACAACCACTCAGAACAACATTGCATCATTCAACCAACCACTCAGAACACCATAGCAACACTCAAACAACCACTCAGAACACCATAGCAACACTCAAACAACCACTCAGAACACCATCACAACACTCAAACAGCCACTCAGAACATCATTCAACCAACCACTCAGAACACCATCACAACACTCAAACAGCCACTCAGACCACCATCACAACACTCAAACAACACCCAGAACACCATAGCGACACTCAAACAACCACTCAGAACAACATTGCATCATTCAACCAACCACTCAGAACACCATAGCAACACTCAAACAACCACTCAGAACACCATAGCAACACTCAAACAACCACTCAGAACACCATCACAACACTCAAACAGCCACTCAGAACATCATTCAACCAACCACTCAGAACACCATCACAACACTCAAACAACCACTCAGAACACCATCGCAACACTCAAACAGCCACTCAGAACACCATAGCATCATTCAACCAACCACTCAGAACATCATTCAACCAACCACTCAGAACACCATCACAACACTCAAACAACCACTCAGAACACCATCACGACACTCAAACAACCACCCAGAACAACATTGCCAGTATTGGGCAAGCTACTCTGAAACTGTAGCTTTACAAGCTACGAGCTACTTGTAAGTTAAAGTAGTTAAGTTACAGCCAAGCTACCCTTTTGAAAAAGTAGTTAGCTACACTACAAGTTACTATCAAAAAGTAGCAAGCTACATTGAAACTACTTTTCTTTTTCTTTTTTTTTCAATGGCATTGTTACAAATAACTGAATAATTGTTAATACAGAATGTTATAATATTTGGGGTTTCAAGCAACATAATGCAATGATTTCAAAGAGTATAGGCTGAATTCAGGTTGACTGGGACACTTTTTTTCCCAGTCATTTCAATGACAAAAACTGTCAGAATCATTTGATTTTGTAAACTATCCGATACACACAATACTCAAATATAGCCTATATCTCAAACTGGCTGTCAAAGTGCAAAATGGCTACAAATTTAACATCAGTGCAAGAACAAAATGTATGCAACTTAAATTAAATACTCAGGAGTCAGGATTAGTCTAAAAATGCAGGTTAAACTCACAGCACATGCAGTGATGGAGCTCGCAGCATTTTGAACAGAAACGCTCTGAGTAGTCATGAGCTGCTTGCGTGAACAGTGTGCATTGCTTGACTATTTCTTTTTGTTTCGAATTGTTTCATTTAAAAGTGGACATTTCAAGCTTTCTATACACATATTTCTCATGTCTGTGAGGCAAGTAGCCTGCTGAGTTTTGGGTTATTTATGAGACGCACTCCAGTTCATGTGCAATGCAAGTGATCGCTCCAGCGCCTCCATGTCACAATTATTTTCTGCTATAGTCTATTTGCTTGTTATTTATTAAATCCAGGCAATTTGCTGATGAAACATTGATTAAAATGAAGATACAATTTATACAAAACGAAATTTACTTTAAAGAAAGGCTTTCTACAAAACAACTTAATGAAGTGGTCAAAATAATTTTGACATATATTGCGCATCTTTGCACTTTTCATAATCAATATAGCCTAGATTAAAAATAACATTATAATATTTAAACATAAATATGAAACAAAATTCATTGTTTAATGGCTACAACTAGTAGGCTATAGTAGGGTAAAAAAAATGTAGTTAAGCTATTAGCGTCGCTACTTGTAGCTCGCTACTGCCCAATACTGAACATTGCATCCTTCAACCAGCCACTCAGAACACCATCACAACACTCAACCAACCACTCAGAACACCATAGCAACACTCAAACAACCACTCAGAAAACCATAGCAGCACTCAGAATACCATCACAACACTCAAACAACCACTCAGAACATCATCACAACACTCAAACAGCCACTCAGACCACCATCACAACACTCAAACAACACCCAGAACACCATAGCGACACTCAAACAACCACTCAGAACAACATTGCATCATTCAACCAACCACTCAGAACACCATAGCAACACTCAAACAACCACTCAGAACACCATAGCAACACTCAAACAACCACTCAGAACACCATCACAACACTCAAACAGCCACTCAGAACATCATTCAACCAACCACTCAGAACACCATCACAACACTCAAACAGCCACTCAGACCACCATCACAACACTCAAACAACACCCAGAACACCATAGCGACACTCAAACAACCACTCAGAACAACATTGCATCATTCAACCAACCACTCAGAACACCATAGCAACACTCAAACAACCACTCAGAACACCATAGCAACACTCAAACAACCACTCAGAACACCATCACAACACTCAAACAGCCACTCAGAACATCATTCAACCAACCACTCAGAACACCATCACAACACTCAAACAGCCACTCAGACCACCATCACAACACTCAAACAACACCCAGAACACCATAGCGACACTCAAACAACCACTCAGAACAACATTGCATCATTCAACCAACCACTCAGAACACCATAGCAACACTCAAACAACCACTCAGAACACCATAGCAACACTCAAACAACCACTCAGAACACCATCACAACACTCAAACAGCCACTCAGAACATCATTCAACCAACCACTCAGAACACCATCACAACACTCAAACAACCACTCAGAACACCATCGCAACACTCAAACAGCCACTCAGAACACCATAGCATCATTCAACCAACCACTCAGAACATCATTCAACCAACCACTCAGAACACCATCACAACACTCAAACAACCACTCAGAACACCATCACGACACTCAAACAACCACCCAGAACAACATTGCCAGTATTGGGCAAGCTACTCTGAAACTGTAGCTTTACAAGCTACGAGCTACTTGTAAGTTAAAGTAGTTAAGTTACAGCCAAGCTACCCTTTTGAAAAAGTAGTTAGCTACACTACAAGTTACTATCAAAAAGTAGCAAGCTACATTGAAACTACTTTTCTTTCTTCTTTTTTCAATGGCATTGTTACAAATAACTGAATAATTGTTAATACAGAATGTTATAATATTTGGGGTTTCAAGCAACATAATGCAATGATTTCAAAGAGTATAGGCTGAATTCAGGTTGACTGGGACACTTTTTTTCCCAGTCATTTCAATGACAAAAACTGTCAGAATCATTTGATTTTGTAAACTATCCGATACACACAATACTCAAATATAGCCTATATCTCAAACTGGCTGTCAAAGTGCAAAATGGCTACAAATTTAACATCAGTGCAAGAACAAAATGTATGCAACTTAAATTAAATACTCAGGAGTCAGGATTAGTCTAAAAATGCAGGTTAAACTCACAGCACATGCAGTGATGGAGCTCGCAGCATTTTGAACAGAAACGCTCTGAGTAGTCATGAGCTGCTTGCGTGAACAGTGTGCATTGCTTGACTATTTCTTTTTGTTTCGAATTGTTTCATTTAAAAGTGGACATTTCAAGCTTTCTATACACATATTTCTCATGTCTGTGAGGCAAGTAGCCTGCTGAGTTTTGGGTTATTTATGAGACGCACTCCAGTTCATGTGCAATGCAAGTGATCGCTCCAGCGCCTCCATGTCACAATTATTTTCTGCTATAGTCTATTTGCTTGTTATTTATTAAATCCAGGCAATTTGCTGATGAAACATTGATTAAAATGAAGATACAATTTATACAAAACGAAATTTACTTTAAAGAAAGGCTTTCTACAAAACAACTTGAATGAAGTGGTCAAAATAATTTTGACATATATTGCGCATCTTTGCACTTTTCATAATCAATATAGCCTAGATTAAAAATAACATTATAATATTTAAACATAAATATGAAACAAAATTCATTGTTTAATGGCTACAACTAGTAGGCTATAGTAGGGTAAAAAAAATGTAGTTAAGCTATTAGCGTCGCTACTTGTAGCTCGCTACTGCCCAATACTGAACATTGCATCCTTCAACCAGCCACTCAGAACACCATCACAACACTCAACCAACCACTCAGAACACCATAGCAACACTCAAACAACCACTCAGAAAACCATAGCAGCACTCAGAATACCATCACAACACTCAAACAACCACTCAGAACACCATAGCAACACTCAACCAACCACTCAGTATACCATCACAACACTCAAACAACCACTCAGAACACCATAGCAACACTCAAACAGCCACTCAGAACACCATAGCAGCACTCAGAACACCATCACAACACTCAAACAACCACTCAGAACACCATAGCAACACTCAAACAATCACTCAGAACACCATCACAACACTCAAACAACAACCCAGAACACCATCACAACACTCAAACAGCCACTCACAACCCCATAGCAACACTCAAACAGCCACTCAGAACACCATAGCAACAATCAGAACACAATTACAACACTCAAACAACCACACACAACCCCATAGCAACATTCAAACAACCACTCAGAACACCATCACAACACTCAAACAACCACTCAGAACACTATCACAACACTCAAACAACCACTCAGAACACCATCACAACACTCAAACAGCCACACACAACCCCATAGCAACACTCAAACAGCCACACACAACCCCATAGCAACACTCAAACAGCCACTCAGAACACCATAGCAGCACTAAGAACACCATAACAACACTCAAACAACCTAGAACACCATCACAACACTCAAACAGCCACTCAGAACACCATAGCAACACTCAGAACACCATCACAACACTCAAACAACCACTCACAACACCATAGTAACACTCAAACAGCCACTCAGAACACCATAGCAACAATCAGAACACCATCACAACATTCAAACAACCACTCACAACCCCATAGCAACACTCAAACAACCACTCAGAACAACATTGCATCATTCAACCAACCGCTCAGAACACCATCACAACACTCAAACAACCACTCAGAACATCTTAGTGATGCCATAGCAATGCTTAAATAACCACTCAGAACACCATATCAACAACCACTTTAGTAACTATTGGAATGCTCAGAAAACCACCCAGAACACCAATTCTCAAACAGCCTTTCAGCACAACTACATATCAACAATAAAAAAAACAGTCAGAACACAATAGCAACTGCATAGCAATGCCCTAGCAACCACCCACAACACCCCTGTTCACATTTTTCATATGGCATTTTTGTAAAAATGTGTTTATCTTATTTTTGTCAGTTAAATTGAGCTTTTGTGTTATTTCAGAGTCCCTGGTCCCTGGTGTGACTCAGAAGCCCCAGGAGGAGGAAGAGGAGGATGATGAAGATGAGGAAACTGGTGAGAAGTTTGAGTTTGATGACAGCGAAGAAGAGCAGAATACATTGGACAACTCTGTTCAGAGTAAAGAGTCAGAAACTCCTGATGTGGTAGCTGAACATTCAGAGAGTACTAAAGGTAGCACTGCCGAAAATGCACTTTATTGTCAAGCTATGAAGAGTGTTACACACCATAATCTGCAAACAGTAAATGGAGAGACCCCTGCTGGTCTGGAGGACCAAAATATCCCCACACAACCTCACACAACATACCCAGGTTAGTCTGCAATATGTGTTAACCACAAAATATGACTGTATTTATTGGATAAATCTAATTTTTGTAACTTTGGTAAATTTAAAATTAAACGCACTTTCTGTTCTTCCTGCAGACATGGTAGCCAGACAATCTCCTGATGGGTAAGAATGTTTGTGTTAACACGCATCTGTTTTTATGACAGTTTTATGTCTTATATGATATGCTTTTAACATTTTTCACTTGGTTATCTGGAACCTTATTATTCCTACAGGATATCATTCATAGAGACACTATAAATCTTTATATGCTTACTGTTTGAAGTGTTTTCCCCTAAATGACTTTATTATACATTGTCTTAGCTGTGTAGTCCTGTGGTTGATTATTTACCTCTTATCTGAACACTTTTCTTACTGTATTAGTTATTGAAACAACTTACTCTGGCTCTAGTGACATCTAGTGATAATGTGATGTACCTATTAACACACATTGACTGATAAGAATAAACAGATTGTTTCAATATTTCTGCATTCCTGTATTGTTTTAGGAGTTCCGTTTCAGCCGAGCCTCGAGTAGCCGATGAACAAGCGAGCATTTGGAAAAGAAATAACATTTATGAAGGTATTACACTAAGAGCATATTTCTACAGATTTTTGTGGTTATGAATGTTTTGGGATGAATCTATTTAAAGGAGTCTAGCTGGACTAGCTGGATGTCCCAAAATGAGTCCAAAAACCCAGCCGTCCAGTTACTAACCTTCAATGTTGAAATGTGGCTGAAATAATGTAAGTTGTTGTTTCAGCTTTGAAAAATGTAAACTGTTGAAACAATGTTGAAACAACTTTTAATGCTAGATGTTGTAAAAAGCTAACAGAATACACAGAATACAAGCTAACAGAATAAACAATTTTATGAAGACATGGCAAAAGAACGACTTAATACAACGTTGTAATATCAACGTTGATACAGTATTGTGATTCAATTCACAGATTAGAACAAGATCCCTGACATGGATTCAATAAACTCTGAAATGCCAACTGGGAAGGCAATTCAGTGCTTAAATCTGACAAATCTGTTTGAAAATGTATCTCCAGGTTCAGATTTTGGGCCAGAGGGCCTCTACACACCTATACAGAAGTCTCCCCACAAACATGTTCAGACAGGTTGGTGGCTCTGAGAAGGGGCTATGCCATGCCTCCTTGTAAATCCACACTAATGCAAAATCCACAAATCAGCATAGAAACCAGAGATCTAAAAAAAATAGCAATGACTAATCCAATCCAGACCCACAGGAATCTCACGGGAAAGAAACCAGCACACCCATGCCAAATGTCCACACATGGTTCAGCCTATTAAATCAGACTCTTTGGAGATTTTTCTTGAAGATTCTGTTGCAATCCAATCAAATAACACAACAAACAAGTGATAATGCAAACAAAATCATACAATGAATGTAATATGCCCTTGTCAATATGATTTATTTTCCTAAATTGAGAAAGCTGTTCCAAATAATCTGTAAAATAACAAAATTACTTGGCACCACTTGAGGTCTTGGTAACATCAAATTCAATGTTCATAGTAGAAGTGACTTCAAAGCTGTATCCCTTGGCTGTTAAACAGTCTCTGCTATGTGTGTGCAGCCCCAGTTCACTCTCGGGAATGGTTCAGTGTGGTTTCAGAGCTCACTCTGCGACTGCATAAAGGTACAATCCCCAATCCCCAGGACAGTTGGAGTAGCTGTGCCGTCTTTGTATTTGACAATAATTATACATGCATAGATATCCTTTTACTATTACACGGCTCTCTGGAATACTTGTTTCTGACTGGTCAATCGCCACCTTCAGCAGTCTGATATTTCCTAATATTCTCTGTCGCCCATAGCAACGCTGTATAATCAGTCTGTTCATCCAGGTAACCGAAACGGCGCTACTTGTATGTGTCTCGTATCACTGAGAAGAGCGCCTTCTTTCATCTCAGTTATTGATATTACTTTAATATTGTTGCATTATTCATCTTGCTGCTGGGCCTATTGTTTTTTACATTGTAGTGGACTGTTTTTAATAGCGAAATCATTAATATAAAAAATAATTAAAAAAATCTACGAATGTCCACAATATTACGTCCACACACTGTACATCACCGTTCAAAAGTTTGGGGTCGATAAGATATTTTAAAATGTTTTTGAAAGAAGTCTGTTATGCCAACAATGCGGCATTTATATCATTAAAAATACAGTATAAACAGTAATAATGTTAATATTATTCAGCAGCCATTTCCCTTTAATTACTCATGATCCTTTAAACATCATGAATATAAAGTTAAAAAGCAGCATTTTTGTAACATTATAAATGTCTTTACTGTCACTTTTGATCAATTTAATGCATACTTGCTGACTAAAAGTAATAATTTCCTTCAAAAACAAATCTACTGACCTCAAATTTTTTAATGGTGTTGTTTTTTTATTTGGTCAGTAGCCGTGTAATAATAAGCAGTCTATTTTGCATTAATGACCAGCTGACTGTACTTTATAGAGCGTAGTTAGATCTGTCAATCCTTTGCTGTATTTGTTTACCAAGCTTCAGGAGTGATTCTCAACCCTGTCAAGTATTTTATCTCAGACAGTTGATTTTGGCATTGTATTTTGGCATTGTAGTACTGAAGTTTTAGGCTGTAGATATACCTACTGTGTTGTAGTGCACTGTATTGATGATGTAAATATAGGATCTTGCTATGGCATGACGGTAATGAGTAATGAATCTGGCTTCCATATCCACTCCCTGCTGCAGTCATTTCTACACCCTTTTAGATCTGTATGTCTTTTCCTCAGTATATAAACTTTTACATATGTGCAACATCACACTGACAATCAGTGTCATCTACAAAGCCACATAAAATATCCCGGTTTCAATAAAAGTAAAGCTGTATCAATAACATCTGTGACATGATGTCAATTACTGCAGAAAATCATTTCGAGCCGCACATGTTGAGAGAAATGCATCTATGTAAGTGCGACACCAAAAATGCAACTGTTTCCCCATAGATTTCCATAATTTTTCACACATTTTTACAAAGTGAGAGATGAGAAATGCTTTTCTGTTGTAAACAACAGCATGCCACAGCTGCCTAACTTCTGTTTAACCTGGAATATTCCCAGGAAAGATATTTATATTATACTCCTACTCCTAATTAATGTGTTCTCGGAATTTTAAATGAGATCCCTCTGACATCCCAGACAGTAGTCTCAATATATCCTTCAGATATTCACAGGCCTAAACAGTTAAAAGAACATTTCACTTTGAGGTATTTTAAGTTCATGTGGGGGAGGCTCAGCAGGCGACTTAATTAGGTAAGAAGAGGCTGTCAACAAATCTGTACACACTGTCAAAGTAGAGACAAGTGTATGTATTGTCAATCTGCCATTCGTGTGGAGGAGTATGTTAGTTATTTTGCAGCACTGTTGTCAGAATGCAAGCTCAGTTCTGTGACAAAAGGATTATAAATGTGCTTTTCTGTGCTAATCAGGGCTGAATTTCATTTGTGCTTGACCTGCATTGAGCTTAATATCTCACTGAAGTTCTGGTGAATGATTATCAAATGATGTTTGCTGTTACTGGTCGTTCAAATAAGATCCTAAACCCAATGTCCTGATCACTTAAAGTAGTATCCCATCCTTTTTTGTTATTCGTGCTCTGAATATGCTCGAATATCCATCGAACTGATCCATTAGGAGCTTCTCTAAGTCTTTTTCTCTCCTCTAGGGAAAGCCATTTTTGAATCAGCTGGAGATTCACCACCAGAACAGCTGAAGGTGAACTCCGCTCCTTCTGCTCGCTCCGAGGTCATCTACGATGATGTGCCTTGTGAGAACAATTCGCCCCCAGATGCAGGTCAGTGTCTGTTATCTGTCCAGCTCAACAATGTCATCACCCATAGGAATATTCACACATGATAGCTTTTTAATATCTCAAATATTTCTTCAAGACAGCAATGAGCTGGAATGGAAAGCAAATTGAAAATTTTCTCCAGAGAGAAAAAAAACTGTAATCTCACGTCTACTCTACACTCAAAGAAAAAGTTCGTAAAAATATGGTGCAATGTACCGTATTAATATGAAGGAATTTTCTGCATTAATTTTTCACAGTTGTTTTATATCTATTTGGGTTACACATTGTGTAAGGCAATGCCCATAAACTAATTTTCTAACAGGACATTATAATTTTTTTCTTACAGTGTAGAGTTTCGAAAGAGATCCCAAAAATTTTGCAAACCGTGCACAGATTTGCCTATATATTAATGTTTGCATTGCAACCAAAAATCTGATTTCAGTGTGAGTATAAAACATTTCCATAACTATATTTCCAAGGTCAAACTGAACTGTGCTATCCACATTAAAGACATTTAGGAGAAACATCTGACACAAAAACATACATGAATGCACAAAGGACGGTGACAGATCTTTTTGGTGGCCAGTCTAAACCACTGAATTTCACTATTTGAACCCACTAGGGGCATCTGTGAGTCGTGAAGAGGCCATGAAACCCAGAAAATTGAAAAAGGTGCTAATAAAGTGCAAACTCTGAGCAATTTAATTTTCCCTTGAGCAATCCTTCTATAATCGATAAATTTGCATAGCAAGCCAAGACTTGTTTCAACCTGTGCAAACAAACCCTCTAATGTATCCTGTTACTGTAAGGACATCTATCTCCCTCCCACCTCACATACTTCTTTCTGTGTTATTGTTCAGAGGATGATGTGATCTATGAGGAGGTGCAGAGGTCTGGTGAGTCCGGACTGATAGACAACGGCTGGGGTTCCAGTGAGTTTGAGAGTTACGACGAGCAGTCAGATAGCGAGACCAAGCAGCCCACTCGCAATAAGGTACAAAGACACTGCCCATTCATCATCAAGAGTGTCTAAAAACAGTTAATACATGGATTGCTGTGCATTGTTAAAAGCTAGAAACGTATTTCTATTGGTAAGTCCTCTCAATGTTTCTAACAGTTATAGCGTTATGATATTTGAAACATTACACAAGTTTTAGTTGAAAAATAAAGCGTTAAATTATTATTAAAGGCCCACTGAAGTGCCTTAAAACGTGCAGTTTTCCAGTGTGGTGAAGTAATTTCCACTGAAACAGGAAGACAGGGCAGGACATATTGAGCAGTTCCTCCCCTTTTTTTAAATAGCCAATAGCGTTTTGCTTATATCACTTGGCCAGAGCCTTTGAGATCAGAAAAGCCGCATTTGACAGTGTGACAGCCACACTGCCACAGTGTAATAGATTCCCCCTTTAGATTTAATATGAAATTTTTACTAAAGCAAAACAGTGATCATAATCATGCTGAGGATGTGTAGTTTGAAAAGTGTGCAATTTATGTTATCTCTTCTTCTCATCAGTGCTGTTTTTTAATGCCGAGTCTGTTTAACCATTTCTCCTCCTAATCTCCTCCAAATCACTTTAAAATACAGCATTCTGTTCCGCTCTGTGCTATCGTGTCTCTGGACTGGAGCAGACTGTGACACTAATATGAAATCAGACTTCATTCGCCCCAATGGAAAGCATATTTACACTGTCTGAATCGTTTCCTATCCCTTATATAGTGTTCTATGCGCCATTCACCATATAGAAAATAGTCATAGTATGAACAAGTGACCAGTTTCAGACGCAGCTTCTGTGTCTATTTATAGTGCAGGGGGCGGGACACTTCAGATTCTAGAGACCATTTGATTGGAGAGAAAATCTGATGAGAAGCTGAAGTGCAGAGTGATGTCATTAAAATCGCTGAGCCATATTGGCGGAATGCTTGATCAGGCATAACATTATTGTGTTGGTCCCCCTTTTGCTGACAAAACAGCCCTGACCCATCGAGGCATGGACTCCACTAGACCCCTGAAGGTTTGCTGTGGTATCTGGCACCAAGATGTTAGCAGCAGATCCTTTAGTTCCTTTAAGTTGCGAGGTGGGGCCTCCATGGATTGGACTTGTTTGTTCAGCACATCCCACAGATGCTCGATTGGATTGAGATCTGGGAAATTTTGAGGCCAAGTCAACACATCAATCTTGTTGTTGTGCTCCTCAAACCAATCCTGAACCATTTTTGCTTTGTGGCAGGGCACATTATCCTGCTGAAAGAGGCCACAGCCACCAGGGAATACTGTTTCCATGAAAGGCTGTACATGGCCTGCAACAATGCTTAGGTAGGTGGTACGTGTCAAAGTAACATCCACATGGATGGCAGGACCCAAGGTTTCCAAGCAGAACATTGCCCAAAGCATCACACTGCCTCCGTCGGCTTGCCTTCTTCCCATAGTGCATCCTGGTGAGGTAAGTGACGCACACGCACCCGGCCATCCACGTGATGTAAAAGAAAACGTGATTCATCAGACCAGGCCACCTTCTCCCATTGCTCCGTGGTCTAGTTCTGATGCTCACGTGCCCAATGTTGGCACTTTCGGCGGTGGACAAATCGGACCACACGGGCCAGCCTTCGCTCCCCACATGCATCAATGAGCCTTGGCCGCCCATGACCCTGTCCCCGATTCACTACTGTTTCTTCCTTGGACCGCTTTTGATAGATACTGACCACTGCAGACCGGGAACCCCCCACAAGAGCTGCAGTTTTGGAGATGCTCTGACCCAGTCGTCTAGCCATCTCAATTTGCTTGCCAATTTTTCCTGCTTCTAACACATCAACTTTGAGGACAAAATGTTCACTTGCTGCCTAATATATCCCACCCACTAACAGGTGCCGTGATGAAGAGATAATCAGTGTTATTCACTTCACCTCTCAGTGGTCATAATGTTATGCCTGATCGGTGTATCTTCTAAATGCGAATTTTGTTATTGTTTTGGAACACATTAGCTTCTAGATAACCTTAAGGCTAACATATTCATACTAAAGACCAAAAAAACTCATATCAAAGACAACTATAAGCCATTAATTTAGCTTTATTCATCCTTGTTAACACAATGACAGTATCAAAACAGTGCTCATCATTAGGTCAGCCAATGGTGTGTGTTTGGGGGCAGGGCTATTAATTTGTCTGACCAGTGGCAGATGTGGGCGTGTTCTGGAAACCAGTTTAAAAACAGTCCTTTTTAATTCTAATTCTGTACGGTGATGCCAGTAGTGCAGAAATTACACACTTCAGCTTTAAAAAAGGAAAGAAGAAAGATTTTTGGTGCCTGGTTCTTTCAGTTCTCCTTTCTTGCCGGGTTTACCCTGTTCCTGTTCTTAGTTAATGTCTTTTGATGCATGCAGAGAAGATCAGGTCTTAATCCACAGATGTTGCACGTCATGCATGAAAACAGGTACAGAAAACCTTAACTAGACTAACCAGAGAGCGTGTATAGATTTAGTACCGTTAACTGAGACAGACACTATCTGAGGCTAAATCTCTGGTCTTGCTGTCTTGTTCACTCTTTTATGCCTGTCTTCAGTTTCCTCTCTTGTTGGCCTTAATGTTATCACTGTCTGTTTGTGTTTGTCAATCTCATTATTTTCCTCCTCCTCTTCTCTTCTTCTGCCATCTTTCTCTATTCACTGATACAATTCAACCCCACTCCTTACTGCTCTTGGACATGGCTTTGCGGTAATGGATATAGATTTCCCCCGATGTACGGCGTCTGAAGCAACGCTGTGTCCAAACCAGGCGTGAGCTAGCCATGCGGTTAGGGGCTCGGGATGTCAGCCAACTCAAACAAAACTATGACATTAAGGTACATCTATACAGTGGTAAATGTGTGGTTATCACAGATTCTTGAGACATGGGACAAAATGACAACTTATGAATGACTGTGTTTATATTTTCTGTAATATTTATGATGTGTCAACTCTGTAAAGAAATTGTTTGGGATTTTTATAGAATTTCCTTTTTTTTATGTTTGTTCTGTTAGTAGCTAGAAACATCAGACAAGCAAAATGGCTTTCGCATATAATACATTTGCAATATTCAAAATATATATTGTAATATTTTGTGAATCCACTGTATTGTTTTTGCTTATTCTTAATATTTTTGATTTCTGAAGGATCATGTGAAACTGAAGACCATATATATATATATATATATATATATATATATATATATATATATATATATATATATATATATATATATATATAGATAGATAGATAGATAGATAGATAGATAGATAGATAGATAGATAGATAGATAGATGTTGAACATGGAAGAAGCAGAAACAGCTGAAAATTAAAAAAAATAAATTACTCTGCAGCACATTTTGTCCCAGCTTTTAAGGATCAGTTTTATATTACACATTAGACTAATCTAGATAATGTAGATTTAGTTGCATCCGTAATTTAGACAGTATTGACACAAATTCACATACAGCTTGTAGGTATGTAGTAGTCCATCATGCACATCATTGTACAGAAAAAAAACACTGTCTATTGAACAATGAAAATGAAACTGTGTGAAATCCACTGAGTGTTGCAACTGAGTAAAGAGGGACCTTGAGGGTTTGTCCTGCTGCTAAAACACACTGATCCACAAACAGGAATTTATCTCTTCTCTTTTAGTTCTGCTGATTCATTTTGTTCCTCGCTGTCATCTTATGCAGTCAGCCTATCTCTCTCTTTCCTCCCATAGGTTCAACAGCTAATGAAAGCAGCTAGGAATGGCACGAAAGATGGACTGGAAAAGACCAAAATAGCCATGATGCGCAAAGTGTCCTTCCTGAGTAAAAAAGACTGCACAGGTTTGACTTTTTGACTCTCATTTCCTCTTGTTCATTTCTGGTGTTTTTGACACCTGGTAGGTTTCAGTACAGAAACAATACTAGAAACTAGATGCCTCTTTAAATGTTTTGAATTCTGAGACAGCAAGTGGAAATATAATCACAGAGCTGCAGAATAGTGTTTAAATTAGGAGTGAGCCAGTATGGCTGATATAGTCTGTAATGGCAGTGTAAATGAGGAGTTTAACTGTGCTATCGACTGTCAATGTGCAGATGACACAGAGGATGATTCTGGATATCTGGATGTGACTGTATCTGAACTCAAACATCCACCACCTCAACTTTCTCCAATGCCAGAAGGACTCAGTAGCCAACAGGTGCGTGTTTGTGTATGTACTTGTGTGAGTCTGTCTGCATTCCTGTCAGTATCATACTAGCCCTGCTCATTTATCATATGGTCACGTTCACACAGCAGCAGAATATGGTTGTCAGTCCTGTATTTATGTTCACACTGTTTGGGTTTGACAACCGCATTAACTTTCAACGGGAGTTGACAGTGAACAAAGTAATATAAAAAATTGTGATGTCCATAAAACTGATAAAGTTGAATATTTGACGGATGAACACATGGCTTGATTGGACTCTTGTCAATTCAAAAATGAAAAGACTTTTCAGTTTTATGGATGTCGACATCTTTATATTACTTTGGTCACTACAGTGTATGTAAATTTTTTTGCTTTTCAACATTTATAATAATAAGAAATGTTTCTTGAGCAGCAAATCAGTAGTGTAGTAATGATGCTGACAATTCAGCTTTGCAATCACAGGAATAAATTACATTTTAAAATATATTAAAATAGAAAACAGTTATTTTTAAATTGTCATAATATTTCACAGTATTGCTGTTTTTACTGTATTTTTGATCAAATTAATACTGCCTTGGTGAACACCAGAGACGTTCAAAAACATTTTGACATTTTTACTGAGCCCAAACCTTTGAATGATAGTGTATATTTACATATTTTATGTTAAACATAAAGCTGCTGGTTTGCTGTCAGTTAACCTAATTTAATTGAAATTTGAATGTTTTTGTATGTACAGATTGTCAGGCGTCATATTCTTGGCTCTATCATCCAGAGTGAAAGAAGCTACTTAGACTCACTCAAGAGGATCCTGCTGGTCAGTGACACAATCCTGATATCACATCTGCATATAATATTGCTTAATTTTCTTTATGAAGTGGAAAGGATGGCAAAAATAGGAATATAGCGCAGAGGGGAAAAAATACTGTGTTAAAAAAACTTAAAACTGCCTAAGGTGGTTTGCTGGTCTTAGACAGTTTAAGCTGATCAGCATGTCCAGCTGACAAGTGCCCAAAACCCCTCTAAAACCATCAAAACTCACCATCCTAACCTTCTTGGGCAGGGTGGTTTAAGCTTTTTTTCAGCAGGTTAAAGACAAAAACTAAATATATTCATGCATCCCTATCTTATTGTGATGTTAAAGCTGGGAGAATATTAATTAATTCTATTGTATTATTGTAAATTGACCAAAATAGATGTGCATTTTTTAATTAAATGAACAGATACACCACAATCTGAATGTAAAAGAGACTCATACCTACCGCCTGAATTATATTTTAGGAATATAAGAAGCCTTTGATGGAGGCGGAGCCCCGGATCCTGAGCTTGAAGAAGATCCATCCCATTTTTTATAGACTGAAGGAGATCCTGCAGTGTCACTCCATGTTTCAGATTGCTCTGGCCTCCCGTGTAGCAGAATGGGATAACACTGAGAAAATTGGAGACCTTTTTGTTGCTTCAGTATGTCTCCTGTTGTTCTACTAAAACATTCAGTTTGTGCTGTTTTTCACAGCTTCTGATTCTTTGTTCATAGATGTTTTTTTGCTCTGGTTACAAAAAGTTTAAGATTTCATTGCTTTACCTCTCATTTTATCATACTTGTTTTCTTGATTTAAAACATTGCACAATTGCATGGCATTGATCCAACAGGTTTGTACGGTCACAAATATGCCCTTTTGTATTCCACTTCACATGCTAAGATTTTTGCATGAATAAGCGTTGTCATATCGGCTTATTAAAATAAATATGGGCTGTGTAATGGGCTGTATTTAGACCCTAACATGACTCGCTGTCTGTTGTTATCTGTAATGAGGGATCTTTGCAGATGGAAAAACAGAACATCCTATAGTCAGCAGTTTTATTTAAAGTCTGCTGATTTCCTCTGCATCACCAGGCTCTGCCCTGCAGCTGAGCACATTATGTTTAAGACAGTTGAATCAGTTAAATTCAAACAATCATGCAAATAGTCCCTCCATAACTATTGACAGTAGGAATGCAAGCTTTCAGAACAGACTGTACGATCACAGATCATTAGTACATGGATATTATGCCTGAACTGTGGATTGTTATGTCTACCGCTGTCTTCATTTCCTCCAGTTTTCCAAGTCAATGGTGCTAGATGTGTACAGTGACTATGTCAACAACTTCACCAATGCTATGGCTCTGATCAAGAAAGCTTGTATGTCCAAGCCAGCATTCCTGGAGTTCCTCAAGGTGCTCTTCAGTTCTTAATATGTGTTACTTGCTAAGGCAGGATTACTATTGTTCATATTTAGGGTTAGGCTTTAAGTGATTTTATACATTATAACATGTTTTTGTGTTGTTCTGGGTTGTAGAAGAAGCAAGCTGCCAGTACAGACAGAATCACTCTTTATGGCCTGATGGTCAAACCAATCCAACGCTTTCCTCAGTTCATACTCCTCCTGCAGGTTAGTGTTCTGAAATACACAAACACACACACATACAAACACAGTTAATGACCCTAAAAGTTTAACAATTTAGGGAGTATTTTATAATGATGGAATTTCCTCAGACTGTTCCGCATGGAGAAGTGAAAGACAGTGTGCTAGTAAACCACATTAAATTTACACATAACATTTGCTTACTATCAAAACCATGATCTGATACTGCACAGGAAGTGTACAAATATGTAAACCTAAATGCTGGTGAAATCCCTCTTGTATGCCAATTACTTGTATAAGACTGTATTATTTTATCAAGTTCTGCCAGGATTTTTTTTGTCATTAGATCATTCTTATGTGCAATGACTTCATTTGCATGGAGCCTCTGGGGTGCTGAGGCTGTTACTGCAGGCTGTTTTTCAGGGACATTTGAATGCATATATGGGTGTACAGTTGAAAATGAGCTGAAATAGCTTAAAGGTTCAGTGTGTAGTATTTATGAGGATCTATTCACAGAAATGCAGTATAATATACATAACTATGTTTTCAGTGGAGTATAAAGACCTTACATAATGTACCGTTATGTTTTTATTACCTTAGAATGAGCCATTTCTATCTACATACAGTGCGGGTCCCCTTACACTGAAATAGCCATTTTGCGTTGTCATGTTTCTACAGTAGCCCTAAATGGACAAACTTCTCTACAGAGTGCTAGTCACTCTCTGCTCTCTCTCTCCGACGACATTTTTGTCCTGTGTTGGCCCCCGTAGCTTCTCTATGCGCTCCGAAAGGGAGGGGTGAGCGGTGGGTGATGCAATTTACAACCTCACCACTAGATGCCGCTAAAATTCACACACTGCGCCTTTAACTGGAGCGATTACAGAAAGGTTACCATAAAAAGCCATTAACAGCCCATTTTACGTCCATAATGTTACATATTTCCAGTGAGGGTGGGACTTGATTTTATAAAGTAAACAGGGTCAGTTTTCATTTCATGTTCATATTAATTTGCTTTATTGCCCGTTAACTGAGTAAATTGAAGTAAAAGTCTAGACTAGTAACTGTATTATACTAGGTTTATATCCCACAATCCATTGATCTTAGAGCCCTTGAGAATTTCACTTAACATCTTTTGCTTGCAGGGGACTGAAGCATTGCCTAAATTACAGATTATATGCAGACATATCTGTGTGTATTCCACAGGACATGCTGAAAAACACCCCTGTGGGGCATCAGGACAGGCTGCCGTTGCAGCTGGCCCTTACTGAGCTTGAGACTCTCGCCGAGAAGCTGAACGAGCAGAAACGGCTGGCCGAGCAGCTCGCTGAGATCCAACAGCTTGCTCGTAGCATCAGCGATCGTAACCTTAGTAAGGTCAGTGACCACCGCAGTACAAACACGCATGGGGCACTTCAAAGTATTACCAACACAAAAACACAATGATTTGGTTTTACAAGATAATTTGGCAGGCAGTGTGGAAAGACATAAGCTGTCAGTGTGATTGGACTGCTATTTCCACATTTCCTCTTTCTAGAAATAGCTTTGACAAAGACGTTTCCTTGCCAGGATAGTGAGTTGTCAATGAAAGTAAGTTTAGTGGCCGCTAATAGATATCAAATGAGTTTTGTGGCTTTCAGTTCATATCTATTATCTTTGATGTCATCTATCTGCTAGCATGGTGGAGCCCCTTCCTAAAATATAAAGACAACTATATTTTTCATGTTGGAAGGCCCATGTTTTACAATGTGTGAAATGATAAAGACAAAATGTTGTTTGCAAAATTTTCATTGTTCTAAAGAAAAGAAAAGAATATGGAAATAATCTGCTTAACAGAATAACACCATTTTTTGTGTATTTCTTTCTACCCACTATTACAGTAATGTTATTACACTATTACAGACAAACTTTTCAATTCAAATTTATTTGGATTGTATTTATAACATGTTGTTTGCAAAATTATATTGGCTTTTATACTGTCATTGTTCAAAGGCCAAAATAAGTTTTAAAAATATTATCATAAAATTATTTACTTTATATTGTTAAAAACATTTTTACGCATTTCTTTCTACCCTCTGTTAGAGTACATTTAAATTATAAACTTGAAGACAAACATTTTCAATGTATATTATATTGACATTTAAATAGAAAGTAGATTTTTTTTTATTTAACAAAAAAAAGTCTGCTTCCGACTCACATCCCACCGGGGGTTCTCATACATAGATTAAGTTAACTTTTAGCAGATGTACACACTTAAAATTAAACTGGGAGTATCATTATAGGTAAATTAACTCATTTTGTAATTTCAGAAGGTTCAAGATCTGTATGTTTTTGCATTTTAATTAAGCTAGACTGATTTAATATATTAATAATAACATTAATATTAATTATACATGTTAAAAATATTAATTTAGATCATTTTAAGTCATCCTGTGACCCCCTTGGAAGTTTGCTCAGTCCCCCTAGTGGACCATGGGCTCCTGGTTGAGAACCACGACACTAGAGTGTTCCTACTTCCGTCAGCAGCTGCATTGCACAAATATATCTCACATTTATATGAAAATAAGCAATTCTATCCTCTGTAGATTTGTTCAACTGTGCAATTGTTACATTCAAGGTTGTTAGAACGAGAATGATTGAAATGAAGATGATGAAGATCAATCAAAAGACATTACTTCAAAGTCAAAACTGAAGAGCACAGACATACAGGTGATGCAAGTGTTCTGTCATGGTGTGGATGTGTTCATTTACTTAAAAAAAAATTTTTTTTTTTAAACAGCAGCTGAACTCTGATCAGAAGCAGCTGATACTATCTGAGACATTGATTGAGACTGTATATGGCGAGAAGGGTCAAGTCCTCAAGTCTAAGGAGCGCAAAGTCTTCCTCCTGAATGACATGCTCGTCTGTGCAAACATCAATGTAAAGTAAGCATTCCTCTTCACATGTCCACCAATGTAGACATCACAACTTTCATGAGAGATATTTAAGCTAATTTAATTATGTTGCATGAAATGAAAATTCTGTCATCATTTACTCCTCTTGATGCAGTTCAAACCTTGATTTCTTCTGTGGAATAAAAGAAGAAGTTTAGTAAAATGTTCACGCTGCATATCGTCAAACTGCATGGTGACCATGGGCCAAGTTTCAAAAATTATGACAAAAAGCACCATAAAAGTAGTCCATAAGACTCATACCATATATTCCAAGTTATCTGAAGCTATATGGTTGCATTGTGTTGAGAAAAAGAGAAATTTAAGTTGTTTTTTTATTAATGTTCTCCTCTGACGCATTTTTCAAATCTCATTCATGTTCAAATCTGGCTTGTCGAAACATATCACATCAGGTTTGACGTCATTGATTCTCATGTGTTTAATAACCGATTGCAACGTGCCAGATTTAAATATGTACATATGCACATATTTAAATTGCACATTTGAGAGCTTTGGTGGGGATGAGGGGGTGGGGGTTTCTGTGAATGATAATCTTAAATTAAAAGCTTTTGTATGGCTTCCGAGGACGTTATATAGAGCATGAGACATAAGATCTACTTTTATGGTACTCTAATGTCATTTTTGGAGGTCACCTTTCCCTTTGGAATGGAAAAGGGCAGCATGAACATCCTGCCTAGCATATCATTTTGCATTTGACAGAAGACATTTGGAATGACTTGAGGGTCAGTATAATGACAGATCTTTTATTTCTGGGTTAATTAGAGATACATTAATAAATAAATATAATTCAGTTACTTGCTTATAATTTATTTATTTAATGAATTAAGGCCATCTTCTTTTTAACTCCCTCTTAACTGACACAGATATATTGAAACAGGCATTGATAACATCTTTGAGGAGCCAAGGTAACATTCTCACATCTGGCAGGTTTTTTCATTAATGACCACTGGGTCATGCTGTTTTCAAAGACTTCGGATCAGAATGATTTTACACTGGCTTCAAAGTTCTCCTGCATCCCTCAATCTCATCGAACTGTTCTCAATGCAGATCATGCATAACAGAGGAATACATGAATAAAATCACAGTAGGGGGTGTTAGGCTCTCTGGGAATCCTTCTGATCACAAATCTCTAATGTCTGATTCCTGGATCTCCGTCGCCATCGTTCATACCTCTTCTGATTGTATATTATTTGTTATTGTGAGTTTTGCGATCTTAAAGCAGTTCTTTTGTGTTCATTAAGGGGCCCTCCAGATATCAGCAGCCTAGTACCCATCGGTCCAAAATACGCAGTTAAGTGGAGTGCCCCCCTGCTGCAAGTTCAAGTGGTGGAGGTGGGCCAGGAGACCCCCCAGCGTAAAGACAGCGTCTACCAGCAGAGTGGAAGCAAGCGCCTGAGCTCCACTAACTCTCAAGGTTGGTATTTTTGTATTTTTATATATTTAAGTGCACTCCTTTCATGTGGTTAGAGGAGCATGGGGGAAAAAAACTTTTTTGATATAGTCAGTAAAGCTTGTTCATAGCAGTATTTCCTATATTGTACAGATACATAATTAGTCCTACTACATATTTATATGTGTATATATATATATATATATATATATATATATACACATATAGGAATTCATTTAAAGAAATGAATACCTGGTTTCAAAGTAATATCTGTTTCAAATAAATGATGTTCTTTTGAACATTGTACTTAAAGGACCCTGAAAAAATGTGGTTTCATAAGGTTCATAAGGATTCACACTGTTTTCAACATTGATAATAAGAAATGTTTCTTATTCACCAAATCAGCATATAAGAATGATTTCTGAAAGATCATGTGACACTGAAAACTGAAGTAATGATGCTTAAAATTCAGCTTTGCCATCACAGGAATAAATTACATTTAAAACAGGAAACTGGTATTTTAACTTGTAATAATATTTCACAATGTTACTGTTTCACTGTATTTTTGATCAAATAAAGGCAGCCTTGGTGAGTATAAAAGACTTCTTTCAAAAACAACAAATTTTATCAACCATAAACTTTTGAACTATAGTGTGTGTGTGTGTGTGTGTGTGTGTGTATACATTTTAATATTTTGAAGATTTAATTCTTAATATTTTCATATATATATATGTATATAATATACATATATTTATAATTTTTTTATATACAATATGCATGTATATATAAAATACACTTAAATGATTTTGTAAAAAATTGTATTTATAAAATATTAATAGGTTACACTTTATTTTAAGGTGTTATTGTTACAGTGTAACTATATATTTAAGTACTGAGTAATAATAATTAACTACATGTACTTACTATAGGGTTAGGGTAGGATGTGGTTGAGGGTTTGTTGCATATAATTATGCAAAATATTCTGTTATTACTTTGGTAAATGCATGTAACATATGTAACAATGACACTGTAAAATAAAGTGTTACCTTATGGTATTATCTTTACCTTTGTAAGGCCCGCCCAATCGTCCCAATGACGGCTTACGATTAGCGGGTGAAGGTTTCTTCGCGTTCAGTCTTTTCAGCGGGGCAAAGTAATTTAATTCCAATTTACTTTTATCTGACTTCATTTTATCATGACCTCGAATTTAAGTTAGAATGCCGATTGGTTATTAGGTAATTTGTATAACAATTTAACTACACATTTGATTATTGTATTTAACTCTTTACTCTTATTGAAATCATTCATTCAGTTCTCAGAGTCGCACAGGGTCCTCGCAAACTCGCCAGTCTCGCCTGTCCGATCATTAACCAGAGGTTATGGCTGAAGCGATTTAACAATGCCAACCAGTTAAAAAGTACCCATGTAGCCCCCTTCAGTCACCTATATAACAACTTAGTTAAAGTTGAAACTAACCAGAGGTTATGGCCAGTACCATAAAATAATGCCATATTATCTCAATAGTATTCTATCTGGCCCCCTATAGTGAATGTGACTGCATAACAACTTAGTTAAAGTCGAGCAGTTAGTCAGAAATCTAGAATCTCGTCAGATGTGCCCCATGCTCCATACAATCCGAGATCTAGTATGTACTTAACCCTGGTCGCAGATTTGCGGTAACAAAGGACACATCGCAATGTACTAAAGTCAATAATTTCAGAGTAAGTCAGAACACATCAAATGTAACAATTTATTATTAGTCAGATAAATGTATCATGCCAATTACATAATAAATTCAAAGATAATCAATACATAACACCAAATGCTCTGAAGTAATGAAAGAATAAAAGACGCATACCTGACAATTACATAACGCTGAGCGTTACGGGCTGACCTGACCCATATAGATTTTGGGTGAATTATAGAGGAGAGATGAGGGAAGAGGCAGTGAAGGGAAAGAAATGTAAATTACTTGGGTGATCAACTCAGTGTGATGTCATCTCGGATGGGGACGCTAAATGCACAAGAGTGAGTTCAGATGTTAATTTCCTTTGTTTTCTCAGAGAGTCGCCATCTTTTTCCAGTCTTACACCTACATGTTGTAATATAAAGAATCAGTCAGTATTGACACTGTGGCTTCTTGGTTCAAGTTGAACAAGCCTGAAGGTGTTTGCTTACAGTTCAGTAAGTGAGTCTGATTCAAACCAAAAGCTTTTTGTGCGTTTCATCAAAAGAACTGGCTCAATAATGTAATGTATATGAATTGTAAAGGAATGGAAATGTGAATTAATTGGCGTACACTAGTTGCACTGTTTGTATTTGCGTTATATTGGAGCAGGAAACACTGTTACATAGTAATAATATTCAACCTTCTTATAAATTATTGCATAGATTTTGACTCTCTGACACTCTTCAAATAAATTCTAATTTTCCCACAGTTATGCTAGTTTTACCTTTAACAAATCACTCTCCCAGAACTAATATCAGTGTGACATCCTCCTGCTACATTCATCTTGTTTAGAAGACCTTAGGTTTCCTCAGAGCTCAATTTTAAACCCAGCTCATACTCTCCAGCTGGGGAAATATACACTCACAGTCAGAGGACACAACAGAGGGTCTAATTCCCAGATAAGATGAACCAAAAGTCCTTGGGTGACTTTTTTTCTTCCTTTTTTTGCATCAGAAACTTCTACTTTTTCTCTACATCTTTCCTGCTGTGTTGGAGCTTTCAACCTGATACAAATACTGCACAGAATTACAATGTTAGTTGAGCGCAGCCATTCCATTGCAAGAATTAGCTGGAGGTGTATTATTTCAGACCCAAAAGCTTTAATGTGAATATAATTACTGATTATCATGGAAATGTTATTTGTTCAGGAAAGCTGTTTCTGGGACCACCACGGCTGTACCAGGAACTGCAGGAGTTACAGCATGATCTTTCTGTGGTAGAGGAAGTCACGTTATTGGTGGGCACCCTGCAGGGATCATACCAGGTAAAATCCTTAATCATCACAGTGTCGTACACCTGATCAATGGAATGTGCAAAACATATTTTCATAGTTATCTGAATGACTAGTCATTCTTGAAAGGATAGTTTGTTCAAAAATGAAAATTCTGTATTCATTTATTCATCTTGTGCATTATTTATTCTGTGGAACATAAAAGAAGATATGAGAAAAGTGTTTTGTTTTGTCTATACACTGAAAGTCAATGGGGTTTCAATGTTGCTTGGACTCCAGTGTTCCTCAAAATACTTTCTTTTGTATCCCACAAAAGATCATGCAGATGTGGAACTACATGAGACCATTTGGATGATTTGGAACTTCTGTTTACTATATGAGTAAATTAGTCATTTTTGGGTGAACTATCCCTTCAAGGAAGCCCTTAGGCTTCTTTTAGAGATGTCTCCACAAGACACAGATCAAATGTTGCTGAAGGGGTGTTCAAATAGAGGCATAGTTTTAAAAAAAAGCAGCATGAGATCAGCCTCAAATATTGTTTTAATCATTACAGAGTGTATATTTCATAGTTAATCATTTAAAGTTACAGATTTGTATTATTATAATGTCATTCATTTCATGTTTCTACATTTAAAATTTAATATTTAAAACATTCATTTTGTGACAAGATTTTTAATTTGACTATTTTAGCTTTGGTAGTATAGGATAGGTTCTTTCACAGCCTTGTTTTCATTAACAAAAATGTATATATTTAAAAACAAAATAATTAAATATGCATCTACCCTGACTAAGATGCAAAGGTTACTGACAGCTATTTGAAATATACACACTAAATATCTGCAACCTTTTATTGCACAAATCCAGTCCACACAAAAAAATGATTATGTACAGTATACTCACAGAGCAATAGGTATTCATAATGTATGTTGTGATGCAATAAATCATTTCATAAATAATTGTAATCAAATTTAAAATGCATTATAATATTTGCACATTCCTTGTTACATCTGAAATTGGTTGTTTGTCATGTATTTTAATGTATTATACTTGTAACAAGGTGTAACATTGTATTATAATACACTCACCTAAAGGATTATTAGGAACACCATACTAATACTGTGTTTGACCCCCTTTCGCCTTCAGAACTGCCTTAATTCTACGTGGCATTGATTCAACAAGGTGCTGAAAGCATTCTTTAGAAATGTTGGCCCATATTGATAGGATAGCATCTTGCAGTTCATGGAGATTTGTGGGATGCACATCCAGGGCACGAAGCTCCCGTTCCACCACATCCCAAAGATGCTCTATTGGGTTGAGATCTGGTGACTGTGGGGGCCATTTTAGTACAGTGAACTCATTGTCATGTTCAAGAAACCAATTTGAAATGATTCGAGCTTTGTGACATGGTGCATTATCCTGCTGGAAGTAGCCATCAGAGGATGGGTACATGGTGGTCATAAAGGGATGGACATGGTCAGAAATAATGCTCAGGTAGGCCGTGGTTTCAAACGATGCCCAATTGGCACTAAGGGGCCTAAAGTGTGCCAAGAAAACATCCCCCACACCATTACACCACCACCACCAGCCTGCACAGTGGTAACAAGGCATGATGGATCCATGTTCTCATTCTGTTTACTCCAAATTCTGACTCTACCATCTGAATGTCTCAACAGAAATCGAGACTCATCAGACCAGGCAACATTTTTCCAGTCTTCAACTGTCCAATTTTGGTGAGCTCGTGCAAATTGTAGCCTCTTTTTCCTATTTGTAGTGGAGATGAGTGGTACCCGGCGGGGTCTTCTGCTGTTGTAGCCCATCCGCCTCAAGGTTGTGCGTGTTGTGGCTTCACAAATGCTTTGCTGCATACCTCGGTTGTAACGAGTGGATATTTCAGTCAAAGTTGCTCTTCTATCAGCTTGAATCAGTCGGCCCATTCTCCTCTGACCTCTAGCATCAACAAGGCATTTTCGCCCACAGGACTGCCGCATACTGGATGTTTTTCCCTTTTCACACCATTCTTTGTAAACTCTAGAAATGGTTGTGCGTGAAAATCCCAGTAACTGAGCAGATTGTGAAATACTCAGACCGGCCCGTCTGGCACCAACAACCATGCCACACTCAAAATTGCTTAAATCACCTTTCTTTCCCATTCTGACATTCAGTTTGGAGTTCAGGAGATTGTCTTGACCAGGACCACACCCCTAAATGCATTGAAGCAACTGCCATGTGATTGGTTGATTAGATAATTGCATTAATGAGAAATTGAACAGGTGTTCCTAATAATCCTTTAGGTGAGTGTATATTATACAGTAACTGTGCATTACTAGGCATAATTAATGCATTAAAACTACTTTTATAATGCATTATTCATAAAAGCTTTAAGTAAAGTGTTACCAAAGTTTCTTCTGTAAATCCATCCCTTTTAAAGCACGCCTGCAAAAAATATTGAAACTGCATAGTAGACCTCGCTATTTAAATAGTTGACTCATTCCTAGTCCCTATTGTGAAGCTCTTTCGCTCTCTAACCTATCTTTGTGCTAATTATGATGCTAATGTCAAAAAGCAGGGCGCTAAGTGTGGTAACCGGTGCTTAGTCAGTCTGACAGCTATCTCCTGTAAATGTGACTGTGTGCGTGTACAGAATCTCAACACTACGGTGGGGCAGGACTGGTGCATGGCTCTTCAGAGGCTCATCCGTATCAAAGAGGACGAGATCCAGTGTGCCAACAAATGCCGTCTACGGTTGATGGTTCCTGGGAAGCCTGACAAGTGAGTGCCGACTACCCACTGATGCCAGTGGGCACAGGTTACACAAAATAGAGCGGTGCATCAAAAAATACAGAATTTTTTATAACAGTTTCCACAAAATATTTAACAGCACAACCGTTTTCAGCATTGATAATAATAAATGTTTTTTTGTGCACTAAATCAGCATATTCAAATGATTTCTGAAGAATGGAGTAATGATGCTGAAAATTCAGATTTGCCATCACAGGAATAAATTACATGTTACAATACATTGAAAATTAGAACATTTTTTTTAAATTGTAATAATATTTCACTATATTACTGTTTTCACTTTCTTTTATATTTTAAGTAAATGCAGCATAATCATCACATTACTATTATACACTATAGCGTGGGAAGCACAATGAAAGCTTTGGGTGAAATTAACTCAGTATTGCTAAATGCATAATGCTTATTATTTTGAGATCAGAATTATTTGCCGGACCCCCTGCCGTACCGCTGTGGACCCCCTGTTGAAGACCCCTGCTTTAAGCTGAATTGTGCCTTTTGTTGTTGCCTTACTTCTTTTCCCTTTTAGCAGGCACAAACTCTTTTGACTCTTGGCACAAATAGAGCTGTACAATTTTAGTCATGCATGGAACTGAAAGAGGCTTTGTTTCACTTGGATTTTGATTCTGTTAAATCCCTCTTGGATTTTAACAGTTTGTGCGTGCGTGTGTGTATATCTCTTGAAAGGTCTGGCCGTCCAGTCAGTTTCACTGTGGTCTTCAGTACACCCAGTCCAATTAGCAAAATCTCCTGGGTCAATCGCCTGCATCTGGCCAAAATCGCCCTGAGTAAGTGTGGCCTCTCAGACATGAGTAACAGGTTGTTGACATTAATCTTTGACTTATTATTTTCATGGGTTCATTCTCGTGTATAAATGTGCTAGTTTTAGCTTTCAGTTTCAGTGACAATATTGTGCCTCTGGCTGAGCTTATTACTGTTTGTGTAGGAGAGGAGAACTTGCCTGGCTGGGTGTGTGTAGAGGATGATGAAAAGACTAAGCCTCCATTCTGGTGCCCGTTACTGGCCTGCCGGGTGCCTGTGTTTACCCCAAAAGTGCAAGATCTGAAGGTAAGTGAGAGATATCCAACCGCTCCAACTCCAAAAGACATCCAACAAATTTCATTAGTGTATACTTAATAAAGAACAAAGAGTTCAAACAAACTATCCAGCTACACACAGAAGTCATTTTAAGTTTGCCTGATAAAATAGCTCTGTCATCATTTACTTACCCTCATGTCTTGTAAGTGAACTGTAAGTGGTTAAAAGTGTGCTGTTGTACTTACTGAAAAGAAAAAACACAAATGCAATATCAACTGTTTCGCTTAGACAAGGTGTTTTCAAGGGGATGCTGGGGGTCTGCAGATATTAAGCATTTATTGTTTATTAATTGTTTAACAACAACAAAAAAACTATTTATGGATTGAATAAAAATATACTTTGGAATAATATGTATTAATATTAAAATGTGTTGTATATAAATATATTTAATATAATATATTATATTTAATTCATAATATATTTTATGTTTTTATAATATATTAATAATATATAAATTTATATATTTAATATAGAAAAAATTATAATAAAATGTTTCCCTTTGGGTATTTATGCATCCAATATTACTGTAATAATGGATAGAAACATACACAGTCAACTTGATTAAAATGTAAATATTCCATATACTATTTAATAATTGGCTTTGGCTTTTAGTACAGACAGGATAACATCTAATTTATTTTGAAAGCAAATGTCATCTTTATCATAATATTAATATAATATTTAATAACTTCTCTCACAGAGAAAACTATTTTGCAAATAAAAATATATAACTGTCTTTCTATTTTAAAAAAGGGGGTTCTCCTCAAGGAGGTTATATTTGGGAGTCCTTGACAGCAAAAAGGTTTGAGAAGTTTGAAACCCCCTATCTTAGACCGCAATGATATTACACAATCTTCTCAGATTTTTCTGGAAAAGACTTTAGATTTCAATAAGAACTGTACTGCTTGTACTTTATAGTAACAGTTGTCTACACCATTTTAGGAGTTAATATTGAAATGACCCTTAACTGCAAATTCCTGAAAGAGCAATCATATGAGCAATTTTTTTCCGGGATCTGCTGGGAAACATTTCCTTAAGGGTAGTCAGCGTTTGGTCTAAGACAAGGCAGAGCGTACTCAGATTAACATTCAGACATTCATGTGGTAGACTGTAATTGACTGCTTATTGCTTGACCAACATCTTAAACTTTTATCTGTCATATCAGTACTGCACACCATGGTGAACTGGCAATCTTTCTAACATAGTATTTGCGATCAGATAGGGTATCTGAATCAAACACATGTTGCCTTACATTTACATAGCTTTGATCTTCTATATTTTTTTTTTTACCGCATTGCTATTCTACACCTCCAGGTCTGTGTGCAACTTCACGACATCTGGTTGGTACTTTCAATCCACAGGACTTCACATTTTTAACCAAGACCTTCTGCCAGTCTAGATTTAATTATCTTTATTAGTTCTGTTCTCCCATCAGCTTTTATTGTACTCTTATGATTTGTCATAGAACTACCATTGTGTTGAGGTTAGTATCTCAATATTCATTCTCAATGAGTGGCTTGTTGATTTCTGTAGTGCATTCAACATTGTTTTTGCAAGTTCTTCAGATTTGCCACTAAGATACTGTTCCCTTTCGTTCAGTCACTCCGAGTAATGTCAGTGACTGACGAATGGGGGTTTTGCCTAGAAGCCTATCATCTTCGAGATCTTCGAGGCCAATGCCATGGGCATGTGGAATTTGCATAGCGTAACTCCGCCCCACAGCGTGGGTATATAAGGAAGTACGCTGGCAACATTGCATTATGTTTCTGCTTCGGAGCCAATAGTATCTCTCTCTTCACTCCTCAAGCCTTCTGAGTTTGTCAGCCTCTTCGAGACGAGCAGCTTTCCAGTCGGTGTTGGTGTTACGGCGCGTTCCAGCGATCGTTTACTGCCTGCCTGCTGATCTGTGCAGTGGTCTGCATTCAGCTGGTATTCGGTCCCTGGGCGCTTCGGCATCGCTGTGAAGTTTTCCTCTCTAAAAGAGCTCACACGTGGCACGTCTTTTTCAAGATGTCTCGCCCGTGTGCTTCTGGGTGCGGTCTGATGGGCATGAACACTGCCTGACGTGCTTGGGCTTTCAGCACGCTCAGGCAGCGTTTATGGATGAGTCAGAGTCCCCTCTGCCACACCCCAATCTGCCGTCTCCTCGAAAGGTGGCACTTTGGCTGGTGGCCAGGGTGACCTGAGGGTGACGGTGTAGAACAAAGCCCCAACGCTCATGCCTCGGGCCACACCCCCCTCTAGCGCACCGCTTCCCCCGTGCGCTCAAACTGTGACAACGGAGCTGGCTCCTGCTGTTCCGTCTGTTGTGTTTGGGCCCGCTGAGGACGAAGAGATGTCGACCGCCGCATCGCAAGGTGGGCTAGAGTCCTCCGAGGATGATGATTCGGCTATGCTGCCGCCTTCCGGTGTGCCAGCATTGCCCGAGTCGGACCCGGAGCTGACAGCCATGCTTTCCCGGGCAGCCGCGAGTCTCGGGTTGGAGTGGAACCGTCCGCCCAGGCCTGAGCGCTCGCGGTTGGACGATTGGTTTTTGGGGGCGCGCGTTAAAATACCTTTTTTCCCGGAGGTGCATGAGGAGGTCACGCGGTCCTGGAAGTTGTCTTCCCGCGACGTTAGGCGGCCTCCTCCGCCGTCTCTGCCCTCGATGGGGCCGCAACCAAAGGGTACACTGGGGTTCCCCCGGTTGAACGCTCTGTTGCGATGCGACTGTGTCCTCAGAGTGCTTCAACCTGGCGTGGCGACCCTAAGCACCCCTCCAAAGCCTGTAGATTCACATCAACCTTGGTGTCGAAGTCCTACAGAGCTGCGGGGCAGGCCTACCAGGCCCGGATGCTATGCGACATGCACAAGGGTAGAACTGACCCAGGGCTCAGAAATGAGCTGCGTGCCGCCACCGACCTCGCCCTCCGGGCGACGAAGGTGACCACACGCTCCCTGGGCCAGGTGATGTCCACAGCTGTGCCGCCCAGACGGTTCAGCTGATTTGGGAACAGTTCGGCGACGCACAGGTATTTCTGTTTGCCTCTCACGACTCTTCCCATTGCCGCCTGTTTTATTCCCTGACTGAGGGCCCCCTTGGCACAGATGCTCTGGCGCACAGCTGGCTGCGGGGCCTCCGCAAGTATGCGTTTCCCCTAGTGAGCCTTCTCACACAGGTTCTGTGCAAGATCAGGGAGGACAAGGAGCAGGTCCTTTTGGTCGCCCCGTATTGGCCCGGCCGGACCTGGTCCTTCCAGGACCGCGTGACCTCTTCATGCACCTCCGGGAAAAAGGTATTGGGGGCGTGGCCTGATGGGTGTCAGAACGCGGCGCCCCCAAAAACCAATCGTCCAACCGCGAGTGCTCAGGTCGGGGCGGAGGGTTCCACTCCAACCCGAGACTCGCGTCTGCCCGGGAAAGCATGGCTGTCAGCTCTGGGTCCAACTCGGGCAATGCTGGCACACCGGAAGGTGGCAGCATAGCCGAATCATCATCCTCAGAGGACTCTAGCCCACCTTGTGATGCGCCGATCGACATCTCTTCGTCCTCTGCGGGCCCAAACGCAACAGACGGAACAGCAGGAGCCGGCTCCGTTGCTACAGTTTGAGCGCACGGGGGGAGCGGTGCGCTAGAGGGGGGTGTGGCCCGAGGCATGAGCGTCGGGGCTTTATTCCACACCATCACCCTCAGGTCACCCTGGCCACCAGCCAAAGTGTTGCCTTGCGATGAGACAGCAGATTGGGGTGTGGCAGAGGGGACTCTCGCTCCGGAATGGAGCTCATTGAGTCTCGACCGCAGCACCGAGATGGTCATGTTCCCGCAGTGGGAACATGACTCATCCATGAACGCCGCCTGAGCGTGCTGTAAGCCAAACATGTCAGACAGTGTTCATGCCCATCAGAGGGCGGCAGAGACCGACCGCACCCAGAAGCACACGGGCGAGACATCTTTAAAAAGACGTGCCACGTGTGAGCTCTTTTGTGAGGAAAGCTTCGCAGTGATGCCGAAGCGCCCAGGGACCGAATACCAGCTGAATGCAGACCACTGCACAGATCAGCAGGCAGGCAGTAAACGATCGCTGGAAAGCGCCATAACACCAACACCGACTGGAAAGCTGCTCACCTCGAAGAAGCTGACGATACTCAGAAGGCTTGAGGAGTGAAGAGAGAGATACTCTTGGCTCCGAAGCAGAAACATAATGCGATGTTGCCAGCGTACTTCCTTATATACCCACGCTGTGGGGTGGAGCTACGCTATGCAAATTCCGCATGCCCATGGCATTGGCCTACCATTGGCCGTTTTCTAAGATCTCAAAGATGATAGGCTTCTAGGCGAAACCCCCATTCGTCAGTCACTGACGTTACTCGGAGTGACTGAACGAAAGGGAACAAGGGTTACATACATAACCGAGACGTTATCTAGTTGTAACAGATGAGGATGATATTATTGAAAGCAGTAAGAATGTGTTGAAAGCTCCAAACCATCAGTAATGTTTTGCACTGTGACTGGATGCCATAATTTTTCAGAAAAAAAGTGTGTTTTGTAATGATCCCCCTTTCAAGTCTAGGGGAAGGAAAGGAGGGTAACAAAAGTTGAGACTGAGAGAACTGCTATCACCAGGTCTCAGGGCAGATACAAAATGCTCAATGACACCAGTTTCAAAATAACAAGATTTTATTACACAAACTGGGGGAATTAACAAAAGGGCTTCAGGAGGGGAGAGGCCAAAACAACAAACAAAAGAACATTCTTACTAAGGTTTTTAAGGGATAACTTACCTACCAAAAGAAAACAAAGTATAATAGAGACAATTCCCTAACTCCCTTTCTACTTAAACACAGGAGAAAATGTGATTCTAAAAAAAAAACAAAGGCATCCACCTCCCTACCAAAAACAACAGCAAAAAAAGGAAAATATTATTCCACATAACAGATTTAGAATAGTGAGAAAATTAAAGCAACAGAATAGAATATCTGATGTTCACAAATAAAACTTAAATTAACTGAAAAAACTCTGCACTGCTTAGATTAAACTAAAGTCTCAGAAATGCAAACGTTAGCTGCACAGCTCAGGTACACCAAAGTTAGCTGAAGCACACTTAACAGCTCAGATTGTTCTAAAGTATTAGATATACAGATATAGTTAGCTGAGACACACACTTCACAGGTCTTTACCTGAACACTACATACAAGGCAATATACACAACATAGAAAAACAACAGCGCTGGGACCAGAAGATTGTAGTCAGTCTCTCTCTCTCTCTCTCTCTCTGCTGGAAGTGTTTGGGTGCGTGTGAGAGTGTTCACGAGGAGAGGGTGAATAAAAGTGTTTTGGGGTTAACTTTTGCGGTTACCTATCACTCCGTCACGGCGTCAGGTGTGAGGTTGAGTCAAGTGTGGTGGTGGAGGAAGTTTTATTAATAATTGGAGAACAAGTTGGATATGAGAACATCTCTTCAGCGTCAAGAATGAATAAAGCTGTGGTGGTTTTCTTAAAGGAGGAGAATTTGGTTAACCGTCTAGTGAGCAGCGGGATCTCGGTAAGTGGACTTTTTGTTGCTATTTCACCGCTAGTTAACCCAACCCGAAAGGTTATAATTTCAAACGTGCCCCCGTTCATCCCTGATGATGAAATTGAGCATGCACTTTTATTGTACGGAAAGTTTGCTAGTCCGTTAAAAACTATTCCACTCGGATGCAAAAATATGGCCTTAAAACATGTAATGTCATATAGGAGACATGTGGCAATGTTTCTGAAACAACTCTGATAGTGATGGTGCATTATGTAGTGGTGTAGGACATGAAAAAAAGACTTGACAAGACTAGAAACAGGGAAATGTATTGGATCAGAAACATGTAAGGATAGTGAGGATGTTCAGATGAATGAAGTGGTCAATGTGGAGATGAATAAGATGTTGAGTTGTCCTGAGATGGTTGGAGAGGAAAAGGGATGATGATATGCTTTCGGATATTTCTGAGATAGGGTCTCAAAATATGGAGGATTTGTATTCTTTGGATGAGATTAATGACTTTTTGGACACAACTTTCGGTAAATCGGTAGAGGTGAAAGACTTTCTCCCAGATGTGGAAAAGTTTGTTGTTTCAGTGAAAGCACTGCAGCGTACAGTGAGTTATGATGTATTGAGCAAACAGAAGAGGTTTAGATTAAAGAAGCTTTGTTACGAAGTTGAGGAAAAGTAAAGGGCCGTCTATTTTTTAAAAAGTTTTTTTAATGGTTAAAACGCATTGGGTGACTCTCATGATGTGTTGTTGTTTTTTCCTTCTGTCTCTGTCCACTTTATATTTTAACGGATGGAGAACTTAAAAGTGGGTTCTTTAAATATAATGGAGGAAGAGATAGGGGTAAATTGGCAGTAGTATCAGAGTTTTTAAATATAAATCAGGTTAATGTTGTGTTTTTACAAGAGACTCATACTAATGAAAATGAAATTGAGTGGAATAGATGGTGGGAGGGAAATTTGGTATTAAGTCATGGGACAAACAATAGTGCGGGAGTAGCTATATTATTTAAAAAAGGCTTGAATGTCAATATTTTATATACTGAAGAGACTGAAAAAGCAAGGGTACTTTTATTAAAAATAGAGTATGGGGAACATGTCTTTGTTCTAGTGAATGTGTATGCTCCAAATAATGGGTTGGAAAGAGTAAGAGTATTTGATAAATTAGATGAAGCGCTTTAAAAATATGATGATAATACTTTGTTAGTGTTAGGAGGGGACTGGAAATTTTTTCATTGATAGAAATGGTGAAGAGCCACATAGTCACTCTGGTGAAACACTGTACAATATAATTAGAAAATATGATTTAGTAGATGTGTGGAGAAGAAGGAATATAGGAGCAAGACAATATACATGGATTAAAGTAGTAGAAAATATGGTTAGTGGGGCTAGACTCGATAGATTTTATTTAAGTAAAATGTTGGAAAATAGAGTAATGAGTGCATCAATATTGTCAAGTGTTTTTTTCTGATCATCATTTGATCATTTTTGATTTTAACATAAAGTAAACTTTAAGACCTAAGTATTATTGGCATTTTAATGAAAAAATGTTGAAAGATGTTTTTTTGTTAGTTTTAAGCTGTTTTGGGAGAAATGGAAATAAAGAAAAAGTGATTTTGAAAACCTTAGTCAATGGTGGGATGTGGGCAAGGTACAAATTAAAGAGTTCTGTCAAAATGTTTCTGCTTATAATTTTACGAATATATCTGCCTATGCCGATGATATAACTGTTTGTATTTCAGGACAAAATTATGTAACAGCTTTGGAAACAAGCATTAGGCAATATGAGAGTGCTTCCACAGCTAAAGTTAACTGGGAGAAAAGTGAGGGGTTTATCATTGGCCGAGACACTGGACCTCCAAAACTTCCAGTAGGACTGATCTGGGGGAGGGAGGGTATAAAAGTGTTAGGTGTTTTTTTAGGAAAGGAAAGTTTTAAAAAGAAGAATTGGGAGGGAGTGCTGGAGAAGGTAGTAGCTAGATTGTCTAAATAGAAATGGCTATTACCACAATTATCCTACAGATGGAGAGTTTTAGTGGCAAATAATCTGGCAGCTTCCACGTTGTGGCACAAAGTTATTGTTCTGAAACCACCAAGTGAACTGATATGTAATATACAGAGGACAATTGTGGACTTTTTCTGAAGTGGTGAACACTGAACGTAGTACTTTACTTGCCAGTACACGAGGGAGGTCAAGGTCTGGTGGATGTAAAGAGTCGAATTGTTGCTTTCAGACTGCAAGCAGTACAGAAATTGCTTTATCAAGAGGATTTAGCACGGACACAGACAGCATGTGCATTCCTGCAGAAGGTTGAACGTTTTGGACTAGACAAACACATGTTTTTATTGAAAATGAATAGGTTGAGTCTCTCTTCTTTTTACAAGTTACAAGCTTGGAGTAAGGTCTTGAAAGTGGAGAGAAATTTGAATAGACTTAGAGACTGGATTAATGAGGAATCCTGGTTTCATAATCCATTGATTCAGACCAGATTTTTGTCATCAGTAAGCATTCAGAGAACTCTTGTAAAGAATTGGTGATGAGTTCTCCCATAAAGGTTTTATTGGGGGACTCAAATACAAAGTGTTAGATAGAGGAAAAGTGTGTTTATTAAATTATTTAATTGGTACATGTGGAAAACAAGGAAAAAGTTTGAACTTAGTTCAACAGTTGGAACTTAGTTTAACAGATGCATAAATAATGTTGAAGTGTATGGTGAAAGAATGGATAAAAATGTTATTTTCATATTATAAACTGATTAATAATGTTGAGAGTTTTTTAGAAGTTCGGGGTATTAATGAGGTTTTATGTGTTATTGATGATGGAGTTTTATTTTTTAACTTTAAAATTTTAATTGTTGTGGAGGTAAAATGATACAGGTAACAATGTTGTTGTAAATCCTGGATTTAATGTAATAATAAAGATCTATTCAAATTCTCTCTCTGTCTTTCTGTCTCTGTCTCTCTCACTGTCTCTCTCTCTCTCTCTATCTCTCACTGTCTCTCTGTCTCTTTCTCTCTCCCTCTCTCTCTCTCTCTCTCTGACAAACACACACACAGAGACAGAGGGAAAACCTCAGTCTCTCTCACTGGATGGGAATTCTCTGGGTTCCTTTGTACTCCACTGGAACAGGATTCAGGTGGCACTCATGAGCCTGTCAAGCTGACATTAGGAGGAGCAAGAGCAACACAGAAGCACACAAAGCACACAGACGTAACAGTTTTTAGCAATGTATGGATTTATGGATTTACGACATAACTATACTATCATACAAGTTTCTTTTTGTTTAAGAATATTCTGTACATTTTCTTTTTGTAAAGTAGAAAAGATAACCTGCAATGGCACAAATGTAATATAGCACAATATATTTTACCAACACTCATCAGTATAGTTTATGGCCACGTATTTTCGTTGCCCACAAAATATGGGTTCTGACAACTTTGAAATAATTTTTTGTGTGGCTCAAATGTCTTAATTCCTAATGTCCCATAGCAAACGTGTTCCATAGGAAGCAAAATAACAAATGCTTCACAGCTCATTTGCTGCCGCTGAGTATGCTTTACTATACTATCCTCAAGAAGTGATGCAATCATTCTTTAATGATTGCTTTCCATTGCGCTATCAAGTCTGGATGTGTGGCTGATGCGTGTTCTGTCTGCTTTGGGTGTCGCTCTTACAGCTTCAAATCTCACATACTCATCTGATCCTGCACCTGATGTTTTTGATGTCTCTTGATGGTGGATGTTCTTTTTGCCTCACATGTGTACTACTTTGAAGTCATACAGTTGCAGCCTTAGGACCCATTGTTCAATGCTGGCAGAGGCTTTAGATTAAGGACTAAATATAGTCCCTAGTATTTTAGTCTGTGATCAAATCAAACTTTCTCCACAAGCTAAGGCTTCACTTTTTGTATGACTACATTTGCATTCAGCCTGCATTTCAGCTAGCGTGTATACATCTTCCCTCTTTGGTACTGAACAAACACTCGCCTTAACCTTCGGAACATGCATCTGCTTTCATCTGCATTCTGTCATCATCCTTTTTGAAGTACACTCCAGTGTCAGCCTTGCCCAAAATGAGTTTGAATATGTTGCTGTGCTATAGCTCACAAATTCCAAGAAGAAGTGTCTTCATAGCTCACGCACTCTCTGCGGTTGATTTGATTCCTTGCTTTGCTTCCATGATGTTCGATATACTCACTTATCTAAATATAATACTTGGATTTGAAGTGTAGTAATGAAATATTGCCATTAAAGTCGCAATAAAACAGAAGTAGCGACATATTTATTCACTTGTATTGCTACATACATCCGAGAGTTACGGATAATTGGAAAATAAATAAATACAGGGCAGGGACATGATTCTATGCATCGGTTGTTGATTGGATGTTGAGATGTGGCCGTTGCACTCAAAAGTGGTCCTGCATTCATCACCAGAAAGGAGTCTGTCATTTTCACTATCCAGATCTCGATTAAACAGGTTAAAAAATGCAGAAATGAATTGTTCACAATTAGATCTATAACATGCATTTTTAAAATAGTGAATTTTCATTTCATGCTGACTTAAATTTCAGGCAGGCAGGCGGGCGGGCGGGCAGGTGGGTGGGCAGCCGTGTGTGTGTGTGTGTGTGTGTGAGAGAGAGAGAGTAAAGAACAACGCACAGTGCTTACGTCGACGTGAATACTCACCAAGATGGGCATTTTGACATTTCTGTGTGAATCTGACCGTTTACGCAACCGACGACAAAGGCTACTATGCTTGTCCAGAGCATGCGCACAGAAAGCATCCTGTCAGCTTATTGCACTTTTTAATATTTCTTTTTAAGAAATATCAAGCACATTCCACTCTTTGCTTTCTCATTCATCCATGTTTCTTTATTACTAACTAACTGCGTGGATTTTACAGACATACATACGACACATTTATAGGACATAAAAGGTCTCTGCAGAAAAAGCGGAGCACCACTTTCAATAAAAGGATGTTTCAGTCCAGTAATTTTTATATATATACTTTTCAATTTTGCTGTTTGAAATGTGCTGCTAAAAATCCTTTTTTTTTACCATTACCACAAACAAGCTACGCATAGCTGCTTGAATCCAAGTGGAGGAGCTCTAGGTTACCACAGAAACACAAGCAGTTTGCTGTTGATTGCTGTTGACACTCGTAAACAGCAATGAACACGCACTTTGGCCGGTACAACTTAATATATTATTATTCTACATTTTTCATTGAGAAACCTGGCGAGTTCTTTTGTCAAAGAACCAGGTGTGGCTCGCAAGCCATTGGTTCCCGACCGCTACACCATCTACCATCACTGGCTAACTGGACCATACTAACAAACCCTGACGCCTTGCTTGCACAGTTTTCTCCCAGTGCGTGAAAAGAAAAGCTTTGAGCAAGCCAATTAAAGTCCAAAGCGAAGTGAAATTTCTTGTCTTCATCACAAGAGAAGCTTCTAGAGACCATATAAATAGAAGCATCTGTGTTTATATTTGTGGACACAAATTTATGTGACAGAATAGATCTGAAGAAGGGGGGGGGTACCTTTGTTACTGCAGATTAAAGCAAGGCAGATCTGTGGCTGCTAGAGAAGGTGCAGGAATAGACAAGCGGATGCTTATGTGATGTGAAGTGTAGTCTGTGTTCAGGATGAACACCCATAAGACAAATGTGGCTGTGTCATAACTCTGTCTTCTCATATAACCCATATCCACCCCCATATTATCAGAACACAAAAAGTAACGATGAGCTCTGAGATAGAAAGCTGGAACGAGGACAATACAAATCTGTTATCAGGTCATTAGGAGTCTAATGTTTTTTCTAAAATGCTACAGTAAGATACAGCAGCACAACATTTTTAGCACATTCTGAAGGAAAACGACAAGCCTGACACAGAACCTTGTATAAATAATTCCAGTGGGCTAATTCATGCACATATTAAATATTCTGCCTGTTTTTCAATGGAGGAGAAAATGTGAATAAAATCCTTGGCCCCAGTAGATTGCTTAAGATGAAAAGGGGCTCCATTCCCACTGTGCATATCCAGGAAGATCAAGTTTGCAGCAAGTTTTGCACATCAGAGTGCTGAGCATCAGGCTCACAGCAGGAGAGGGACAGCGGCAGCCTGCGATTCCCACGCAAGATCCTCCTCAAACACGATAAGGACTGTTTTATCTAAACAGGTCATCCTCTTACCATGGAAATGCTGTGCTATAGGTTAATGTGTCATAAAAAAGTAATGGGTTCTCATTACATTACAAATAAAAGCTGCCCAGTCTCCGATTTCGATAAATGTTGTGTTGCTTGCTGGTCCTTTAGTGAAACTATTGCAGTACCTGTGAAATTATATAATGTGAATGAAGTGAATGATTGTCATGGGTGGTCGCAGGCAAACAGATGATGAAGATGAATAGAGTTCCAACACAAAGTATTTCTTATTAATAATCCAGACGACAGGCTGAGCAACACACACACTTAATATAGACAACACTGGACACTGAACTAAAACAGAACTGAACATATACAGCTGATAATGATAGTGATTGATGAGTGCACAGCTGAGCATAATTAGTGTCCGTGATAACAAATGAGTGACGAAGGCAGAAGATGACGAAACAAAATGTAACATGAAACTAAACTAACATGATTGTGACAATGATATCCTGGGGCCCATTTCAGAAAGGAGGTTAAGTGAAAACTCTGAGTATGTGAACCCTGAAATGAGGGTTTTCTGTTTAAGAAGGGGAGGTATGTCAAACCCGATAAAAGCGAGGTAACTTATACTCAGAGTCAGTTAACATGGTAACTTACTCTGTGAACCTAACCTGGTTGGGAGCAGGTTTTCTTTGGTATTTTTTTATACAGGATCCTGACATTCACTTAATAAACCTAGAAGTAACCTAATAATTAGAATTTTCTTTAGGATTTCCAGTGGTTGGATGCATTGATGACACGCATATTCCCATCATCACAATTTCTGAAAACGGATTAGCCTGCTGTATGGAATGGAAGGATGTCAGATGGATGGGTAGTCTGAGATATAGCTGTTAAATGAACACTAATTATTCACAATTTTATGGTCATCTTTATTTCCTACAAAAACTTTAATATTAATATTCTTCCTCCATCTCCTTTTCATCTGTCAGTGGTGCTAGTGTTTGCTGGCCTGAGTAGAAGTCTAAAAGAGCATTAGACTATGTGGGAAAAGCTGCTGCACATTGAAATAGACACTGAATTATATTTATTTGATATGTCAAATTTTTGTAAAGTCAAGAAACCTATACCCATGAATCTTTTATGCTTAAAGCTTTACTTGATTAAATTGTGTTTTTATACTTAATTTTTAGCTGCTGCCACATTCTTTTTCTGCCTGTGGGATACCATGATTTATTAATTAAGAATTTTAACTAATTAAGAATTAAACTTACATATTGACCCAGAAGTATGCAGATGTCTTTTTGTCGGGTGCTGTTGCCATGGTGAATCATAATTTCGTAGCTCCATTGATCATGGCTTTTCATAGTCGTGGTGCACGCGCTTAACTCAGAGTCAGTCTACTCAGAGTTGATTAAACTAACTCAATTCAGCTGTTCTAAAACCCAAAACTCAGGGTAAGCCAACTCAGAGTTCAAGTTTAAACTCAGAGTTGGTTGAACCTCCTTATTGAAACGGGCCCCTGGTCAACCATTTGCATATTTATTTATTTATGAAATTATTATACAAAATGTGTTAAATTTGTCTGTATTTATGTCCTCTTACACTTAATTGGATACACCAGCTTACTGTAAGGATTTTGACATGACATGACAATGCATTTATTGTTATATACCATTATGAAACAAAACCCTTAAAACCTTTGTTGTATAATGTTGTATATAATCTCATGAGCTGTAATTACAAGGAGTTATTATAATCAAATAAGTTACTACAATAAGTGCTGACTGATGTGCTGTCTTGATGTGGTGAACAGTGTACTCTTAATTAAGAATAACACCGTGTTGGCAGGGCTGAGTTTGTCACTAGACATATGGGCCGCTGATGATTAAACCTGGAATAATAGCTTGTCTGTCTTGTGAATAAATTATATGTGAATGTGAATTGCAATGGGTGTTTAATAACCTTATGTCTGTCTAATTTGAGCCAAAACACCCTGTAGTCAATTAACTTCTTTTCCTTCTCTTTCCAAGCCAAGTGCTGGCTGTGGTCACCAGCCCTTTTAAATATAGCAGCAGTAACTCAGCATACATCAGAGTTGCCACAGCTGCCAAAACATGGACAACAACGTGTAACAAGCATAGGCTTTTCCTATCCCAAAATGAAATGAAATGAATTGTAAGAATCTGAAATCCCTTTCATATCACATTATGAAACTAAGGGGGAAATCAAAAGATGTGCATCATATTTATCATGCCCATTTAAAGCCTTCAATCCAGATAAATAAATAAATACAAGTATAATTCTGTCCTCTAGTTTAGATAATCTTTTGGCTCTGAGTTGGCTTATGCAAAAAACAGACTTTCTTTGATCCCACTGTTGCAGTTCTCTAATGATCATGTTTTTGAGCAGAATGTGCATTCAGAAGTTAAAGGGATATATTTTTTTTTTAAATCAACAAAAAGGTCTTGATATGAGAATATTCCTTCAAGGCAATTCACTTGGCGGCCATCTTGGTAACATCCCCAAGCAGCTATGTCAGAAATAGGCACGCAAGTACAGCTATTTAAATAACAAAAAAAACAAATTTGTCTGGGTTACTGAAATCGAGCCTCAAGATGCTTACTTTCAGGGTAAACAGAATAATATCCTGCCTTTTTTGATGACAGACACAACATTTTGCTGATCTTGTTAATATGAGGAATAAAAGTGCAGGCGCACAAATATATATATATATAGGCTATACACTGCCCAGCCAAAAAAAAAAAACCCTCACTGTTTGAATTTAAATGGCAAATGCTTAAAGGGATAGTTCACCCAAAAATGAAAATTAGCCCATGATTTACTCACACTCGAGTTATGCTAGGTGTATATGACATTCTTCTTTCAGACAAATACAATCAGAGTTATATTAAAAAAGTCCTGGCTCTTCCCAGCTTTATAATGGCATGGTTTAATAAAGGCCTTCTGAAGAGAAGTGGCGCGTTTGTGTATTATATGTTTGGCAACAGTTCTTCTAACCCTAATTGGTGGCGTGTGTAGCTTTTCATTTCTTAAACAAACATTTAGGAAGACACATCATGGCCATATTCTAGGATGACAATGTCAAGATTCAAGATCAGGCTAAAATTGTGAAAGAATGGTTGAGAGGGAGCATGAAGAATCATTTTCACACATGAATTGGCACCTCTGAGTCCAGACCTTAAATTCATTGAAAGTCTTTGGGATGTGCTGGAGTAGACTTTACAGAGTGCTCGACTCTTGCATTGTCAATACAAGATCTTGGTTAAGATCTATATAGATATAGATATGTTTTTGTGTGTTTGTGTTATTTATTTTTATAGAGAGAGCAATTTAAATGAAACAATCTTTTAGTATTGTAATTGAACTGTTTTAATGCTGATTTTCAAAAGTGATCTCTTTATCTTGTTTTTTGCAGTTGCAGGTTGCCCTATATAACCCGGTCCACTGTGCTCTTCTTGGTTTTTCTGCCGCCAGCACATCCTTGCCTCAGGGCTACCTCTGGGTAGGTAAATTTTTTCACAATGAGAACATCTTTTCTTCTTTATAAATCAATCTCCCTTCTGGTGCTGGGATATCATACTCTCTGTACATCTCAGATAATGCACTTGGGGTCCCTCACCTCTTATGCACCTGAGGGGAAACAAATCACCCACAAACTTTGGTATACTCTACCTCTGACCAGGGCTGTCATCAGGACGATACAAGAGAGAACATCCTAAGCTCCTTATTTAAACTTACTGAAAATATGCAAATTTCACAGACCTCCAGTTCCATCACACTTAACTATAGTCATTTAGCATATGTAGTTTTTATTCACTTACAGTATACTTGCTCAAAGGCACAATGGAAATAGCACATGGATCATTCCTTGCAGGGTTTGAACCTTTAGCATTTTAAGTATTATGTTGTAAGTGTGTCCCAGAGCTTTTCCACCTGTAGTAAGTGATGGTAGTAGGAGCTCCTCAAAAAAATGCTAGAATAGTTTGATCGACATTTAAAAGAAAGAGGGAAGCAGGATTAAAAGTTTTTCGAAAGGCAACTCTAGAAACAAACAGCAAGTATTCCACATCAAAAGACATTCTATAAATCATTTATCTCGTTGCCACATTTTTTTTCTTCCATCTTTTTTGCCTGCAGCCTCTCAGAGGGCCATGTCAGTGAGTTCAGGCACTGGATGCCGTTCTTCTCATATTTGTTTTCTTTTTTTTGTCTCTTCGACTGCACAGGTGGCTAGTGGGGGTGACGACTCCCATGGGCAGGTGGAGATATTCTCCCTTAACCGACCCACTCCACGCTCCGTTAAGAGTTTCTCTCTAGGTTCCCCGGTGCTTTCTCTGGAGTATATCCCAGAGCCCAGCACTGATGAAGAACTGGAGACACAGACAACTGAAGTTCTTTCCAAGATCGGCAACACCATCTGTGTAGGATTATTGGATGGCAAGTGAGTCTTTTTGAATACGTACCAGTCTTGGTCTGGGATAATTTGAGTCATTACATTGCTAATTTTATACAGAAAGTCAGAATTAATGTACTTTTTTCCCCCTGGGAAAAGCATGTAATATTATGTTTGTGTGTGTGCGTGTTTCTCAAGCATCCTGGTTTATGGAAGTGTGGACACAGCTGCTCAGTGTCTGCTAACATTCTGTAACCCTGAGGGCTGCCCGGTTCTGTGCCTGATACACTCTGCCAACTTCCTTTTCGCTGGACTAAGTAATGGAAAAGTTGCCGTTTACAATAGAAAGAGTGAAGGTAGAATAATTTCACAGTGCAATTTTCAGTGCAAATAAAAATGAAAGGGATTCAGTCTCATGTTGTTCCAAAACTGTATGACTTTATTTTTCTGTTCTGAGCAACATAAAAGAAGATATGGAAGTGAATGTTCACCAGAACTTTTTGGTTACCAACATTCTTCAAAATATCTTCTTTTGTGTTCCGCAGAAGACATAAAGTCAAACAGGATTGAAAAGACATGAGGGTGAGTAAATAATGACATAATTTAAATTTTTGGATGAACAATCCCTTTAATTAATTGATTTTAAATGTTACAATTTATAAATTTAATTCTTTTTTCATTTACTTTGAATATACAGTTGCAGGAAAGAATATGTGAACTCTTGGATTTATGCATAAATTTGTCCTGAAATTCTAATCTCAAATTAAAATCTAATCTTCAACAAAAGACAAACGCAATCTGCTTTAACAAATAACACACAAACTGATGCATTTGCATGTTTTTATCGGGCACACCATGTAACCATTCACAGGGCAGGGTGAGAAAAAGCGTTTTCTCTGCACAAAATCAACAGTTCAACAATATTCTTGGGATGTCTGGTGTGAATCACTCATTTGAGGTCATGCTAAAGCATCTTTCAGGACAGAGCCATATCAGATGGTGTTGATTTAGTCCTATGCTTGAAATGGTTGTCCTGTTGAATCTCTTGATTTCTGAGTTCCAGTTGGCCTTAAATCCTCCTGCAAAATGACCTGATAAACCTGGGAAGTGATTTTTTTCTGTCAATAATAGTAAGCTGTGCAGATCCTGAGGCTGCAAAGCCCCATGATGTCCCTCCATCCCAGTTTTTCTGAAGAGCTGCTTACTACTTTCAAACACCTTTGGCTTCATCTGTCCACAGAATATTTTGCAAGTAGGGCTGGCAAAACATCCAGGTGCTCTTTTGATAATGTTTTTTTTCATATATACACCTCCATGCCCAGGCTGTAAATGTTGGGATTTCAGATTAGCCAACACACTCTCATGGTAATCGGTAACTATTTTACGTCTTGGCGAATTGGTGGCTAATTTGTACATTTAATTTGCACATTTTTGTACCAAGTACGCCACATCGACGGGTAGATCTTCATGCATTGCAGTACAAATCACATCGTATGAATTTATACAAAATCTGCACCTTGTAAAATAGTTATGTAGTTAGCTGACTTCAGTTAACAAATAGGAATGTTAAAAGGATAGTTCATTCAACATCTTAAATTTTGTCATTTACTCACCCTCATGTCATTCCAAACTTGTATGACTTTCTTTCTTCAGTGGAAAACAAAAGAAGATACTTAGAAATGTTTTTATTTGTATCCATATAATGAAAGTAATGAGTGGGGTCCAGTTTGTTTAGAACTCCAGGTGAAAGGTTCACATATTGTTTCCTGCAACTGTAGTTAATATGCTTAATATTTTAAACTCTCTTAATCTACTGCTGTATGGTCAAAGATGTGTAAACATTTCCGGTAGCAGCTTTAAATCTAGCATGCATTTTGTGGTTACAGAGGGGTTGTGGGATCCAGATTCCTGCAGACATGTGGTTATTGGATGTGCGCCTATCCTCAAACTCCTCCGAATAGATGAGTATGTGTGGGCCAGCTGTGCCAACCAGGTCTCTGTGATTGAGGGCTCCCCTCTCAGGACTCAGGTAGGCACTCACATGTGATGAACATTAGATCCTTCTCCTCAGAGGAATGTGTTGGTGAAATTAAAATGTGTTGAATGTGATTCTACCACCTTCACAACGAAGTTGCAGTGCTTTTCATTATGAGTCAAAAGAGTGAACTGTCACGTCACCTATCAAAGCTTGAGAGCTGTTCTGTAACAATAGTTGGTTTAGGAAAGCTTGCCTTGAAAATTATTCTTTTATTTCAAAGTTTTACATTTAATTTCTCTGTTAAGATGGCTTCCTGTGCTAGATGCATTATGAGAGAGCATCTTAAGCCACACATAAAAGGTATCCTCCCTGTAGAAGCCCAACAGCATGTTAGGGTGCTAGCCTTTGATCACTTCTGACAGCTGAGCCAACCTCTCTATTTTGCCGCAAGGAGTGCACCCTCCCTCTGCCTTCCTGATGCTTAATATCAGGATTAAATTCAGTTTTGGAAGTTGGAAGTTTAGTTCAACCGGAAGATAAGATGTGGATACGCATATGGACATGCCAGCCTGTTTACATTTGCAAGTCAATAGTTGTTTGCACCTATGGAGGAAGCATCTGCCAGAATTTATCTCTTGTAAAACAGGCAAGGTGCAGGAAGTACTGGCATACATTGCAATTATATGGCTACAAAATTTTTTTTTAAAATACACAATACGATATACTTTATTGTCCCCTTAGGGAATTTTTTCTTGGACTTCGTGCATGCTGCATTTTCGAATCACACAATAAATAAAGAAATAAATTGCATGTGTCTCACATAAACAATACAGGGGAGCAGAACATGTAGACAGGTATAGCAGATGTCATATTGCACAGCTAAAAAGACCACTACTATTGCACAAATAACTGCTGCATAAACCATAAAACCAGCAATAAATAACAATAACCAACATTAAATAAGAATAAATAATATAAAACAATAAATCAAAATATAAAACAAAAATAATCTGTGCTAATAGCTCTGTAAGATAAACAGCAGGGCATATGGTTTATGTTGTAACAGTGGAGCTTGCAATTAAATATTGTGTACAAAAAAAAAAGTAGTATATTAGAAAATTATCAGATTCTAAATATTTCATATTATAATTGCCTCTTAGTGTTATTACTTATTAACTGTAGTGCTCTTTTGACTTATTTAAGTGGATTGTTTACTAAATTAATCTTTTATGGTTTTCCTTAACATTTCTGTAATATGCCCATCTTATATACTCTGTGAATACTGTGAATTATACCCACTTTTGAGTGCCTCTTGCTCTTTCTCTGTTTTTTTTTCATCATTATTTTGTTTCTTTTATGTTTCCCAGAGTTTTGAAGTTCATCCAGACCCTATGGTTAGTGTGACCCACATGGTGCGTGCTGGAGGAGGGGTGTGGATGGCGTTTTCAGAGGGATCATCCCTACGTCTGTTTCACACAGAAACATTGGAACACCTCCAAGAGATCAACATTTCAACACCCTCTGCATATTTGAGCCCTGGCAAGTCCAACATGTGATTATGGTGCAGGATATAATTTCAGTAGGATGATGTTTTAGCACACAGGCCCTGAAAGGGGGCAGAAGGGTCAGGTGTCAAGATTAAGAATTTTTTTTAAAACTGACCAGGAGTTGGTCGAAATTTGAAAAATAAAAAAGAAAAGGGGTGTGTGTGTGTGTGTGTACAGGGAGTGCAGAATTATTAGGCAAATGAGTATTTTGACCACATCATCCTCGTTATGCATGTTGTCTTACTCCAAGCTGTATAGGCTGGAAAGCCTACTACCAATTAAGCATATTAGGTGATGTGCATCTCTGTAATGAGAAGGGGTGTGGTCTAATGACATCAACACCCTATATCAGGTGTGCATAATTATTAGGCAACTTCCTTTCCTTTGGCAAAATGGGTCAAAAGAAGGACTTGACAGGCTCAGAAAAGTCAAAAATAGTGAGATATATTGCAGAGGGATGCAGCAGTCTTAAAATAGCCAAGCTTCTGAAGCGTGATCATCGAACAATCAAGCGTTTCATTCAAAATAGTCAACAGGGTCGCAAGAAGCGTGTGGAAAAACCAAGGCGCAAAATAACTGCCCGTGAACTGAGAAAAGTCAAGCGTGCAGCTGCCAAGATGCCACTTGCCACCAGTTTGGCCATATTTCAGAGCTGCAACATCACTGGAGTGCCCAAAAGCACAAGGTGTGCAATACTCAGAGACATGGCCAAGGTAAGAAAGGCAGAAAGTCGACCACCACTGAACAAGACACACAAGCTGAAACGTCAAGACTGGGCCAAGAAATATCTCAAGACTGATTTTTCTAAGGTTTTATGGACTGATGAAATGAGAGTGAGTCTTGATGGGCCAGATGGATGGGCCCGTGGCTGGATTGGTAAAGGGCAGAGAGCTCCAGTCCGACTCAGACGCCAGCAAGGTGGAGGTGGAGTACTGGTTTGGGCTGGTATCATCAAAGATGAGCTTGTGGGGCCTTTTCGGGTTGAGGATGGAGTCAAGCTCAACTCCCAGTCCTACTGCCAGTTTCTGGAAGACACCTTCTTCAGGCAGTGGTACAGGAAGAAGTCTGCATCCTTCAAGAAAAACATGATTTTCATGCAGGACAATGCTCCATCACACGCGTCCAAGTACTCCACAGCGTGGCTGGCAAGAAAGGGTATAAAAGAAGAAAATCTAATGATATGGCCTCCTTGTTCACCTGATCTGAACCCCATTGAGAACCTGTGGTCCATCATCAAATGTGCGATTTACAAGGAGGGAAAACAGTACACCTCTCTGAACAGTGTCTGGGAGGCTGTGGTTGCTGCTGCACGCAATGTTGATGGTGAACAGATCAAAACACTGACAGAATCCATGGATGGCAGGCTTTTGAGTGTCCTTGCAAAGAAAGGTGGCTATATTGGTCACTGATTTGTTTTTGTTTGGTTTTTGAATGTCAGAAATGTATATTTGTGAATGTTGAGATGTTATATTGGTTTCACTGGTAAAAATAAATAATTGAAATGGGTATAAATTTGTTTTTTGTTAAGTTGCCTAATAATTATGCACAGTAATAGTCACCTGCACACACAGATATCCCCCTAAAATAGCTAAAACTAAAAACTACTTAAAATATTGATACAAAAATATTCAGCTTTGATATTAATGAGTTTTTTGTGTTCATTGAGAACATGGTTGTTGTTCAATAATAAAATTAATCCTCAAAAATACAACTTGCCTAATAATTCTGCACTCCCTGTATACATGTGTATATACATTATATATTATATATATATATATATATATATAATAACAAATAATAAAATATAAAATAACAAATATTTGTTTTTTTAAAAACAAAAAAATAAAAATAAAAGTGACAATTTATCATATATTTTTTTCATAGGTCAAAAAGCTGTGTGTGTAACCAGCCTGCTCATCTGCCAGGGGCTGCTATGGGTGGGCACAGCTCAGGGCATTATTGTAACCCTGCCAGTGCCCAGGCTCGAGGGCATCCCCAAAATAACAGGTGAGCCACATATTGCATCTAAGCCTTAATTTCCATCGGACCAATTTGTTCTTTTTGTTTAACCATTACATTTCGTGCCAATCAGGGCCAGCCGGTACGGATATAGTTTCATTTTCCACTGTGGGGCTAATAACAGAGCTCTTTGAAATGTTATACAAATGCATCAGTTGTTTGCCATGGTAATGCAAGAGTTTACAGGTGAGATGTAAACAGCGACTGCACTATGGAGGATGATCCAGATGTTTCTTTTAATTTAATGTATTTATTTAATTTATTTAATTAATTAATTATTTTTTTTAAATATTAATTTGTGTGTGCTGAGAATTCCGGGCCAAGAACAGTTTGTAATTGTGCCGTACCAGGCTCAATTGGAAATAGAACTGAAACCGTTCCCTACCATTCTTAGAACCATTTAGCCCAATGGTGGAAAAGCGCCTAAAACTGTCCCTCTTTCCCTTCAGGAAAAGGGATGACCTCACTCAACGCTCACAGCGGCCCTGTTGAATTCTTGCTGGCCACCTCCAGCGTTTTATCCCAAGATTTCCTGAAGCGAGATTCTGCCACGGATGGTGCAGATTCAAATAGTGGAGGTGAAGATGAGGCGACAAATTCCTCTCAGGAGTCCCTCCAGCAGGCGGATGGCTCTTCTCAGGGAGAGACCAAAGCCAAAGGAGTGCTGCTGCAGTACCACCTCCGTTCTACCTCTCAGCTCCCAGGAAAACTCCTGACAGCCCGGCCCGAAGAATCATCCGACTCGACCCAGGAATCTCTGGAGCACACCCTAGAGGACGGCTCCATCTATGAGCTGAGTGATGACCCCGATGTTTGGGTCAGAGGGCCTGGGCCCTCATCTAAGGAATCGGCACGTAGGGAGAAAGTGACTTCAGCCGCCGTTATATCCGGTGGAAAAGGGTTCCGTCGACTTGCTAGCCCCTCTAACTCCCATGACTCCAGTGAGAACACGCTCATGGTCTGGCAATTGCCCATCACAGTTTGAGGAAGTAATAAATTCTTCATCCTTTGGCTTTCATAAGGTGTTTTTGCAGTGATGGAGGATTGTTGGATCATTGAAGGACAAACTGTAAGGACTGTAAGCCTGTATTTGTATGGTTTATGGGGATTATTTATTCTACTTCTCTCCCAGAAGTTTTTTTTTTAGGTAAATGTTGGGCAAGTTTTATTCGTGGTAATAAACATTATGCCACAAATGCTGTCGACTGAACTGGAATATTCTTTAAGTTGATAAACAACCGCACCATTCAATATCCGTCTGTCATAATAATAGCATGTGCTCAGCTGGCTAGATAATGCACCACATCTAAATATAAAATAATCTCACCTCTTGAAAATATTACTAAGTGACTGATACCACCAAATGATTGAATTGTATTATATCACATCTGCATGCGAGGAATCAGGGTAAGTGTTGTTGTTTTTTCTTCAGATGTAATACATAAAGTAATCCTTAGTATGTACCTGAGTATTGGCTGCGACCCAATTCTTTCTTGTTTAAATGATAAAAGATATTTTTTATGCGTCAACACCAAAGCAGTGTGCACAGAAAAGTAAGGTAGTTGAATATTTGAAGTCAGTCTATTTAAATGTGTTTTAATGTTATTTTAGTGTAAAATTTGAAAGGGAGAAACAAAGTCTTCTGTGTAGGTACTTGTTTCTGATGGTTCTCATTGTTCGCAGTGTCACTTTAAAAAAAAAAATAAATAAATCATATTTACTATGATTTAAGTTTCTGCAATTTTTCCATTACTATTTCATTTTATTTAAAAGCATTTAATTTGATTTTAAACTGACTCAACATTAAATGGTTTTGAAATGTGTGTGAAGACCTGCTGTAAATGAATACTACAGAGTAATATTTAATGTTGAATCTCAGCATATTTTCAGCCTTTTATTTCTGGGCAGCCACTGCCAGCTCTCACAGTAAACATATCAGCAAACGCAGTAGGGCGCAGCTCAGGCAGCGGTTAATATATGCACGTTGTGTCACTAGTGCTACGTGAAGAGGATGCCAAATCACATCTCTGGCAGACGCCGAGTAAAACTGACCTGTCATGATTTAAAGGAGCTGTCTAACGGTCACTCGTTCTGATATAGATATTTTGTAAGCAGGATGTGTGCTTAGTTCATCTATTAATTTTGTGCTGTTTCTCTGGTACTATTCAAGTAAATGACAGGATGCATTTAATTCATGCTCAGATGAAATGCTTGAAGCTAGTGTTAGTCCATTATTGAATATAAAAGCTATTATGTTTGCAGAAGAGAAACTTTGGTTTACTTTGAGGATGGTGTTTTTCTCTATGACAGTACGTTTCTTTTGTGGTGTAGTTGGTAAGGAGCCTCATTTAGTTTGAGGAGCTGTAAACTATGCTTACATCAAAGGCTTTTAATTAGAGATGTTTGGTTGCTTTGTGTCTGGTGGGAAATCAAGACACTCATTATTGCTAATTGAAGGACTTGATCAAGATAATGCCCCTCCTTTGTAAAACTTAAATAGAAGCACAATGTTCACACCTCTGTGATTACGGAGGATGTGCCAATAACTGTACTTACTCATAATACGTGTTCATTTTAGACGCTCTTAAATCCATACAAAGTTATAGTAAAAAAAAATCTATATACAGTATATCATGCATTTTGCTATCTATTTACAATTCATAACCATTAATTTTTTAAATATAATGTTAATATATAAATCTGAACTAAACAGCGTAAAATGCATATAAGATAAATAAAATGTAATATTGAAATAAAACATTTAGAGAATCTGTGTGTCACACATGAACTTATACTGTACACTGTATTTTTTATTTTATTTTTAATTATAACAAAATTAAAGACCTATGGTAATTCATCCCTTGTACTTCCTATTATTATTATTAGAATAAATAATATTTTTATTAAATAGTATACAGTCAAACCAAAATTTATTCAGACACCTTTTCACACATTATCACAGTTTATTCGCTATAGTTTAAAAAATGGTAATAAAATATGACAAGAACTCAGAGTTAAACTGTGTCAGAACAAATTCATCTTGATAATGTCAGATAACTTTGATAGAAAGGTGTGTAATGGATTAGAATCAACCAATCAGCTGTCAGCTGTTAAATTTAAGGACACACTTTGTTCAGTTTGTGGTGTAAAAGGTTGTATTAGCAATTAAAGAAAAAACACTTAAGCAAAACATAGTCAGGTCAAAGTGTCTGAATCATTTTGGTCCCAAATTGTTATCAATTTTACGCAGGGCCGTGCACAGACATTTTGAAGGGCAGTGGCCCAAACCAAAAAAAGGGGAACTATAAGGGGGTTGAGTATCATCTTAATATAGAGATTGAATAACAAACTTTTTACAATCATATTGTAAATACAATTGTTAAGCTTTAGTGCTAATTAAATTTATGTTGTTGTAATTATACTTCCAAAAAGTTGATTCTGCGCTAATTTGATCTCATATTTAATGTTTTTAAAAATGTTGTAGATTTATGTAGAAAATGAGAATCGCTAAAATTATTGAATATATTTTGAGACAAAGGTCTTGTTAATTATGGAACGCCAAGTCTGCCAAAATTAAAAATAAATAAATACATAAATAAATAAATATACAAAGAAATGTAAAAAAGCAAAAATAAATATATAAATAAATATACACAGAAAAGCAAAAAAAACTTAAATAAACTTAATTATTTCTACATTTACAGTGGTGGTCAGAATTATTGGCACCCCTGGTAAATATGATCAAATATGGCTGTAAAAAATAAATCTGCATTGTTTATCCTTTTGATATTTTATTTTTAAAAAATCACAAAAATCTAACCTTTCATTGAAGTAAAATAATTAAAAAGTGGGGGGTAAATCACATTATGAAATAAATGCTTTTCTCCAAAACATGTTGGCCACAATTATTGGCACCCTTTTATTAAATACTTTTTGCAACCTCCTTTTGCTAAGATAACAGCTCTGAGTCTTCTTCTATAATGCCTGATGAGTTTGGAGAACACCTGACAAGAGATCAGAGACCATTCCTTCATACAGAGTCTCTCCAGATCCTTCAGATTCCCAGATCCATGTTGGTGGTGATTCTCTTCAGTTCAGCCACTCATTTTCTATAGGGTTCAGGTCAGGGGACTGGGATGGTCAAAGGGCAGAAGCTTCATTTTGTGTTCAGTGACACATTTGTGTGTTGATTTTGATGTTTGTTTTGGATCGTTGTCCTGATGGAAGATCCAACCACGGCCCATTATAAGATTTCTAGCAGAGGCCGTCTGGTTTAGATTTTTTATCTGTTGGTATTTGCTAGAATCCATTATACCATGTATCTGAACAAGATGTCCAGGACCTCCAGCAAAAAAATAGGCCCACAACATTAAAGATCCAGCTGTATTTTTAATCGTGGGCATGGGGTACCTTTTATCCCTGTTTGCACCAAACCCATCTGGTGGATTTGCTGCCAAAAAGCTCTTTTTATAGTTTTATCTGACCACAGAACCAGGTCCCTTTTGAATTTCCAGTCGTGTCTGACTGAATATGCTGGAGTTTGTTTTTGGATGAGCAAGAAGGATTTTTCTTGAATCCCTCCCAAACAACATGTGGTGATGTAGAGGTTGTTTAATTTAATTTTTTTAGGCTTTCTGACCCTAAGACTCAACTAATCTCTGCGATTCTCCATCTGTGATCCTTGGAGAGTCTTTGGCACTCAAACTCTCCTCCTCGCCCGTGCATTAAGACAATATAGACACACGTCCTCTTCCAGGCAGATTTGTAACATCTTTAGTTGACTGGAATTTTCAATGCTTTAGCTATTTTCCTACAGCCACTTTCCATTTTGTGCAGCTCAACAATCTTTTGCTGCACATCAGAACTATTTACTATTACTCATTGTGATGAATGATTAAGGGAATTTGGCCTTTGTGTTTCCTCATATTTAAACTCCTGTGAAACAAGAAGTCATAGCTGGACAATTTCATGTTCCTAGTCACCCTGGTGTGCTAAAAAATGTCAATATTAATGGGAATATACTTTAGAGATATTTTACTCATAAAAAAATTCTAGGGGTGCCAATAATTGTGGCCAACGTGTTTTGGAGAAAAGCATTTATTTCATAATGTGATTTACGCCCCACTTTCAATTCTTTTACTTCAATGAAAGGTTAGATTTTTGTGAATTTTTTAAATAAAAGATCAAAAGGATAAACAATGCAGATTTATTTTTTACAGCCATATTTGATCATATTTACCAGGGGTGCTAATAATTTTTTCCATATTTATTTATTTATTCTTTTATTTATTTATACATTTATTCATTTATATTTTTTTCCCCACATTTATTCATTTCTACATTTATTTATTTAAAAAAATGTATTATTACATTTATGTATTTCTACATTTCTTTATTTCTACATTTCTTCATTTTTACATTTATGTATTTTTACATTTCTTTGTCCGTAGGGTAATGAGGAGGGCGTGGTTTACCTCAGACATAGCAATCGAGCTCAGAGTAGGCGTGATTAATAATAAGACCACACCAAGAAAACCCATTATACTCAGTAATGCTATGACTGTCCACACGTGAAGTGATGTGACGCGACAAAATGTTCTACTGTAACCGACGCCTCGTTCTATTTTGGATCTTTGAAATATGCATTGTATTTTAAGCGTTTGTCACATGTTGTGCATGTTAAAAAAAGGTAACAAAGGTTTTAAGAGTTTAGAGATATTTTGCTTATTGTTGGTGGGTGTGTCCTCTGCCAATTGGTCTTTACCTCCTGTCCTCAGTAAGGTGTAAACTACAGGTCTGAAGTCTTGATTAATGCAAATTCCCATTGTGAACTCATGTTTACATTTAAAAGAGGTTTCTGTCTTGGTCTGGTATTTAAGGGATGTTGCAGAAGGGTCAGGGCGCGATCCTTTACACAGGTCAACGCGTAACACTGGGTGTCTTCTAGACACTCAGTGTTATGTAATTTTCAGAAGTCAGGTATCCATCTTTTACTCTTTACTTAAGAGCATTTGATGTTATGTATGGATTATCTTTGAATTGATTATGTAATTGGCACAATACATTTACCTGACTAATAAATTGTTACACTGATTTATTCTGACTTTGGAATTATTAACTCTAGTAGATTATGTTAAGTCTATAACACCGCAAATCTACACTCAGGTTAGTAGCGGACTAGAGCACAGTTTTGGTGAAGCATAAGGGCACACTAGACTGATGTTTTAGAGCTCCGACTAACACATTGGCATTAGGTATGTATACTTAGACTGTAGAGGCTAGTGGACCTAATGAGTCTTCCATTTAGAGCAACAAAAAGTTGTTAGACCAATCTAAATAGGCTGAGCCTCAACTCCTGATTATTGTGATATTATTCTAATTAAGTGTACGTGGGAAACCACGGCATGATTATGTAAAGTTACCATTAGAGGAAGTTAAGTTGGTCGCTTGGTTCTATGGTAATGGTCATGGCCTCTGATTAGATATAGTCTTGCATTAATTAAGTGGGTTCAGATCTAAGGGGACTGAAGAAAAAATATTCTAGAATGATCAACGTGGAGCACGGGCGTCTAGGATATCAGTTAATCGCCTCTGTCTAGTGACCAAGACTGACGGGTTTGTGATAAAGAGATCGTAATCCGGCCGGTGTTATCGGAATCTGGATGAACGGGTATAATTTCAATAAAGGGTTAAACAGAATAATCAAATGTGTAGTTAAATTGTTATACAAATGACCAAATAACTAATTGGCATTCTAACCTAAGCGAGGTCGAATTCGAGGTCATGATAAAATGGAGTCAGATAACGCTAAATTGGAATTATATTACTTTGCCCCACTGACAAGACCAAACGCTCAGGAACCTTCACCCGCTAATCGTAAACCGTCATTGGGACAATTGGGCGGGCCTTACATATAAATAGGAAATATGAATGTGAAGTGAATTTGTGGTCTCGTTTCAAATGCATCGATCAATATGCTTACGTCAACTTCACTGTAGACTATATGTGCGTTGCTTCTTTCCGTGTGTTCTGACCGGTAATGGAAAATATCAAGCGCTTCCATTTCAGAGTCACTGTTATCAGATCTGTTGAAGATGTTGCTGTACATGTTTGTTAACCCAGGACATTTTACAAATCCAGACCAGACGATGTTCTACGGCCATGTCTGGAATAAAGAGTAGCCTATCCATGTCACACAGTAGGTCCACAGTTAGGGTGATATGACTTAACCCGTGATATAAGATTTCATTCATTCATTCACCATATAAGAAGTCATTCATCACAGACAGTATCAACGTCAGTAGGCTATACTTATTGTATTTCGGCCACACCACAAGGTGTCACTGTGGCCTCAACGCTTCGCCTCTGCCTACTCTGAGCTCGATTGCTATGTTTGAGGTAAACCACGCCCTCTTTATTACCCTATGGACAAAGAAATGCAAAAAAACATAAATGTAAAAAAAAATAAATGTAGAAATAAATAAATGTAGAAATACATAAATGTAAAAAAAAATGTTTTTTTAAATAAATAAATGTAGAAATGAATAAATGTGGAAATAAATACAAATAGAAATTAATAAATGTATAAATAAATAAAAGAAAAAAAATGTGGAAAAAATTATTTATTTTAGTTTTTTTGCTTTTTCTGTGTATATTTATTTATTTATTTTTGCTTTTTTACATTTCTTTGTATATTTATTTATGTATTTATTTATTTTTAATTTTACTGGTAGTCCACTGTATGAAGAATTTTTGGGTATAATATGTCACAGTTTACTTTATTTGGCTATTCTCACTTACATAAATGAACTATAGTGTCCTGCACCCACTAGTAAAACATATCTGGTGTCTGAATAATTTTTGGTTTGACTGAATGTATGCAATGAATAATTTTTTTCTGTAGCATTGGTTTTTACAGTTTTTACAGTGTGGGTTGTGCTTCATCGTTCTTCATTCTTCTCATCAGCGCAAATATATAAGAGATAAAAAATAAAAAAAAAAACAGGTCCATGCTGAGAGAGATGAAAAACTAACCCAGACAGTTTCTATGGAAGAATGTCTGACCTGATCCTCTATGATCACAATACACTGAGGGGTATCTAATTGTAATGTACCCTTTTAAATTGTGTTTTTGTGAGTGCCTAAAACTGACAATCCGTCAATGTGGCTTGCTATAGCAGTATGTTGTACATTAATAATCCTTGTACATTAGTAAACCACATATGTTCACATAAAAAAATATTTGCACATTGATAAAACACATTAAATACAATTTTAAAGCGCGTTTTCATACTAACCCTAATACGTAATAGCATAGCATTAAGTGTTTGTCCCTGGCAGTCATTTCATCAGCGATTGCTCGTGCTTGTATGTGCGAGTATGAGTATGCGAGTTAATGACTGCGCGCTCGAGACAGGGGGCGCGCAGCCGCGCACGAGAGAATGAATTCATTCAAATCTGTTGCTTTGGTGAATCTCCGCCCGACGGACGGAGCCCAGAGAGATGCTGCTGCTGCTGCTGCTGCTGCTCCTTTAGAAGGACACCATGAGAAATCATAGGGAGAAGTGCGACGAGTCACTCAATATTTCAGCTTTGTACGGAGGATGACATAAACATAATATTAAGATGGAATACTGACACACTTGCGCCACTGAGTGATAATAAAATAAGACAAAAGAGATGAGTATAATTACTTTATCTTTGCTCTTGTGTGTTGACCTACTGGATTTCGTTATAGGTAAGATTTACTTGAATTATGCATGATATGAGCAGTAAGCTGTTTTGAGAAGTCATGCCATATTGATATTGTATTTTGTTTTGTTTGTCTGCACTTTGGACTGAATGCATTTATGTCCTTAACTTTACACTGTACAGTTTTAAAGATTTTAGTTGGCTATCAATACTAAACCACCTAAAGCACATCTGCACTGTTTACATCCTTCAGTAAGTTCCTCTCTATATGAATGTTATATTGATTGCACAATTGGGGTGGTTTGTCCTTTAAACTCAGGTGCACTTGTCTAATGATTTTGATGGGTGGTTATTTTGAGGATAAAGCTTAATCTTTTGTCCTGACCCAGTTTTATGAGGGTTATCTGCACTCTGAAATAATGAAAGGTCATTGATTGCTGAATAATAGTGTAGGAATATCTAAGGTAGAGCAAGCTAGTATATAATATTATGTAATAAATAGTTTTGCCTTTTGTTTTTTTCTTTCATGCCTATGCATGCATAAGAGAGAAAGTCTGCTTGTTCTGGACATGAATTAGTAATTACAACTCCTAACTGTAACTCAATAATGCTGGCTAGCATCATGTCATTCCTCATTCCCATGAGTCGAGCACTTAATGTCACCGGTCAGATCATATTAGAGGTACAGAGGCTTTGGGAAGTGCATCCTTAGCAGTGTTTCTTTATTTATAATGATATGTTTAACTTTAAGCCTTATAAGGGTTTACCTATCCTAGCCTTTGCAACATATATCATATCCATTGTGCATAGGATGATACCTTTACTTGGATATTGTTTAATAAGGTTTGGAGTGACAAGTTGACAGAATTTGAAGTTAAACTTCAATTTAAATTATGTTGATACTTATACGAGTTTGGTAAAAGGCATTACTTTACAGCAAAGATGTAAATAGATGTGAAAGATTGGGGCAAACCAAATGTAAAGGTAAAGGTAATGTAAACCAAATGTAAAGGTTTAAGAATAGGTCATTAAAAACCCATATCGAACATTAATGTGAATATGGGTGTGAAGTGGGTCCCTCATTGTGTATGGTTACCTAGCAATCAGTGTTTAACGGATGTCATTGATGATTTTTGATCGATTTCTCATGTAACTCCACTGAAAGTTTCAGATTGCGTAATTCATTTATCATCTTCATATAGATAACACAAATGTTAAACCTTCTTGTGAGCACACTAGACATCTTTGATACACTTTGATATGCTTTTATGCATGTTTACATAATCAAATAGATTACTGAAATCATCTCAGTGGCCCAACTAATCCATGCACATCACCATTAACATTCCCAGCCAACTTTGACATTTGACCAGATATTGATTTCCAGGATTATTTCAGTCTATAAAATGTGCTTATGTTGAGAGGTAATGTCATAAACCCTTAAAATGTACATGGCCTCCACTCACTAAGCCTCCTAAAGGACACTTAGTTTACATGTAGCATTTGCTCAATAAATGAAGGCATGAGGAAGTAACTGACTGAGGATCACAGGACATCCCAGACAGTGTCCTGTGCCGCATGTGGGGCATCCTACAGAATCACTTGGTTGATGGAGAAAAATGGATTAGGGAAAGAAGAAAAACACACTGAAAAAAAGAAGAAGAAAAAAACACTCACTAACGTCACAGTTTAAAAAAGCCAATATGGTGAAGCAGTGGGATTTTGTAGGTCAGTGAATTTGTGACAGATTATAGGCCGATTGCCTCCCACTCTGATGCCTGCGCTCGGTACATGGTGACTCTTTCAATGGAACTGCAGCACTCAGCAAGACACGGTTGCTGTCCACGGGTGTTCGGGACATAGAGGCATTTCATGCGTTCTGTCTGATGTTGGTAAAAATGTGAGTAACAACTGTAAACTAAGCCCCTTCTCTTTATTAGGACAGGGACATAGCTCAGCAGCAGTGATGGATTGAAGACGTGGAAGAGATGAAATGTAGCTCTGGCTCTTGAAGCATCAAACTGCACAAAGAATCCATCCTTGTGACAGACATTATGCAATACTGTAATGCGCTAAACAATGTGTGTGTGCAACATCTTTTCAAATCCCTTCTAGACAGATGAAAACAGATGGCATTTGGAAATGTAGCATTTGTAGTGCATTTTGCATTGCTTAGTTTTTTGTCTTTTGTGTGTAATTTTGCTTCACTTTGCTTAGTTTTAATTCTTTACATTTTGTTATTTTGCTTTGCTTTGTTTTGTTTTTTTTATTCATCAAAGAGGTGAAATGGGAACATTCTCTGCAAAACAGACAATGTAGACCTGTCAGATGAAAGTCTTTTATTTATTGTTTATTTTATAGGGTATTTTACTTTGTTTAGTTTAGTTTTGTTAATGTATTTGTTTTGTTTTGTCTGTTGTTTTATCATAGAAGCGATTAGAGTAAAATAAAAGTTGTTTGAAACTATAACACTGTCTGCAATGTAGGCCCGGTTTCACAGACAGTGCTTAGATTAAGCCAGGATTAGGCCTTAGTTCAATTAGGGCATTTAAGTAGCTTTTATAAACATACACTAGAGAAAAACATTACTGGTGTGCATCTTGAGACAAAACAATGGCTCTGATATATTTTAAGATACATCAGTGCAAATTTCTTTCAGTTAAAACATGCATTTTAGTCTAGGACTAGTTTAAGCCTTGTCTGTGAAACCGGGGGACTGTGTTTAGATAATTTTGTCTGGATCAATGTCGTTACATTGAACAATGGATAATTGTTTGATACTAACGATGAAAGTTTGTTATATCTTGCAACGTGGAGATTAAACATTAATGAAATTTAGCACTGAGACTATGTGGACTTCTCACAACATCATATTGTTTTTGCAATCATGCTTTTTGATCTGAAATATTCACAACTTGGATCAAGAGCTCATTATAGGCTATAATTTCACTGTCATTGCAGCATGGCCTCTCTTGGGGGAGGTTTATATTGAGTTCTTCAAAAGCACTCGGTTTTGCTAACTTACGAATTAATGGTTTCCGAAATGAGGAGAGCACTGTAATTTTGCTGGGGCTCATTGCTGGTAATTTGAATGGGATTTTAAAGGAGGGCTATGCAATTTGAGAATGTAATAAAGCATTCAGGAAGTGACACTGCTATCTTTTTCCAGGTTATTTAACAGTCACCATTGAGCCTCTCCCTCCTGTGGTTATGGGGGACACAGTGACTTTGAAGTGCAATTTCAGGACGGATGGCAACTTACGAGAGATTGTGTGGTTTCGGGTAAGTGGGGTCCGAGCTTCATCTTTGCATGATACGCCTTTTATTTCAGCATCCTGAGGAAAAAAAATAATCACTTGTTTTTCGGTGTGCTAGTTTTTGCGCTTTTTCAAACTCTTTTAGGTTGTTGTTCTGTTGGCAAACTGACGTTGTGAGAACAAATGCTGTCAAAATATGAAAATATATTCAAGATTAAGATTGAATGCCTCAGTGACTTTAGGACAAGCTGTTTTCATTTTGTCGTCACACAGAGCCATACGTGTGGAAGGATTGAGCTAACGGATAAAACATTCAGTCAGTATGCCAACACATTTCCTTGACATTTTAAATAAAACTCTTGCCACATCATTTGCAATGTATCATAAATCATAAATTATCAACTTTGCTGCTTCTCTCCTCCTCCTCTGAAAATGATACAAAGGTTACAAACTAATAGTGACCCCAAAAACTGTTTGGATACTTAAGCCACAATTAAAAATGTGCAAAAGTCTTTGTATTGGATAATGAAACATCAGCTATTATATCTTTCAAAATTAAGACAAAAGTATTGGACACCAAAGTAATTTGATTTCCAGGGAATGCATAAACATAAAAATTTAACTGTAATCTTAACATCAATGAATCAAAATGTCTGCCAAGTGCATAAATGTAAATGGGGTTGTAAAATATGTCCATAGTTAATGAAATGAACTGATTTCACCTGACAAAAATCTTTTTGACTGCAGTTGGTTAAAAGTAATTGAGAAAATGGTTCAGAAAAGTAAAGTTAGTTCTAAGTTCCTGGCACCACAGATTTATAAGCATGATTTTAGTCCAAATGTTGCAGCTAGACATTTAAACTGAATTATAGCAGATAATCATGCATTAACTATAAACAGTCAAATTGATTTTACAACTTTTACCCTGATCAGTTCATGATATTGTCATTGTTTTCACAGGTAACGGAAGGTGGAACCTCAAAACAGAAAATCTTCACCTACGACGCCATGTACAACACCAATTTTTCTAACATGGAGGACTTCCGCAGACGAGAGGACCTTGTTTACCAGTCAACTGTCAGGTTATAGTTATACCCAGCATAGCTCAGTTTATAGTGGATATTACATGGCTTTCCTCTCAGCACGTACCGTGCTATTTTTATGACTGCTGTTAGGTTTTTAGACAGATTGTTCCTCAATGTTCCCAGGCTCCCTGAGGTTCAGATGGAAGATGACGGACCATATGAATGCCATGTGGGGATCTATGACAGGGCATCTAGAGAGAAGGTGGTCTTGGCATCTGGGAGTATCACTCTTAATGTCATGTGTAGGTTCAAGTTATAAACTGTCATTCAGTTTAATTCTCAGTACTTTGATGCATCGTTGAAAAAACAGTGATGTGCTTCAGTATCTGGTTGCATTAGCATAAAACCCATTATAACTGTTTGTGTCTGCCTTTTATGTTAGACTGGGATAGTTCACCCAAAAATGAAAATTCTGTCATCGTTTACTCACCCTCATGTTGTTATGAACTCTTTCTTCTGAAGAACATTCATCTGAAAACATTCATTATATGAACAAAAATATGTTCCACACAAGAAAGAAAGGTTGGAAACTACATGAGGGTGAGTAAAAGACAGAATTTAACTATCCCTTTAACCCTAATCATTGAAACTAAAGTCCAGTGAGTGAGTGCTTTTAAAGAAATTCAAATGTAATAATGATAATAGGATATTAATGATTAATTACTAAAAAAGAGGTGTGAGCAATTTTTTTAGCTTAATAATAATGTGGCCCAAATGTGGTACCATAACCAAGATTTCAAATTCTCAGTCGCATATCTCTCTTTTTTATTTGCCTGTGCATGTGCCTTCACGCCCATGAAAGTCTTGGAATTCAGCAGGGTATTAATGCAATTTCCCTATGCATGCACTTGTAAATTAATACATTTCAACAGTAATTTGCTGTGACATGTAAGTGAGACACAAAGTCGAGTTTATTTAATAGCAGCTAAGAAATCATCATAAAGATTTCACATGATCAAGATTGTGCTATTATGATATAAATGATATAAATCTTGTCTACTAATGCACTTTGCCTATAAACTGAAAGCTCATTAAATGAGGATCTCCCAGCTTGCGATCTGAAGCACAAAAGTACCCTTGAGGGAAAGATTCTAATAATTACTTTGAATGCTGCACTGCCATCTCTCTTTATCTCTTTGAATTGCTGTAGTGATGCTATCGATTTATAATGAGTTTTCAATGTCTTTATTTTTCTCAGCTCCACCAAAATCAATATCTGTTGAGGCAGCAAATCAGCCAGCTCGATTTAATCGCTACGAGGCTCAAAACTTCACACTTGTTTGCATTGTAACTGGAGGAAAACCTGCCCCTGTGGTTAGTAGAAGAATAAAACACAAGCTCTAAATTAAAACTTAAATAAAGACGGACATGTGCTTTGTAATTATTTCTTCCCCAAATGCAGGTGTACTTCAAGAGGGATGGAGAACTTATTGAAGTCCATCCTTTCACATCCTCAGAGAAAGTGGAAAACAGAGGCTTGCTTGCTGCCAAGGATAACCAACCGCTTATCAGCCGAGAACTGGACGATACAAAAGTACAGAAGTCTCTTTCTTTCCTGGGCCCTTACAGCGAACCGGTGCGTCTGGATAAGGATCGGCCCCAGCGCAGCTACACGTCTGGAGCCTCTGACCATGAGGAACCCAGTCCCACCACGGAAGTCATCCCGGAGACTGTGATCAGCCGCGAGTTTCCACGCTGGGTGCTGAGCTCAAGCCCACTGTACTATTTCAACCATACGCAGTCTGAGCTTCATGATGGTACTATGGAGGTCCAAGCTATACTGACCTGGCACTTGAACCCACAACTGGACAATGAGGCTCTGTTCAGCTGTGAAGTCAAGCACCCGGCTCTATCCATGCCCATGAAGGCAGAGGTTACGCTCTGTAAGTGTGAGCTTATTTATATTACCAGATATAGTTACTGAGGGCTCTGTTCTTTATGTATGTTTATTAGGGGGTGCACAATATATTGATACCATATTGGTTATCAGCTGGTATTAGAGTTTTTCATTTTTACATTTTTACATTTAGATAACCTTTGCAGTCATCCAACTTTCACCTAATCTTCAAATTTAACCACACTGTTAGATGTAATCTTTAGCAAATTTAAAAATGAATATCCATTTTTCATACTGTACATTATAATGTTGTGATGCCTACATTCACTTTAAAACTGTTTCAAAAAGATTGATTTTAGTCTTTTATTCGTTATTTATTTGAGGCAAAATAGTATAGAAGCTTTTTGCCAGCCATAACATGAAAATAATATAGCCTACATATAATTATTTTCATGTTATGGCTTACATTAAACTTCTATACTATTTGTGTAAAATAGAACACCTTGACTCACTCTCTCCTATGACATAATAACAACGCTTTCATTTCTCACTATTTACAAGCTGCTCCAAAAGGCCCGAAACTCTCTGTGGCTCCAAGCAGAGCGAAAGTGGGAGACACGGTTCGCATCAAAGTGGAGGGATTCCAAATGGGGCCCAAAGCGGTACAATCGTGAAAAGAGAAATGTTTTTAGATATAATGCAAATAATGTAACTTAAAGGATTAGTTCACCCAAAAATGAAAATTCTGTCATCATTTACTCACCCTCATGTTGTTCCAAACCTGTAAGACTTTCATTCATCTTCGGAACACAAATGAAGATCTTTCATAGAAAGCTACGCAACTAAAACTTTTGATGCTTCAAAAGTTCATAAAGAGATCGTAAAGCGTGCCGTAACACATGAGAATGAACCTCATTGGTTCTTGCGGAAGCTCAAGCGTGCCATAACACATGAAAATGAACCTCATTGGTTCTTGCTGAAGCTCAAAAGTGCTGTGTAACACAAGAATGAACGTCATTGGTTCTTGCTGAAGCTCAAACGTGCTGCGTAACACACGAGAATGAACCTCATTGGTTCTTGCAGAAGCTCAAACGCGCTGCGTAACACACGAGAATGAACCTCATTGGTTCTTGCTGAAGCTCAAACGTGCTGCGTAACACACGAGAATGAACCTCATTGGTTCTTGCTGAAGTTGAGCTTCCGTTTACCACAACTCATGTGTGAGTTGATGAATGTTTATATGTGAATAAAAGCCTAAATTCAATTTGTGCATCATATAAAGCGATCGTGTCTCTTCAGAAAATGTGGACTAAACCACTCAATTCATATGGATTAGTTTTACGATCTCTTTATGAACTTTTTTAAGCATCAAAGTTCAGTTGCGTAGCTGTCAATGGAGGGACAGAAAGCTCTCAGATTTCATAAAAAATATCTTCATTTGTGTTCCAAAGATGAACAAAGGTCTTACGGGTTTGGAATGACATGAGGGTGAGTAATTAATGACAGAATTTTTGGATGAACTAACCCTTTAACAGTAGCAGTAACAGTATTTTGCTTTATATGAGCAAAATATTGACTACTCTAATTTGAATGCATGGGATGTTGTTTTATATTTGGCAACAGCTCATTTTTTACAATTTTAATGCCTACCAATATCTTTTGGAAATGTTGGACTAAATAATTTATTTGCTTTTGATGTTTTATATTAGACCTTATATGTCTTTGAGAGCTTCTTTTGAAAATTGTTGAATACTCTCTTCAAATATAAAATGAGCAAATGAATACTGCCAACAGTGTTTAGTAAATATATATAAATTATTAAAAAGAGGTCTCCCAAGCTACTCTTGTAATTTCTTTTGAATGCAGAAAAAGATATACTATATACTCTTCAAGTTGGGCTGAGTAACCATGTTGAATGTTTTAAGTGTCTTAAGTATTAAATTAATATTTTGACTTTCTCTTTGTGCTGCAGAATGAAGTGTTTCCAGAGCCTCTGTTCACATGGACACGTGTGGGAGGACCTCTGCTGGATGGAAGTGAAGAGAGATTTGGTAAAGCACTGGTTCTGGAGAGAGTCCCAGCTGAGCTCAACGGCTCGATGTACCGCTGCACAGTCCAAAACCCTTTGGGATCTACCAACACACACACCCGCCTCATAGTGTTTGGTCAGTATCAGACGCATCACAAGTTATTCAAGTGGTCTGCAGCTAACACTCAGATGCCTCATACTGTTCAGTTTCTACATAAGATGTGTATGCCTCACAATGCTGGATTCACATCTGACACTTGTCTGTATCAAGCACTCACATGCCTTAAAATGTTCAGACCATTCCCAAACATCCTTATTTCTCACAGTGTTTTGTTTGTACTCAGTCATTGTACTCACATGAGACCGCAGAAATAGCAAACAACAAAAATCCAATCAATTCCCAATTAATAAAATCAACTCTCGTCCTATGTTTTTTTCTCATCTGAAAAAAAATACGTCACAATAGGGAAGAAAAGACTAGCGCAACTTTCTTTTCATGTCGATAAAAGCATAAGTGGGTAGCCACATGCCAGCCGCCATGTTGAAATCACATAACCACCAAATAGCCTACTACAAAATATTTTGATATCCTAACTGTTTTTGGACATTTTCTCTTGCTGAATTTAATCATGGCCAAATGCAATTATAGCATGTCTAAAATGGCATTAGTAATTGATAACTTACCTTTGTGTGATGGTGCATCCACACCACTAGGTGTCAGTGTGGGTCCATGATGACCAGAATATCAGCAAGTTCAACATAACAAAAATACTTAGGTTACATATTTCTGTGTTTTTATTGATACATTTTATGTTTTAACTAAAGCTAAAAAAAATTGTTTGAACAGAAAATCCCAGGATCAAGAAGAAGACTAAACATCTGAACTGTAAGACACAAAAACATCCTACACATAAAATATCCAACAATATTCTAGACTCTAAACTGAATAATTTTTTAATGAATAATTTTCAGTGGGCGATTCTGCCGGAGAAATGCTTGGACCCTCGCTGATGATGATGTTGCTGTTGTCATTGACTCTGGAGTTAACATGAGCACTATGGGATGCACTTTACATTAGTACCCTCTGTGATACTATGACAGCTCCTCTGCCATCTCTTTCGCTGTCCAGAAGCTACACTATAATCCAGGACTGAGATTGCAGCAGAGAAATATGTGCTCAGAATCAGAATGATAAGCTCAACCCACCCCATCCATGTGACTACAGTTCAGCTCAGTTTGTTCCGCACCTGTTTTGTCACAATACAGTGACATATTCATGCTTTGACTTCATTTTCTACATTGTACTTGTGCACAGCTGCATTGCAGAAAAGGATTAGAGTGAAGTGGAATGGGTCGGCCCACATACAGAAAATCCTGGACATACATTACAGCTTTCATCATTCTAAACAGCTTATTGTAATGTCATTTCATTAATGTTGTTCCTTAATATACCCGAGCTGTTGAGTGCAAAGTTGAGGATCAGATTCACCTTCTGTATATGACCTCTAGATGACAGTGTAGATCTACAGACCGAACACCTTTTTTTTTTATACATAAAAAAAGTTAATAAACCCTTTTGACTGGTGTTCACTGATGTTGAAACAGTTATGTAATGCATTCTAGAGCAATGTTGCTTCTGCAGAGAAAACGGAATACCCAGTAAACAAGGTGTGTTGCTTAGTAAATTTAATAAAGTCAAATCTTGAAATCCCATAATTCTTTTTTTTCAGCTTAAATCCATACAAAAGGCAAATCATATGACTTAAAATTTAGTTTTCCCATTTTCAGTCAACAGTCCGATTAATTATTCGAAAATAAACAAATTCCACCAAGTAAGGTCATTATTCTAACCTAACTGAACGCTTCTGATTATCAAGAAGCTTAGCATGTCTAATCATTTTACATGGGCTTCAAATGCGGCTCATCTATTATCTGATTTCGAGTCCTCAAATGACCATATGCAGTGTTACTTCCTGGTTTTCGATAAGCCAGCTTGGCCATTTCCGGTGAACTGTAGCTGTCATTCTGTACTCGCTGTACATCGACACAAATCCATCAATGGTGGACTTTTTAATGTTGTATTTATATTTTAATGCAGTTATCACACTTGCCTAATTTTGCCAATAAATCAGTTTTATTGATTGCAATAAAGACAAAGCTACACGGTGTCTGTAATTGGACACACACACGCAACATTTTTCCATAATTTCAAATGTTATTTTTATTTGTGATGACCTTCTGAGATTGTGCCCATTTGTAAAACCGAACGTTTCAAGATGTAGGAAATAAAACATTTGATAGAAAACACTTTTAAAAATAAAAAATTACCACTATAACCGGGAGATGGCGACAGAGGAGCATTTATTGGCTCATTTAGCCATTTTCAGTAATATTTTTTCCATTTTGAATAAATATTAAACATAAAATCACTAGGTTTAAAAATAACTTTTGTCAAGGTGAAGTAAAAAGTACTCACAAAGTCTCATGAAAAACAATAACTTTTATTTCAAATGAATTACACAGAAAGTGAGCACCACACTCTCCCTTTATAATCAATGTAAAACTGTCAGTCAGTGTAGCGGAAGCTCACTAATTTCGGTACATTTCCCATTTTGTTCAATGACTCTAACTAAAGTGCACAAATCTTTCATTTACAGTGTGTACGCTTTGTTCCCACACGAAAGGATGCGTCGTTTTTATGACTAAATAAATGCTAGGCATGACTATTTAAGTGACTATATTCTGATTATAAACTAAGTATTACACTTGATGCGGGTAAAGCTACCTGATCAGGATACTGATCGGAATTGAAGATACTGTACGCCACCAAGTGACATTTCACCGGAAGTTTTCCAGCTGTGGAAGTTCTTAAAGGGGTCATGAATTGAGAAATCAACTTTCCCTTGAGCTTTTGATATATAAGGTCATCGTAATATAAGAACATCATGTAAGTTTCAGAGCTGAAAACTTCCTTGTTAGTCAAAGAAAAGCTTTTATTGACAGCTGCCTCAGCAAATGATCAATCTGCTAATGTGCTACATCAGAGCGCAGTGAAACACGCCGGCTTAACCGAAGAAGATGAATGCCTAATTCTGTAGTAAAAATGTTTTTTTATATGTGATAGTATTGCATTGTTTGATATCTACTGATTATGTACGTGTCTAACTAAACATAACTTCCCCGCTGTCACAGGCTGGAGTATTCTTTTTTATTTGAGGTGTTGTTGGTTCATTGTCCTGCTTGTGATCAGACTCTGACATGTGGGCCAGGGCTCACACTATCTTAAAAAGTGCAATACGGCGCGCGTGTGTGTGTGTGTTATGCACGGTTTGCCGTTATATATTGCGGGTTGATGAGAGATAAACCATTTGTTTGATAAAGACATTCTGTGAGCCCTGTGGGTGAATCATTCCGGTTGCCATTTCTCCACATTGGAAGTTTTTTTAAAACAATTGCTCAAGTGTAATGACTGAGGAGCCGAAGCTCATTATAATGCAAAACTGTTATCTAATCATAACAGTGGGCGTTTACTTCCAAGTCTTCAATGCGGCACGCCCATAAAAACCGAGCATTTCAAGAGCTAGGCTCAAAACCAGGTTAGAGAATAGCCTATTACTTATTCATTATGATGTTTTTTAATGTAAAAACCACACAAACCTCATAAGTTGACCTCAGAGAACAGTATTTTTTTAAAGCCAGTTCACCCCTTTAAGAACGTGCTGTGCATATGATCAAATTCTATTGGCCAAGTGGCGTTCCGAGAGTGTTTTGAGCCGTTCCAGCCCCATGATGGCACATATTTGATAGTGAGTGAGGGCATGGAAATGTCATGCATTCATTTCGGAAATACATGAAATATTCTTACATTTTCTTACACTTATTTTGTAGTATTTTGATTTATATCTATTTTTAGGGTATCTAACGAAAACATTATTTGTTTTACATAAGGCAAACTGTGAAAGGCGGGTGATTAACTTTAAATTAGTTGTTTATAAGTTTTGCTTCGCTAATTACCAATCACAACCAAGTTGTTTGCCGCCATATTTCACGTCGACACGCACGCCCCTTCCAACATCACAACTCGGTTTGTCATTCTCAAAACTTGATATTCCCGTCTCCTCTCAAAGGCCGTATCAAACTTCTTGCTCGTGGATTAACCTTCTGAATCGCACTAGCCTATAAGTTATCTCAACCTTTTTTCACAGTCGAAGAGCAACATTCAGTGGCAGAGATTGTGTAAATAAATGCCGCGCGCGTAGTCTTTCCTCAAAACGTCTAGTTTGGAAGAGTTGGATGACAAAATAGATGCGCATTACTAATGAGTCTCCCAGCAGTGCCCACGATGAGCCCCTTTAAGCCATTAACAGCATTTATAATTAGAGGATAACAGTGCCGCATAAATTATAAATAAATGTTTCACAAATTATCTCTCAATCTTCGAACGACACTTGTAAGAGTCCCGTCCCGCCTCTTGAGATAAAGCGCACGGAGACTCTCTGTTCGTCTCCATGCGTTATGAGTGAGGGAGCTCGAGAGAGAGAGAGAGAGAGACAGAGAGAGAGAGACAGAGAGAGGCGTCTCACATGTGACAGTTCTTCGTTCGTAGGTAAGACACTTGGCACGCTGATCGACCTGCTCGCACTTTAAGGGACAGCTTCTTGTATACCAGTACCAGGAGAGCAGGACGCATTTCCAGTTTCTCCGAAAACTCCAGCGTGCTTTTTGACAGCTGACAACTTACAAACACACTCCCTTCTAGCGAGCTTGCTTTACTCGATAGAACTCGGCAGAAAGCGTGGATTGTCTTTAAGTCATGATGGAGATGAAGGTGCTGGGATGCGCGTTGCTTTTTCCTTTCCAGATCTTCTTGTGCTTATTCAGTGCGATCATGCGCTTCTTCGCGCGCCAGAAGCGCAGAGATCTGGGCACTGATGTGGTCCTAATCACTGGAGGTGGAAGAGGAATCGGCCGTCACCTGGCTAAAGAGTTTGCCAAGCAAGGAGCCAGAAAGGTAAAGCTTCTACCTGCTGCGTTAGCATTTTTATTCAGTGTAACTAAATTCTTTACGACGTCCACTACTCATTTTGCTCTTTGTAATGTACAAATATTTTGAGTGCTCACTTTCGGTGCAGATTATCCAAGGAGTGCCTATACTTTAAAGGAATTTCAGGTTTTGATGTTTTTTTTAAACGGCTACAGAAATATTTAATGCATTATTTTAAAATGTATTATTTGAAATGTTTGCATAATTTCCCATGCTCAATCTGAGGTTCGTCTCGCGCAACACAAATCTAAAAAAAACAAACATTTAAAGCAAAACTCTACAGTTTTGTGATATATTTGTGATCTGCAGATATTTAATAAAATTATACATTATGAGGCTACTTGTCATACTTTATCTATGTCTAACTCCGACACTGATCGTAATGCAAAGCGCACGAGACGCGTACTGTTGTTATGGTAACCTCCTCTGGCGAACGCTACTTCTGTTTGTTAGCGTCTATTTGGCAACAGGTGAGAATATGTGCTGGTTTTAGCCAGATTAATTAATGAATAAAAATGGACAGCACTCCTAAAATAAAGTACAAATAATTTCTTATTTGGAAAGAAAGAAAATAGAAAAGGAAAGGAATATGCTGTTGAAGTGCCAAAATGTGAGTAGACCATTATCGGTCGGTTTGTTTATTATTTCAGCATTAACGTTAGGCTACTGGCAACCAAACAGGACCAGTAAGGACCAGGTTGTGTTAAACTTATTTATTCACATAGACTAAACGTAAACTCACCTTTTTGGCTATGTAAATAGGCCTACACTTTGAAATTGTTGAGTTTGTTCTGATGGGGCACAGTGTGTTTTTTCAGTCAGAGTAGTCAACAGAAGGTATAGTGACCTGTAGCTGCCCTCATGTGAAGCCTTACGTTCTGTTTCATATTCCTCCTGCACACAAACACAGGTGTTTCCTAAACCTTTATGTCTTTACAAATGCCCAACAATGGGCTGCTGACAGGCAAGGCTGTTTTGTTGAACTCAAATCATGTGTGACTCCTTAACCTTCCAGGGAAGTCCATACTTCCCTGTCCTGAGTGTGAGGGGAAAAAACATCAAATATGTTATTTATTATGATTATTGGCAATGAACATAAAAACTCATTATATCTCTCCTTCCAAGAATAGAGTAAAACCCCAATAACACTAAAGCACAAGCATCAAGTGTCAGGAATAGCTGCTCTACTTTAGTGTGCGTGTGAGGGAGTGAATGCATGCGTATGTGCTGCATTCATGTGTGTGAATGTGCGCCCAACATGTGTAGGTGTGTGAATGGATCGTTTGCAAGGGGGTGTAGTAGGCAGAGAAGCACCTTGCAGATTGGTTACCACAACCAAGTTCATTGGCAGGTCAGCCAGCTTTTGCAGAGCAGGGCTGATGATGTCATTTGTGTTATTGTGTGAGCCCAGAGGAAAAGAATCAAATGGAAAGCCAAAAGAGCCGATGCTGTGTATGAAAGTCAAGTCAAGCAGACAGAAGTCAGGGCCCCTCAATTACATATTGATATTGATTAATTATGTAATATTTAACTTGTATTTCCCTGGTGAGGGGATTACAAAAAAACAAAAAAAAACAATGATCAATGATGTAAACAGTTTTCAATTATGCTGTAAAGCAGCTCTAAAAAGACAAGAGTCATTATTCATCTGGGGGGTATTCCAGAAAGCAAGGTTAACTCACCGTCACATATACCTTGAACTCTCGGTTGATTAACCCAAACCTTGCTTACTCGAGGTATGCTGGTTCCAAAAACGAGTCCGGGAATAATTTCAGACCACTCAGAGTATGTTCCAGGTTAACACACAAGACATTCTCAACAGAGCAACGAATCAATGATTCACCATGGAAACAGACACTAAGAAAAAGTGCGCCATTCTACTTCCTTCTTCTTCTTTTATTTAATGGTGATTTACATAACCTACTTAATGCACATCGCCACCTATTTGGTAGTTGTGCAATAATTTTTTCAGTCTCTCCGTTTAATAAGTAATCTTTATTCACTGAGCATAAGGATTATATTGTTTGTTTGATGCTAATTAATTGAATGCAGATCCATGTGTGAAATGACAATAAAATAAATAATAAATATATTTGAATTGAATTCGAACATTTAAACATTACCTTGTTATAATAATGCTTTAGAATTAATATATAATATTGTATATTATATAACTGTAACTATATAACAAATTTGGTTATATTAATATAACTATATTAATTATATAACATGCATCTGAATACCTTTTAAAGGGTTAGTTTACCCAAAAATGAAAATAATGTCATTTATTACTCACCCTCATGCCATTCCAAACCCGTAAGACTATTCCAGACCCCACAAAAACTATTCTCGTCGCTTTATAAAATTATTGTAGAACCACTGTAGTGAGATGGACTTTTTAATGACATCTTTAGTACCTTTTATTGGTCTTGAGAGAGGAAATGTCATTGCTGCCAACGGAGGCCTTTCTGAGCTATCGGATTTCAACAAATATCTTAATTTGTGTTCCAAATATGAACAGAGGTCTTACAGGTCTGGAACGGCATGAGGGTGAGTAATAAATGACATTATTTTCATTTTTGGGTGAACTAACCCTTTAAGCAAACTAACCCTGGAACATAACCTGCTCTGGAGCAGGTTATGTTCAGAGAGTGAGTTGCTATGGCTACTTACATATCCGGAAAGTTACCTCCGTTTTTGGAACCGCCAGTTGAGGTTATTCGCTTACTTACCCTTAAACATACCCATGTATGTCACATAACCTCCTTTCTGGAATACCCCCCTAAAGTCAGTTCAGTGTTGATTCACTAAGTGTATAAAGTTAATAAATTTAGTTAATAAAAGTTTATGTAGGCTACATGATAAAGGTGGGAAGGTAAAGGTGAATAGAGGTTGGTACTTTCATACTCCCAGCTGGGCTTTGGCCCATGCCTGACCCCACTGGGCCAGCACTAATGAGGGGGCGTTAGGCTGCCCCTCCGTATGTTTCCCGGTGGCTCTGTTGCTTGAACTTTTACTGATATTGGGACACTTACCATGTGCTGTTTGTGACATTGGTGGGGCGTGAGTCAGGCAGTATGTCACTCAGCACATCTGTTGCTTGCTTGCCCTGTTTTACTTTCTCTCAAAGTAGTATTTTGTATAAAGAAATAATTTTTATATATCAATTTTATTTATATAAAATATAAATTCGATGTTATTATTGTATCTGTTCTCTAAAACCAGGGTTGCGAGGATGCATCTCGGGCTATTTTATTTTATTATTTTTTACTGCAATACAATTAAAATGTGTAAAAGTTTTCTATATTACTCAATTGTAATGAGAATGAGATGTTTTCACATATACCCTAAACACCCGGTTGATTGACCCAAACCTTGCTTACTCGAGGTATTAGGGATGGAACGGTATGAAAATTTCATATCACGATTATAGTGACCCAAATTATCACGATTATAAATATTATCAGGGGTTTGTTCAAATGAGCTGAAAGTGTTCAAAAAGAACAGATGCACACACTGAAAACATTTAAACAAGTTTTATATTTCAAAATCAACAAACAACAAATAAAACAAGCAGCTCTATGCACTTTTTTAAGCAAAATTCTATTCTGTGGCTTTCCTTCCTTATAATGACCGTCGTCAATAGCAACGCATTATAACAGACCACTAATCACAACGAACGCGAGCTCTCGTTTCATTCAAATGCGTCTTGCGTCTCTGTTTTTGATTGTATTGAAAATGAAATCAGAGGACTTTACTATTAATACTACTATAATTATTACTATAACTTCTTGTGATCATCTTGTCTGTACGATTGTTTTGTACTGTACAAAATGGATTTATAAACAGGTAAGATTTAAAACATTAATCTCAATTCAATATGTCCCCGTAATTATTTATGTGGTAAAGAAAATCTGTGTAATAAGTGTACGATGATAATACATATTATCCCTTAAATGTCACCCTAGTCTTGTCTGAACTTGTTCGTTCATCTTTGGCTCAAGCTTCACGTGTTTTAGTATTGAGGTCAAAGTCCACTTGCCTTACTATTGCAGCAAATTTATTTTTCTCTGCAGACAGGGTGACCATACTCGATTGAGTTTCCCTCAGGACTTTTCTAAAAGCCAAAATATGACCACACCTCAGATTTGGTCCTCTTAGAAGGCTGAAAAATCTCCCGGCGCTGTCTCTGCCTTCTGCCATTTCTTCTCATTCAAAAAGCAACTGACAGATGCTGACTGGACAGGATTTACCGCGAGTTTTCAAAATCGTGATAATCAAACACGATTTTAATGATAATTAAATTTTAAACGATATTACTAACCGTCAGTATTTTTTTTATCGTGGTTTATCGTGAAACCGGTAATCGTTCCATCCCTACGAGGTATGCTGGTTCCAAAAACGTGTCTGTAAGTTCAGACAACTCAGAGTATGTTCCCGGTTAACACACAAGACATTCTCAACAGAGCGACGAATCGATGATTCACCATAGAAACAGACGCTAAGAAAAAGAGCGCCATTCTACTTCCTTTTTCTTCTTTTGTTTTAATGCTGAATTGGCGATTTACATAGCCTACTTAATGCACATCACCACCACCTATTTGGTGGTTGTGCAATCCTTTTTTCAATCTTTTCATTTAATAAGTAATCTTTATTCACTGAGAATTGGATTATATTGTTTGTTCGATGCTAATTAATTGAATGCAGATGTGGGAGATGACAATAAAATAAATGATAAATATATTTGAATTGAATTAACATTTAAACATTACCTTGTTATAACAGTGCTTTAGAATTAATATATAATATTATATAGCTGTAACTATATAACACATTTGGTTATATTAATATAACTATATTAATTATATAACATGCATCTGAATACCTCTTAAGGAAACTAACCCTGGAACATAACCTGCTCTGGAGGTTGCTATGGCTACTTGCATACCCTGAAAGTTACATCCATTTTTGGAACCGAAAGTATCCACTTACTTACTCTTAAACATACCCAGGTATGTCACATAACCTGATTTCTGGAATACCCCCATGGTGTGGAATGTGCTGTGATAATGCAAAAACAACATCAACAAAACAAACGCCTTTAACATAATCGTTAATTATTTAAGAACTTTTTTTTTCTTCCGAGGTGACCCAGATATGTTTTTGACAGGTTTTGTGAGATTTCCCCACACTAAAGCCTTGAATACTGAAGGGTTCCTCAGAAGGTCAGAACATGTGACCGTTTTATGTGTGTATGTTTGTTTATGAGGTAGATTGAGATTGACAGGATGGGGAGGGGATGGGCTCATGCTTGTGTTCATTACCTCTTGCTGACCTTGCTGAGTGATGGATCTAATAGCCAGAGAGTGAACCGACCTATACAGCCTGACCCTGTCCTCTATCACTCTCACTCGCTCTCCCTAAACCTTGTTTACAATAATACGATAAGGAAATACTTTATTTAGTAACTCCTTAGAGAACTTAGCCTATACATGCATCAATGTGTAATCATGCATAATAGAGTTGGAGAGTGTCGTCCCTCAGCTCACAATGTAAAAATTCCTCTTCCTGTCTTGGAAAGTCTACATGATGTTCTGCATGTGCTTTAAACCAGTCATGTCTTTCCTGCCTCAGGTGATTTTGTGGGGCCGCACAGAGAAATGTTTAAAAGAGACCTGTGAGGAGATCTCTATGACCGGAACAGAGTGTCATTACTTTGTGTGTGACGTGGGCAACAGAGAGGAGGTGTACCAGCAGGCCAAAGTTCTCAGGGAAAAGGTATACTTGCACTCTGCATGTCTTGTTTCAAGAGATCTAAAAGGATGTTATAGTCCAAAAGGACTTTATAAAAAATGACCCTGACTCAAACAGCTAGTCTTATGGCTTTTGCTCAGGTACGTCGATCCACAAGACTGTAGTGTCTCATTTGTCATTTTAGGTTTCAGAAGGGTGCTCACTAGTGCCCCCTTTGTGGCCGCTAGGGGCTAGGCTAGGTATTTTCACCGCCATATATAATAATCTCTGTGCAAAAGACTCCTGTTCATAATGTTTCCTAAATTAAATAATTGGACTAGTTATTTTATATTATTCATATTATTATTATTATTGTATATTATATTATATTATATAATGTTGGTTCATTATTATAATTATTATTAATATTTAGTTTGATTTAGTTTTAGTTTTTATTATTATATTTTTCTCTGCTTTGTGGTGCAATGTTGTTTCCCAAATATAACAGTTTCTTTATTTATATTATTATTTTATAAAATATGAATTTAAATGTATTGACATTATTATTATTATATTTTATTTTGTAAATTATTTTATTACATTTAACTCTGTACTCTCTTTCCTTTTCTTTGGAACAGAAATAAAATGATAATTTTACTCGTAAAGTTTACTCTAAATGGATGCAATGTGGTCTCACACAGGTTGGGGATGTCACCATTCTGGTCAATAACGCAGCTGTTGTTCATGGGAAAAGTCTAATGGACAGTGACGATGATGCACTCCTGAAGACTCAGCACATAAACACACTTGGACAGTTCTGGGTAAGAGACTAATCAATTTCTTGACTTACTCGCTGCCCTCATGACTGTCAATTTATTATAGTGCAGCCGTACTACAGTAACCACGTTTTGAACCTAACGTGAACTCTGGATACTCCTTTGTGTTTTGCAGAACATCTTTCAGTTACTTAACGTTAAGTCACTTGGCATGCTGTAATTCTTGGAAGCGTTCCTCATCATTTAAGTGTGTTTTTGCCAAGAGAGAAAAAGTAACACAACATTCCTCACATTGAACATTCAGAGACAAAAATACAAGAGATTCACAAACAAAAGCAAAGGAATGATTCTAAAAGAACTAGGGGCAAAGTGAAAGTTAAATATTTCAAAGGAAATGGACCGCTTGGAAGATCTAGGCTTTTTAGGACACATTCATATTCAATGAGAACAAGAGCTGATCATCTGAGGCTTCAGCTGCAGTAGTAGCTCACACTGAGGATTGCTGTAATATATTGTTGCTCTAATTTCAAACACATGGCGTTTTCAGAATGCCAGTTTTAAATAGAGTTTTGCAGAGAAGCCATCTGATCAAACACTGAATGTGGGCTCATATTTCTGCTGAGCCGGTCAAAATATGCTTGTCGACTTTCACCAAAGGTAGTCTATAGAATCCTAGACAATTAACACATTCTTGACCCCGAAGTTCTGAAGCTTTCATTGTTATTGTTGGATTTTCCAGAAGAAGGTTGAGGGAACAGAACAATGCGTAATTGTGTCTGTCTCCCCCACAGACCACGAAAGCATTTCTGCCTCGCATGCTGGAGCTGTGCAACGGCCACGTGGTGTGCATTAACTCCATTCTCTCCCTCTCCTCCATTCCTGGAGCCATCGACTACTGCACGTCCAAGGCCTCTTCGTATGCCTTCATGGAAAGCCTGACGCTAGGCCTGCTGGACTGCCCTGGAGTGGGCTGCAGCACGGTGCTTCCCTTCCATACTGACACAGAGATGTTCCAGGGCATGAGAGTGAGGTAACGACGAGCTGCTGCTGTTGATAAACATGAAGACCTAGTTGGATTTAAAACGGCCCGTAATTCATGAAATCACCTCTTAGGTTCCCTAAGCTGTTTCCTCCTCTGAATCCTGAGATGGTGGCCGAGCGCACTGTGGATGCAGTTAGGACCAACACTGCCTTCGTTGTCCTGCCATGGACCATGCACTTTCTTGTCATCCTTAAGAGGTGAGACTGTCACTGCTGTAGGAATCAGAATAGAATAACACTTTGTCATATACATAACATATTATTATTCATAAATAAATTCATATTCATTATTACATTATGATATTTATTATTTTTAACAGAATTATTAATAGTTAAAATAAAATTATTATAATACTTAAAGCTGCAGTCCGTAACTTTTTTTTGTTGGTAAAAATGATCCAAAACCAAATTTTGAGCAAGTACATAACCAGCAAGTGTTCAAAACTATCTCCTTCCTTTAGCCTGATTCACAACTGTAAGCTTGTAATAATGCGTTATAATTTGAGTGGTACTGGTGGGTTTCCGCGGGAAATTCGAGCATGTCTTTGCATCATTACGTTACGTCTATATATATAAAGGAGTCCGGCTAGTAGGCTATCGCATGTGAGGATGCTGCAGGTGGCGCATCATTTATAGCCTTTTCTCACAGCAGCTGGAACAATTAAATTTATCATTTTGATGGCGGATTGTAATCCAGAAAGGACCCAATGACAATCATTAGTGACAACTGGAGATTCACCCGTAGTCAAAAGCAAAAGATTAGACTGTATGGTAATTAAAATCTACAGGTAACACTAATAAACACTAAATACACGTAGTCATGCAATGCTGGTGCTGTTAACATTAACAATTTGAGAACAAAGTATAACAATAATTATAATTTGCACGGTTTGATGTGATATGAGCTAAGCGATTGTTATATTTAATCACCGTTGGTAGCACGATTTATTGTAATGTTTTTTTTTCTCAGTTGGTCATAACAAAAGTGGCAGACATGTTACTTAATTGTTCAGATTACATTTTGCGGGGAAATTTTTTGATCATACTTCCAAGACATAGAATCTGTGATTCCGAAGTACAGTATCCACACCAGTGCGGTGACTGACAGCCAGCCTCCTCAAAACATTAGATTCATCCGCGCTGAGGAGCCGTGCCGATACACAACCCACGTAAAGATGAAAATTCCACAAATAAATGCAATTGCAGGTTTCAAACAGAGATGAAGACAAAGAGGCAAAACTTTTGGACTGCAGCTTTAAAATAATTAATATTTTATATATATGTAATTAATATTAATTTTATAGTTCAGCCATCTTTAGAATTTTGTGTTTAAACTTCCATTTTTGCGGCATCGCTGTTGAAGAGTAATTAGCTGGTGAAGTGGATTTACTTATCGTAGAGTTAACAAAAGTTATCATGAGCGTTGTAATGTCATAACAAATGCCAGTAGAAGATTTTCAAACGAGTGGTTTATTCATAAATCCGTAAAATCTTACCTTCATGCTGTGGAAATACAAACCGGAAGACAAGGCGTGGGGCTACATATGGGCTATATCTCAGAAATTGTCAAATGGGGTCTTACTTTTCGACCCCACTTTTTAAAATAATTCTACAATTTAATATTTAGCAAATAACTTCTTTTTTTCCATTCTTTCTTCTCAGCCTTTTGCCCCAGTCTGCCCTGGAAGAGATCCATAAGTTTTCAGGAAGCTACACCTGCATGAACACATTCAAAGGACGGACTTAAACTCAGGAACAGCTTGCCTGTGAAAAAATCCTCAAAACTAATTTTTCATGCAAAGCAAGCACTACGTCCAGGAACATCAATCTGTTGCTTTGTGGACGCAAAAAAAGACTGTGAAAGGGTCATTGGGAACAGCGTATCAAGATGGCTTGTTTTCCCAAGAACTATTATGTCGTGGATGAATTTGGATTGGGTTGCCCTATACTGGACTGCACACAGGCATGTAGGTGAAAGTGTTCCTTGGATATTGTGATAACAAAGAGCACAAACTCTTAGAGTTAAGAAAGAAATGGTTCTTAGAATGCTCTGAGGTTTTCATCAGGGTTTTGCCCTTGGGAGTTTTATAGATTTTCACTAATTTTAAGAACATGTTTTGTAACAACACACATACGGCAAATATATATATTCTTAAATATATTTCAAAATAAATTGCTAATATAGATGTAAAAAAAAAAAAAAAAAAAATTATATATATAATATATATATATATATATATATATATATATATAATTTCAGTAAGTTTTAGTTATTTTGTTTCTTTTGGCCGCTTTTTATTTTTCAATCTAAATACTGTGTATTAATATTGTCCAAAACATATTTTTAAAAATACATTTACCCAAAATTTATTTTAAGATTGTAAATGGGTTTTCTTGCATCTTGAAGTATATTTTGTAGTATATTTTGGTTTAAACAAAATTGTATTTTGAATAAAAAAAGATATGTTTTCTTAAGCAGTGCTGTTTACCACATATATTTGAAATATATTTTAAACAGAAAAATTAGTTTTTTTTGCCGTATGGGAATTGTTTAAAGTAATTCCAGCATGTCTATCTTCATATTAACGTCAACTTCAAATAAACAGTATTTGATCTTAAAAAAAAACCTGGTGAGTGTTATTTTGTGGGTGTTCATGTGGGTTTGAAAACAGGGAAGTGTCGGTCCCTGGCAGTGTGCTTGTTCTGTCTCTGCCAAAACTCACAGGCATTTCATGGTCAGCATTCCACTGCTGCAGGCCAGCCAATCATGAGCTCATTGTGCGCTAGGCAGGGTTGTCATAACACTGACTCCACTTAACAGGAAAGCACACTGGAGAGGGGTCAGCCACTGGAAGGCTAATAGACAAATCTAGAACTTGTCATTTTATTCAGATTTGTCACTCACACCTAGCTGAATAACTGATGTTCGCTTTCGATACAGCTGTATCGCACAAAACAGATTGGTAGGTAATTCAGTGCCTGTTGACAATTATCTCCTACGCCTCGATTTGCCAATTTGGATGCGAGATCTAAGACTGTGTAACCTCATAAAATCAAATCTACAGGCAGATGTTTTTTCTTTCGGCGTCTCTCCCTCAAATTCTTTCCATGCGGTGCATCCCTGCTGCGGTATTAGAAGACAATAGAGTGCTATCAAAGCACACTGGGGACTGAAACTGACATATAACAGGCACAAAGCAGCTATTGCAATTATGTGATTACCAATTCACATCACATTCTTCATTCTACACATTTTGGCTGAAAGAAAAAGTTGCTTTCTGATAAACTATATAAAATAAATAATGTACGGGGCTGGGGGAATAATCACCAAAAATGTTGTATAACCCAAATGACAAAAACTGAAGAATGAGTTTTGGCATGTCTAACCGCAATGATGGACGCTGTTGAGAATGGGATCAGGACATGAAACTGTGTCATGGAGTGCATGTGTGTTGGAGAAGTCAGCTCAAATCTCAGGGGGCGAGTTCAGAGCAAGGTTAGCCAAATAGTAGATAAATCTGAGTAGGCTGTTGGACAGACAGCTCACCCGGTGATGAACCCTTTGCCCAGGGAAAAGAACAGCTTAATGCGACCCAGCACAGGTGGATAAGTAGAACTAGGTACTAAGAGTATTGATAGGGCACATGGTAACTCATGCTCAATGTTAGCACTAGCATTGTTGTTCCTTATAGTGATAGCAGTACAGAGTTATGGGCTGCGTGGCCACTGCACATCCATCTTTAACTAATGAGTGTGTCGCCCTTAAGGGAAAGACCTTTGATCTGACATCAACGTCAGTCAAGAAGAAGAATGTAGGCTACACTAAGGCCATGTTCAGACTGCCAGCAAAAATCAGATTTTTTCTGGGTTTTTTTTTTGCATATCCAGATGGGTTTTTTAAAGTCTGGAGAGAAAAACAAAACAAAAAAACACTTAAAGGGTTAGTTCACAAAAAAAAAAAAAAAAAAGAAAGAAAATTAGCACGATTTACTCACCCTCAAGTCTTCCTAGGTGTATATGATTCTTCTTTCAGACGAATACAATCGGAGTTATATTAAAAAATGTCCTGAACATCTGAACTGACGCATGCGCAGAAGATAGAGCAAAACCTCTGCGCATGTGTCAGTTCAGTTGTTAATCTTTCGCTGTCTGCTGGAAGCTAGTTATTTTACTTAACGTTTTAAATATGGATATTTTTTCTCACACAAACGCATCGATTCACTTAAGGCCTTTATTAAGAAGCCCCCTCCCCCCCCATCCATCTCACTACGAGAAGGTAAGCAGAAAAACAAAAAATAAATGTAAAAAAATAACACAATCATAGTCGTAAAACACAATAAATACAAATACTGTGTTAATCCATAACTTTTATTATTATGCCTTTAATACATTTGCATATTACAACAAAATAAATTTACACACTATATTTACTTTGCATATTGTGCAGTTATAGAGGAAACCAGCTTTGTACTACACCGTTTGTAGGGTTGTATACAACATATCAGTATTTAAATAATAGACAGCTTAGAAAACACATTAGGTGTATTGTTTATATTGTACTAAATTATATTGACCAGTGTTCTCAGAGGCACTGTCACAGAAGTTAAAAATCTAAGTTTTGTTCTGATAGACCAGTATATATACAGTTAAGATAAGCGAGGAAAGTGACTCTTTAAAAGAGAAAACATTAGTACTGTCTGATCTTTGGTAACAACTTGTAACAACTTAAAATGAATTGCTTCATTCAGTGAAACAATCAATTACACGACACTGTTCAATTTAAAACAGTGAGTAAAATAAGAAATGTTTGAGATGGGGAAAAATTTAATGAAAGAGATTATTGTTTCTTTGTGATGTAAAAAATAAACTTTGTTGATTGTATGACACAAAGAGCACATCTATAAAGGCGAGAGAATCATAATTGTATGCACTACAGAGTGCCATCATTTTATTTATTGAAATATGTTAAATGTGTTTCAAATGTTAAGCTTGAACTTTTAAAAGATCTTGGTTAGAAACCGAATAAAGGGAAAACTAGAAAAATGAAGAAACACCAAATTATTCATTCATAATTTACATTTCATTATTTTCATTAAATTGGATATAGAAAAGACAAGAAAATAAGAAACTGAGACAAGAAAAACATCAGACAGATGTTTTTGAGGGTGGACTGCATATGGAGAGGTGAAAAATGCAATGTCAGTAATTCCAACACTTGCTCTCTCTCTGTGTTGTGTGTCTGTGTTAATGTTGAGTCACTGGTGAATGGTGAGAGCAGCTTAAGTTCCTTAAATTTGTATCAGTGCAATTCAATCATAACCTCCCAACCACTCACGTATTCAGAGCAAAATGAACTTTCCTTTAAAGGCAGTTTTGTACAGCAATCCAAGATTAATTTCATACCATATAATTAATTTTAACATTTTATATACATGGCAGATAGTCCTATTGGTGTGCCTATATATGTACATCGAGGATCTATACACAAGCCTACACTGTACAGTGTCAGACTAGCTGTGCACATCTAGCAACTAACACCAATTGTAAAACAAACAAAATTAATTCTACTTCTAAGGATTGCAAGGAACTTAAAATACTTGCATATTCAAGTTAAATCTGTGCTTGCCGGAGCTTACAGCAGCCCCTCTAGACTAGTTTGAATCACTGAACAAACCACATGCTGTGAGCATGTCCCATACACTGGCCTAAGTGGATGATTACGCTCTGCTGATTTATTACTGTCCTTTCGCAGAAACAGAAAAAAGGAAGTAGCTGTTGAAAAATGAGTGAGAAACACCTGCAGGTCAGTGTAGTTAAGAGTCTAATAATAAGCTATCCTCATTCTCACTGGGAGGCAGCATGAGCTGCTGTTCATAGTAAAGGCTCTTGGCGTAATTGATTTCTTGTGAAATCTTGATGGCAAGGTTCTCGCTTTTCACATGGACCTATGAGAAACAACAAATGACATTTGGAATGGAATTAGCAAAATGTACAATGAAATGTTAATGAGATATTTACTAGTGGTCAGTATGACCATAATAATGCATTACCTATATTCATTATCCAGTATTGGTAAATCTCATCATATAGGTATTATATTATTATTTGCTGAAAATTCACCCCCAAATGTTTCATATTGCACCATGTAGTAAAAAAAAATGTTTTGCTCTTATGAAAATATTTAGTGACTATTTATACCACCTGTGAACATGGAGGGATATGTCACTTACCATAGGTTTCTGGTGTGATGGACCTGGAATGGCCACTCCACTACTAGTGCTTTCTGCTTTCTTAGTAAGCTGTACATATACTTTCCCATGGTCCTTGGACACCAGACAATGATAAAGATCATCATATTTGACCTCTAAAAAGATTGCTTCACGATCCACAAATTCTCCAGGCTTGAGGAAATACACCACTTTGGAGGAGATCAGCACACAGTATGTGTCTATCGGCTCCACTGCAATGAAACTACAGAAGAAAATAGGCATATGATCATTACACCATTGCTTTACGAAGAGCAGAAACTGTTTACTGGAAATTTATTTCGCATAATAGCACAGCAGATTCAACATCCGAAATTGGGACCAAATTCGCCCACTGATTCTGATGCAAATTTGTGAAAAAGGATTAAGTGTTCAGAGAAGAAAAGATTAGCACATCAAATTAAACAGACAACATTAAGACAGTTCCAGTGTGCGAGAGACCGCAGGACGAAATCGTGCAGGCTGAAGCTGAGGAGACTAATGGCCTGTGTGGCACCTCTGAGGAGAGAGGTCAGGTGGGCCAACAGGGGGTCTGCTGATCTGGATGGATTAGCCTCTTTGGTGATAAATGTCTTTTCTGTCTCACTTTGAACAGAGAAACAAGCCCTGATGCTTCCAACCAATGTCCGTATGTCCCTTACCCAAAGAAAACCTTCATTGTAATTCTTGAACTAGAAGAACCATCTGGAAAATGTTCAAGTTTTCAGTTTGTTTTTAATCCTACATTTCAATAACAAAGAAAAGAAGAATTTCACAAAACAACCTATCCTGACTTTACCGTCAGACAGGATACTCACCATTCAGAATGGATATTATCCGTTAAGTGAAAGAGCTGTTCTTGTCCATCTGCTTGTAGGGAGGAGAATCGAGGCAGCAGCCCCTGAGGGCCCTTACAGCAGCGCGGCTTCCTTACTCGCTGCACGCTCAGCCTGAAACACACACATAAAACGCACAAGGATCATTACTTACAAAACCAACAGCCTTAAGAGGGTTAACATTGGGGAATCCAAGTTGGAATGAAGCACCTTTTTACTGGAAAGCCTGGACCTTTTTTCTCTTTTCCCCCCATTTCCCGTTAAAGAGAACAACTGAGTCTCTTGAAATAACACCTGTTGTGGCACAATCCAAAAAACCCACATACTCAGACTCCTGCCAACATATAATATCATTCAATTCTGTTTCACATTCAAACACACCATGTTGGTTTTAGGGGTGCAGTTCAATCGATGGTCAGGGGCATGATTGCTCCAGAGTTCTGGAGGTCCTGGCCAAAGCTGATGGGACTAGCCAGCAGCCTGCAGTGCCAATGCAAAGCTTGGGTCTCGCTTCTCCTGCAAACAACCCCTCTCTTCTCTTTGGCTGCCACTGGTGGGCCAAGTGGAATTCCTACATCTGGCTTGAATCTGGGCCAGCAGGCATTTGATTAGAGCTGATGGTTTCCAGTTGATTCACAAAGACAGCAGTGTACTGCATTTCTCTGTTCTGTTTAAACTGAAGCCCGGATGAATGCAGCTGCCTCTGTTCATCAAGAGCTCAGAATGCAAGGCACTAGAGAGAAAGGATCACCGAGGATGGACAAACCTGAAATCTCGAAGTGGGTCACATTTGCAACCCCTTTTAATATTGAAAAAAAAAAAAAAAATTGACTAACTGAACTTGCTATAAACTCTACTGATGTCATGGAAAGAAAACAGCAACACATTTTAGCATTAGCAACTAAATCAAATATTCTGAAGCCACTGGTTACTTCATTATGACATTTTAAGGAGACTGTAGAGTTGTTTTTTCCTTAAAAAAGCTAGAACTTCCACATGGACTTCACTCTCTTTTTGAGAGCAAGCCACGGTTCATAATCATAACCGTAAGTCATGAGATCTGGCCCTGTGCATGACAGGACTGTAACAGACCCAGGGAGACTCTTAACCTCTCTTACTCTCTCTCTCCAGCCTCTCCCACTGCTCTGGAGGCGATCAAGCACAATGCCCCGCACCCGATTGTGGGATTGGAACAATAGGGTTCAACTCTAGGTCAGGCACAGGGCTTGGAGCCTGGCCAGTCAGCCGTCAATGGGTGCAAACAAACAGCTCTTACTTGCTTCTTTCCGAGAAAGATCATGAGCAAAATGGGCGGGCGTAATGTGAAAGGCTGCTGTACGTAGGTGTTTAACTTGGTTCTTCCCTGACATAGCCACTAAAAGCATGCCTGCTGGAGTATAAGAGAATTAGGGCACCATCTCTGTTGTCCCAAAGAAAAATCTGTCACATAATCGAGCTACAGCAGGTTTTTGAGTGCTGTACATTTACCTCAGAAAAGCCATTCAAAACCTGTTAGTCAGCTTGAAAATTAACTCTAGAGTGGAGCATTTTGCTAAATATATGCACTATACTGCCTGAAATAAACGTGTGTTCTGAGATAAAATAAGTTTGTTTTCTGCTCCAGACATACACTTTTCAAAGCAATGTATTCTTTTTTAAATGTAACATCAACATGACAGTAATTTGAATGCAGCCTTTGTAAAAATATTAGAAAAATAAATGTGCGAGAAAAAAGAAGAAAACCGAATAGTATTTCCAATGTAGACTAGCAGCAGCAGTATTGTTTAGTCAGTGTCTCGCACATCCCTACACTTGACTTGTAGTAAGACGTCAAGTTTGCTCATCTGGGATGTTTCATGCTTGGCTGACTAATATTTGTTTATCTTTATGACCTTTATCTTTGGTTTACAGGGTCAATTTTGTAATCAATTTGTATTTAGTATTCTGATTCTCAAAATTTTGAATTAGTAGGTACAGTAAAATGATAAAAAAAATGCACATGCTCCTTGTTTACAACAGCAAGGAAATTAACTACCGTTTTATTAATGCTGTTGTCTCCATTAAATGCCACAGAACAAGTACTGTCATCTTTTACTGTGAAGGAATTTGAGGTTTACCAAAACTTAGGGAAGGCAGACTGTCAAGTTTTCCTTGATGCCTTGATAGTCAAATGCAATTCAAAAGGCAAACCAGATGAGGGACTTTCTTTTAATAAAGCTTGAAGTAAAAGAAAATGCAAACTGAACTGACAGCTAAAGGTGGGGAACAGGATGCTTATTCAGTCAAAGTCTGAGCCCCTACTGCTGCCCCCACCAACCCCCAGCACTTCTTTGCTTTTGTTTTGAGATTGTAATTGAGCTGCCTCTGGAAGCCTGCCTGGATTGCATAGTGCAGTTGGGAATGGTGTATGTTATGTGTGTGTGTGTGTGGGGTGTGGGGGCGTCTGGGGTCCGGGGAACTGATGTGGGAGGCTGAGTTCACTAGCAGGGCAGGAGAGCAAAAACGATTGTGTGGACACCTCCACTATTCCTGACCTCGCTACAGTCTGCTTCTCATTTACTTGTTTATTTCCTGTTTGCGATCTGAGAGAGTACATATGACACATACTCCTGACCAGCAAAAGGCAAACATAACTTGATAAATCTACAATGACATTACCGACATGGCTTGCAAAGGAATGTGCAAAATGTGGGTAACATCATGAACATTTCAGACTGAAAGGGAAGAAAGCTCAACTGGGAATCACCATGACCAGTGGTTGATGCATAGAAATTGATCCCTTAAGACAGAGGATGTGAAGATTTGCTGCAGAAGTGCTACCTGCAAATGTGTTATTGAGAACATGTAATAGTTTGGTCAGACTGCATCCGCTGTGACCCATGAATCCTGCACATTTTCTGTGTGAACTCTGGCTGAACTCTTGGCCGCACTGTGGCAGGCACGCTCCGAATGCCTCTCCCTTAAACTCCCCCAGCTCTTCACTGCACAGTTCACCAGCAGGTCCCTTCTCCACACACACGCACACACACACACACACCATTCAAGGGGAATGGTGAGAGGACCTCAAACTCGTCCCTCTTTTAGTTGGAGCAGTAAAACCACAAACATTCCCCACTGCACATATACATAGGCAAATGAAGAACAAATGGCTTTACATACCAGACAGCCTGTGTAATATGACCTGCATTTGGGCCCCCTCATAAAACCTCAGGTAGAGCGGCTGGCTTTAGAGGATGAAGTGAAGGTGAGACCCTGAAGGCTGCTCTTAAAACAGTAGGCAAGTTCTTCGACCAGTTCTGGACTGTGCTTTGGATCATTAGCAGGTGTTCATTAGTGTAGAGCTCGGCTAGCCACAAGCTAAACTCATCAAAAGGCAGGTGGGATTTATGGGCACATCAAGAGGTCACGAAGGCTCTGCAAAGTTGTAAGAGCTATAAACATTAAACCACAGATACCCCTTTTCCACTGAAATTGTGATGGTTCTCGTGCCGAAGCAAGTGCTCAACAAGGGGATTTATTCCACTGACTTTCGGCTGAACAATGATGTAACTGACTGCGTGACTCCAAACTGCATTATGATGTTTATGACTTTTAATGTCAGTAGTTTTAAGAATTTAAAAGTAATCTGTATGCTGTAGCTGCATGTGATGCAATGTTTACAAGATATAACAAAATTGATAGTAATAATAACAACAAAAATAATAATAATAATAATAATAATATCTAAAATATTTTTTTATTTTAGATGGACATTGAAAATAAGGTGATTGGTGCCACTGAGCAATGTGACATTCACTGCATTGTTTTTGATGTTTTTTAATCAATCTCGTCAGACTGATTTGTTGAAAAATTGGTCTCTGATTTGTATTCCATCTTGGACACGGGCTCTGGCATCCTGTCGTTGAAAAAGGGCCATGAACAAGGCAGTGGATATGCCATTCATCTAAATATGTCTGTCATCCTTTTCCATAATAGAAAAAAATAACCTTAATACATAGTTGAGTGGAAAATACCTGTTGCTTAGGCTGGCCATGTCTCTGACAGTTTGTGCCGTTTCAGAGGCAAAATCCAAAGCTCCTGCCACAGGTTTTGTCACTGTGCCGACCAATCCCTTCCCTAGACCAGAGAAAAATCCACTGACGCCCCCCTCAGTCTTTACTCCCTCCACCGTTGATGTTATCACACTGGTCAGACCGCCAATGATGCCTACACAGCAATGATACCAAGTTGAGGGTGAAACAGAGGTTAGTTTGATATGAGTGGACAAATCATGGTACAATAAAGTGTCTTAATATATTGAGCATATGAAATGCCAAATGTTTTAATGCACCATGAGCAAGACCATGAATCCCTGCCACAAGGTGCTCTCCACTGGTTGCTCCATGATAGCGAATGCACTCTCGTTCAGTCTGATGCCGATTGTCCATTGTCTTGCCCAATCCATCTGATAAGGTACCTGCAAACTGCACAGGCAGATAAACATATAATCTACTCATTTTTTCTTTTGTTGTTGTTATATGTACTACAATGAACAATTGTCATACCAGAATGAAGCATTTCCACAAATTAATCATGGAAATATAATAATAATAAAATTAAGACATTTCTATAATTATGCAGTATTAGTAAGTTAATTCTTACAAGCAGCAAACAATTCAAGCCAAACCGCATGTGGCATGAAATAGATTTATACAGAATCTTTGAATTTGTTATTCAAACATTGTCAAAAAATCTGAAATTGGAACAGTTGCTGACACTGGTCTTTTCAGTTAGTGAAACCCCCCCACAGTGACCATAAGGAGTGGACTGCCTGCATTGACCTTAAGGAGTGGACTGTCTATTTTAGGACTCAATTACTTATTTCAGCAAAAGTTCATGTAGCTTGTTTATACTATGGACTGCAGTTAAATGAAATCATGAAAATCAACTATTCATGAGACAAATTTATTTCTAATGTCTTACAGTCACAGTCACTCAAACTTTATTTGCAAGGTGCCATGTTCTGGGCAACCACCATGGTTTTCAAACCCTTCCACTGCTGAACTAAGGATACACATTAATTTTACAGATAACTGATTTTACACACCATCTCATCCAGCTGTCAAATATATCAGGCTGTAATTTGTCTAATGGGGTGGCGCTCCCCCCCTCTTGGCACAGTTGACCTGACTTTGCCCAGAGTGGCCCCCCTCAGGTCCCCTGCAGGTGCCTCCTGGAAGGGAGTTTGTATTACAGGCCCAGTGAGCTCCCTACTGCAGCCGGAGCACTTTATAAACACAGGCACATTCTGCAGAATTCAAGCAAGAGCCAGGCATGAACTTGGGATGACCCCTCCAAGCAAAGTCCCTGGTGAGTTCATCTGAAGGCCAGCTCAGATTCTCTGCTCCTCCTCCTCTTCCACCTCCCTCTCTCTCTCGCACTCTTCCCTTTTTTTTTAAAGCTTGGCTGTGAAATTATACCAATACATTTACCAGATATGAGTTTGCGGGAGGGAAAGGAGGATCAGAACACTTTCAAGTTTATGGCCCTCCCACACCACCCCTGCTTGAGCCATCAGACCATCCTATCTCAAAGCAGGGCCCCTAGAGGTGTGCAAGAATGTGTTCCAGTGCCTATGTGTGAGAAAGATGTAGAGGAATGAAAACCATAATGTGATTGCCATAAAGTGGGTGAGTCTGACAGAGATGTACAGAAAAGCTGTACAAGCCGATAAAGGTAAATCCTGTTCCACAGCGAGAGAGTTTAAGGCTGTTCGAGACATGGAAACAGTGATGTAAATATATGCTTTATACAGCAAGGCGTAACTTTGCTGAAAATATGTCTAATGCATTGCTAAATATGAATTAAAATGCATGTTTAAAGTATAGGTTCTATTTTTAAAAAATCCATTGAGATGGTTGGAGGCACACACACATTGCAGTCAATGGAGCTTTAGCTGAAATACCTATTAAAAAGGCCCAGGCCCCCATAAAGGTAAAACTAACAACAGAGAATTCCTGATGACTGCACATGTTCCAAAATAAATTCTGGGTGGCCACTGACATAAGTTACAAAAACTAATAGTAATCTTTGCAAATACAATAAACCTCAAGCTTTCTAGGCACTTGATCAAACCACAGCTCTCAAATGCCTTTTATATCTTTCATTAAAGTTTTTCCACCCCAAGCGGCATGTCATGGAGCCTTATACAGTTGGTGGATGATTTTGGCAAAACATTTTTATTCATACTGCTGGAAGTTCTCCAGGGCGAGTAATAAATTGTTTATACTCATGAAATTGAGTTAGTGGCAAAAAAGCAGCCAACAGAGAGAGGATTTTTTTCCCCAAGCAGACCTAAGCATTTCTTCAGCAGTTCAGTGGGTAATTAGCAAAGACCTTAAAAGACACAACAGGCAAAGATGACCTGAAGTCAAAAAAATGGACTGCAGTTCCATTTGACTGTTATATTTAAATAATCAACTACAATTATTCAGTATGATGAGCATAATCAAACAAACTCACCTTAGCTAAAAAGCATCGAAAGTGAAATGAGAATGGGTCAAGTGCAAATGTGAAAGTGCTGATTGAGACCTAGTGTTGTCCCATGCTATGAGTACTTAAGGCATGAGCTTGGCGAGTGTGGCTGGAAGGAAAGTAAATGAGAGCACAGAGGGAGCGGACAGAGGGAAAAGCACACAAAGCGCTGTCTTGACAGTGAGCTGGCTGCCAATGAAGGACGTGGTGCAATGGCCTGTTAGACAGACATGCTGAGAGCTGGCTGCAAGACATGAAGTGGAGGCTCAGGTCTGACCACACACAACTGCAGCCACATATGAGTACACACATTCACACACTAGTGCCATGAGCAAATTCCATCTGCTCAAATAAACTTATTATAATGTTCATGAGAAAGTTTCAGGGATGATATTCAACTCTTATGCTTACGAAACAATTAAATGCCAGTGTTCCCATGATTATGTAAACATGCAGAAACCTGCCCGTTTACACAGGGAGACCAAAACTAATAAACTTCACTGAACCTTCACCACTTTATTGCATATTAGGAAGAAAATCAGGTCAGATTGCTCTGATGGTGAACATCATGGTGACCTTCCAATGCTGTTTCCATTCTTCTCCTGGAAATCATCAAATTACAACATGTGGCTAGTTCTAGTGTTCTGTACAGGCAGACTGCTTGGACGGTTCTTCAAAAACATATTCAATAAGAAGTCTGTGAAATAAACAACTTCAGCTTCTAATTTACATTTGAACAGACCCGATCACAGAGGACAATTCGTTCTCTTGCTTTTTCGTTATGACTTGGCCTTGCACTTAGTGAATTCATGTCTTGCAGTTACAGCTCTGGTGCTTTGCAGCTCAACAGATGGGACTTCATCATGTATCATACATTTGGGAATAATTGGCAAAATAACCCTGCAAAATACTTAAGTGATCTGGTATCATGCATTGTGAGATGGACTGGTGAAGATGACGGTAAGAATGTGAACTTTTGCTACCTTGGCAGCTGAGTTGGAAACACCATGTGTAACACTGCGGATGAGCCCTCCAACGTTGCCATACTTGATGAGTTCATTCATACCCTCAGTGACATCATTCAGTAGGCCCATGGGGTTGCCCAGGAAGTCCACTGAGCCCAGGATCTGAGCTGCCTGACTGATAAGCTCCTACAAAAAGACAGAAAGAAGATGTAAGTCCAAGAGCTGATGAAATCACATTGTGGTGATTCAAACACTTGTACAGTATAAAAATCTAATGTAAAGGTAACAATTCAGAATGTAGACTGTTTATGACCTCTTTGAAGTGCTTGAGGATGTCATTGATGATCATCTCCTGCGTCTCATAGGGATGGACTCGAGTGTAGGGGTACATGTTAATGATTGCATCTTCAAACCGTATGAGTGGGAACCCAAGGGTTCCCTTCAAGGTCTGTGCAGAACAACGCTTGATTATACTGCAGACAACCACATCATAGCATAATGCAAACTTCAAACAACAAAACTACAGCCAGTGATGCACTGATAGTACTACAGTTGATTCTACTGTGGCTCTTGTACCTTGAGGTCAGGGGGCAACTTGTGAGAGGTGAAGACACTCAGCTTAACCTGAGGGACACTGATCTTCAAGTTTTCAAAATAATAGCGCTTTGGAGTTCCTGCATCTTCACTGGCTTTCTCATAGAGGTTCTCATCCAGCTTCTCTACCTCTGAAACACAAAATCATGTACTTAGCAGAGCATAATGAAGTAAATTCCTCATACTGCACACCAGAGGGATACCCACTACACACCTCCCTCTGTCTGACCGTAGCCAAAGAATATGAGCAGTTTCATCAAGAGCTTTTCCTCAATGATGACAGTATAGCGGCGTGCTGTGACCATCAAATGCTGTAAGACAGAGAGCAAAATCTATAAATCAAACTCGTATAGTCAAAGGAAGATGTACAGATAGGACTGAAGCATTTTGGTGAGAAAGTGAATCCATAAGTTCACTACTTTCACCTTAAAAAGGTCTGTGAGCATAAGACTGCTGGGCACTTTAACAGCGTTGACCTGAAGAGCAGGACCTGAGTCCACTGTAGTACTTTCATTGGAGCCTGGAGTCACAGACAGCAAAACAGGGTGAGTGGTGCCCAGGAGCTGATTGTCCACCTAAAATAGATGAGAAAGTAAAGGCACATCTGTCAGAAATGTTTGCTTTAGAATGAAAAATTTGTGGAAAAGGATACAGCTTCTTTGGCAACCGTCATGCCTGTCTACTGGGTTAAACTTGGCCAAAGTTAATTTTTTTTGAAAAGTCCACAATGTCCACAAATGGTATATTCGGTAGGGTCTGTGTTTTCTGGGACCTGGTATGGATCAATCCACTGATCATTGCATTTTCTTGGTATCTCTGTTCATGTGTTTTTGTATAAACAGCTATTACTTTGCCCAGCTGATGGTAGTAAACATGGTGGATGATCAGAAAAATCTAGATAAACTAATTAGTCTCATCAACCACCTTGACCCATTCCTAAACCAAAGTGAGTAATTCCCACACATTGGATGAATGCATTTAGGTCTGTGGCTGCTTACCTGAATGTCTTTCACTGTAAGTTCCAGCACCTGGCTGGCAGCGGTGCGGGTGAAGTGCACATCAATGCCAGACAGGGTTGCAAACACAAGCTCTTCAGGGAGCTTATTCACCAGTGATAGACCCACTCCTTCCTCTAGATTCACCAGCACCTACACACAAGGGCATGAATAGGGAGGTCTGAACTTCCAAGTTCAATATTTATTAACACTGTGCTAATTCTGTTTTTACTGGAAACACAAAGGAAAAATTCCACAATCAATCAATCTGCTGGACAAACAAAAACATGATTTTTACCTCAAGCTCCTCCTCTGCAACTTTTGTCTGAGCACTCTCTTTATTCTGGTCTTCCTCAGTGCTGGGAGAGGGTCTATTCATGCGCCGTTGGTTGAAGTCACTGATCTGAAAGGAGGTATGCAGCTTTTCATTATATTAGAAAGTGTGAAAGAAAGATAAGAACTGATTCCATTTCATATGGTTTCAGATGGCAGGCTAGGCCAACCATGCAATTCAATAACAACGAGACAGGAGGGGTGACTTGCCTGTAGAACTCGCGTGGGCCCATCAGGCAGGACCTGTACGGACAGTACCCCTGAGCCAGGTCTCATTTTCTGGTTGATAAACTGTTGCTCTGGTGCCGGTTCCAAAACACCAGAGTCTGGTCCCAGTACCACCTCGGCACCATCATACAGACCAGAAATTCCCCCTCTTACCTAAAACATCACATACAATATAAGTGCCACAGATTCTTTAATACTGAAAAAAGCGATTAAGGAGTGAAAAATCAGATGAAAGAAGGGCAGACCTGGACGACTAGCCTTGGCAAACCACAGGTCAACATGCCAGAGCTGAAGTGCCATGTCTGGGTGGTGCTGCGGCGGTTGTCTGGCCGTCTCAACATCAGAGGCTCATAGCTAAAAAAGAAAATGCAAGATACGTGAGAAATGACACCCACACCATGATAAATGTTTACTCTCCACAGGGACAAGAACAAGCTTAAAATAGACAGTACAAGTTGTCCTTTGTTGTGCTATGAAGAGTTTAAGTAACCTGTTATCTGTCACTGCAGCCAGTCCAGCAATGTCAAGCACTAAAGATGAACTGAGGGGTCGAGGCTGAGAAGGTTTGCTCTGTGGTGGTGATGAGCCCTCATGACAGAGCATTCCTGTTCCTGTCATCCGCCAAAGTTGGGAGCGCTTTCCAGGCTCCTAAACAGACAAAGAAATGTGAGAACCTTTGAGAATAAACAAGAAATGGGGAAACTGGCAGATAGATGGCTAAAAAAAGAATATAAGCAGACCTTTTTCTTTAGGATGACTCTCTGTGTTTTCGTCTCCACATCCAGAACCAGTTCAGCACAGCTGACCACCCGCTTCTTCCCCACTGGCCTTTTTCCTGCATCGCTGTTATCAAATCAAAATGTCAACCTCAAGTGAATATTTACTTATATTTACAAACACCATTTTGAAGAGGAATATTTGAGTGCGTCAGCCACTGGAAAGTTTTCCGTTTGAAATTGGTCAAATTACCAAGTCCAAGGATTAGTGAACTGTTTGGACATTCAGAGGTGGAGAACTCACTCTGAAAATGTGAAGGACGCAGCAATATAGATGAAGTTCTCATAGTAGAGCTTGTTGTATTCTCTGAAGAAGTTCATGTCAGCGGTAACCTCTGAAGATCCGGCTCCCTTCACAGTGAGTGTGAGGTAGGGTTGAAGAATGGGTTCATCGCAAGCATAGTCCAGAACTGCCCCAGCTTTTACCTCTGTGTGTAGCCGGATATCAGCCACTCCATGTTGCCAGAACTGGATAGGGACCTGAAGTAGAGTTTGTGGAGATTGTGGTGCTACAATAAGTATTAAGACTTAAAGACCATTTTAGAGGCCATCTACACTGCCATCACAAGATACCAGAAGTAAAAATGATCAAAGCTATCCATCAGCTTGAATAAAACCAAATAGCATGGCACAGAATTGGCAGCTGACAGTGGACCTGGGAAAACAACCTGACGTTTTGGTGTCAGAGACAAAAAAGAAGATGGGTTGAATAAAGCAGGAGCTCACAGCACCTTAGGAAAAGCTTTTAGAGTAGGCCTATGAGTTGAGAGGGACATATTGCCAGTGACATTAGAGCAATGTGCAAGCTGTAGGACACTTCTATCCTGGACAAGGGTGTTTGATGATGAAAGATCTGAAACACCCAAGGACTCCAATATAAATCATTGAGAATGTGTCTAGTCCCTGCACCAACAGACTTTTTATTGTTTAATATCAAGACCCACACAAGAAAAGCAGCTAAATGTCTGCCCAAATAATCATTAGCAGATCAAAAAAAGGTCTGTTTTGATGTAAGGGCATCATTGAGACAGAGAAGCCACCGGACACAGAGCTGCCAGGTGTGAATTCAATGCTTGATGGATGAATCGATTGCTTAAGTCATGCCAGGGGGAGTAAAAGAGCTATTTCATGTGACAAAAGCTTTATATCCACCTATTGTAATAGCTAGAATGGTGTCTCGCACAGTAAATTTAAAACCACCAACAGATCATATGACAGGAAAACTGGCTTTGGGGTTGGAGGAAGGTGACGGAAAATGTGCACACCTGCAAATACCCCATTAAACCCCAAATAACAGGAAAATATTAATAACAGGTACACTTTTTAAGTAGAATGTGCTTTATCTTGCTATGCCTACTCTTTCATGAATGTCATCAACACTCTACAAACACACTGAAGCTCGAGCCGCCATTGGCTAGTAAAATGTTAAAAAGAAATGCAAGAACAATGCAAATGAAAAAATTCTACAAATATAAAATATAAATTTCAAACACTATTAAAGTAAACAGTATAATAAAATAAGACAATCAAAACTATAAAGCAATGGTACAAACACGTTAGAACAAAGATGCAAATGAAACACTGTATTATTTAGCATTATTTAAATTTTAGTTTCTTATATTATTGTTCTATTTAATTTCTACTGTGTAATTCCTATGTATGTCTGCACTATTGTGTATGTCTATACTTTCTTCTGCACTGGAAGTTCCTTTCACCAAGACAAATTCCTTGTGTATGTAAACATACTTGGCAACAAGTTCCATTCTGATTCTGATAATTTACTAGAAAAATTAAAGAAAACATTTTTTAGTCGCCTCTCGTGAAATTTGGTCGCATTTGCAAGTGATTTACTCGCATTGTAGAGGGTTGGTTATTGTGTCCAGAATTGAACACTGAAAAGGAACTAATATTGTCAGGCCAGGTCATATTCCCAACCATCCTACTGCTACTCTTTAGTCTCAAATCTTCTAAACCATTCTACTGCCTTACAATACTTGATAATGGGCACCCTCTGAGGACTTACCTCAGAGATGTTATCTATACGGAAGGGTGGAGGCAGCTGGTCAGTGTCACTGAATGCGATTTGATGCGTTGCCCCTTTCAAAGCAATCTCAGCACGCAGGAAAAAGCAGTTCCCTAAAGTGTCCCTATGGAACACATAATGAGAGGAATATATATGTAATTTCATGTTCTGTTCTGCCAACTCTAGAGATTGAGTGTATTTGGTGGCACGAGGTACCTCATGTTGATGTGGAAAGATTTAGGCTTGTTGACCTCAAAACCTCCAGACCAGGTGCAGTTGGGTACATCCATGAGACGGACACAGAGAAGCTGATCGTAGTCATTTCTAGGCCAGTGGAACACCACACTGGATCCTGGCAGGGTGGAGATATATCCCTCTGGATTTACTGTACCCTACAACACGTTATCATAAACAAAACTTCATCATCCTGTCTTTTATGATACATTAAAAATATCTAAAACATAGCACAAAGGCAAACACGTTGAAAACATGCATTCCCACCTTTCCTCTGACAAATTCCCTCTGCGAGAAGGCTAACTTTTGAGATGACCGATTGTCAAGTAGGTATCGTGGAGCAAAGGTCACAATGTGTGTGTCAAGATAACGCCCTTTCCCTTTCCTCACATTTATTCCTATAAGAAGACATCACATTCCATTATTAAATCACCGTAGCACAGGGGTGTCTGATCCTGCTTCTGGAGGGCCACTGTCCTGCAGAGTTTAATTCTAATCAAACACACCTGAACCTGCTAATCAATGTCTTTAGGATTACTAGAAACTTCCAGTCAGGAGTGTTGCGGGAAGCTAAACTCTTCAGGATGTTGGCCCTCTAGGAGCAGGATTAGACACCCCTGACTTAGCAGATACCACAATGCAAGAAAAACATATCTTAAAATAGTATAGGCATTCCTTATTACCTATATTATAGATGAGTCCAGGTCTGTTGCCATGCTGGATGACTTTGAGTGCTCTCACTCCACTCCCCCCATCCAGAGAGAAACCCTGGCACCATCCTGGAACACCATCTGGGTGGATCCCTTTACCGATCCGCATGGTGCACCTGTTCAAAGAGGACAAGACTTTAGAGAGCTTTAATTAAGGGTAGTTATGTAGTTAAATTACATTTCTGCTATGTTGGATAATGAATAAATGGCGGTGGAATTTTTGCAGGCTTATTAAATGAGATAATGTATTTAAAAGTATTTGATGGGTGGGCATGGTGTGAACACACAGTGTTCTTTGGTTTTCCCCTTCTCTTGCACTCACATATTGGGTTGCTCTTTGTCAGTGTAGCAAAAGAGCAGTGGGCTCAAACTCCTGGCTAACTCATGCTCCTCAAACTGCCCAGCGGCATCTGTTTTCCCATTGTCCTGACGGAAGATCAAAGGCAGCCCTGCAGACACAATAACCAGTGGAAATATTACAGACACAGTGCAGTACAATTGTGTGTTCTGTTTAAGTCTTGAATTCAGATCATCAATTTGTAGTCAATGCATAGATATGAAAGCATACCAGTCTTGTTGACAAGCCAGTAGGAAGCAGAGATGAGGATTTTTAATGCTCCTTGGGCTCTGAGAATAATCCGTATGGTGAGACAGAGCAGCCGTTTGTTTACATCGTATAGCCGCATACGCACCACATAATTTTGTGTACCAGGAGGGATGAGCAGCTCCTTACACACAGGAAAGTTCTCTAGGAGCACACCTGAATACAAAAAGCATACTCGTGAATAATTTATGTGGATTAAAAAAGCTAGTTTTCATGTTAAATATGTAAAACAAAATGTAGCATGTACTCCAGTTACCTAATTCTATATTTTGTGTTGTGTCTGCTGCATGCAGCACTGCCTCTTTGCCTGGTTTCATGGTTCCCTTGATTGAGGTCCCTTTGATGTAGTAGTTGAGGTCACAGGGAAGGAGGTTGGCCAGCACTAGGGTGGGCAGCAGATAGATGGTGTGACCTGGTTGGCGGTAGATCTGCTTTGTACCTCCCGCCACAGTTTTGGCAGGCTTCTGTTCAGGGTAGTTCTCTTTCTTAATGACCACACAAAATCTAAAAAAAAAAAAAAAGTACAAAATGGTTTACAACTCAAGTTTCATTTGTCTTTGATATTTTCTTTCTCCTCCCAACCTGTTTTTACCGGAAGTTGCGTTTGAGTTGTTCATCAAAGTCTGCTGACTGGCACTCTCTCTTGCTGCTGCTGACCTCACCAGGCCGCTCCACAGTAGTCCAATGTATGGGCACCTTACAGAAGAACAACCCCAAGCCTTTAGGTCTTGCCTGAAGCCTCCAAGAGGTCAGATGGAGAGGGATGGACAAGGCCTCTCCGGGCAGGATGGGTGGCAGGACAACAGGTTCTATAGAAGGTAAACAAATCAAATTAGACTCATAATAAATAAACACCGGTAAACCTTAGCAAATAGAGTGTGTGTGGGTTTGTAGACTCTTACTGTCTGGAGCCGAAGGGCTGTCTAGTCGCACTTCCATGGGAACCTCAAGGCGATTCTTAACTGTGAGCGCTGATTGCACCGTAATGACCTTACGTGCACTGCCCTCCATAGTGATAGAGAAAACCACTCGAACAGGCGGCAAAGCTGAGAACTGAACAGAGATTATAGACTGTAAACAAACTCTAGAATAATTTAGTGTAATGTTATGAGGTACAAACACTTACATATACATGAGGGTGTATGATGTTGGTTCTGCTAATTGGGCTGCCAACCTAGAAAAGCCATGTCATTACATTTTTATGAAGCATTTCCATTTTATGAACTACTAAAAGATTTTGCATCTCAAAATGATGAAATAACGAGGAGAAAAAAAAAAAAACATTCATTCCAAAGATCCATGAGAGAAATCCTAGACTTAAAAATGCATGTAGAGAATCACTAATATAATCATTTATGAATCACTAATGATTTTAATGGTTCGAATGAAGATCAAAAAACACATTCTACACATAACAAACTACTGAATTTGCACAATTATAAATTGTTTGAACCATTAACACTCACAGTGCTCGAGGGGTTGTTTCGATCAGGGGCGGCGTAGCGGAAGAACACTCCAACCTTGTCAACTGACACTGGCTTCACCTGCTCCCAGCCCACAACACGCACCAGCAGCTGGTGGAGTTTCAGCTCATGGGTGTGTCTGAGTGTGTCAGAGTACATTATCAGCAAAGAGGTGAAAAGTAAAATCAATGACGTATTGAAGAGCAAACAGTACAGCAAAAAAGTTAGCCTTTAGGTCAAAAACGTTACAACATGGTTTAAAATATTATTAATAATAATAATAATAATAATAATAATAATAATACAAATAATACAAATAAAAGTAAACAGTAAACATTCCTGGTCACGATTCCAGTGCATGGTATTATAAACAAAGTATAATATCTCTAAAATGTTCTTTCTTGTTTTGATGGCTGCACAGGGCTACTGGATGTTAAACAGGAGCCAAATAGCTATAATATGGCATGAACGCAGCATAAAACTATCAAAACATTGAAATAAAGCTGGAATACATATACACAGATCAGGCATAACATTATGACTTAATATTGTTTTGGTCCCCTTTTTGCTGCCAAAACAGCCCTGACGCGTCGAGGCATGGACCCCACTAGACCCCTGAAGGTGTGCTCTGGTATCTGGCACCAAGATATTAGCAGCAGATCCTTTAAGTCCTGTAAGTTGCGAGGTGGGGCCTCAGAAAGAGGCCACAGCCAGCAGGGAATACTGTTTCCATGAAAGGGTGTACATGGTCTGCAACAATGCTTAGGTAGGTGGTACGCGTCAAAGTAACATGCATATGGATGGTAGGACCCATGGTTTCCCAGCAAAACATTGCCCAAAGCATCACACTGCCTTCGCTGGTTTGCCTTCTTTCCATAGTGCATCCTGGTGCCATGTGTTCCCCAGGTAAGCGACGCACACGCACCCGGCCATCCACGTGATGTAAAAGAAAACATGATTCATTAGACCAGGCCACCTTTTTTTCATTGCTCCGTGGTCCAGTTCTGATGCCCACGTGCCCACTGTTGGTGCTTTCGCCGGTGGACAGGGGTCAGCATGGGCATCCTGACTGGTCTGCGGCTATGCAGCCCAATACGCAACAAACTGCGATGCACTATGTGCTCTGACACCTTTCTATCAGAACCAGCATTAACTTCTTGAGCAATTTGATGTACAGTAGCTCGTCTGTTTGAGCAGACCACACGGGCCAGCCTTTGCTCCCCACGTGCATCAATGAGCCTTGGCTGCCCATGACCCTGTCGCCGGTTCACCACTGTTCCTTCCTTGGACCACTTTTGATAGGTACTGACCACTGCAGACTGGGAAAACCCCACAAGAGCTGCAGTTTTGGAGATGCTCTGACCCAGTCGTCTAGCCATCACAATTCAAACTCGCTCAAATCCTTACGCTTACCCATTTTTCCTGCTTCTAACACATCAACTTTAAAGGGCAAAATGTATACTTGCTGCCTAATATATCCCACCCAACAGGTGCCATGATGAAGAGATAATCAGTGTTATTCACTTCACCTGTCAGTGGTCATAATGTTATGCCTAATCAGTGTATATTAGATGAAGAACTTAACCTTATTTCAATAAGTTGCCATGGTAACATTTTTGTTTAAGTTGAAGAACTAAAATTACTGAATTAAATAAAACGAAAAGAAAAAAAACTGAAATAAATTACAACTATTTAGAAGAATTTTTAAACGAAAACAAAAACTAATAAAAATGACAAAAAGCACATAAAAAAAATACTACCCACTTTCACACCCACCCGACCCAATAAATTACAGATGGATCAAAACAAGTCTGCCCAACATTTTTTCTCATTTAATAACTTGTCTGTTAAATTACAGACTAACATGGTTAATCCAAAATAACAGCACACAAAATGTGGGGCAACCTGGAATGATTGCTTTGCTCAAGGGAAAAATGTTGATGGAGCAGGACCATAATATCTGTAACTTTCCAGCTTCTGGGTCACCCCAGCCTGGAATCAAAAATTCATAACCTGTAGGCTATGAACTATCCCAGAGTTGGAGAACAAACTGATTTAGTTACAATCTGTTCCTATCATCATGCCCCTGAGCATGGCACTAGAGTTAGGTTTTCTCCAGAAAAAAAGTCACTTTGAATTTTTTTTTAAAAAGTCTGAAATTATGAGAACGCAAGTATAGACAATGCGGTCCAACATTAGCAAATTCAAAGCCATTTGTATTTGTATTTACGAAAGAGACACACTCTGCTACCTGTGTCTCAGTTTCTCCCGGGCCTCAAACTCAAATGGGATCTCCTCCCCTGGCAGCACCTCCCTCCACTGGCTGATGTTGTGCGTATCGTCTGTCCCAGGCCCATTCACATCAGATATGGAGTCGGCACTACTGCTGTGAGATAGCGCCACTCTGAGGACACAGTAGAACCACAATGTATTTTCCCAAAATATAAAAATATAGTTAAATACTGCAGTGTGAGCTCTTCTGACCTGGTTGGTGTGGTAGTAAGAGTAGCAAACCACATAGTGCAGCCAGTATGGTTGCGTAAGGCATAGGGCACAAACGGCTGCCTCCTCTTGGAGAGCTTCATATCCGCTGAAACATGGCATGAATATAAAATCAGCCACAGGTCTACTTCAAGATTGTGAAATATGCCAGCTATATCAGGTATTATGCACGAAATGTGCCTCCCTAAATTATGGCCCAAATCATACATTAATGGAGATGCCACAGAAAAGGAAGACTTTAAATGAAAATTCAGTAACAATTTCACAACACATTACTTAAGAAAGCATGATTGAAAGAAAAAGATGGTATCATAAAATCGCTATTTAACATTTAATATGCATTTATGGTAATAGTTAGGGTCAGGGGTAAATCAGGGGTTAGGGTTAGAAAAAAAAAGCCCAGAACTCAGAGAACGATGCTTTCCTAAGCTCTACGACACCAAAAACGACAGCCTTCTGACTTCTCTAAAGTTGGCTACGCGTCTATGAACTGTACCTCGGGCATGAATCTGCTGCTCAAGACAAGTCAAGCTGGTAGAGCTTCTAGTTCTAAGGTAGGCAAGAGGAAGACCTGACAGCAGAAAGAAAAGGAGAAGAGACAGAGACATGCTAGGAGGTTGTAGGAAGAGGAGCGGAGACGCATACGGTCAAAGAGAAGGGTAGAATGAGACGCACACATCATGGTAGTATATGCTGTGATCTTATCTAAAAATACAGATAGAACTAATTGTTAGTCACTAATTCAACATGATATTAAGATTTACATTTAAGAAGAGACTTGTGTATTTTACAATTCATTTATTTTAAAGATTAATTTTCAAACCATTCAACATTCACTTGTCTAAAGCTGAAGTGTGTGATTGTGAAGATGTTAAAATACTATCCTACCATCCTAACTTTGTTCTAACCTAGCTTAAAATGCAAACAACTATAAGCAAACTATTTGTAGGTTGATTTCTCCAGTTTGTCAGACACAGAGAGTGTTTGGCAACCCTGTTTAAAAATCTATATTTTTGCAATTTACACACTAAAATTGAGGTCAGAAGGTGACAGTAATGACATTTATAATGTTACAAAAGATTTCTATTACAAATAAATGCTGTTTTCAGCTTTCTATTCATCAAAGAATCCTGAAAAAAAATATTACTGGTTGAAAATAAGAAAGGAATAAATAAAACTTTAAAATATATTACTTTTTTAAAAATATATTAAAATAGAAAAGTTATTTTAAAATGTAATAATATTTCACAATATTACTTTTTTTTACTGTATTAGTTATCAAATAAATGCATTTGTGGTGAGTATGAGAGAGTTCTCTCAAAAACACACTTTTGAACAGTAGTCTACATTTGGTGACACTAGTGGTGCCTAAATTACACACTTCAGCTTTAAAAATTAAGTATAAGATATATTAAGCTCTAATGTAGACAGGTATGTAACACACAGTGCTGCTGTGCAGTTAATCTTTTTTTAAGAGCTGGATGAGAGTACAGGCTAAGCAGACGGCTGCTACTCACTCTGGCCAAAGGAGGGTGGGTCCACCGATGATCCCATCCAAGATAGAGTGGTGGAGGGCTGTGGCGACTGCTCGTCTTCCTTGCAGTAATCTGCCAACCACGAAGTCTTGGTGGTGCTGTACTGCTCTGTGTCAGGACAACAGGCCCACAGCAGGGTGTCAATATTAACATACCACTCATAAATATGGAAGCAAACAGTTAGAGAAAAGCATGGAGGCCTATGAGTGTGTTTGACCCAGACTATGTACCCAGTAAGACAGAGGTGATGTTGACATCCAGCCTCTGCTTGGCTCGAACTCCGATCTTCAGACGAGGAGGATGGAGCCGGCCTGCCGCCTGTCGCTGCCAATCCAGGAAACACGGCCAAGGCTCGATGAATGGCTCCCAGCCTGTAGACCGGCAGACACAAATGTGTGTGCTTATGAATGTACACAGAAATACATAATGTAGGGTTTACACTCCATTCACAATTGCTCCTGATCGATTGCTCCTGTCTGCCTCTTGTTTGTCCTGGTGCTGGTGTGCTCGTGTGTGCTCTGTTCACTTTTGAATCTTTATTTGATATCATTCCCTGTTGTTTAAACTGCTAAATATAACTTGCCCATCACCATATATTTGTCTAATATTGCCTACCACATTAAATCTGACATCGCTAGCTTTTAATCTAAATCACTACCACGCGTTAGCATTTCTCTAGCCTGTTAGCTTGCCATCTCTGCGTCTCTTGTTTTCTGAGTTCATTAAACAAGTGTGGTGAGTTGGATTAGTAAATAGACTCCATCAAACAACTGTGATAAATTGGATTAATCAACAAATACAGTAAGCCATGTCTTCTTCTCCTGTCATTGTCATTGCACTGCATGTTTCATGTTTGGTATATCTTTCTCTGCTGGCGAACAGGGCTTCACATGTGATAAATGTAAGGAGATAGTCAGGCTGACGGAGAAGATTTCAGAATTAGAGACACGCATCCAGACTTTATTTGAGAGTAGTGAGAATGTAACAGCTTTAGACACTGCTTTGGATGCGAATAGTTTAGTGAACTCTGTACATTGTTCGGTTCCAGCTGTAGAGCCCGTGCAGCAGGGGGTGACGGTGAGACGGCATAGTCGCGGATCAAAAAAACACTCTTCCGTTCCCATTAGAACATCAAACAGGTTCTCCCCACTCAGTGATGCATCCTGTTGAAAGTGCCCTAGTTATTGGCGATTCTATTACATGGAACGTGAAAATAGAGACACCAGCCACCATAGTCACATGTTTACCGGGAGCCAGAGCGCCTGACATCAAAGCAAATTTAAAAGTGCTGGCTAATGCTAATCGTAAATTCTAAGATTATTATTCACGTCGGCACTAATGATGTTCGACTTCGCCAGTCGGAGATCACCAAAATTAACTAAATGAACTCGCAAGTACGATGTCACGTAAAAAAATTTTGTTCTGGTCCCCTCCCCGTTAAAAGGAGTGATGAGATACTTAGCAGACTATCATCACTCAATGGCTGGTTGTCTAAGTGTTGTCCGCAAAATAACATAGGGTTCATAGACAATTGGAAAAGCTTTTGGGGCAGACCTGCCAAAAAGATGGCATCCATCCTTCCTGGGGTGGTGCCACTCTTCTCTCTAGTAATTTGGCACATAGTCTTAGAGCTAAACCTTGACTAACTAGGGCCCAGGTCAGGAAGCAGACGGACTGCCCAGTAATTGGAACTATTATCTGTATTAGCCAAAATTTTAATAGCAGTGCTTTCCACCTACTCTCCAGGTATATATTAGATTTTCTATCCAAGATTTTCAATGTGGTCTCAGACTTTTTGTAAATCCAAACCAGCGCGATAAATGTTATTTGAACTGTAGAAAGGATTGACTAACTGAGATTCAGGGTGACACGCATGCCGAGAACTCACCTGAGAGTTCTCTGTTGTAATAATCTCCAGACAGAGTGAAACTAGCCTTGCCTTCCTGCATAGACCCAATCCTCTGGAGAACATAAAGACCTGCGATGGAAGAGAAAAGCTGCTACAGAATTGGCTGCCTACAGTATATTTGACATATGGAGTATCACAGTATGCGGTCATCCTCACGTGAGAAGGTGAGCTCTGCCAGAGGGACATCACAGTCCAGACAGTCATCGATGAAGCAGATACACACACTCTCGGCCTTCACTTCCACTCCAGATAGGGGAGGCGCTGTGTGGCTGCTGGAGTCAGAGTCAGTTCGGCTTCGGCTCGACATGGTCTCTGCATTCTCCCACAGCCATGTGGCAGCTTGGTCCAACTGACCTATAATTCAACATACACAGATATAGACATTTAGACACAGATATAGAATCACGCGTGTCTTTTGCAATCTTGGTAGACCAGTGAACTGCTGTACCTCTACAATGAATGAGTGCACGTCTGCAGTCTTCTTTCCTGAACCCAAGGTCCTGTAAGTGCTTAAGCTGGCCTTCTACAATGAAATATTAGTAGAAACTTCAGCAAAACTCTTTTCTAAAAACGTTATACATTTAGTTAAAGGGATAGTTCACACAAAAATAAACACACCTTCATGTAATTTCAAACCAATGGAGAGCATGCACATTCTAAAATATATGGAATACAGGTGCCTAACCAAATTGTCATTCCAGTGAATGACCACAGCAATGCTATCATATGTCTTCAGAAGACTTGGCACATGAGTCATATGAAACACTTTTATAATACTTTTATGGAACTGTTTTTGTTTTTGTTTCCATTTTGAATCTTAAAAGACTCACAATCACTGTAATCTAATGGAAAAGATTCTTAAAAGTTCTCTCAAATAAAAAATAAAAAAAAAGTAATATGGGTTTGGAATGGCATGAACGTGAGTAAATTACAATATTTTAATTTATAGGTGAACTATTGCTTTAGGGTATTGAAATAAAAACAATATTTTTTTTTTTTTAATTAGTGAACAAACCCAGTAAAGCCTCAGTCTTGAGCCTGAAGCTGTGCTTTGCGTCTGTACTAGCAGTGGATGCTGAACTCTCAGCTTCTGTGTCAGTGTCTGAAGGGCCAGTGGATCCTGTGGTGGGAATGGACTTAGCTATTGCCAGGAAAAGCTGCACATCATTGTAGGAAAGACGGATGTCTAGAGCAGGAAACTGGATCTGTGGGGGAAACAAAATCTTGAATTGTGTACTTCTAGCTCATCCTGACCTGTGGTTCAATTCAACTCAGTACTGACCTCCAAGAGAGGTGGAAAGTCCTCTATGTTGAAGGCATCTAGGAGCCCTGAACTGCTCTGGTATGTTGGGCTGCCACAGAGCTCCATTTGCACATTGACAGGATCAATGATGGACAAAGCTGTTTCCTGCTCGCTGCCCAGCCGACATGAGAATACCTAAACAGGGGAGGAACAAAACAACAAAAGTGAACAAAACAACACTTGCTTTTATGTCATGGATATTGTAAAATTATAGATGTCCAGGGCATTACCTCAATGCCTGCTAAGCTGCCAGAGAAAGGCCTGTCCAGAAGTCGAGGCTTATATGTCAGCACAGTAGTGCCTTTCAGAATGATAGCATTGGTGTCCAAACATGAAGAATCTTCAACGACCACAAACTCTGTCCCTGGAGGAAAAAAAGACAAAAGTTAGTTAAGCTTCCACTCCATCTATCTGTCTGTCTGTCTGTCTGTACTATATTGCCAAAACTTTTGGGAGGCCTGCCTTTACATGCACTTTAATGACATCCCATTCTTAATCCGTAGGGTTTAATATGGAGTTGGCCCACCCTTTGCAGCTATAACAGCTTTAACTCTTCTGGGAAGGCTTTCCACAAGGTTTAGGAGTGTGTTTATGGGAATTTTTCTAGAAGTGCATTTGTGAGGTCAGGCACTGATGTTGGACAAGAAGGCCTGGCTCACAGTCTCCGCTCCAATTCATCCCAAAGGTGTTCTATCGGGTTGAGGTAAGGACTCTGTGCAGGCCAGTCAAGTTCCTCCACACCAAACTCGCTTATTCATGTCTTTATGGACCTTGCTTTGTGCACTGGTGTGCAGTCATGTTTGAACAGGAAGGGGCCATCCCCAAACTGTTCCCACAAAGTTGGGAGCATGAAATTGTCCCAAATGTCTTGGTATGCTGAAGCATTAAGTATTACTTTCACTGGAACTAAGGGGCCAAGCCCAACCCCTGAAAAACAACCCACACCATAATCCCCCCTCCACCAAACTTTACACTTGGCACAATGCAGTCAGGCAAGTACTGTTCTCCTGGCAACCTCCAAACCCAAACTCGTTCATCGGATTGCCAGACAGAGAAGTGTGATTAGTCACTCCAGAGAACACGTCTCCGCTGCTCTAGAGTCCAGTGGTGGCATGCTTTACAAGCGAGCTCAGGTGCATCCTATTTCCACTGATCATCCTTGAGATGTCTCTACAACTTGATTGGAGTTCACCTGTGGTAAATTCAGTTGATTGGACATGATTTGGAAGGGCACACATGTCTATATAAGGTCCCACAGTTAACAGTGCATGTCAGAGCACAAACCAAGCCATGAAGTCCAAGGAATTGTCTGTAGACCTCAGAGACAGGATTGTATCGAGGCACAAATCTGGGGAAGGGTACAGAAAAAATTCTGCAGTATTGAAGGTCCCAATGAGCACAGTGGCCTCCATCATCCATAAATGGAAGAAGTTTGGAACCACCAGGACTCTTCCTAGAGCTGGCCGCCCAGCCAAACTGAGCGATCGGGGAAGAAAGGCCTTAGTCAGAGAGGTGACACAGATGATACAGATGAACAAATGATAAAACTCGGGCTGCTGAATATTCGATCCCTTTCCCCAAAAGCGCTTATTGTTAATGATATGATTACAGATAATAATCTAGATGTGCTGTGTTTGAACCTTCCAGAAGAACAACCATCTCTGCAGCACTCCACCAATCAGGCCTGTATAGTAGAGTGGCCAGACGGAAACCACTCCTCTGTAAAAGGAACATGACAGCCCGCCTGAAGGAATGTCAGACCATGAGAACAAAATTCTCTGGTCTAATGAAACAAAGATTGAAAAACTCTTTGGCCTGAATGGCAAGCATCATGTCTGGAGGAAACCAGGCACCACTCATCACCTGGCCAATACCATCCCTACAGTGAAGCATGGTGTGGTGGCAGAGACATCCTTAAAGAAAACCTGCTCTGGACCTTAGACTGGGGCGTAGGTTCATCTTCCAACAGGACAACGACTCTAAGCACACAGCCAAGATAACAAAGGAGTGGCTACGGGACAACTCTGTGAATGTCCTTGAGTGTCCTAGACAGAGCCCAGACTTGAACTCTAGACTTGAATCTCTGGAGAGATCTGAAAATGGCTGTGCACTGACACTCCTCATCCAACTTGATGGAGCTTGAGAGGTGCTGCAAAGAAGAATGGGAGAAACGGTCCAAAAATAGGTGTGCCAAGCTCGTAGCATCATACTCAAAAAGATAAAGGTGCTTCAACAAAGTATCGAGCAAAGGCTGTGAATACTTATGTACGTGTGATTTGTTGCACTTTTTATTTTTAATAAATTTGCAAAGATTTCAAACAAACCTCTTTCACGTTGTCATTATGGGGTATTATTAGTAGAATTGAGGAAAAAATAATGCATTTAATCCATTTTTTAATAAGGCTGTAACATAACAAAATGTGGAAAAAGTGAAGCGCTGTGAATACTTTCTGGATGCACTGTAGCTGCTTTTATGTTTTAGGAAGGAGGTCCCTCACAAGCAAATTTGAAGGCATAATTTTTTTCCTTGCCATTAAAAAGTCTTAAACGCCATAATTACTAAATCAACACAATATTATTAAGATGTTACCTGTCACATTGAGTTTGACCTCCAGGTATTTATCTTGGGTGACCGGTACAGTGGATCTCTTAGTGACCACACCACTCTTAACAGTTTTGGGCATGACAGCCGCTGTGCTGCCTCCTTGGTCACTGCTGCCACTAGGCCAGCGCTGGTGAGTAGGTGCTGCTCCTTTTTCCACAGGCATCTGCAAAAAGTCCCTCACTAGCTGCAGCCAATCAAAAATTAAGAAAACTCGCAGATTGTTTAAAACCACAGTGAAGCATGAGGAGTCCCGCGTAGACCTATGAGAGAATATGGAGTAGGAAAAGCATTAAATCTTCAGATAATAACAATAATCATAATTTGTTACATTTATATAGCGCTTTTCTGGGTACTCAAAGTGCTTTATATTTGGATGGAGCACTGACCAGGCTCTATCCTACTTAGCTTCAGTGGGAGCAGTCTTAGGCTACAGGGTGATAGCTGCCAGACAATGAAATGCATTTAAATGTTGTTTCAGTAGTGGGCCCAGACCTGTAATGTAGCTCCAGCTGCAGAGTGGCTCGGTTTGTGCCTGTCCTGGATGGCTGCAGAATGCAGTCAAACACATTGTGTTTTCCTTCTGTTGGTCCACTGCACCCACTGAATCGAGTGTCATGGGCCAGGAGTGAATGGGACACCAGGTTCACAGATTTGGAGTTATTAGAAAAACTCTCAAACAGGAGCTTAGATTTCATAAAGTCAAACCTATTAGGAGAGAAAGAGTAATTATATTTTATCTATAAAAAAAGTGCAAATAATTAAAACATTTTGGACAAATTAAGTACCTGGCCAAGGAGTGGTTATGACCTGTGGATTTAAGGTTGTCCAGTAACTCCAGACTGACATCCTTCATGTCCACCAGAAGAGACAGGGATGTGTACACATCACCACTTAACACGGTCTGCATGATGACACATCCATGAATACATTATATATTAATACCTTATTATAGAAGAGGAGACAGGAAGCGATGAGGGAAGAATCAATAAATTACCTAATTTGATTTATAAAAAATTTAGCCATTCTCCATAATTTATATCAGGGGTCAGGACTATTTTTTACATTATGGGCCGTTTTTATTTTTTTCTTGTTAATCACCATTCCACTCTTTTGAAACCCGTATTGATAGTGGTAATTTTGTATTTATATGAAGTGTTGTTCTGAAAGCCAAAAGGTCACATAATAAACAACTGCCTGTTTAACCATATGATGATGTAAATATGAACCATAAAACCATAAAGAACCATAAAACTGTTCATAATTTCTAAAAAAGTGAAATCAACAAATCTGCTGTAATAAGCTTACATAGGTGCTGGGGTCTTGGAGATTGTAAGGTCTGAGGAACTCCTCCACAGGCTCTCCCAGATTGTGCTCCAAGAGTCCGCGGATCAGCTGATACCTCTCCAGGTCCAGGGAGCAGTGTACAGAAGACAGGCTACCGTGGATGGACATGTCCGGGACGGCATGACTTAGTTCCCTGAGACAATGAGGAAATAAAATACATGTTAAAAACAAAGACAAAGGAAACCTAAAGTGGGAGTATTTTCGATTAAGGCTGGGAAGCTTAGGCCACATAAGGACAAGTGACTGACTTGTCAAGGTTGCGCTCAACTTTCAGCTTTAGACGGCAGCGCTCCTTTAGCAGGCTCTCTCCACTTCTACGCACTGAGTAAGATGGGAAGACCAAGTCTGTTTCCAGATGCTTTCCAACACTGTCCCATGGCTCACAGGGCAACCGTTCTGCTGCAAATATGTCCATCTCCTGAAGGTCCAGAGCTATACAGTCCAGCAGACACACATGGTCTTCTGTAACACAAGGACATGTCAATTATCACAAGATTAAAAAATTAGTCCACTGGTAAAAATGCTTTTAGCATTGAAGTTAGTGATAACTTCAGAATTACAACACTTGAGTGCCGCTGATCTGCTTTGAGATCAGTTTCACCCTATTTGTTTCCAACAATAAGTGCATCCCAGATTCTGGGTGCTGACCTGGACTCGAAGGTACATCTGCTTCTGGGATGCACCCAAGGCTGGGCTGGGGTTTGCCCAGAATAAATCCAGAAGTTGTGCAGGAACTTGAAGACCTTTTTTCACTAGCCTTCCCAGTATCAGAGGCAGACTTGGCATCTTTCACTCGATCCTTCAGGAACGATTACAGTGTTAAAAAAAAAAAAACATATATATAACAATGTATAACAACATGCATATAAAAAAAAACTGTAATTTCCAAAAAAAAGCATCCAAAACATTAATTGTTCATTACAAAATTAGTATTGAAATTTAAATAGGAAATAAGACAGAAAAAAACTGGGGGAAAAAAAAAACTATGAAATATTGAAATTAAAAAGATACTGACAAAACTGTGAGCCTAGTTCAGTGTGCACTGCAGCTAAAATACTGCATTCACCCAGAAATGAAAAATATTTATTGTTTAGTTTCTTATGTCATTCTAACATAATAAAATTATGCTTTATTTTTACATCGATCTTTGCAATTTAATCATAAAAAAATATCAGCATATGGGTTTAGAATGTCAAAAGAATTAATAAATAATAACGTGTCATTTTTGGGTGACAATTACATTAAAATTTCATTGCATGTCCTAAAGACGATGCTAAAATGGAATTTAAATCAATGTGAAACTGTTCTTTTCGGTCATGAAAACAAGTAAAGAGAGAAGGGACATGATCATATTACCAAATAAGAAACACACATCAGATTAGCATGCCCTGATACCTTATAATGTGAGGGATCCTTGTATGAATTAGCATGCAAAATCAAATTCTTCAAAGAAAACAAAAACAAATGATAAGACGAATGTTAATGTTCATAAACCGTTAATTTAGGTCTGATATGCACCCAAACTGTACACGACCACACAGGGGTTAAATTAAAATTGAATACAAACTAATTAATTTTTTTTTTACTAGAAAACTGTGACCGTAACCATGCACAATAAAGAATGGGACTACATCCATGAAGCACTTTCCTCAATTTGTTTGAGAGATTCAATATATGCTATCGTCCCTCAATGCCCCCCTCCTCCATCCCTCTTTTCCCTTAATAAAATCATTCTCAGATTGCAGCAAACAGTAAAATGCTCCTTAAATGCATCCCACAGCTGCAGAGCGGCAATGTAGTGTACACTTATATGGGGATGGCAGGACTCACCAGAGAGGGGAAAAAGGTATGTGCCATTGTAAGTTTCTCTACCTTATCTCTAAGAGAGAAGGTGCCACGAGAGCCGGCAAGCAGGAAACAGTTACGCACTCGGAGTTGGCCCAGGTTGGCCACTATGAGGCGTTTAGAGTGGGAGCTCTCTGGGATCAAGAGGACAGGAGCACCAGCCTCAATGTCCAGCAGCACACGAGCAGCTCGCTGTGGGCGATCACGCACCTGTAGAGTAAAAGCGAATTAAAACAATCCCCTTTAACAGGTTTAATTTTAATAGAAATTAATAAATCACATCTCACTACACTTTCAAAAAAACGTCATACATTTTTAAATGTTAAGCTAATTTAGAGCTATTATATGAAGGTATATAACATGACTTTTGTGTTCATCATGTTGAGACAAACTTCCAAGTTCATTTCACTTTGATTTTATATAATAAATAGCAGTTCACTTCTAGATTCACTTAATTAATGTCTTTGAAATTAAATAATCACATTAGATAACCAACACACCAATGCTCAAATTTAACATTTCCATTAGCCTTTTTCAACATTTTCAGTTAGCAAGGTGAGAGCTGTGTAAGTCATTTAAATGACATATAACATTATATTATCAAAACTAAAATGGTCAAATGAAACATGTTTTAATTAGCAAGCTAACATCTAAGCCAATTATCTTAGCACAGTACTAACTATTTAAAAAAAAGCACACACAAGAAAGGGACATATAAACATTTAAGGGTACATTTCAACTTATTCGGTCTAAAGTTTACCACTAAACAAACAGAATTAAAATGGCCCACTTACTGCCTGACCCTCAACGGCTGCTCTCTGCCTGCCCAGGACATCCTGTAGCTGTGTGAAGTGTTGGATGAAGGCCACCACCTCGGCCTGGAAGCGCTGGGTATGGACATACTGTACTGAGGCCATCTGAAGAGACACCTTCATATCATATTCTCGCTGCAAGCAGGGGTCAGGTTCTCCATACCTGGAGATAGAGGCAATGTCAAAACTAAATCATAGACAAACAAAATGTAACCCTGGTTAAATATGCATTAATTAAATTATATAAAAGTAAATACTTGTGTATGTTGTAGACAAGGGCCTCTCCACCACGCGTTGTAAAACGCTCTCTGTATAGATCCCCGTGGGGTGTCAAATCACTCAGTGACAAAGTTCCCAGACTTCCTTGCAATGCCAGATCTCCATCTGAAAGTGACATAAATTTAGGAAATGTCAATTTTCAGAAAAATCCTTTGTTCTGATTTTAACAAATTTCATTATACTTATACACACCAATCATTTCCATATGTGTAAACAGTCTAGAGACACTAGCTTTAGCAAGCTCATTGGTCTTCTTCCTAAGTACCAGTGATAAAGAGTGAACCTGTGAAGAAAGTACACAAGTCATTTTCAAAGATTATAGAGTGCAATAGTCAGGTTCCGGAAGTAAAAACTCCATTGATTTTCTTCACAAGGAAATATATTTTAACAGAAACTTCTTCTCGATTGTCTCGATTGTATATGCTTTTGCTAAAGCCATCAACCCACATTATTTTGACTTGCTTTTAAAATAATCATGTTCAAAAGCTGAATTTTTAGTGTAGAACTACACTAACCATGATGCTTTACAGAAAATTCCACCAGAGAGTGAGAGCAAGCAAATCGTGCCAAAAGAGCTTGCAAGGGACTGCCCACTCCCAAGCACAATGAAAGACGTAATAAAATTTCAAAACTTTTTTGCTTGAAGTAAATGTCTGCAATGTTGTGAGCTTATGACCTCATAGCAGACTGGCTTGGTTCATGGCTTATAATGCTTTAATGAAGACTCATCCATATGGGAAAAATGAATGGAAAAAATACTTTCAGAACCAACAACGCTGAAAAAGAGGACGGGTACTAATGCACTCTATACTGCCCATAATTGTATTAATTTATTAATTTACTAATTTATAGAATTGTTATAATGTCTTGCATTGTTTCTACTGTACCTTTAAATCTAGCTTTGTATTGACCCTTTCCTCAATCTCTGGATATAAATCTCCCAGTTCACCGAGGGCACTATTTTCCAGTGAGTGTTCAGGTACTGGTTGAGGTATGGTGGTAGGCACTTTCACAGCATGGTTATTAGCAGTAGAGCCGATGCCAAAGAAATCTAGAATCATGACCCAGGTTTGCAGCGTGATGAGAATATCAAGGCAGTTGAAGTCCACATCCACACTACGACCAATGCTGCCATACCGTGTTTTAAACTCAGGGTGCCGCCTATCAACCATTAGAACGTTTATATGTACCAAAGAGTCGTCAAAGTCTGATCGTGGGTGTGGAGACGGAGTTTGGCGGGATGGAGATGGAGGAGGGGTGCTGGGGCACTCTGCAGCCTTTTTGCTCTTCCGACTGGATGCAGATGGTGTACTGGGGTGCCTCTGATAGAACTGGAAAACATTCTGTGCCTCTTCAAATTGTGCTGGAAGAGAGTGTGGCATTTCTGGGTACAGAACATTGGACGTTGTTGGGCACGACTGTGACAGGTATTCCTTTGGACTGAAGGTGGAGGGCTTTGGAGCACCTCTAGACACCATGAGGTGTTTGTACTTTGATTCAGGGTTTGGCTCTAGCAGGTCTTCCATTAACAAGGAGTGAAGGGCTAGTTGGATGGAGACTGAATGGGGATGATCTTTGGTGAAGTCTCCCTCCAAGTCTTGAAAGCGCAGACTGACCAACCCTTGAGATCCTTGGCTGAGGTCTCCGCTCAACTGCACTTGCAGCTCAGAGACACGAAAGATGGCCCTCACTTGGGTAAAAGAAGGAGGCTGGAGAGGGGGGCTATCGTTTTGCAGTGGAAGTGTTGCTGAAAGGGATGACGACAATGAGGAGTAAGAGAGGCCAACATGAGGAGGGTCACGGGCAAAGAGCCCACCCTGCAGATCAGGGAAGCGATGCGGTTTAGTGGAGGAGGGCGTAGGAGGTGGTGGTGTGGGGGGCTGACTGGGTGTTACTCGATGATCTTCAATGAAGGAAAGATTATCAAGAGTTTGAAGGACCTGCTCATACACAGACTTGCAGAGACACACCTAAGAGAAAATATGACAACTTAAAATTTTGGAATTTATATAAGACAAATGAAGATAAATAAATAAACTGTTATGCTATGCATTTGTATAGTGCTTTACCTGGACAGCATTAACAAATCTGCCTTCCACTCTCATTAGCCCAGTGCTCTGGTAAGTGCTCTGGTAAGGTTCTTCACATGACAAAAAGGTAAAGTGTGAGTTCTCATCAACTGGGACTTTCTCGACAGTGAGCTTGATGGTGGCATCTTTTAAAATATGAAATGCTAAAAGTAGGAAAAGACAAAGATGTTGAAAGAGCGTAATCAAATATGAACAAAAAAAAGCTTCACAAATTCCCCAAATTTTGAGAACTTAAAAACTGACCTTTTCCTCGGCTCAAGTGCTCAAAGAAGTCATGCCGTGTAAATTGTAGCTCATTCAGATTAATGTTGCCGCCATGAGAAGGTGAGGGTCCAGAAGTGGAACTGCTGTTAAGTCGTGCTCCTTTCCTTAAAACCAAGTTTGTGTTGACAGAATAAAGTCTTATATTCTTCACTTCAACCTGCAGTTTCTCCCCTTCTGAGTCTTGCCCTGCAATAAAGTTTTGAATTCGTATGCTCCCTAAATGTCCAACAAGCAGCTCAGGGTGACCAGGCTTTCTAGGAATAGACACAACTGGGGATTCTATACTGACGTCTAGAGTCAGCTTGACCAGAAAAGAATCCAAGCCTGGGTCCTTTTCAGGGACACAGAAATCGTCTTCCTCAAAAGGGTCAAGTGCCCAGTTACACTGACTCTGCCTCCTAGATCTTCTGTATGGGTTATCAAAGAGAGATACCATGCCACTATACTCTGCCGTTTTCGTTGCCAATACAGTGGAGACCTTTGTAGCTGCAGTCTTCAGCATAGATCGAAAGTTGTCCTCCACTTCATTTGCTGATAAACTAAGCTCTTTCAGGAATTTTGCTGAGTGGTTATAGTGTAAAGATGCCATCTGAAGTTGAAGGGAGCATTCTCCCAGAGACTTTTCCATAAAGTGGAAACTCAAAGCTTCAGAGGGAGCCATGCCAGCAATGGGAAAGAATGCCACACCATCTGTGGAGGAGCTGTCTTCTACACTTCCAATACTGACCACAAACTGACTTTTGCCACCTTCTTGAGTCAAGTCCACAAGCTGAATGCATCCTAGAGAGCCATTGACATCCAATCGACTTCCCATTGAAACATTGACTTTTGTCCCATTTATACTGGCTGTAGCAATTTTCATGCCTTTCTTCTCACCTCCCAGAACAGTCCCGGTGGTAACAGTTCGCAAAAGCAGCAAGTTTAACCTGTGAATTTCAACCGTTAACTCCTTATTCTGGACATAAGTGGACTGATAGGTCTCCTCATTGTCTTCTCCATTAGGCAGTGGTGTTAGCTGTTGTGTAGGAGAGTTTTCTTCTTTGGGGAAAGACTGCTGAAGGAATTTTAGAAGCTCCACCATGGTTTCAGGGTTAAGGATAATATCCAGGTTGTTGACCTGCATAGAGGTTACCTGCAGAGAGCTGTCCAAGTTCATAGAGGGGCAGTCTGAGCTGACAAACTGGTATTCCAACTTAATGAGAGCCTCCTGGTCTCTCAGGGGAGAGCCCCGGGGAGATGCCTTGTCAAAAGCAAGATCTGAGGAGTCCCTGTGCAAACCTGGCAGTTCTGGAGATTTACTGTCTGGTGAGACAGGTGACGTGGGCTGGCTTTCTCGAAGACTTCCAGTAGGTACATCGAAACTTAGGTGTTTATGAGATGCAACAAGAAGATCAAAATCAGAGCCATACGTCTGCAATGTGTCCACAAGATAGAGTCCATGAACTGTGAGGGAAACCATAGCATCATAAGGCCGCTTTACGAAATGTGCATTTGTTCCAAACACTTTCAGGACAGAAATATACCGGCCCCCACTTTCTATGCCAAGTTGCATGTAATTGATATTAAACTCTACAAGGAGAAGTCTAGATTCCACAAGCATCTCTCGAGTATGTTGCTCAAGTGTCATCACACTCTTGGTAAGATTTTTATCAGAACCCTGGAGCTTCCAATCACTATCTTCCCTGTGAAAGATCTTCTCATGACGAAGTGTAAGAGGGTCAGGGGATTTGAGATTCTCCCCCTTCCTGTCACCTCCATCTGCCCCTGAACTACCAAGTCTAGCCAAGCAGCTTTTCAGGGCAGTCATCTTCTCCAGGTTGATGTGCACTTTGAGGTCTGGTAGTGTTCCTGAGAGAACAGCCCCTGGGAACTGAGGATCTGATGTGTATCGCAGTCTTTGCTCTAGCTGTAGTAGGACATTGAATTTTTCCACCACATGAGTGGGGCCCACTTCACTCTCCTGTAGATGCTTCCAGTTGTCTTTATAGTGGCCAACCATAATCTGGAGGTCATTGAAAGATAAGGAGTACTTCTCATACAGGTTCCTGCTGACAATTTGGGCACCTTCTGGTGACTTAAGGCTGGTGATATCACGGCTCTCCTGACCTTTGACGTCCACCTCTTGCTCTGGAGGTGGAGTCCCAGGAGGTGTTGCTAGTGGTGTCTGGAATTCTTCATCACTCTCTCCTTCTGTCTGAGAAGTCTTATGGTTTGTTGCATGATCTTCTGTGGGAGCAGAAATAAAACTGTCACAAGTGGCCATCAACTGCAATAAATTCTGAATGCATGAATTTGCATGATTTGACCATTACCAGTTACCTTGGGAATTAGTAAGAAGAATACGCCCAAGGTCTACCACAACTAGCATGGGGTCTTCAGACTGAAAATCATCTGGGAAGATGACTTGAGGGGCACAAATATCCAATTTCATAGTCCAGTGCTTACTGTTCTCCTGAGAAAGGAAAACCACAAACGAATGAAAACAACAATCTAATTGAAACGTTAACTGAAAGTAATTAAATAAAGTCCTCTCTTACAATGAACTCTCCGACTAGCAGCTGATCAATGGTTTGTCTGATTTCAGCCTTGGTTTGCATCTTCAGCTTGTTATATTGCCTCCTGGCTGCTTCAGCCACTCTCAGCTCTAACTCAGACTGATATCCAAACCCTGGAAAATGTAATGTAAACCATATTAAATTGATATCTAACAAAAGCAATTTAAACTAATTCAAGCGGGATGCTTATCCACAATACAAACCCGAGGTGTGGACCCTTCCTTTGTAGAAAAACTCAGCCACTTTCTTGATAGCCTGAGGGTTATAAATGATATTTAGAGGACTGGTATTGACCTCCAGTCTCCTCTCAAATTTGCTCCTTATTGGATTACGTTCATAAATCATCTCAAAGACAGGAGGTGCTGATGATTCTACATCAGAGCCTGAGATAAAAAAAGGTAAAATTTAAAAAGAAGATTTTATTCAGTCTTCATAGACATTTATTTGCACATAGGTGTTTTCATACAGTAGATGTAGATTACTCACCCAGATTGCCCATTTTTGTGATATTAGTCTGGCCAAAAGGTTGACTGACAGCAACAACAACCTTATCCTTAAATGAAAATAAGTTATATGAAATCTATTATTACATCTATATTTTGCCACAGATATTTTCAGTACATGCAGATAACAGTTCTAGGGCACCAAGTAACTTTAAATGTGGGCAAAATCATACCGGTTTTGGTGAAACAAGGACAGGAAAGATGGAGCCCTGGGTTGTGAGATCCCGGAGAAACAGCCCACCAAGTTTCACTGTGAGTAAAGAGGATTCAGAGCGAGGAAGAGACTCAACCCCGATCTTCACACCTGTTAAGCAAAATAAAAAAACATAAAATCAACATTCAAAATTGTTCCAAGCCATTGAGACTCTACTTCAATAATAAGTAATATATATAAAAAAAACCTGAAAATTCCAGCTGAATGACCCCGCTCTCACTCAAAAGAGGTTTCATTTTATCTTGATGGTACAGGGTGACAGCTGCTTTCTCAAGGAAAAAGTCCAGCCGTGCAAAGAGATGATCCCTTCTTGTAAAGGTGTTCAGGGTTTGTGAATCCTCCAAAGGATCAAAGAGATCATCTGTCTCAGCTGTTTGGAGGAGAGAGGTGTCTTGATACACAGTGCATAATAGTATAGAAATGTTTTATATAAAATGTAAAATTATATTAAATCATTGTTATAAACCTTTTTTACCAGTAAGCATAACTGGAAAACTCACCAAGAATTTCCCACTGGGCAGTGCCTGGTAAAAGGTCATCTGGCCCTCTTTCTGTACCCCCATACCAGCCACCCCAGCCTGGGAACCAAGACTGCAGATACTGGATCATGCCCGAACTCCCACTTTTAGGTATGGAGCCTGAGGGAGAGGTGGCTGGAGTCTCGTTTATCATGGGCTCTCGTAGACTCTAAATGGATATGAGGAATGATTAAAATACATGATTAATTAATGTGGGATTAGATTTAACAAATGTTTAGAACGTGAAAATTTGAACGTTTTTTATATCGTTTTTTCAGTATTAGGCTGCACAGTATCTCCCATTACTTCTCACTCTAACATTTTCATATTGCCCACAACTAGTGCACTAAAGTAAGAAATCTCAGCTTGCCTCTGCAATTTCCTCATGTTTGCGGAAGGAGACATAAACAATTTCCCGGAGAATCTGCAACTCCTCCAGTGTCTGTTCATCTTCAATCCTTTCCAAATCACTCTATTGATGTGAGAGAGACAAATTATAATAATAATTATTTCCAAACTCAAGAACAACACATGCAAAGGTAGTGAGCTCAGAGACATTGTGACAATCTAATTTTGTTGTGAATACCCTTCAATCCTGTAAGTCTATAATTCTTACCTCCTCCTGTGGACTCAAAGTATCTCCTTTAAGCCTCTGGACATACAGGCTAGTGTAGAGTTTGGCATCACGTGCCCTGTGCAGAGCAAAGTCCCAGCTTTCCTGTCTGCGCTGCTCTCTAATCTCATTCAGGTTGGCATTAATGGCAAACATCCACCACTGCCGACAGCTTCAACAATAAAGACATTATTTTAGAAAAACAATACCATTGTTAAACAAAAGATTTTAATCAACATGACCTATTTAAAGGATTCAAAGCTTTTTCTAAACATATTTTGGCTTGTTTGTAATGGCATAGAAAAAAGAAACCTCATTACTTTCCAGATATGGGAAGTTTAGGTCTCCACTTTCGAAAAACAATCTCCCTTTCTCGCCTCTCCAGTTCTTTGAGGAATGCCATGATCTGTTGATACTGAACCTGTAATCAAATGACAATTTAAATCATAGTGTTAGTTTACATGAAAAAAACTCAACAAAGGGTGGCTTCACATATGGTACGTTTTAATCGAACCCAACCCAGTTCAGTTAAAGTCATTCAGAAAGGGCAAGTGGTTCTGGTGTTCAAACTGTAAGTGGACATCACAAATTAATCAAACCACAAAACGTGTTCAAGTATACATGTTACATTGGCTTTTGATATAAGGATTTGAAAATCTTGAAAAATGTTACCTGGGACAGACGAAGTGAGAGGGGTTCCAACTGCACTTGGCCCTCAATGCGAGGTGTATTACGAGATCGTAGTGGTTCTTTAGTGGCATTTCTCCTCAACAGCACAGAGGCACATACTGGCTCAAATATATACTGATGCTCACGGTTCTGCATACATTTACTCATCAGCTCCTGTAACAGACAGTTGTTTGAGAAAGAGTTTACAAGAAGCACTAGCCATTGTGCTATTGAGTGTCCTGACATTATCACAAATCTACCTGTACTTCTGTTGAGGGAAGATCTCCAAGAATGGTGCACTCTGTGTCCCAGTACACACTGAATTCACTGATTTCCAGCTCCTTCTGCCGAATAAGCTTCTGAGCCTGTGAGTGAAGAGTTCATCTTGTATGTTCCAATATGTAAAGACAGAGCCACTTCATGAAAATACCAAATAATATGGATAACTCACTGGTTCTTTGGAGCAGTTCTGTGCAGATACAGTCTTGATACACACACCAAAAGCATATGGTTTCTCAGGGTTGGAGAAATCATCTTCGAAACGTAAGTGGACACCTTGAATTTTCAACTAATAACATAATAAAAAAAGAAAGAAAAAGAAAAAGAGTATAGCATAATAAAAATGTATTCCTGACATTAAACTATAACAGCAGCAGAGTGCAAGTAAAGAAGTAAACATGATAATAGTGAAAATTACCTCAATATTCTCAACGATTCGAGTCACAACAGATGCTGTGGCAGAGTACCAATAAGATTCTCCCTTCTGCTCACATTCACTCTGGTTAAATATATAAATTATATATAAAAAAAAACTGAGTATTATATCATTATAAGAGATCATTATTCTATATAATGAATAATACAGAGTATTATTCATAGATCAGTGATCATGATGATTTTTTTTATTTTTAATATAAAAATAAAACAACAACAATAATGACAATTATAGTATAAAATTAATTAATAGAAGGAAAAGAGACTTCAAATATATTAAAAATATTTTTCTTTTTTCTATTCTTTTTTTTGTCTTTTTTTTTTACAAATGGGCTCATTTCCTGTCATTTCTATTAGTAAAAGGTTCCACATTTTTGGAGCATAAATGCATAAAAGTAAAAAAGAAATAAATAACTTTAAATCACAGGTGATTCTGCTGATATTTAAAAAAGCCTGTACCTTCCACTTGTCCTCTAGTGCCTTGAGCAGCTGTTTCTTCTGCTCTTTCTCAGCCTCCCTTTCTCGCACTTCATCATATTCCTGTGGGGGGGCAGGGCCGACAATAAGGTTTAGCTGGGACATGCAGATGACCCATGGGTCACTGTGTGGTCGATAAAAGGGGATCTGGAGGGTGATCTTCCCAATGACACCTGAAAAACATAATATTTATAAATTACATATAAAATGTTACATATACACCATCATTCAAAAGATTGGGATTGGTACGATTTTTTTTTATGTTTTTGAAAAAGTCTATTATGCTCACCAAAGCTAACAACAGTATATTGTGAAATAGTATTACTATTTATTACAACTATTTTCTATTTTAATTTACTTTAAAATTAGGGCTGGGCTAAAAACATTAATAGATTTTAATCGGATTTTATATGAATCGATATCGATTCTTAGGTCCCAAGAATCAATCTTTTAGTCCAGGGGTCTTCAACGTTTTTCAGGGCAAGGACCCCTTAGGGGTAATGATAGTTATATTATGTTAAGACAGTAGATTCACCATGCATGTTATTGTAGTACATGCATCATTGTCTGTATATTACTTACTTAAAATTGAGATTTATGCATCATAACAAGCATACATGTTGCGATAAAAATTCATTCATTCATTCACATTCACACAATTCATTAGTTGTTCACAGTTGTTGCAAATTATTTTAATGTATTTGCAGAGTCATAAATTTCAATATTATTAGTCAGATGGACAATTAAACATTTACCTGTACTTTAGCTAAAAGTTTACTAAAAATTCACATTTTAATTTTACTGTGAGATGGACAATTAATTGGAATAGAGTATCAAAAATATATCGATATAGTATATTATGCACTATATTACATATTCATTATATAGAGATTTTTTTTGTTTACTGTTCTTCAGAATTTAATGTATGTTTGAATAAATCCATCAAGTTTTTAATGACAGCCTATAAACATTTAAATGTTTATATTTCAAAAAATTAACTGGAGTAAAAACATAATTCTGTAATTATAAAGTTAGCATTATAACTTTATTATTATAAAAAAAACTTCCTTGTGTGTAACCAATATTATAGTAATGTAGTACCAACTGAGTTTACAGCATTAGTTGAGAGATTTTTTCCTTGAGGAAATTTGCCATTTACTGTACCTGATAATTAATTAAATTGAACTGAATCGGAATAGAATCGCAAGCTTGTAAATCAAAATCGAAATCAAAATTTGTGTCAATACCCAGCACTATTTCAAGTGTAATTTAGCCTACTCCTGTAATGGCAAAGCTGATTTTACGCCCGACTTCAGGGTCACGTGATCCTTCAGAAATCATTCTAATATTCTGCTCTCAAACCATTTCTTATTATCAATGTTGAAAAAAAAAAAAATTCTTTTTGGAAATCATGATACCGTTATTTTTTTAGAATTTGTTGATGAATAGAAAATTAAAAAACAGCATTTATTTAAAATAGAAATATCTCTACTGTCACGTTTAAACAATGTAATGCATCCTTGCTGAAAAATATAAAAATCTTACTGACCCAAAACTTCTGACAGTAGCACAACAGAATATTTAAGATATTTAAACCATTGAGCAATTGATAACACCTCAATCTTAAAAACAGTATACATATTTGCAAGTGCCATCATGCCACTGCACAAGAATATCCAGATAATCCTGTTTTGACATCTGCTGTGCAAGGGTTTCCCTAATTCCCACAATTAATATCATAAGACGCAAATACCTAACCTTCAGATGGAATAAATTACATAAGGCTTGATGTTTGTGCAGACAGTCAATGAGTTTCTAATGAAAATCAAAATGCATTCGCTTTAAAGGTGCATTTATTACTAAGTTTAACACCGAAACACATATTACTTTGACAACTATACTTAAAATGACAATAACACAACATTTCAGTTAGTCCATCTCACAGCAGCCACCATGCTAAGATCACATGACCAGCAGAATACTACTCTTTAGGACTTTGTGTTGAAAGGCCTCCCTAATATCACATTATTTTGATTATTGTGTCCTGATTGATAAATTAATCAAAAGGGTATTTCCATAAGGGCACACCAAGAGGTGTAGTATAAAGTCCAGGGCTATTATCATATCAGCCAGCAAAACAAACAAATTACTTATTGAACGTTTAACTGTTTACATAAAAGTCCAAAGGCTGGATTAGCACTAACCTGCTTTGACCTCAAAGGGCAGATCAAATCCTCGTAGTGCATCTTTTCTTAGTGGGAGGTTCTCCAGCTCCACTGCCCCTGGATCATTACAAAATGCATACTTCACAAAATGATACACAACACAGACAGTCAACTCTGATTAAAACAGAGCAAAACCAATTCAAATACCTTTGAGAAGAGCAATGGAGAGCTGGTCAGTGTTAAGGTTGCTCACATATTTGCCCAGATATGTGTTGAGCACCCAGGCAACAAGTCCCTCCAACATTATTGGATGGAAAGAGTGCCCTGGGATTAGTCAGTTAAAGTAAATCCTAGCAGGCAATGAACTTCACAGTTAGCGTTCACTCCAGTCATCTGAAGTCTGAGTCAAAGAAACACAAACTTGACATCTGATCTCAAAACAAATGTGTAGCAGTTCTCCTAAACCAGTGGTTCTCAACGGTTTTGAATCAAAGGCCTCACATCTTTACACAACAATACTCGAAGGCCCCATGACTTAGTGATTTTTGTGGCATTTGCAAAACGCACACACACAAAAAACTGTGGACATGATTATAAAAGATTTAATGGTCTTAAAAAAGTCACACTTATGGTTTTCACAGTCATAAATGAGCGAGAGGAAATTAATGGGTGATAATTAATGGGCGATCTATCTACAAATCAGCTAAAAGGAAGAAGTCTTTAATAAATGTCAAAATATATCCAAAACCCAATAAAAGTGATTAAAAGTTACTATGTCTGAAAATATTTGTATAAGCAACTAGGTCATCCACAGCATTGTGTATATATGTATATATAGGTCTATATAGGCATCTAGTGGTTACACTATGGCATTACATACATTTTCTTTATTTCTACCAGATGGCACCAATTTGCCTTACATGCATTTAAAGTGAAAATCAAGTTTTTAATGTTGTTTTTATGTCTATGTGGTGTTTTAATATGCTTTAAGACAAACCATGTGCAAATTCATAAGTCAACAACAACAACGCCGGTGTTTCTGACGTCACAAACTACCTTGTAACCAATCATGTCAACGTACGGGCAGGCTTTAGCATATCATTAACTATTCTCTGAAGCCAAGTTATCCCGGTATATATTCCTGTTGATATGAAAAATTAGCAATATATATTACGATGTTATGATGAACTATATGCCTTTCTCCACTGATAGTCTAAGTTGTTCAAAGCGTTTCGAAGGATGCTGATTTTTAAAAAGCAGCTGTCTGTCTTTGTGTAACATTAGCAACACATTATTAGCAAAAGGGCTATTCATATTAAATACCATTATGTGTCCAACGTTGTAGAGAGCCATACATAAAATGCATTACCATTCTGATACATCGACTTGTAGACAAGCCTGTATAATTCACTCTTCCACTTCTTCTGAATCAGTTAATCAAATATATTTTTTCATTATTGTATACAAGGGGTGTCCAAACCTGCTCCTGGAGGGCCACTGTCCTGCAGAGTTTAGCTCCAAATTGCCTCAACACATCTAGATTAGCTGGTTCAGTTTTGTTTAATTGGGGTTGAAGCTAAACTCTGCAGGACAGTGGCCAGTAAAAGACAGTAAAAGTCTTAAAGTATCAATTTTATTGAAACAAAATATAGCACATTTATTTCATTTCATATTTCAAAAAAGAAGTTATGCTTATTTTCTTCAGTCGGTTTTGACCTGCCAAGTATCACAAGCATGACCCCAAAGTGAGGAATATCAGAGGTTAAATCATTTTAAGACATCATGACCCCCTTGAACAACCTAGTGGACCCTAGCCCCCTGGTTGAGAACCACTGTCCTGAACACATATTTGCCACACCAACATAAACAGACACACACAAAAAAAACAATATAAGTGATTTTCTACTAACAGCTTGACAATGTCTACAGTGTGTACAGGAGATGTGAAGAAGCAGCATAGGGGTTGATAGCCACAGTCACTTTTACTGCATCTTTTTCCATTCAATGAAAGTGAAAGTGATGCTGTAATTTTGCCTAAGAAGTCATTAGGCTGTGTAAATCATTACAGAATTTTACATTTTTAGGTAAACTAATAACTTACCATTGTTATGAGACTTCCTGTTCCTCGGTCAACCACTGTCTATGATCATGTCAGTCCAAATAAATTCAAGACCTCCACTATCCAAGCCAAGCAAGTCCTCCTCTGGGAAGCAAAGCTGTCCTTGCTGGCTAAAGAGAAAGTAAATGATCTCCTTTATTTTAAAAGATTCTTATATAACACGCCGCAGCTGACAACCACAGACGAAAACAAACTACAGCATGTGACGAACAAAACAGCACAGCTCTCTGTGACTCAACGTCAGTGACACTGGCAGCGTTAGCATGAGCGCTCGTCCTTTAGCACTGCTCGACAACTTTAAAACATGACCAACAACTGGACAGAGTGGCCGGTCTCAGCCCGTAGTTTAGTTATGCATTGGTCCGGGTCTCTTGCGAAATAAGCTCTGATCTGCAAGCACCATTTGTTGTGGGTCCTCTGCGCTGATCTCTCAACTTCCAACATGTCAAACTGAATTCATGAAACGCTTTTTGGAACCTGCGACACTTCCGGTCATGTGCCAAAACAAAGCGATTTTACGTCAATGGGGAGAAACGGCTGTCATGTGACATCTAGCGTTTGGAGGTCGACCTTATAATGCATTTATTACCGCTTGGCTATTTATCGGCAAATATTGAGAAATGTAATATAGTAGTAAATCCCCAGGCGATATCAGAATGTTATGAGTAGTGAGTCTGACATGAGTTTCTATCGGTGCAGTTCCTGTTTCCTACATATGAGGGCGGCAGAGTTGCACGTAAAGTTGTTTTCTACAGGGCTATTCAACCAACAAGTAGGGCGAATGATATTTTATTTACAATGTAGCATTTTATTTGTATTTATACTTGTTTTTTTAAAGGCAGTGTACATGGTTATCTTAAATAAGCATTATCCTATCATTTTATATATAGGCCCTAACACTTTTTTGTAGTCTACCTCATTTATCTCTGCTGTCAAGATAAATGAGTACAGCTATCCCATGAATTCATTAGATCTGACAAAATGCACTAAGCGGTGTAATCCGTGCAGACCCTATATCCAGTGTAATCTCCAGCCGCACCAGGCTTTCCAGAGGATGTAGTGGTTGTAGTCCCACCTCCCCCCATACATTTCACGGGCAAGTAGACATAACGATTGTTTGCCATATATCTTGAGATGAAATATGCCACTCTTCTTAAAATAAAAATTATCCCAGCACATGTGGAGCTCTGCATCCCCCTGGCTGGTCATGTGCAACTGCATAATCCCAGCCTGTGTACAATAGCATAGGCGGCCATCTGTTCAACTCATAGCCCTTTAAAACTCCACATCTGGACAGTGGAGTGGGGGCCATGCTCTCCCTCCTCCCCTCCCAAGCCCATCTTCTGAAGTTCACTACTGAGATTAGATATTCTGTCACTCTGTATTCTTACTCAACATAACCATATATTACAGTCTACAGAGATTCTTGATACCATAAATGTCTCTTTTTGTCACGCCTGTCAGCTGGAGTGCCGATGATAGCCACCAGAGGGCATGCCTCCTGTCTCCTTGATCATATCATGAACTACATTTCCCATGATTCATTGCCTGGACTCATTATGTTCTGATTCATGCCACCTGTGTGTTGTCATCTAATGTTTACATGTTTATGATCTGTAAAGTCTTGCAAAGTCTTATGGAATGTTAGTGTTTCACTGCATTTTGGGATGTCATTGCTGGTCCTTGTCTTGATTCTCTGCCTGTCTACTTGGATTTGCCTGTGCCTTGGACCTTTATCTTTATCTGGATCGATTACCTTGAGGTTTGACCTTATGCATGTAGGGATGGGCAGACCGAGGCTTCGTGAAGCACTGAAACAGTTGAAGCAAATGTGCCATATTGTTTCGAAGCTTCGAAACAATCCGACACCCGTCTCTACGGCGACACCTAGTGGTCACTTGCATGTGTTGATCTGAAATAATCTTGACAATGATCCATGTAAAAAAAATAGTTTTTAAAATCTGTCTGACAGCTACATGATCTTGGTTTTGTAACCTGTAGCCTCCTCATTGTGAATAACTATATGTTTTTTTTTTGTCATGAAAAATGAAGATTAATAAAATAAATAAAGCCACAATGTGTCACATTTGTTACATAACATTTTTATTCAAAAATATCAATTGTTCTGCTGTTGAAGGACTTAGCCGACTTCTTTTTTTACATATAATTTCTCCAGCCTTTGAAAAAATCCTCTCACAAGGGACACTTGTTGCTGGCATGCACAAATATTTTTTAGCAAGTACATACAAATGAGCAGTGTCAGTAGCAGGCCTAGGTACAGGGGGAATGTTACCATCCTCTGCACCCTCCAAAATGGCAGGATAGGTGCTCCTCAAATGGCGCATCATGGATGATGTACTGTTGCAGAAGGCTAGCTGCCTATCACAATGCACACATCTCACTTTATTTGGTCTTTCCAAATGGAAATGCTCCCACACCACAAATGTACGGCATCTCCTACGTGAAGCCTCCATTTGTATTTATTCTATTAATATATCTATCTATATTTCACCTATGAATCTATATCTATATAATTATATATCTCTAATTTATGTCGCTATCTAATTTAGCCTATATGAATGTGTCACTATATCTATCCTAACTATCTGTCATTGTCTATACCTATCAGTCAATATATCTCATTTAAATCTAGCCTAAATATAACTAACCAAAGCGCACTATAAATCTCACTTTTATCACAAAATCACTGCTATCACAAAATCTCTCACAAAAACCTACGATGTGAAGATGGATTAACTTCACTTTTAAACTGTGGGGAATTAGGTTCATACAGATGTGTAACTGTGTGGTTTGTTCCCGCCCCTTTCAATCAAACGCAGTTTCGACAGGCGCCACTTGACGAAACACTTCGAAGCTTCATTTAGCCGTAGTCACGTGACATGGGTGTTTTGAATCACAGTTCGGAGCAGTGTTTCGAAACATCTACGCTTCGGGATCTCGACAAAGCTTCGAAACGTCAGTTTCGCGTCAGCCATCCCTATATGCATGTTAAATGGATTACGATTATGGATTACATTCAATAAAGCTTGCGTTTGGATCACCTAGTTACATCTCTGAGCAGTACACTTAACATGTCAGTGGTCCTCAAACCTGTCCTGGAGTACCACCAGCCCAGCACATTTTGGATGTCTCCCTCATCTATCACACCTGATTCAACTAATGAGCTCATTAGTAGAGACTGCAAGAACTGAAATGGGTGTGTCAGATACAGGGAGACGTGCAGGGCTGGTGGTACTCCAGGACAGGTTTGAGAACCACCAGCCTATGTGTATAACCTAATCTGACTATGGCCCGGTTTCACAAACAAGGTTTAGATTAAGCCAGGATTAGGCCATAGTTCAGTTAGGACATGTGAGTATAGCTTTTATAAACGTGCCTTAAAAAAACATTACTGATGTGCATCTTGAGACAATAGAGGGGTGCAGGTATGACATCACTTTGTAGGCCAAAACGTGCAAGCGAGTTCGAATTTTATCGTATCTGAAGTCAATTGGTTTTTTGAATGGGGTTTTGGTTAAATGGCTGAAATAAGGTCTGTGGTGAACACAAGCGCAAGACACTTTCACATTTTATTCTACGACATAAAATACTTCAGTATTATCCCACTCATGATTTTTTGAAGCTATTATGTGTATTGAAAAAGTGGCTAAAATGGGATTTAAGAGGCTGTTGAGGAGAATTGTACAGCCTCATTATGCTTACAATTGTGCTCTTATAACTCAAACGTTCTGGGAAAATGTTTTAGATAAAAACTGAAAGAACTATTGGAAGATATCAACATATTTCAAGATCTGTCAGTGCAAATAGTTTTCAGTTAAAACAGCTCAAACATCCATTTTAGTCTGGAACTAGGCTTAAGCCTTGTCTGTGAAACCGGCCATATAACTTTTACTAAAATCCAAACTAGTGGTTCTCAATGGCTTTGTTTCAGAATGAAGATTTTGCATTGGACATCAAATGGTAGTTTATACAAAACAAATATGGCACCTATATTTTTTTTTATTTGTCTAAAGTATATTTCAAATATGCTACATATGTGTTGTGAATATGTTTGTTAGACTGAAAATATATTTTGTTTAAACTTTCAATTACTAAACACAAAATGTACATAAAGAGGCAAGAAAGTACATTTCTAATTTTATAATAGGCCTACATTTTGGCTAAATGTAAAATGTTTTTTTTTTTGCATGCTGTCACCATTTTCACAGATTCAGAAGAAAAGCAGAACGGATTCTTATTGGCTGTTAATGTTTTTATCGTTCTTCAGCTGGAAAAAATCGTTCTCCAACTATATCGTTTCTCTGTGCTAAACTGCCAGTGTGCCGTTATCATTGTGATGTGGATTCTGCTATTCTTTTATATTTAGAACAAATTAACGATTTTTAGATCTATATGTTTATCATTATCGTTATAGTTAACGTACTTGGTGTGAACGGGCCTTAAATCTGAGATCTATAGTCTGAGATAGTATTGATGATCTTTGCCAAGAAAGAGAGGAGAACAAGAGTGCCTAAGGGAACAAGTACAAGAGAACTTACATCCTCCTATACATGTGTTTAAGTCAGACAAGAAAAGGTCAAGTGGTCTATCCAATATCTATTATGTCAGACCTAAGTGTAGCAGCTGGGTTGGTGTAACCCAGTCAAATGTTACAGCTACATAAATAGACAAAATAGATAGGCCTATATTCATTTTGGTTTTGACACCTTTAGAACAAAGGCAGCAAAGCAAGGGTTTTTCAAATACTATATTTTACAAAACACTTATCTGGAAAAGTACCTCTAGTATATTGAACTTTCAATTCTAAGAAACATCAGTCATTGGAATGCATCCAATATCTAACATAAAGCAACAAATATCTATTTCTTAAAGTATATGAACATGAGTGCACAAATAACAATATTAGAAATGAATACATGCAAAATACAAGTGGATATAAATCAAACAGAATAAAATAAACATTGATGACGAGCTAAATACTTTAATAGCCTGCAGGTTAATGAATGAATAAATGAATACCTGAATTCAAAGAATTAATAAAGAGACAAATCATAAATTAATAATGTGCATAAGAAAATATAAATTTAGAAAATCATCACAAACTGTTTGAATACACCTATTTATAACAAATATATATATATATATTATATTTTCATATATATCTGAAAATATATATGCTTCATGGGAAGCAAATATAGGCTGCCATTAAATGCACACAGGCAAAAGTGAGCAATCTGTCCTTATTAGCTGGTTAATTTGGCCATTATGACAATATGTATCAAAATACATAAATTAGTCAGTGTCATAAACATTGAACACTGGTTTATGATAAATATGCCAATATAATATGCAAAGAGATTTCCCTTTCCCCAAGTTAGTATACAAATTGTATACATATATAATTTGGTATATAATTTATTATTTTTATCATGATCAGAAAAGCCAGTTGAAAACCACTGCGCCGAGCAATCATAATGTAGCAAATATATATTTTATACTTGGCAATGGATTTTGAAACCTCTAAAAATGAACAAGATGTATTTTCCCCCTTTTACCCAGTATTGACAGACCAGTTTTCTCTTGCTGTAATCACACTCACCATTGTAAACTAACCAGCATCGGTGTCAGAAATAGTAGAGAGGATCAGGATGCAGGGTCATGCTCCTCTTGTTTTCAGGGATCTGAAAGGGATTTCGTTCTCAGGTCATAGTCCATCATTGGTTGAATGGACAGTTGGAGGATCAGTTTCATTTGCCCTGAATGTAAAACAATCTTGGCCCCTGTTCAAGTAAACAGGCCTTGACACATACCTTCATACCTGGCACATGCCTTCTTGCTCATTTGACATGTTGTTGTAACCTTTGTCCCTTACCCTTCAAAAATGTAATGAAATAATTCATGAGTTTTAGGCCTGGTTTCACAGATAAGGCTTAGATTAAGCCAGGAGTAGGCCTTAGTTAAATTAGGTCATTCAAGTAGCTTTTATAAACGTGCCGTGAGAACAAAAAATGCATCTTAAGACAAAACAATGGCATTGACGTATTTGAAGACATGTCAGTGCAAGTTGCTTTCAGTTAAGACAGTTCAACCATGCATTTTGGTCTAGGACTTAATGTTTCACAATGTTACAATGTTTCTCTGAGTATTTAAAACTTAGTAGTTAAAATGCTGCACATTAATATTTAATGTTATTATTTTCTCTTCTAAACAATGGCCATCCAAATCATACTAAGGAAAGGAGTAAACAGTAAGTAAAGAAACATGAATGTTAGTTTCATAACATTAGTACAACATAGAAGATGGACATGTTATAAATCAAGGAAATTTTGAGGAGAGGAAAGTTGGTTAAAAGTCAATGAGAAATGGCAAGGGACAGGAGGAGTTTTGATTAGTCAAATATTCAAAACCCATCCTCAGTATAGTGGTGTCTGAATTCAACACAACTGGCCCACAGACACGTAACCATAGCAACAACGAGATCTGGATGTTGGAGAGCCTCATTTTGACAGATTCTTTCCTCTGTCTCATTCAACTTTTCACCTAGAAAATGAGTGGGGAAAATGAGCACAAATAAGCATAGTATGTTTTCCATCCTCTCTCCATCTGAGGGGTGATCGTGGAGTCTATAGCTGTCACTTGTTTTCCTCTGTCGTCGGTTTAATTCATGACACTGAGTAAAACTCAAATGTCACTGTTGCTCAGTCATTGATATCTGACAGCAAATATATTAAGCTTGATTTTAGAAGCTTTCATCAAGAAAAAAACTCCTCCAGCATCAACCTAAAAAACTAAATTCTATGTGCAGTAGAAATAAAATGAGATTACATAAAGGCACTGCATTTGCTCCATTGTTTGCTTTGCACTTTGAAAGGTTCCAGGGCTTTCTGGGTCAAAGGAAAAGGAGGAATGATACAACATGTTATTGGTTGCACCTGCAGGAACTTACTGTTATTTTCACAAGATGGTGGCAGAAAGCAGGACTGCTTCGGCTTAAGACATTGAAGAGATTTAATAGAAAATAACAATTATATTATAGAGTATAATATAATCATTGGTTGTCATAGTGGTTCATTGTTTTATTGATTAGTGTCTCACCTGTTCAACCCTCAGTTATCTTCTGTTCATGGTCTTGTGTTGAAGTTTTGTGCTTGTGTGTGTCTCTGTGGTTCCTGGTGTTTTATTAAATGTGATTTCATCGTCCTCCTGCGTCAAGCATCTTCGTTTTAGACTATCACGTCATGCCAGCGTGTGACTATAATCAGTGCAGGACCGTAACCAACGTAGACATTAAGGGGGACAAGTTCACCCCAATAATGACTGTATTGTTCCGAATACAAGACAACACCCTTTTTCAAGATGTACCTTTTGGAAAAAAGGCTTTTTTTGAAGAAGTTTTTTATATATATATACATTTATTTGAAAATAATTTTCATATTGCATAATTTTTAATATTATTTTTTTTTGTATTGAACGTATGGTAAATACTGGTAAAATGTACAAATTATCACATTTCATAAAACCATGTAGCCTACCAAAATTTAATTAACAGTAGAAGTGAAATCTTATTGTAGTTGAAATCTGGGTACGTCTTAAGCTTGGGCTGCTTTCCAGTTCGTTTTTATTATGCCCTTTACTTGCTAACTTCCCTCTGTCTCTTTCGCTCGGATGTGCGTCATTGCTTACGTTGCATGAGTCGCCCATTACTGGCAAAGGTTCCCTTTGCAATGGGCTGAATTGGAACGTCCTAAGCCCTTGATCACTTGGAATCAACTATGGAGTTGATTTGTTTTAATTTTTTTCCCTTACGAAATTGTTTAATGCAGCATTCTATATGTATATAGGTGTGTTTGGGTTGTTTTAAATATTTTAAAACATAATTAATATATCATAGAGTTGTTTGTGGTGGAGTAAATTAAACGCAACATGCGGTGACGTCATAATCGTGTTGCATTTTGGTATATGGAGCTGCCTGAAGGGTCTGTCCATGTAAACTTCCCTCTTCCACTTCACTAAGTGGAACACACTTCAAAATGGCGGCAGGGATTCCCCAGAGGGGAAGTGCTTAGGGAAGTTCGCAAGTGCATGTCTAAAAGTGGAGTGGAACTTGGTTTATACCATAGACTGTAAAAAAATATTTATACTCGACGCATCCGCATGAGCGTGAAGGTGCGCGCGGCAAAAATGCAACATGATCACATGAGAATGCGTATCAATAGTACGAGTTTGCAATGTCTTGGAATGTATATACCAAAATGAGTTTTGGCATATACATTTCAGGACATCGCACACTCATTGATGCATTTCGTGTGATCGGGCTCCAAAAATGACCGCGGAGTGGGCGGTCGTGCGCCTTGAGAGAGCAAGACCCCATTTTGCTTGGCGGTATGCACGGCAAATTTTGTAACTTTGCACGCGGGCTCCGCATCCGAAGATGAACAACTTCGAGGCGAATCTAGCCAAGCAGTACAGCTCACCACACTGGCACACAGTTTGCACGTCTAAATTAGTTGCTTATGTTTACAAAATGAGCCTACAAAAGCAGAAATAAGCCATTTTAATGAAAATATCCATAATAAAAATGTTCACGAAACTAAATGAAAATGTTTAGTGAAATTAGAAAATGTTTAAGAAATCATTCATATAGTTGTATACATGTTCTCCTATCCATATTTTGTTCTAATGTCACAAAGATATTCTGGGTTTTACACGATTATTTTGCAGTGTTTTTGGTGAAGTGTAGCCTAAATAAACGTTTTCAAAGAATAGTACAACGGCGAGCGCGTCAAGTATAAACGCCTCCTTGTCCGTTTTGGGGAGGAGCATGCGCAGTCAGCAGAGGCTCGCGCTGCTGATCCAGGTTAAAATATAAAGGCTTTCGATCAGTTTTAAAATCACGTATGTTGGAAGTTTGGTCCCGTCAGCGAGGCAAGCAAACACTATTATGCCGAGTTCACAATGTGTGGCCTTCACACACAATTCATTTTTCCATTTCAATGCGCTACTTTTCCATTGTTTTCCTATATAAACACACTAGACCGACGTGCATAACCGTTGCGCACGCAGCGTCTTGAGCATGCCACAGCGTTCCGGCACTCAAGTTAAAATCAGTTCAACGTTCGTTTGTTTGCGCTCGCGATCTTCTAACATTACACTCTGACACAAATTAGTTCTTGGCACACTTGTTTTATGCGTATTTGTATATTCAGAACAATATGGGAGAAATAGCCAAATTGTCTTCAGTCATTTTCCAGTTATCACTGTAAGCTGCTTTGAAACAATTTATGTATAAAGCAGTTGACTTTTTTTCTCAACTATGGCCGTTTTGAAATGAAAATTTACATGATTCATGTAATTCCTAAATTAGTGTGAGGAGACGTTTTACGTTATTGACATAAAAATAAAAGTACATGTGTGCATATAATGCAAATGTTTTGGGGCCATTTGGGGTCCGGTACAACGTGGGCAAAATAAATAAATAAATAAATAAAGATTAAGACGATATTGGTCATTTCAAACACTTTGGCGTCAATGTTTATTTAGTCATAACATAAAGTAAAAAAAGGAAAGAATTAACGAGACAGAATTGACATAAAATAAAGGACAAAAGTTCCCTTTTAATTTATCCTTTAAAATACCTTAATTACTTAATAATTTTGACCCATCTGTAACTACAGCAAGTGTTCTATATTAAGAGTATGCATGACATTTATGAAGTTGTTGTAGGTTACAGACAACAGCCAAACATGTCTTACAATATTTATAATGTTGTTTTGAACCCTTCTCTTAAACAATTACATCATAATATAGGCTCATTTTATATTAATTCTTTGGTGATAAGTGCCATTATGATTTATGAAAAATGGCTTACAGTATGGCTCACTGGGTTTGTGTGCAATGTCTTATGTATTTTAAAGTGCAAGTAGCTAAACCTTACTACAACAGAGCAAGATTCATGTACACAATACCAAAAATAACTCATGTAGAAAATACGAATTACCTTGCACATTTCCATAAAAAGACCATTGTTGCTATCTGATGTCAAAATATAATGCTGATTACTTTTTGAATACAGGGGCATGAGACAGTGGTTACCTAAACTGCATTTTCAGGAACAGTTTCAGTCTTAAGGCTCAATTCAATCATTGGTGTTCAAGTATAAAAAGGTTGAAGGTTGTTAATCACAAGATGCGAGACAACAGCCTCACCTTAGTTGCACAGGGGCATAATTCAGTGTTCTTTTGTTTTGGAAATAAGGTGATTCACATCTTCATCCAATCCCCTGGCTTCCACTGTGTGTTGAATTATGGGTAATTTGTAACTTCCATTCTGCCCAGTACCCCTCAGTCCTCTGCCTCCTCTTCATCTGTCCTTTTGGATTTGAGCCGCTGGAAACAGTGGATAGTAGAAGCCAGAAAGAAACTGGCAATAATGGCTGCCACTGAAATACAAATTCCAGAAAAAATCACTATGAGATAATCAGTGAGAGTCAGCAATCCCCGACACTCCCGGAAACTGTCCTCAGAAAGCACACTGAGTGACACCTGCCGCCCATCCACTGGAAGAGAGCACTCCATACCCTCTAACCCTGGAAAAGAGACAGACGGAGAGGGGGAAAATTATTATTGAAAATATACACAGTCTATACAATGTGGTGTTTTTATACTTTTAGTCCATGGATGGATGGAAAGACAGACAGACAGACAGACAGACAATAGATAGATAGATTAGATAAATAGATAGATAGATAGATAGATAGACAGACAGATACACAGATACATACTGTACATACATACATAAAGATTATTAATACTTTTAATGCACCCCACCCTGGCCCAGACCTGTACGTCATCTTACATTGCATGCAGTTTAGTAACAAACATTATGCAGGACGACTGACTTCAAATGCAGTAATAAATTATACATTGAATCAAAATACTTCTTTCTAAAGCTACTTTTTGTAATGTCTTTCAATGATTTTCTCATCTAACACAATATTGACTTAATTTCACAGCCATAATTGATGCGATTCATTTGCGATTAATTCAATTAATAAATCAGCACATCCTGTAATTAATTAGATTACAATTTTTAATTACTTGACAGCCCTAATACACACACAAACGTTAGGATTCTATGTTTATGGGGACTTTCCATAGACGTAATGGTTTTTATACTGTACAAACTGTATATTCTATCCCCCTACACATCGCAGAAAACTTTCTGCATTTTTACATTTTCAAAAAAACGTATTCTGTATGATTGATAAGCTTGTTTCCTCATGGGGACCTCAATTTAGGTCCCCACAGTGACACGAGTCCCCATGAGTCAGTGTGCATTCAGGTTGAAGTCCCCACTGGGATAGAAAAACATGTACACGCACACATTAGGTTTTGGTATCTTTGTGAGGACTCTCCGTAGACATAATGGTTTTTATACTGTACAAACTGTATAATCTATCCCCGAACCCTAAACCTATCCATCACAGAAAAACTTGTATTTATACATTTTCAAAAAACATAATTCTGTATGATTTATGTGATGTTTTCCTCATGGGGACCAAATATGTCTCCACAAGGTCAAATATGTCTGGTATTGTCATATTGTCATCCCAATGTGAGCTGGTTCGCAAACTCATACAAGTCCAGTAAAATATGTGTTTGTGTGTGGTCCTGGTAAACCCTACATTGTGAGAAGTCTCTTATGCTCACCAAGGCTGCATTTATTCAAAAATACAGTAAAAACACAGCAGGGTTTACCAGGACCACACACACACACACACATTTTACTGGACTTGTATGAGTTTGCGAACCAGCTCACATTGGGATGGCAATATGACAACCAACATTAGGTTTTGGTATCTTTGTGGGGACTCTCCATAGACATAATAATTTTGATACTGTACAAACTGTATATTCTATCCCCCGAACCTGACACACACAGACGCAACACTTTAGCTTAGTTTATTTTGTTATTTTTGTGTTTTTGGACTAGGGACAGTTTATTTTCATAGTATATGATTTAAAATGAAGAAAATTTTAATTTCTCATTATATGAAATGCCTTGATAAAGAAGGCATAGTGAATCTTTTGAAGAGTCCATGGAACATTCAGTTTAGTCTCCCATGACCAGTGTTCAGTTACCGGACTTGTATGAGTTTCCGAACCAGCTCACATGTCAGGTCACTAATGTCACAAGCATCCTCAGCTGCACAATATCATGCACAAACATTATCCAAGTTTGAACAAAGCACCCTGCTTTGTCATTTTTTTAATCTCAACCATCCATTACACATCATATTATGACAGAATGAAAGCCAATCTGCACAAATATGTACAAACATTTCAGGTACACGATGCAATTCAATAGTGTGTACACTACAGTTAAAACGTTTGGAATCAGTAAGATTTTATTTTCTTTCAAAAAATTTCTATTCATCAAAGAATCTTTAAAACATGTATCAGTTTCTACAAAAATATTAAGCAGCACAATGGTTTTCAACACTGATAATAATAAGAAATGTTTTCTGATTTCTGAAGGGTCATGTGACACTGAAGACTGGAGTAATGATGCTGCAGAAAATTCAGCTTTTCTATCAGAAGAATAAATTGCATTTAAAAATATATCAAAATAGAGAACAGTTATTTTAAATTGTAATAATATTTCAAAATATTACTGTTTAACTGTACTTTGATCAAATAAATGCCGCCTTAGTAAGTATTTTAAAATACTTTTAAAAATTCTTATCTTCTTTAATTTTACTGTCAGTTTCAGTTTATATTTCCCATTTAAACCCCATTTAAATTTATTTTTGTTCAGCTCTTTAAATGCCATTTGATGGTCACATATTCAGACAGTTTATTGCTTCAAAGGATAATAAATGAGCAAGTGGACTTCATTAACCCACACACACAAACTCAAGGTTATATATCCAGCTGAACATGTGTGATAACACTCAACAGTATTTCATTTAAGTGCTATTGTGATGGGTGAGCTACACCTAGAATGAGGTCATTTTCCAAATTCATGCTTGGTTTGCACTGAAACACAAAGTGCTCACATCTGCTTGAGATCAGGTAAAAAAAATAGCTTTAATATCATACAAATATCAAAATCGTAATATCATTACTAATGTCAAATCTTTGAATGTTTCCACTCAAAAATAGTACATGCATATGATCTATAGGAAATAAGACTACATAATGTACTTACAGAAATTAACATATTATAATACAATCAATATACAGAAATTACCCACTTTAGCATGTATTTGGTATTTGGACATTTTTGTATCTAGCAATAACACAGTTGCAGCTATGACTCAGAAAACTCCCATTACATAACATCAAGATAAGATGTTAGATGGGATGCTATCCAATTTTGTTTGTTTTTTCGCCTCTCTTTATGGCTAACATTTGTGAAATTTTCCTCATTGGTTTGTATTTGGATTTTCACAGAGGGAGGTTTAATCTCCTTTCAGCCGTGTGATCAGCGGACACCAGATGACAGATTTAAAGCGGAACATCGCCTACGTAATAGAGCCACGCTGACAGACAGACACAACAGAGCGGCAGAGCTCCAGAGCCCCATCTCTCCTTTAATAGCGTTCACACTCAAAACCCCTTGTGATTCTGTGCAGTTGCTTAGGAACATAGAAAAACCATCCATGTCATAATACAATGCCACCATGTTTGTTCATGTCATTGGCTAAAGTCAGTCGACATCATCATCAAACGTGTGAGGCAGTAAGTGCGGATGAGTCACTTCATCCAGAAGGGGTTTTCCACATGCAGGGGATTTAGTGACCTCAGCCTCCTTTGTTGAGTCTGTCACGTGGCCGTTTGCCCATCTCTACAAGTTCATCTAACATTTTATCATGCTAGAGCATCAGTGTTTTACACTGGAGATCTCCCAGAGCGAAAATCACAAATGACTAACACGCGTGTAGCACATGCTTTTACCCATTTAGAAAATTATCACAGCAGCCACAAGCTCAGTCAGCCGACTAGTGTTGTGTTACCTGCTGTCACCACATATGTGTAACACGAGGAGGACACTGCCATGTTCTTATGTTTGCAACAGTGAAATGAATCAAAGCTTCGCCTCTGGTGTGTAATAAAGCTGGATATATGAATCTTATGTCTCTCTATTTAGATTACATTGAATTCATTCAATACATTTGATTATATTAATCAATATTTATATTTAATCTTTATATTAATGTGCTCAGGCTGAAAAAATCCATCCTTTTTGCTACCATTGTGCATGTGTTATCTTGCAGTAAATACATAACTTGTTGGCTTAATTGTGATATTATATGATGTGGCAACCTCTGTCTGTTGACCTCTGAGGGTTGTTTAAAGAGTTGTGTGTGTGCCTGTCATCACTACACATACTCAGCACTGTATTGGTGGAAATCTTGGTTCTTACCCTTGATTATCCACCTGGATATCAAATTACCAGGCAACTGAAAGTGTGCCAGAAGTGTGCTATCATCAGTATCAGATTCAATGTTGGGTTGAATAATGGATGTAACGTGTCCATCCATACCCAAGCGCAAGAATTACAATACTGTAAGGGAGTTTAAACTAGTCTATCTAAATTAAAGACTACATTATGGTGGATTCTGATGTATTTAAAGGACTGTGTGCCATTTTGTTACTTATTAGATTTGCAATAAATAAACAAACTATAGTATTTTTTTCTGCAAGCGAACCCCCCGGCATTTATAGCATTATGTAGCGACGTAACGCCAAGGTTGTGGGTTTAATTGTCAGGAAACAATGAATGCAATGTAAAGTTTAGTAAAAGTGTCTGCCAAATGTATGAATATAAATATATAATAGATATCTGGTCTGTCTAAAACATCTTCACACATTATAATCAATATGGACGCCTCTGGTTCTTCTCTGCAATTGTTCATCAATACAAAATGTAATTACACAATTTTCATTTTTTTAAACTGAAAATAATATTTAATACAGTATATCATAATTATCTTCAGGAGTTAAAGTAATAGTAAATTCAAAGTTAATACACAAGTCATTGTTAATTATCCACAACTTGTTAAGAATCTGCAAATTATAATAATATAAATGTTGCTCATAAAAGACATGCAAGGTCTATAGACTGCAAATATTTGTGAATGGGACAAAGACTTGTCTCTGTTGACAAAAGAACAAACATCCTGTTCAATCCTGTATAATTAATGAGTACAGTTAATATTATTACTCTGAAAATGAACTGATTTATTAGTTACAAACGTAAAAATGTACAGTACAGTCAGATAGGATCTTAGCCTCTTGCCTCAAATCATAAGCTGCAGAATTAGTCAAATACACTTTTAAATGGTCTGATAATTAAGCAAATCTTTCCCTAAATATGGAGTTTAATCCAATCAGGAAGATTCACACCTATGAGGATAACTATGATATAAGAAAGTAGCGTTTATCAAATGGTCATAATATTTGGTTAAGTTTCCAACCATATACAATACATAAATGTATATGTGTGACCAAAACCCAAACAAATTTATTTTATATTGACATGTTTGTAACATGAAACTTAATGTTACATTAGTCTCCAAAACAGACACAGAGAGAGAAGTTACCTGTGCTTCTAAGGGACAGTGAGGAACATGCATCCATATTTGATGTAGCTGTGGAGTTTAACTTGACCTTTCAACTTAGACTAGTGGTAAGTGACCTAATGACCAACAGATACCATATCCAAGAAGGTACAGTTCCCTCAATTTCATCCTTCAGTTACCACTCAAATTAACTTCAACAAAGAGGACAAGGCATGAGATAAAAAATTAGGGAACATGTTATGTGGCATATGTTTCATGAATTATGCACAAGAATATTTTGCATATTCTAGTGATCACCTACAGTGTGTCGACCTCTTTGAAAACATTCTCATGCATTATTCAGTTAGATACAAGATGCAGTGAAGCCATGTAATATCACAAGTGTTATTTAAAACTCACAATCTTAATTATTATCATGCTAGCCTATCATGCTAATGAGTCAAATTAGTTCAGTCTCAGTTGCAAGCGCCAATAGTTTAAGCATCTCTATCCAAAACAAAATCAGTTCACTCACATGTACGACCCAGTAGATCTTATGCATCAACACTTCTCACCCTTAGTTTTATTGACCATTTGAATCTTCCACAGGTGAACCACCACAAACCGTGAAGGTTCAAGTGATTGAAAAGGTTTCTAGTGTTTATTCAAAAAAATAGTATGACATTATTTCATGCATATGGATGCAGATCACAAAAGCAAGATTTAAGCAGCTTACCAGTTGGGAGCTTGTGACGATTTTCCAACAGCCACAGGAAGAGTTTGGCAAAGTTGCAATTGCACACCCAGGGGTTCCCTTCCAGGCGTATCAACCGTAAGGAAGGCAACTGGCTCAACACCCCAACGTCCAGGCCAGAGAGGGCATTCCTCTCCAGCTCGAGCTCTCGTAAGGATGTGAGGCCCAAGAAGGCGTCCTTGCTGACCATATTCAAATACGGATTGTTCCCCAGCCGTAGCTTGATCAGACTACGGGACTCCCCAAAAGTTCCAGAGGGAATCTCAGTCAAGTTGTTGCTCCCCAGGTCTAGAAAGACCAGTCTGGAAGATGTGCTCAAAGTCCCAGGCTCCAGCCTCGTTAGGGAGTTATTTCTTAGATCCAGGTAGACCAAATCACTGTAGAGAACCAGGAAATCAGAAGGGATCCAGGGAATCCAGTTGTTAGATAGAAGGAGTCTCCGTATGTCCAAAGGGATGGAGTCTGGAAGACGGGTAAGTCCTTGACCTGTGCAGTCCACGGTGTGATGATCCGGACACAAGCAGTCAGATGGGCAGTTATACCCCCAAGTTAACAAGGTAGAGGATAGCAAGGCAAGGAAAGGCTGAAGCCAACGAACACATGAGAACATTGTCAAGGGGGTGCGAGGTGAGGGGGAGATTGGGGGGATTAAGTGAGGGAGGTTTAAAGAGGGGTAGAGGAGAGGGGACAGGGTAAAGGGTCAGGGGACGAGATACTAGGAAAGGGGACAGGGGCGCATCTGGAGATGTAAGGAGTCAGGGTTGTCGCGAAGACATCTTTCCTTGTCTCCTAGATTGCAATCTACAAATGTTGGAGCAGCAGCAAGCGGCTACAAAGAAACGGAGCTCTGTTTTCCAGGAGATCATGTAGCAGCCAGTGTGGGTCGTGTGGCAGCCCGCTGGCTCTGAGCTTGAAAGGGGAGGAGAATCTCTATCGAGAGAATGTGGGGAAGAGAGAGAGCGCGATGTGAGGGATTAGCAAAGAGGTAAACAGAGACGAGTGAACTAGAGACTGGGAAGCGCTGGGGGCATGTAGAGGGGAGGGGAATGTGACGACAGAAGGGGAGGTGTAGCCCACACGGTTTACCCACAGTCAGAAGGAAATTCTGATTCTTTAATTCAAATGTACACTTTGTGCTGATCTGTATCTTGGTCCATACACTTCTTCTCTTGATTGGATGCCAGTTGAACCATGGTGCCCATAACACATTTGACCTAAGGCTGTGGTTGCAAGTCTTCTTCCATCCTCGATAAACAGCTAATGACTTGTCGGTTTTCGCATTTAATCAAGTTTTTTTTGTCCTTTGATTCAGTCTGCGTAGTGTCTGATTTCATATTCTGTCTCCATTGCCATGGTGATGCATGTGACGATTAACACGGGGCTGTGTGCATACAGATTACTGCCCTGAAAGTGAGAGATGGTGTGAATAACTGTGTGAACCTCAACGGAGAACATCATTGCCTTCTATTGCATGCTGCAAATCAGAAATTGCATGCAAACCTCCTGACTTCGTCATACCCGTACACTTTAATCACACTTGTTTATATCCTGAATGTATGGCTGTCCTATAAAATTTCAAAGCTTTCAAAACATCAACATTTTAAATGAATCGAGGGGAATACGAAAAGATTTTGACAGTACCTCTTCTCCAGTGCATTCATGAAAGCGGTCATTACTCATCGCTTTTCCAGCTGCTGTTGTTTATTTTTGTCGCTCTGTCTTCTGAATTCATGTTTACTCCTGTGCTGCTGTAAATCTCCAGGCAAACAGAACACATGCTGTGACCACAGACAGCTTTCCTCTTACATCACATGCACTGGAGAATGGCATGGCACAGCCCAATGGAATTACACAATACTCCCATAGGTCATATTGTAACCTTGACCTTTCTGGCAGGCATTAACAGAAAAAAAAAAAGAAGACTTGCCTTTGACCTTTTTCATGTGGCACATCTTTGAAAAAAATCAACTTGTCTGAAATGTTACTTCCTCCTATGTCCCTGTAAAAGAAATAAATGTCAAGTTCATTAGTGCAACGGAAGGTACAATAGGTTCAGGATGTCTTCTCGGTAGGGCATTTAGAAGTGTCAGGAAAGCTGTGTAGATTTTCCATTCACAATTAAAGTCTGGCATATGAATAAATAATAAATATCATGAGCAACATACTGTTTGACACAGCTGGGTTTTGGATGGGACACAACAGGAAAGGACAAAATGCTACTTACCGTGATCTAACTTGCATGCAAGAAAATAAAATGACGATAAATCTGTGTGCCTTGCTTTGGCAGAGTTGAGTTGATTCAATCTCATGTTACAGAATCAAACTATTAATCATCAAGGAGTGTGCATGGCAGGGCTTAGTGGAAAAGATCATCCAGCTTGGTTTCTTTCACCAGGGTCTTTAAAGAGAAATATGAGATAATCCCATTCACATACACATTCACACATGGCATGCCAGTGGTCCCAAAAAGAGCACCTGTCAGCCTCGGCTACACATGGCGACACACTTTTCTTCCAGGTGCATTCTGGGCTCTCACTCCGCATGATCCTCACCAACATACCCAAGAGCAAGATACTGTCACCCCCACTGAACCTTTGCAATGTTAAGACAACTGGCCACAAAATAAATAATGGTTTGAGTTGGTAAAAAGCACCAATAGTCACAAAATATGAATGTCTCGGAAACTAGGACACCCACTTGAATGCACAGCATTGACATTCTAACTACAAGGGTTCAACAAAACTGGGCCATATCACAACAGTACTGACAAATTTAATTTATGTAGATGGTATATGTAGAATAACATGGCCACGTATTTAGTACAGATTACAGGATTACTGGATTAATGTTTCATTGTACTTTTGGTGTGGTTTGTTGTGGTGGCTAATTCCACTGGGATTAAATAAACACTGTTGTCCACTGCAGCCAACAAGGTGATACTACGGTTATCAGATGGGCCTGACACAGTTTGATCGTGTTTCAAAGATTAGCCGTTGATGTGTCTTTACTTGACCCCTATTTGTCATTACTGCAAATGCAAAATTGAAATCCAGTAAGTCACCTAAAACATTTAGCATCACCAAATGGAGCTGAAAAAAGTCCCAATGTCAGCCACTGGTTGGATAGTCACAAATCACCTGCAAAAAAAAAAGAATGAACAATTACTGAAAATTGACAGCTCACAAATTTGTTCAGCATCTGGGTCATCAAAACAAGACTGGGCTGAATAGATGGCAAGAGTGAGGAACAAGTCTTCCGTTCCACTGGCAGATCAGGTCAAATGCCAATGGCTTTTGAGGGATGAGTTTACATGCCAGTAAAAAAACACCTTTCCAAATGAACTGCAGGAAATTAAAAGATATAGGGAAAGAAACATGGCAAGTGATAGTGGCATTTCAAGATAAAATAGGCTATTTGAGCAACATGCTCTATCAGAAGCACATTAATCCAAGAAAAATATGCAGATGGTATTTTGGACAAAAAGCCATCTGTCTAACAAAGTTATGAAATAAATACAAAAACATGAATGAAAGCATGAAATCAAATATTTCAAACAAATGATATGATCTGATGAAATATACTAACAACATTTACACATTAAACTTTTTGTGATATCTCCAGCTGCTAAATATGTATGCCTCAAAAGCACACCAACATACCTTGATCTTATTTTGCAGCCTATAGCGCCCTCTGGTGGGATGGAGCAGAACAAAATTCACAACACAGTCACTAAACAATCATTTAGACCTTTTTTTAAGAGCACAGTTATCACATGACTCATGACGCTGACCCTTGCTCCATATTTTATTGAAGAAAAACGTAACGGGCCACAAATGTTCTTTCATAGAAAATAAACCAATAGCAATACTACAAATTATTCAACTGTAACATCATTCACAGCGTTACAGTAAATGTACATTTATACAAAATCCAGAGCCTCCTGCTTCACTCACAGTGGTCATGGTGGACAGTACATTGTGTGTGTACGTGTATGATGGGTTAATACCAATGAAAGTGTGTGCATACTATTGTATGCATGTACATGGCCTAATCCACAGTCATATGTTCACAACGAAATGAATCTTTTTTCGAATAGAGGGTGAAAAGAAAAAAAAAGAAATTTGAAACGGTACACTTAAAAATAGTGAAAAAAGATATACATGAAGGTATTTTCTAATATATTAACATATGTACATTCTTTTCATACAACCTTTCCAATACTGTTCTGTCCTCCAATTATGGTAGACACATTTAAAGAAAATGACAGTCAACTGAGCCTGAAATATTTTTTTTAATTCCCTTTATGAAGCTGAAATTTCTTATTCTCAAAAGGAGAATAATAAATGGTTTTGCAATAAGAAATAATGCTTACAAAACATTGCACCTTCAGTTAGAAGGTTGCCCAACACTCTAAAAAATGCAGATCAAGTTAAAATGAAAGCTTGGAATACAGATATGAGCATAAATATTGTGGCACATAACAATTAACAGTTATTAGGCAAAGCTTTACAAAGGGCACAGCAGTGTGTATCACAAATTCAGTGAGCCTAGGGAGGAAAAGAAGTAATGGTTGGTAAAATAAGTGTCAGTGCTGAGAGAGAAGTACATGAGATTCCTACTGTATTAAGAAAGTGAACAAGAGTATCTCTATACATGTGAAAAGTGTTTAGACGTGGAAGACCAGTGAACAAGTTGATAGGAAGCACATTCACTTAAAGAGACTGTGTCACAGTGTCAAAGTGTCAACTTAACAACTATTTTGGGTTACAAATGTGCCATGCTCTGGGAAGAGCAACAGATTAGAACTGTAACTGCTTATTAACCAACACCGTATATACTGAAAACAACAAACAAGCAAGCATGAATTTTGCAAAGTATTTTACAATAATGCAGAATATGTTGTGAAGTTTAAAGTGTAAAGCATGTCAGATGAAAAATAAATATGTCCAGGCATGGTCAGTGAAGTCTTTTCACTTACTCCAAGCTCATACCCATCAAATGACCTTTGCCACACCACTAAAATTCAGATAAACTGCACAAAACTATACCAATCAGTGAGCATATTCATATTAAAATGTATTATTCATTATTATAAAACATATCTTTCAATAAAAGCAGACTTGTAGTCTTTTCTAATGTGTCTTTAGGTTTATCTCCTTTCATCTCATTCTTCAATTTCATGAGCTACTTCTTGTGTGCACTTCCTTGGTGGCAAAACTTCTACGAATAGGGTACAAAATAAGGCCTGGAAATGAACGGGACAGGACAAATCACAATTTTAAGAGGAGACAGGGACATTAAAGTGTTGAAAACCAGCTACGTTCATGCTAATTTTATATTAGATTAATTATTTATATTAGCTAATTTCATGCTAATAGTTTGTCAAACATCTAACAGTTCTTACAACAAATAAGAATTAGAGCTTCAATGCTTTTAAGTAACTGGACACCAAATTGTACCCTATTTGTGAAGGGGTCAGTCATGGTCAGAAATATTGCCACCCTTGGTAAATATGATAAAAGAAGGCTGTGAAAATAAATCTGCATTGTTTATCCCTTTGATCTGTCATTAAAAAAATATTCACAAAAATCTAACCTTTCATTTAAGTAAAACTGAATGTGTGGAGAGAAAAAAAAAAAGAAGAATTTTCACATAATGAAATAAAAGTTTTTCTGTAATACAAGTTTATTATTGGTACCCCTAGAAAATCAATCTATTTTTTTTTTAGGCTGCACAGATGTATCATTCGCTGCCTTTGATATTCTACAATCCTATGCGTTCCATTCGGTGACAGTTGAGCTAGAAAAGAAAGATGGTGTCTGAAAGTTGCGGTTGTTGTTCAGTTTGTTTGTAAATGTACGTTTTTGACCAACGTTTTCCACTTCTGATGTAATTTCTAGCGAGAAATTACTACTGTAGTAATTAAATATTTGCTTAGTTACCACCAAAGCTTGCGCTATTTTGCTGTAGATAATTAAACTGTTAAACTGTTACTCAGTCTGTCCGAGATCAGTTTCGTGAGGTGCCTTCGTGCACCAACGCTGCCATACAAGTCATTGCCTGATAAGGCAACGAGGCAACAAGTCAGCTGCCTAGGTTTTCAGACGCAGCCAATGTCTTCAGGATTACTATGGGTGCGTCTCAATCAGCTCCCTAGTATATTCCTAGTATGAATCAGTATATCATGTACATGAATGTGGCCGACTCCCTGATCAGTGCCCTGGCTACTGCACTAGGGAGCTGATTGAGATGCACCTTAAGGCTACAGGCAGGCGAGTTTTCATCAGGGTTGGAGCTAAACTCTGCAGGACAGCAGCACTCCAGGACCGACGTTGCCCACCCCTGATCTGGAGAGACTCTGTATGAAGGAATGGTCTCTGATCTCTTGTCAGCTGTTCTCCAAACTTATCAGGCATTATAGGAGAAAACTCAGAGCTGTTATCTTGGCAAAAGGAGGTTGCAAAAAGTATTTAAATAAAAGGGTGCCATTAATTGTGCCCAATGTGTATTAGAGAAAAACATTTATTTCATAATGAGAATTTCCCCCATTTTTAATTGATTTTTGTGACTTTTTTGAATAAAAGGTCAAAAGGATTAACAATGCAGATTTATTTTCACCATATTTATCAAGGGTGCCAATAATTCTGACCAGGACTGTATATAGACAAATAATTATATGTGTATATATATATATATATATATATAAATACAAGAAATAATCAAAATATCAGGAAAATGTAGGGGGGAAAAAATAGGGGAAACTTTTTCAAAACATGAAATTTGGAATAAGGAACAAATACAATTGGGACAGAAAATAAACATCAAAATTAAATCCAGCCTGCACTTCTATTCAATTCTGTTGGCAGGCTCTGTGAGGAAATCAGCACTTGAAATGCCTCCGATATGTGACAAAAACATCTGCAGTACAACACTGGTGCATGATTATATGGTTACATGGAAAGTAATGGTGTTATAAAGTATAAAACAAATAAATAAAACTCATGAAGAAAATAAAAAAATATTCATCATATTACTTTGTACAAAAAAGCCCAATATCACACTGAACCATTACTGGTTGCTTTGTCTACTATTCACATAGTTGAATTTCTATAATAGTCCTCATATTGGCAAGTGCTGCCAGCTCAAGATCCATCACATGGATCATTCATGGGTATCACACATGTATAATTGTTTCTCCTTTTTTTTCTTGCTATATTCTATAGTCTATTTCAGATTGACAACCAGACAACATATCCTGTTATTTCTGATGAATATAGATGAGAACCAAACCTTATCAAAGAGTAAAGGGTATATACTGTATACATGATCAAAATCTAATTTGATCTTATCTAATGAGATTGCACATTTACCCACAGAACTAACAGCCAAAATAAACTTTATCAAATAACATGTGATAGTGGCTACATTTACATGCATAAACAACCTTTCCTTCCCTTTTATTATGCATATGGATACATTCTGATTAAAATTATACCCAATGTGACAGTATCATGATAAAGATGACTGCACAAGATTCTTCAGAGAAAGAACTGTCATATTCTTTTAATATTTGAATTTTAATAGTATAATGGGTGCACTTCATAACATATATAAAAGAGAGCTGTAAGGTGACTATGCCAGAAATACATATGTAAGCTATAAGTTTGTTTGGACCTTAAATTAGAATTCATGAATTGAGAAATCAACTTTCCCTTGAGCTTTTGATATATAAAAGGTCATGGTAATATAAGAATATCCTGTAAGTTTCAGAGCTGAAAACTTCCTTGTTAGTGAAAGAAAAGCTTTTATTGACAGCTGGCTCAGCAAACACTCGATCTCAGAATATGCCAACCCTTGACGTCATCGTGTGGTGAAACAACGCCTCAACATAAGATGAACAACGCCTGATTCTGTAGCCCCGCCCACCGACTCGTGCCTAAGATGATATAGGCCTACATGGAGCTAAACCGGATCGAACTTCTAAGCAATAAACATACCGCATAAGCTTCATTCGGATTCCAATATTATGAATGCATGGATGAACTTTATTTTTTAATAAATATCCAGCTCACGTGGGTAAGACATTGCGTGTTTGTTCCTTCATTTCACCACGGATTCATTTGTAAACAAGAGACTGGATTTGCAGACAGGATGAGATTACATGAATGAATGAAGCAACTTATGTGAGTAAAAAAATGTTTTTTATATGTGATAGTATTGCATTGTCACAGATCGTTTGATATCTATTGATGTGTACGTGTCTAACAGAACATAACTTAGTACGCTGTCAAAGGCTGAAGAATCCTTTATTTGAGGTGTTGTTGGTTCATTGCGATTCGGGATCAGCCTCAGACATTTATGGGCCAGGGCTCGCAAAGCCCAACGTCCCGGGGCTATGTGTTTTCCAGACGGGCTACCAAAACGTAAGCCCGGCCTGCCGACGGGCTATCTTAAATAGTGAAATAACATTCCTTTCTTGATGTGCGTTGTTCACTCTCTTGACTTGATATTTGAAGGGCTTGTGCACGCGCGCGCGTGTGTGTGTGTGTGTGTGCGGTTTACGGTTATATTGACCGATCGGGCGGGCCAAGTAATAAATAAATAACATTCCAATCAATCGCGGGTGGATGAGAGATAAATCATTGTGTTTGTTTGATGAAGATATTTTGCGAGCCCTGTGGGCGATTCATTCCGGTTGCCGTTTCCCCACACGCAAAACAATTCCCACATGTACTGACAGGGGAGCTTAAGCTCATTAAATATGCAAATCTTATCCAATCCTAGCCATGGGCGTTTACTTCCAAGTCTTCAGTGCGGCACGCCCATAAAAACTGAGCGTTTCTTGAGAGAGACTCAAAACCAGGGTAGAAAATGGCCTCTTACTTGTTTTTGAATGCAACAACCACGCAAACGTCATAAGTTGACCTCAGACAACAGTATAAAAAAATTTAAAAAGCCAGTTCATGACCCCTTTAATCTTAAAGTCACCATCAAATCCCATGAAGAGGGTGGGACAACCTGTCGCTCACATGAGATCACAGCAGTATCTTGTCTGAGAAGGTGTTTCACTTGGATATACATCACAATAGGGAAGAAAAGACTATTGCAACTTCTGTTTCATGCTGATTTTAAATGTCTATGAAATAACAGATATACTAACGACATGAGGCTTTTATGTGGCTTGTTTGAAATACTGCAAAGTCAAAGATAATATAGGAACATGAACGTGCATGTAAATTTAGCCAGAATGACATTTATGGATAGTTTTGGCCGTTGGAAAGACTTCAGCTTGCCTTCAGTGTGCTGGTGCTGTATTGAGACCATAGTGGTCTTGTGGTGATCTGTTCTTGATCATCTCCAGAGAAAGTGACTACTGCTGGGCTCTGGACATCAGGCTTGCTGAGGGGGAGGGCATCTTTTTGTGAGGAGGTCCACAGGGGTCTGGTGTGCACAGGCTGGTCCCTTCCTCCAATCCTAAGAATCAAACCTCCACAGACTGTATCTGGTTCATTTGGGCGCGCATCATCTGCACACTGTTGAGAATCTTCTTCTGGTGACCGGCAAGTGTGACTCCCACCCTCAGAATATCTCTGCGAGGACAGAAAGAGGGCGTAAGAGAACACTGCATAATGCCGTCGTCAAAGAATGATCTAAGCAGACAAGGCTATCAATCAACTTCACAGTAATAGGTTTCCGGTGGCTACAGCATCTGGTCCTGTAACTTAGTAAAGAAATTGATCAATATGAATCCAGTAAGCTTTACGGAAGATAGTGAAAACATACTCCATAGTCATTTGAGACACAGCTTCAAAGGTAGTGAGGTCTTCATTGGCAAAATTCTCCTTGTATTGGCCCATTTTGATGGCGTCCAGCCATTCATCCACTGTGCTGAAGCTGGAGAAGTCTGGTGTGCTGCGGTCCAGCAGAGGTAGATGTATGCTGTAAAACACAAACAGAATCAACATCACTGGTATAGGAACTTGTATAACATGTATTAGAAAAGTGTATTCTGCTAAATTAGAAATAAAATATCTCCGACCATTTGACCTAGTTAAAAAGAACTAAAAATGACACAATACAATTCATAATAACATGCACTACCGTTCAGAAGTATGGAATATGTAAGACTTGAAAGAAGTCTCTTCTGTTCACCAAGGCTTACATTACTTATATTATATTTTATCAAAAAATACAGTAATATTGTGAAATATTATTACAATTTAAAATTACATTTTAAAATAGATAAAAATAGAAAACAGTTATTTATTCATGCAATGGTAAATCTGAACTTTCAGCATAATTTTTCAGTCCTCAGTGTCACATGATCATTCAGAAATCATTCTTATATGTTGATTTGGTGCTCAAGAAACATTTATTATCATGTTGCATAATATTTTTTGTGGAAACTGTGCTAAATTTTTTTCAGGGTTCTTTGATGATTAGAAAGCTCAGTGTCACTTTTGATCAATTTCTGACCTGTAATGTGCAATACTATGTACAGTACCCTATTATTGTTGTTTGTTTTATGACCCTTTATGTACAGCACTTTGGTCAACAACTGTTGTTTTTAAAAGTGCTCTAGAAAAACATTAAACTTAAAAAAAAATAAAATTAAACTTCGATCAATTCCTTGGGGTATGATCGGTGCAGGGGGGTGGGGAGAGGGGTTTTGGACAGGGCCTCCCTGCAGCTTGTCCCCCCAATTGACCATTTTCTGTACAAACCTTATGTCACAACTTAACTTAAAATGTATTTAATAAATAGAAAATAAACTTATATAAATATAAGTTTATTAATGCGTTTATTATTTCTAAATTCTAAGATCAGACTAAGGATGCTAAGGATACCAGTGCTAAAGATACTGAATTCTAATCATATTGGTTTTTTTTGTTGTTGTTGTTTTTTTACACAGACTAATGAATTTAATAAAATTCAGTGCCCAGTGCTTAAAGGGGTTAGTTCACCCAAAAATGAAAATCAGCCCATGATTTACTCACCCTCAAGTCATCCTAGGTGTATATGACATTCTTCTTTCAGATGAATATTAAAAAAGTCCTGGCTAATCCAAGCATTTATAATGGCAGTGAAAGGGTAGTTCTGTTTTGAAGTCCATAAAAGTGCATCTATCCATCATATAACTGCTCCACACAGCTAAGGGGGGTTAAAAAAAGGCCTTCTGAAGCGAAGTGGTGTGTTTGTGTAAGAAAAATATCCATATTTAAAATTTTATAGACTAAAATACCTAACTTCCGGAGGATTGCCGTACGCATCGATTTATGGTGAAAGAGTAACCCTTGAACCCTTGACGCATGCTTACTGACGAATGCAGAAGCGCAGAAGATAGAGCAAAACAAAACGTTGACACGCGCACAGCTGACCGCCGGAAGCTAGTTATTTTAGACTATAAAGTTTTAAATATGGATATTTTTCTTACACAAAGCGGCACTTCGCTTCAAAAGGCCTTTATTAACCCCCTGGAGCCGTGTGGAGCAGTTATATAATGGATAGATGCACTGCCATTATGATGCTTGGATTAGCCAGGACTTTTTTAATATAACTCCGATTTTATTCGTCTGAATAAAGGGTGAGTAAATCATGGGCTAATTTTAATTTTTGGGTGAACTATCCCTTTAAGAGCCTGTGTTGAGTCCCAAAATAAAACTACTTACCCTGAAGAGAGAGGAGTGGTGGCCTTCAGGCTGCCAGGATTACGGATCATCTTATCCAGAGTGTTAACAATCTGACTGAACTTCGGACGGTTGTTTCTGTCCTTCTGCCAGCAGTCCAACATTAGTTGGTGCAGTGCATTTGGACAGTCCATAGGAGGAGGTAACCTATAATCTTGCTCGATTGCATTTATTACCTGGGGATATGGGAGCAGAAATTACTGATTAAAGAATACATCAGAAACCTCATAAAATCATACTAAACTAAAACTTTTATATTGTACATATGTTCTTGAATGCACTTGCAGATATTGTTTCATGACATCATTTGTCCACTAGGGGACATCCTTATCCAGCTCTTCTTGAATGTACAGTAGCTTGATGAAAACTATAACCTATATTTAATCAATATGACCATGTAATGGTTCCATACATCTTGATTGCTCATGTCCCAGTACGGTCGCTCTCCATAGGACATGACCTCCCACATTACGATCCCATAGCTCCACACATCACTCGAGGAAGTGAACTTCCTGTATTGAATGGCCTCGGGAGCAGTCCATCGTATTGGAATTTTCCCTCCCTGTGTGGACACTGAATTTAGTTAGGAACTGAACACAATGCATTAACATGAAATATTAGGTGTTGCCACATTGCATCAGGCCATATGATCCACTGAAAACACACTCACCAGGGCACTTGTGTATGTAGGATCTGAAGTGTCATCTTCCAGAAAGCGAGAAAGCCCAAAGTCGGATACTTTGCAGACTAGATTGCTGTTAACCAGTATGTTGCGGGCAGCCAGATCGCGATGTACGTAGTTCATGTCACAGAGGTATTTCATGCCAGCTGCAATGCCACGCAACATGCCGACCAACTGAATGACAGTGAACTGGCCATCATTTTGCTAAGAGGACATACAGAGAATACAGAAATATATTAAAATACTATATTTTAAAAGCATGTGTATAAGGATACACATATCTTCTCTATATTAATGCATTTCTAGCATTATAAAATCTGTCTTTCTAGCAAAACATCTTTGTTCTGTGAGCTTGTGTCACAATCTTTTGGCAAAACATCTAGATTTCGGTCCAGATGTGCCTCTTGGCAGACACATCTGGGTCCTGCCCAATGGGATCATGGGTCAGCTAAAAGCAGCACAAGGACAAGTGTCGTCACTTATTGTGAGGTAAAAAGCTGAACTGAATTGATTTATGGGAAATGTGTACATGTAAGAAAAAAATATTAGCTATTTTTTTTAATTAGGTGCCATAAATCTAAATGTACAGAATTACAATAAGCAAAAGTGGATTGTAAATAATTTATATAAGGGGGGAAAAAAAGCATGATTAAATGGCACATGCTGCCAAAAAGGTGCATTCATGTTTTTTGTTTAAAAAATTAAAACATAAATAGAACACTGTGGAAAAGTTTGCAGTCAGTAAGATATTTTTTTTTTTTAAATAACATCAAATTGATCAAAAGTGACAGTAAAGCCATTTATAATGTTACAAAAGATTCCAAATTGCACTTGAGCACCACATTAACATATTAAATGATTCCTGAAGGATCATGTGACACTGAAGACTGGAGTAATGATGCTGAAAATTCAGCTTTGCCATCACAGGAAAAAATTACATTTTAAAATACATTCAAATAGAAAATAGTTGTTTTAAATGTAATTAAATTAAACATTTCCTTTTACTGTTTTTATTGTATTTTAGATCAAATAAATGAACATAAGAGCCCAAACTTTTAAATGATAGCGTAAATATTACTTTTGGAAAAAAAAAATGTAAACGTTTCAAATCATATACACTTTAATGTACTGAAGATGCTAGCCATATCAGTGTCCTATTTAACACAAGCTATTTTATTCTACATAGAGCGGGTCACATCCCAGCTGAATTTTACTGTCACTAGACAATTTAACTTGTGGAATAAATCAATGATTAACTGTTAACTGTAAATAGATGGTAAAACTGTAAAATAATTTTTTTTTTTTTTTTTTTTTTTTTTTTTATGTCATCAATAGCTGAAAACTTTTTGTTTTCTGCATGATACTGCATCCACACCACTAGCTGTCAGTAAGTACAAAATTCAACTTACAAAATTTAAAGTGCACTTTTAATGTTGCTATATTTTCTTGCAGCAACATTGAAACTTACCCGAAGGAAGGAGTCCAGTGATCCGTTCTCCATGAATTCAGTGATGATCATTACTGGAGTGCTTTTGGTCATCACCCCCTCCAGGTGGATGATGTTGGGATGGTCGAACTGTCCCATGATGCTGGCTTCGCTCAGGAAGTCCCGCCGCTGCTTCTCAGTGTAGCCTGATTTCAGAGTCTTGATGGCCACCAGAATCTCCCTCTTCCCAGGAAGCCTGAGATTACCGCTACATACCTCTCCAAACTCACCTAGAAAGTTAACCCATGTATAAACCAGTTGATTACACCTCAGGAACTTTAACATAAAATTCAATTAGATGAAAATATAGATAATTAGCAGCCTGGTTTACTAAAACTTTGTTGCTCCTTTAACAATAATTAAAGGTCCAATAATTAAACAAATCAAAAGCTCCAGGCTAGATTGCAGCTGCTTTCTAATTAACTGCTGATTTGCTTATATGCCGTCGACTAACTAAATGAGATGCAAAGATGTTGGTTAGACTGCAAATCAGCACTCTATGCAATTCAGGCACATTAATATATACCTAATTGACATGAACAGTGACATTTACCTGCACCAATGACTTGCTCAATTTTCACACAGGTCATGTCTATTTCTTTGGCAAACTCACGCACTGCCTCATTGGGATCCTCATATGTGAAAGGATCAATGTAGATCTTAATTCCTGGAGACACTTGGAAAGAGAAACATGAGCTGCAGCGTATGCAACAGAAATAAATGGCCTATATTGTTGTAATAATTATATTTCAATGATTTTTGAGAGATGTTTATGTGTGCTGTGCAGCAGTCTGCAGTTTTCGTTTATTGAGTCTTGTTTAAAAAAAAAAAAGCACAAATGAAATATTCCATCTATATGTTTTACTCACTGTGGCCGCTGGTGTAATGCTGAAGCTTGTCAGTGTATTCAGACTCTGTCCTGTCACTGCCTCTCCTGATGAGACCCCGAGAGGAAAAGAAGAGTGTCAGAAGTCAGAAGAAAAACTTTCAAGCACTTTGAAGCTATTTCTTTCAATTTATAAGAGAAAGAAGAAATAAAACATATGTTCAGTTTGAATTTATTCCAGATTATGATTACCAACAGACTCACCGATTACAGACAATAATGAGCACAACCACAGCGATGAGAAAAACAACTCCAGCAGCAGCAGAGCCGATAATGAGGGGCAGTTTCTCTTGCAGGCTGGAGTTATACTCATCTTCAGATGTGCACATGGCAGACACAAAATCAGATCAGTTAGGCAGTTTTGAAATCACAAAAGCCTATAACATTTATTTCTGGAAAAAAATAAGAAAAGAAAAAAAACCTAAAACATGCAAATATAATCTGCTTGGAGGTTTCAGCAGACCTGCAGGAAACACTATAATTTCTCCTGGTTTAACCAAGTACATTTTAGGTTCCCCCACACTTTAAATATGAAGATTTACATTTGAAGTTCAGGGGTATTAATCTAAATGTTGGCAAAGAATCAGGATACACATACAAAATATTTGGAGTCGCTAAGATTTTTTAAAATGTTTTTAAAATAAGTCTCTTATGCTTGCTAATGCTAAGGCTGCATTTATTTGCTCAAAACAGGGAAAAAGTAAACAAAAGCATTTATTTAATTTAATGCAATAAAATTCTTACTGAGCCCAACCTTTGAATGGTAGTGTAAAAAGTAAATTGACAAAATTTTTCCTCAAATATTTTTGCTGCCACATTTTATATCAGTGTTGTTGAGTTCTTGATTCTGATTAGCTGATAAACATTCTTAAGCTGTTAAATCATCTTTAACGATTGACTGTCAACAACTGTGAAATTTTAATAATTTGTCAACAGTCCATTTCAGGATTTGTCAGACATGCCCTTAGGTTTCAGACATTTAAATACACATAAGTACTTAGTAAAAACATTTATAGTTTGTAAAATACACACTGATGTCTATGGATACACATTTTGTAGATAACTATATAGTTTACTCTATTCTTCTCCCAGTTCACCGGTCACTTAATTATGTATATATGTATTTCCGGAGAAGGGGATGAATTTATCTGATGTAAATACAACAGATACGATTCTCTGAATTGCGGTGCAAACAAACATGGCGGAAATTAAAAATAAAATAAAAGCGATACATCTGTTACCCCCCCCTTAAGAATGCGCCGGCTCACAAAACAAATAAATGTGTTTCCAAGTAGCTAAGTGTAGCAAAATGTTTCAATTTTCATAAGATTAGTATTGGAAAAAAACAGCATGCTGCGATGGCTTGGCCACTGGCTCATGATTCCGCCTTTGCCCATGGCACATAGATCTAAAGTTTTCCTCCAACTGACTAAGGTTACTGTCATTTCAGAGACAGGAAAGCAGTATTTGCCAGACTGTGGCACCTTATTAACTGTTGACAATTTCATTGATTTGTACAAAAGTAATCAGTCTATTATTTAGGAAAGCAAAACAGCAAAATGTCTAGTTTCAAAAGTCCAATACCTTCAGTCATTGTTTGGAAGTACATCTTTCCACTGAAACGTCCAAAGCCCGCCACTGTTCGGGCCCGTACCTGGAACACATAGATGGTCCCCTGCTTTAGGCCCCGGATAACTGCTGTATTAGTCTGACTCCGCAGCAGAGAGGAGTTCGACTCAGCCATATTCTAGATTTGGATCAAAGATCAGAGATTATCATAAAATACAAGCCATATTAAAAACCTACATTAAACTTTAGAATTATAAAATGGTGCACATTTTTGAAGAAAGTCAATTAATCTAACAGTCTAACCCCTGGTTTCACAGACAAGGCTTAATCTAGTCCCAGACTAAAATGCATGTTAGCCGTTTTAAATTAAAGCAACTTGTACTGACATATCATAGAAAATGTCAATGCCATTGTTTTGTCTCAAGTAATTTTTTTTCTAAGACATGTTTATAAAAGATACTTAAATGTCCTAATTGAACTAAGGCCTAAACCTGGCTTAATCTAAGCCTTATCTGTGAAACTGGGCCTAAATGAACTAAATTAATTTAGGCTTGTACAAGAACAGAACAAATACAAGTAAAAAAGTAATTGTTGTTGTTGAAAAGGCTTATTTTTATTGCTCTCATGATCACCTCCGTTTAAAATCATTGAACGTTTTATTCTTTGATAGACGAGGATCATCTTCAGTATGTTATTATGAGATGACTTACTACCTTCTCATAATACTGCAGCTCATAGTCCAGAATGACTCCATTGGGCTGGTCTGGATGGGACCAGGACAATGTGATACTGTCCACAGCTCGACTGACCTGATGCATGATTGACACAGCAGATGGAGCTGTAGAGAGGATGACGAAACAAAGGAAACAAATGAGAAATATATAGCTGGATAGTGTAGGGGTTCATTTAAGAATCTTTTCATGAAAAATGTGCTCATAATAAAGAGTGGTTCTCAATCCTGAAAGTGTTTAGATCACCACACAGGATCTCAGCCAAACCAAAGACACTCTCTAAATTTATAATGACTTTCATTAAGAACATTAAAATTGATACACTGTATAATCCTTAATAGATCATTTAGAAAATTACTTTTTTATTCAGCAAGGATGCAGTATCTTGATCAAAAGTGATCAAAAATGTTCCAATTTAAATATATGCTGTTATTTTGAAATTTCTATTCAAAATCCTAAAAAAAATATCAGCTTCCCCAGAAATATTAAGCAGCATCTGTTTTCAACATTGATAATAATAATAAATGTTTCTTGAGCATTAAATCAGCATATTAGAATGATTTCTGAAGGGTCATGTGACACTGAAGACTGGAGTAATGATGATGAAAATTCAGCTTTGCCATCATAGGAATACATTTTAAAATTCTTTACATTAAACCATTTTTTTTTTTAAAACATACAATTGTGAAATATTATTACAATTTAAAATATTTTAAAATTTTAATCAAATAAATACAGCCTTGAAGAGCATAAAACGACCCTAAACCTTTGAACAATTGTGTATATCTTCTCAACAGAACCCTATTGAGTACCTTCAGGGACCTCTGGTTGAAAACCCTAAGTTTAGATAATGAATGAAAAGAGTTCACTATTTTTGACATCTGGAAAGCGCTACAACAGCATATACATTTCTCTCTAAGCACAACACTATTACCAACAAAGAGCAGCTATAATGTCCATAGATCTGGAGCTAGAGCTCACATGCTAACTGGCCTCTGCGTAGCACTCACAGATCCCTGGCACCCGTGCTGTTTTGGATATAGAGGAGCCATTATATCAACTGCAGCTTCAGGCTGACTACTAACTGGAAAGAAAGACTCTGGAAGGCCATGTAACACTTCATTATCATTTACAAGCTTAAAGAAGCAAAAAGACAAGCGTGAAAGCTGGCAAACACTATGGCTGCTGGTAAAACTGCACTTATGGTTTAAAGATCAAACAAATTGCAGTGCCTTAAAGCCAATCGATGCCTTGTACATAAAGTGTGCTCCTGGCATGCTTGCTTGGGTTTGTAAGGAGGAAAATGATTTTGTTTATATGCCAAATACTGATTCCCCAGACACGCGTGATAAAATATAATAGGTAAGACAATATCTCAGCTTTTAAGACCATTGATTTTAATCATTTTCAAAATAAATTGGTCAAATAAATGACACAGATACTCTGTAATGTGTAATGATCGCCGTTATGCCCAAAGAAAGATGTTTTATATTTTGAATTTATAGTTGGCATAAAGTTGATGGTTGATTGCTCTGAGAGTTCGAGGCCTCAGGTTATGCGTTCTCTGTTGCCGATCAGTGCTCAGGAATATTAAGCACACAATGTTGTGTAAAAAATATGTCTTGTGCTATTTAGCTTCTCTGTAAACTTCGATCCTGAGCTCTGATTAAGTGTTTTTCCATGCGCTAGTTTCGATGGGCAGAACAGGCTCTGTGTCTTGATTTACTGCACTGAATGGTGGGATGGTGTGTGAGGAGGATGGGATTGTTGAGAAGTTGAGTGTGCCTTTGTGTATTTTGGAGAGATTCATCCAAACAACACTAGGAAAGACAGATGTGATTAGACTAGCACTCTAAATAGGAAGAAGAACCATTTCAAACAATCACAAAATTCAATTCCTCAGGCGCATGTAACTTTTTAACCCCCATAATTTGCAAATATGCTGATGACAGGACTGCAATCTGGGTCATTAATAAAGACAAGCCAGTCAAATTGTCATCATTTACTCACCCTTGAGTCTTTTGAAACCGACGTGACTTTCTTTCTTTAACGAAATACAGGCAATTTAGTGGAATGTTCAAACTGCTCTTTTTCATACATGAAAGTTCATTCATGAAAGTGAATGACGACCAGCAACATTACAAATTAAATTTCAGTCTTTCCTTCACACAAACTATCACATGGCTTCAGAAGACTTGGAATGTAGTGCACAAGTTGTACAGACAACTTTTATAGTGCTTTTTGTTCCTTTTTGGAGCCCCTGGTCACCAGTCAGTTTAATTGAACAGTATAAATATTCTTTAAGATGTATCTTTCTTGTTTAAAGTTGTTTGAAACTAGCAAGATCCTGAAAATGTATAGAAAATAAAAGTTTATACAGGCACACTACTGTTCAAAAGTTTGGGGTCGGATTTTTTAAATGAAATATTTTTTCCTATTTCTATTTGTGTAACTGTATTTTAAAATGTAATTTAAAATGTAAATTCAAAGCTGAATTTTCAGCATAATTACTCAAGTCTTCAGTTTCACATGTTCCTTCAGAAATCATTTTAATATGCTGATTTTGCACTCAAGAAATTTGTTAACACTTTACAATAAGGTTTCATTAGTTCACATTAGCTACCTACTTTAGTTAACATGAACTTAGTGAAGAAAAGCATTTATTAATCTTAGTTAATGTTAATTTTAACATTTACATTATTCAAATCAAAAGTTGTATTTGTTAACATTAGTTATTGCACTGTGAACTAAAATGAACAAACAATGAACGATTGTATTTTATTACTTAACATTAACAAAGATGAACAAATATTGTAATACATTAACTAAATGAGACCTTATTGTAAAGTGTTACCAAACATTTCTTATTATTATCAATGTCGAAAACTGTGCTGCTTAATATATTTTTTTGTAAACTCTAATTTTTTTTAAGGATTCATTGATTAATAGAAAATGTATTTGAAATACAAATCTTTTGTAACCATGTAAAAAAAAAATGCATCCTTGCTAATAAAATTATTAACTTCTATTTTAAAAAAATACACACAAAAAAAAAAATCTTACTGACCCTAAATATAAAACTCTTTGGACTATAATGACAACAACAAAAATGCTGTTAGCTTTTGAATCTTGTTTATTCTAAGCACCCATGGTTTCTTTAACACTCTACAATGTTTCAAAGGAAATGCAGTTTTCTAGAAACCCCAGAACGTCTGGAGAGAATCCACCACAGGTATGTGGCTATAAAATAGAGCAAGTCATAATATATGAAAATAAGTTCTCTGTTTGATGAGGTGATCAGTTTTCCAAAGAGTTTGCAGTAAGTGGTACTTCATCATTCCACTGCTCTCTTTGACTGCAATTTATGAGAAATACAAGTAGTACTCTTTCAGTGAAAATCATAAATTCATATGTCCTTGCGGTATTCTGGAGGAGAATAAGAGGAACCGATTACGAGCATTTCCATCTAAAATGGATCGCAGAATCATTCTTTTCTCCACAAGAATTTCCACTGTGGCAAATGACAAAGTAATTTCCTAGTTAATCACAGCTTGAAACAACGTATTAAAGATTTTAAAACATTAATGGGAATACCTACAAGACAATGTTTCCAAAATGGAGGTTCATTTCTTATGGTATCAAGAAACATGTTTTTTTAAGATATATTCTTGGAATTCCTTCCCTGAGGCTAAATCTAAAAATCAAACTTCTATTAATAATAATAATAACATTTTTCTTATACTGTTTTTGCTTATTAGGACCCTTCCTAACTTGATTCGCACATCACACATTTTATAAAAACCATTCGCTTGTTCTGTAAGTTTGTCAAAGAAACATTATTAATAAATCCTTGAGCGTGGGAGGACGTTTATAGTTTTCCTGAGTGCTGTAAACCCGTGTCTGTTGAGCTCATGCTTGGGCTCTGGCTGAGCAGCCGGTCCTGGCATTGTCCCTCTCTCTGTGTTTGGGGGGACGCGGGTGGTGTGAGGTGGATTTTTGTCTTTTAATGGCAGCAGTGAAGCGGTAATGTGGACTGACAGGCACACCGGTGGAGCCCCAGCCTCCAGTGATAGGGCCAGCGAGTTCACTGCAGAACAGCCGAGGGCACGGCTCTCATTAAAATGCTCTATTAAACACTATTATGTTCCTTTTGAACTGGCTCTTTTTGACTGACATTTAAAATCCCTGTACAGAGCAATATGACGAGTGTTGTGGACTAGCTTTCAGTTCTCTGATAAAATTGAAGGAACATGAGAAACCTGATCAGGTGAAGATAAAAAGATGCAAACACATCAGTTTCATGATGAAGTCATATAATACTCAATGCAGCAGGGGGGAAAAACTAGTGTGAATAGTGAGACTCACAGCAATACTAGTGTGAGACTACAGTCTGGTGATTTGCAAACATATTTTCAAAATAAGCAGGGATCTAGAGATGACACTAGATAAATGTAGATCATAAGATCATTTCGGATCAATAGTTCAGGGATTTTCGAATTTGTATGCGAGGACCCCCAGGGGGCTGGAAGATTTTAAAAACAAACAATTAAAATGTACCAAAATTTGATAGTACTACTGTTTCAAACTAAATACTAGCTGGAAATGATGAGATTAATTATATATTTTCCATATAATATTTTGCACACAAATATATAGTGCAAGTTTATATAATGTATGCATTTTATATACAGTCAAACCAAAAATTATTCAGACACCAGATATAATTTTTTTTATAAATATTTTTATAATTTTATAAAAAATGTTGGGGTGCAGGACACTATAGTTGATTTATGTAAATGAGGATAGCAAAATAAAGTAAAGTGTGACATATTATACCCAAAAATTCTTCATACAGTGGACTACCAATAAAATTGATAAAAAATTGGGACCAAAATGATTCAGACACTTTGACCTGACCATGTTTTGTTTAAGTGTTTTTTCTTTAATTGCTAATGCGACCTTTTACACCACGAACTAAACAAAATGAAGCATTGCTTGGTAATTGGTTGACCTAAATTGGTATTATCTAATTGTGTACTTAAATTTAACAGCTGACAGCTGATTGTATTGTATTTTTTTTTAAATAAATATATAATATAATAAAATAGAAATAATTATATATATTAAGTTAATAGTTTCATACATTTATAATATTTATTAATAATATAAAACATAAATAGGTGTTTGCACATTTAAATATTTAGCTACTTTAATATTTACTTTTACTACTACTTTTACAATGATTTTTGAAGGTCCATGGCATCAAAATGTTTGAAAACCCCTGAACTAAGTCTAATTTTAAAACCCATCCCTACTACAGTCTCTACAGCTGCTGCGTGCCGCTGCTCAGTGTATTTTATCTGTATACTAATTTCCAGAAAAGATGTCCTCAAAAGCTCCTGTAATTCAATTCAGCACAGCAAGTTGAAAACATTTCGACTATGAACATTATCTGTAATGTCTCAAACTAACCGGTGTCTACTGCTGTCTTACCAGCCTGGTTTGTGGTGATGTTGACAGAGGTGAACTGAGGCGAGTAAGGACTCTGGTCAGACACTCCGCTCACAGCCTGGATCTCAAAAGTGTATTGCGTGTGGGCCAGCAGGTCACTGATATGGACCCGTGTATCGGTCAGGCCCAGTTGACGGGGCACAAACTGCACATTGTCACCGCAGCGAGTGCAGGCCCCTCGACCCGAACCGCAGCTTTTGCAGATGATGTTGTAGACCACATCCTGCCGCCCTCCGCTCTCCTTCGGCGGATCCCACTCCAGCCGCAGGGAGGTTTCGTTCACGCTAGAAATCACTCTCTGGGGCGCAGACGGAACCGCTGTGGAAATAGAAACACACTGCCTAATCAGCAAGTCCATTTCTTATCGGGACATGAGTTTAATTAAACCCAAGCCTAGGAATTAATTCTTGGATTATGTGGTGTAATGTGCAGGAAATGTATGTAAACCCTTTGAATTTGTCTGAAATTAATCTGATCATAAGTCGCAACAACAGCCTACCTAAAGTCCCCCTAAATAAGGCCTATGTGATGTAAAGTATCTTTACGTGTCCTATCCCATGTTTTTTCCCCTCATAGTCCCTCATGCAGGGTTGCTGACTTAAGCACATTCTATCTGCTCTGACTTGTGTCTTTATGATCTAATTTTCACTTATGCATTAGCCTATTATCACTGTTCCTTTAAAAAAGAAACTGGATCAAAGTAATCTCTGCTTTCTAACAAGCCGCATTAAAGTAATAATTTAATAATGGGTAATGACAAGAGATGAAAAGAGAAGTGGTTCATTGTAATGTAAAACAAGAGCTAAAGGGAAGAATTTTCTCCTCCCTCTATTCTGGACACAGTGCAGCAGTTCAGATTACTGACAGCGTAGAGCACTACTCCACTATTCACACAGGCCCACCCGTCCCAAAAGAACAGAGCATTATGCAAATCTCATCAGGCCAATCTCGCTACTCTGTGAGTTACAGCAATGAATGAATGTTCAGTGAGTTACACACTCATTTTCTTTTGATGCACTTAACTGAAGGTTTAAAAAAGGGCAAACGCATACAAAAATAAAAAGACAAAAGACCTCATCAAAAGACTGCCTATATGCTCAAGAAAGTCTTCTGTGCTGAAGTAATGTTTCTGAGTAGGGATGTCAAAATGAACTGTACTTTCTGAACGAAGTTGATACTAAAATAAAGCAGTATATTGCAATAGCAGTCTTTTTACAGTATAAACTCAATTCGGTACTTGAGGGCTGTCGGGTTGATTAAAAGCATTAAAACGCTTTTAAATGCTCATATGCGACCGTGGACCGCAAATACATCCTCTGAATAAATAAGATTTAGGACAATATTTGGCCGAGATACAACTATTTGAAAATCTGGAATCTGAGGGTGCAAAAAAAAATATTGAAAGTTTTTTCAATTTGCCTTAAAGTTGTCCAAATGAAGTCCTTAGCAAAGCATATTACTAATAATAATACATTTTTTATATATTTACGGTAGGACATTTACAAAATATCTTCATGGAACATGACCTTTACTTAATATCCTAATGATTTTTGGCATAAAAGAAAAATTAAAAATTTTGACCCATACAATGTATTGTTGGCTATTGCCACAAATATACCCGTGCAACTTATGACTTGTTTTGTGGTCCAGGGTCACATATTTGTATTTGAACCTGTACAATATGTCTTGAAATGTAACTGTAGCTGTAGCTTAATAAACCTGCTGCTGTCTATTATATCATTAATATACATCAAATGGAAACAATATAATATAATAATAAAAATAAAAATAATAATTATTATTATTATTATTGTAATTGCATTATGATATTATCAATATTATACATAATAATGATTATAAATAACAATATTGCTGTTAATATTAAACAACAACATTCCCTGCTCTAACTTTTTTGTTCTTTATTACTGGATATGCACCAATAACCAAATTCTTCCCTGCCAAGTCAATAATTCATTAATAATTCATTAATTAAATTAAATAAATGACAGCTATTAAAATTCTACATTATTCTGTCTAAAAATATTTTTTTTTAAAAACACTTAAAATTAAAATCAATCTATTTAAATGCTACAAATTAAATCACAAAATACAGCATGAAAAATGTATATTTATTTTGTGATTTGCAATCAATTGTAAATTACTACTCTTTTTAAATTATTAACTTTAAGTGAAAGTTAGATTAGCAAAGGTAAACTAAAAGCAAAAATACAGGACATGAGCAGCACAATTAAATATTAATTTATAGTGATAAAATAAAAAAATAAAAAATAAAAATCTGTAATACTGGCCAACACTTTGACCAGTAACCAATATGACATACCGGTATATCATGCATCCATATTTATTACCATCTGTACTGTGAAAATCCTATTTCTGAGTGCTTTGAAGATCAAAGCCAGTCTTATTTTCAAAAGAGTCAAAACCACTGTAAATGACATAAAATAGCATAAGAGAATGACATACTGGTGCATGGCATCTGTACAGGGTCAGAGTCTGTACGGTAATATCCACTGCGGCAGATACAATTGGTGGCACCCTCGTTGGTGGTGCGGCTGTTGATGGGACACTGGAGACATTGCTGGTCCCCTTGAGAGGCTTTAAAGGACCCAGACGGACAGGCTGTATTAAGAAAGGAAGAGAAAGTTTACTATAGTGAATAGAAAATCAGAATAAACAAGTCATTTTTGATCCTTTGAAGACTTATCATGCATTCATAAATATCTGGAGCTCTTTATTATCACTGTGACTCACATTAATGTCTCCCCACGAGCACATGTTCTTATAAAACAGCCATCTTTATATTTCTGTTTGGAATCGAAGAGAAACATAGGAAGTGAAAGCCCTCATAATGCCATCTGATGGGCCTCCAGTGCAGTTTTGAATCTTTTGTTTGGCATACAAAGAAGCCGAATGGCACTCAGATATATCTGTAGAATAAACTAACAAAGACCTTGTTAAATCAGAGCAGTCTTACTGAAAACAAAATGCAAATGTGCTTGTGCTATTCAGACCTAATTCTTTTTTAAATGAAGAACTGAATTACGTTTTTTGGAAGCTTTGTTTTAATAAGGTCTGAACTGGATATTTAGGCACTGATTATGATTCTTCAACTGCTTCACCAAGAATATATGTTGCCAAAAAGAGAAGTTTACATGATAATGTATATACATTCATAAACAGACCAACTCTTTAACTCTAAAATATCACCCTTGAAAAAAAAATAATAATAGCAGTTTCAAACGATCATATGTGACCCTGGACCACAAAACCAGTCATAATGGTAATTTTTTCCTGAATAAATACGCTTTACATTGATGTATGGTTTGTTAGGATAGGACAATATTTGGCCGAGATACGACTATTTTACAATCTGGAATCTGATGGTGTCAAATATTCAAATATTCAAAAATCTAAATATTAAGAAAATCACCTTTAAAGTTGTCCAAATGAAGTCCTTAGCAATAATGCATATTACTAATAATAATACATTTTTGATATATTTATGGTAGGACATTTACAAAATATCTTCATGGAATATGATCTTTACTTAATATTAGGGTTGGGTACCGTTCACATTTTAACTGGTACCGAACGGTACCTTTTTTCGGTACTTTAGGTATACATCAATAACTGTAAAGAAACTGTAAGTCATTTATAGAAGTGTTATTGACATTAGGCCAGAGCTGCCTTGGTCTGCCATTGTCTGTGATGTTTGTTCACTGTAATATTTACCAGTAAATAGTAGGCTACTAGCTACTTAATTAATTGAATTAATCAAAACAACCATATTATTATTTTTTCTTTTTATAAAAAAAATTCTACAAAAAGATTTCCCACAAATTCGGTAATCAAATGAAGACATAAAACATCAATTTATCTTTTAATTTAATTAAACTTTTTTGTCAAACAAAGCTGCACAAATGAGCTTTATACCGTTAAAATTAAAACATGGAAATTTTTTTTTGATATATTACTTAAAAAAATAAAAGTTTTGATCTAAATTCTACTGTACAACAGTAATATATTTGTCAAGTTAAACGTACTCGGTTACTTGCGTAACCTCGGTTCCCTGAGATAAGGGAACGAGTACTGCGTCTTAAGACGCAATGGGAAATAATCTATTTCTCGAATTACTGAAGCATTTTTGTAAAATCTGCCCAGTCAAAACAGTGTAGAGACATCTCGCACGCTATTGGCTGGCCAGTGGGAACTGCATGAACCAATGGCAGAGCAGCGTAACTGAGCGAACCAATGGGCACAAAGCCCGCGAAGGTGAGCACAAAGCCCGCCAAAATGGGCGTGGCATCTGCCTTAAAGGTACACTGTAATGCCCTAAAACGTCAGGTTATATCGACTGAAGCGACGATCACCCGTTGTTTTAGCGCCATAGCACGGCCATCTACGCAGTACTTGTTCCCTTATCTCAGGGAACCGAGGTTACGTAAGTAATCGCAGTACGACGAGGTCAGTCGTACTGCGTCTTGGGAACGCAATGGGAACCTGTTCGATCCCGCCGTGCTATATAGGTGCAATGACATGTACTCT